>JAOANR010000004.1:24581597-25181597 GCA_030278955.1 Hygrophila difformis | reverse complement strand
TCAATTTCCAAACCCCTAGTTTAACCAAAACCAGAATCATCCTAACCCTAACGACTTCAATGATCCCAGAAATTACTATCCAAATCAGAACTTTTACCCACAACAATACCAAGGAGGGCCAGGGAACAATCAACAGGCAGCTGCAGCTGACTATATGCAGCCCATTCTGGAGCCGTATTTGAACATCCCTGGACAAGCCCCGTTCTTGGCCAGGAATTTCGAATTGAAACCGACACTCATCAATCTCGTTCAGAGCAATCAGTTTGCTGGGGCAAGTCATGAAGACCCACACGATCATTTGCAAACATTCTTGGAGCTATGTGACACCATTAAGAATCAAAATGTATCTGCTAACACTATTCGATTGAGATTATTTCCCTTCTCATTGACTAGTGGAGCGCGAACATGGTACAAATCGTTGCCGATTAATCAGAAGTCCACCTGGGAGGAAGTGATCCGAAACTTCCTGGCGAAATACTTTCCGGAATCCAAGGTGGATGAATGTCGTTCCAAAATCGCGGAATTCAAGATGAAGCCAGATGAGTCCCTGTATGACGCAAAGGAACGGTTCTTCAACCTGTTCAGAAAGTGCCCCCAACATGGCTTCCATGAGTGGGAGCAATTATGGAAGTTTTACAGCGGTTTGACCCCATCTTGGAATACATGCTTGATGCTGCTGGCGGTCAACATTTGCTCTACATACCAATGGATTAGGCCTGGGGCAAGATCGAAGCAATGAGTGTAAATAGATCTGTTTTAACTGATGATGTTGATCCCCCTCCCCCTCGTGGTTTATGTGCTGTAGGTACAGTAGGGAAATCTGAACTGGACAAACTGAAAGACCAAGTGGCCGTCTTAGCCTTGAATCAAGAAGCTGGGAGCTCTACACAGACTCAAAATGCTGAGGCTGTTTGCGGGACTTGCCAAGGCCCGCATTCCACTGAGTCCTGTCAGCAAGTGGCGAATGAAAGCTGTAACTATGCAGGTGGATTCCAAAACCGGCACCCGAACCTTTCATATTCCAACAACAACGCTTTGAATTCCCACCTGTTGACCCAGCCCCAACAGTTCAACCAACCAAGGCCCCAGCATTTTAACCCGGGTTTTCAGCCTCAGATTCTAGCTAGGCCACCTCAAAACCAAAATTTCCAAAACTTTCAGCAGCCACAGAATCAGTTTGTCCCAAATCAGAATCAGTTTGTTCAAAACCAAGGTCAGAACCAGAATTGGAACCAAAACCAGCAGAAACCCCCTTCCAGAGTAGAGATCCTCATGACTGACTTCATCACCAGCCAAAAGGAAATCAACACTCAGTTGCAGTCTTCTATCCGGAATGTGGAGACGCAGGTTACGCAAATGGCCAAGGAAATGCAGAAAGAGACCAAGGAACTCTACCCAGTACTGCTGAGAAAAACCCTCAGTGTAAGGCCATCACACTGAAGTCTGGTAAAGTTTTGGAGGGACCCAAGGGCAAAGAGAAACTGGTACAAGAAAATGAACTGGAAAGTGACATTGAGGAGAATGAAAAGGAAGCTGAAAAAGAGACAGCTAATCTGCAGACTGACGCTGCACCTGAAACGGCCGAAACAGATAAGGGTACAGGTGGAGGTACAACTTCCTTCCCTTTACCACAAAAACAATTTGATAATAAAAAGTTCATGCCAAGGGTGCCATACCCGGCCTGACTTAAAAATCAAGAACGGGACCTTAAATTTGAAAAATTTCTGAAAAGGCTGCAAAAAGTAGAAATAACTATTCCTCTCATCGAAATGATAGCTGAAATGCCAGCATACGCTAAATTTCTGAAAGAATTAGTTTCAGGAAAAAGGAGAATTGAGCAGGAAGAACTGGTAGTTCTTAACAATACATGCAGTGCTATCATCCAGCGCAAGCTTCCTAAGAAGCAAGAAGATCCAGGCTGTTGCACGCTGCCGATTCAAATCGGGAAAATCAAAGCAGGAAAAGGCCTTTGTGATCTTGGTTCTAGCATCAATGTTATGCCTTTGGCAATGGTGCAACGCCTCAAGCTGGGACATATCGAGCCAGTCAAGATGAGACTCCAATTGGCAGACAGATCCATCACGAAGCCTGTCGGCATCCTCAAGGACATCATAGTGAAGACTGGGAATATCCTATTCCTAGTTGATTTTGTGATTCTAGACATAGAGGAGGATCTGGACATGCCATTGATCTTAGGGAGACCATTCCTTGCAACAGGCGGAGCACTGATAGATGCAAAAGCTGGACGAGTAACACTGCGAGTCGATGAGGAAGAAGTTACATTTGACATGGCACAATTACAGAAATACCCAGATGGCGGGTTCTGTTCATCAAAATCTGTAATAGTTAGGAGTGAGGAGAGAGAGCTTGACTCTGGATTTGATCATGAAATGATGTTGTATGACTTATCAAAGCAGGTACTGAGACCTGCTGGCGTGGAGCACAAAGGATGCAAAGCCGTTCACTTTGCCGATCCCGAAACAGGGGATTTGGAGGAATTTGACGGCACCGACTTCCATGACGACGCCGACCAAGAGGAGGCGGATCCTGTACTGATGCAGGATCCGAAAGGTAAAACTGATTTTCCCCCATCTAATTCTCCCAAATTACTCCCTTCAGTGGAATGCCCACCAGAGCTTGAACTAAAAATCTTACCGGAACATCTTAAGTATGCGTTTCTCGCAGAACATAAAAAATTACCGGTAATTGTGTCAGCCAAGTTGACACAAGCTCAAGAAAATGCTCTGGTGGGAGTGCTTAAAAATTATGTGCGTGCAATCGGTTGGACCATTTCTGATATCAAAGGAATAAGCCCTTCTGTTTGTATGCACAGGATTTTAATGGAGGAGAACTTCAAGGCTTCTCGCCAGCCCCAACGAAGATTGAACCCACCCATGCAAGAAGTGGTAAGAAAGGAAGTGATCAAGCTGTTAGACGCCGGTATTATATACCCAATTTCTGATAGCAAATGGGTCAGTCCTGTGCAGGTTGTTCCAAAGCGGGGTGGGATGTGCATCACGCAGAATGAACAAGGGGAGGAAATTGCCACGCGCCCAGTCACCGGATGGAGAGTCTGCATAGACTACCGGAAGTTGAACGAGGCAACTCGCAAGGACCATTTCCCTTTACCTTTTATCGATCAAATGTTGGAACAGTTGGCGGGAAGAGAGTTTTATTGTTTTTTAGATGGTTATTCTGGATACAATCAAATAGTGATCGCCAGTGAAGATCACGAAAAAACTACCTTTACATGCCCCTATGGCACTTTTGCCTATAGGCGCATGCCTTTTGGATTATGCAATGCACCAGCTACTTTTCAAAGATGCATGATGTCTATATTCTCTGAATTTATCGAAAAATGCATTGAAGTTTTCATGGATGACTTCTCTGTATATGGAGATACATTTGAAGATTGTTTGACCAATCTTGCAAAGATTTTAAAGAGATGTGAGGACACTAACCTGGTTTTAAATTGGGAAAAGTGCCATTTTATGGTCACTGAGGACATAGTGTTAGGTCATCGCATTTCTCGTGCAGGCATCGAGGTTGATCCAGCCAAAGTTTCCGTCATTTCCAATCTCCCTCTTCCTAACTCTATCAAATCGGTTAGGAGCTTCTTAGGGCATGCCGGTTTTTACCGGAGATTCATTAAGGATTTCTCTAAAATTGCCAAGCCGCTCACTAATCTGCTTTGTAAAGAAATTCTTTCTTAATAAATGAAGCGTGTGTCCAAGCCTTTGACACGCTCAAGAAGATGTTGGTTTCTGCACCCATAGTGCAACCACCCGATTGGTCAATACCTTTCGAGGTAATGTGCGATGCTAGTGATCTCGCCGTAGGTGCAGTACTCGGGCAACATAAGGACGGGAGACACTGCGTAATTCATTACGCAAGTCATGCCCTGAATGAGGCCCAAGTTAATTACACCACAACGGAGAAAGAGATGTATGCTGTAGTCTTCGCGTTTGACAAGTTCAGACAGTATCTGATAGGTACGAAGACCATAGTATACACCGATCATACAGCATTGAGATACTTGTTTAGCAAACAAGGTGCAAAACCTCGATTAATCAGGTGGGTACTTCTGTTGCAAGAATTCGACATCATAATAAAAGATAGGCGAGGTCGAGATAATGGTGCTGCTGACCACTTATCTCGATTAGAAAATGATAAAAAGGAAAAAGCCGTTAACGAAGAGTTCCCGGACGAACAGTTGTTCGCATTGCACTTGCACAAGCAAGCTTGTCCATGGTTTTCCGACATCGCTAACTTCTTGGCGTGCGGAATAACCCCACAGGTTTCGAACTATCCTCAGAAGAATAAGTTCAACCGAGATGTATTAAATTACTTCTGGGAAGAACCTTATCTCTTCAAACACTGCGCCGATTCAATAATCAGCCGATGTGTAACCGAGCATGAAGCCTACCAAATTGTCAGAAAATGTCATGAATCAGAATATGGAGGTCACCATGGTCCCGCTCGAACGGCCCACAAGGTCCTCGAATATGGATTTTATTGGCCTCATATCTATGAGGATTGCAGGACATTTGTGAAAGGTTGCGACAAATGCCAAAGATTAGGAAACCTCTTCAAGAGGGATGAGATGCCTCAAAAGGGAATTCTCACACTTGAGATTTTCGATGTATGGGGCATTGACTTCATGGGACCGTTCCCGCCATCTGGTGGAAACTACTATATCTTGGTAGCTGTCGATTACGTGTCCAAATGGGTTGAGGCTGTCGCATTACCGACCAATGATGGTAGCCAAGTCATCAAGTTCCTCAAGAACAACATTTTCAGTCGATTTGGCATACCTAGGGTGGTGATATCTGATGGAGGAACACACTTTATTAATAAAGCCTTCGAAACTTTAATGAGTAAAAATGGAATCCTCCATAAGATAGGCACGCCCTATCATCCCAAGACTAGTGGTCAAGTCGAAGTATCCAATCGCGAAATCAAACATATACTCGAAGCCACAGTTGGGATAACCCGTAAGGATTGGGCACGTAAGCTCAATGACGCTCTATGGGCATACCGCACGGCATTTAAGACTCCCATTGGGATGTCTCCATACAGGCTCGTCTTTGGAAAAGCCTGTCATTTGCCCGTAGAGTTAGAGCATAAAGCTTACTGGGCCGTTAAAACGCTCAACTTCGATCCGAAAATTGCTCAGAGCAAACGCAAGTTGGACCTCAATGAAATCGAGGAAATACGAGCATTAGCTTATGAAAGCTCTCGAATTTATAAGGAGCGGACCCAGAAGTTACACGATCGCCGGATTAAGCATAAACATTTCTATGTTGGTCAAAATGTATTATTGTTCAATTCTAGGTTGAAGCTGTTCCCTGGAAAGCTTAAATCCAGATGGGAAGAACCACATGAAGTGTTAGAAGTGTTTCAAAATGGAGCCGTCAGGATCCGAACTGACAAGGGCAACATAGTGGTGAATGGACAACGACTGAAAGAGTACATCGGACAGTTCGATCCAGAAAAAGAGAGCCAAACAGTGGCAGACCCGGCTTACACTCAATAAGAAACAGCATTAAAATCATAAAAATTTCATTTCATTATACATATTTATATGTGTGTTATTTTATCAAAGAATATCCAAAAATCAATTAAACATTTAGAGTACTAAGACTCTAAATGTGAGGATGTTGATATTTGGAGAAAATCTAAAATGATCTATTTATCTGTCTTGCAGAAATACCCGAACCACCAAAAAGAAGGAACAAGAAAATAAAGAAGAAAACCAGGTTCCCGGTTGGATTAAATCCATGAATTTAAGAAAATGATTTCGGAAATTAAAGCAATTTAAAATCCGAAATAATTTTTGCAAACAAATGGAATTAATCCAACCTATTTTATGCAAGTTTAATTTTTAATTAAGATAGCCCTTTTATAACACAAAAATGTCTTTGTAATACCCGAGAATTTTACAACATAAAATAAATAAATAAACAAATAAAAATAATAAATAAACAATCATGATAAATAGATAAAGAATCATAAGAGATGAGAAATGGAATTTGAATTAAAAAGGAATCAAGATTTCGAGAACCCGGGAAGCCGAAGACAATTTAATCGAATAAATGGTTACACGGAAACCCACCACCGATGGACTCAATAATTCGAGTCCAAATGTAAAATTAGATCCAAATAAAATTAAGATAGGAAATCGGAGCCCGAAGATACCCCGGAAATCCGAATCTGGGAACATAGAGGGATAGAAGTCCGAAAGAGAGGAGGAAACGCCCGACGGATCGCACGACCCGGCCCAGACCAAAGTCCAGGCCAGGACGGCGCGGTCGCCGCGCGGTTTTAGGGGTTTACCGCGCCAAGGGCGCGCCACTTGGCAGTTGCGGCCGTTCCGCGATTTTCTCGCCCGAACGCGGATTTTTCGACTTTCGGTTGAACATCTTCGACTCTAGACTCTTAGGGTCAGATCTTGGACGCCCTAGGTCTTAGTTGTCTATAAATAAACCCCCTTGGGAGCCCCGAACATCTTTACAAAACCCTACGAAATCTCTCTACACACAAAACCCTAATTCCGGAGTCGTCGGAGGCACAAAACCGAATCAAGGGACTGACTTGGACGAAAATTAGGAGTCTTCGATCATCGGGGTAAGATTCGAACCATTCTTGTCCATTCTTTTCCATTCAAGATTAGAAAACGAATCCTAATTAAACCTCTTTCCTATTCTAAACCCCGATCCGGACGCGTTGAGGAAAAACGAAGGATCTCGGAGGGAGAACGAAGAACGTGGAAGCCACGCCTCCGAATCATCGAGCCGAGACATTCATAGATCTGTAAGTTAACGCTTACTTTGGTTTTGGGTTGTTAAAAGATTCGAACATATAGATCGAATAGAACCCTATCTAAAATCTGTCTACACCGGCGCAATGTTTTTATTGAATTTATTCGGACCCCTTGAAACGTCCAAACGAAAAACTTAAAACACGAAAAACATTCCTAAGACATAGATCTAGCTTCTGTAAAATTTTCATAATTTTTCGTCGTGTTTTGATATCCGAAACGGATCGTAAACGAGCCTGCTTTAGATTTAGATCTTGAAACTATGATAGATTCTTTATTCGAACTTGTTGGTGATTTCTACCTTAGATCTAGACCGATCTAGGCTTGGCGTTGAATATAAGAGTTGTAGATCTATACGTTATGAGTACCTCCGTAAAATTTCAGAAATTTCCGTGATGATTTGATATAAGAAATCCACCCCAAACCGAACCGGTTAAAATCGGATCTTGAAAACTGGAAAGAACATAGATTCGAACTTGTTGACGTTTTTGACTAGAGTTCTAGGCCGAATTAGATCTTTGGCCGAACATGAAAGTTGTAGATAATTGTCTTAAGATGATCTCTGCAAAATTTCATCAAATTTGGAGTTGAATTGCTATGGTAGAATTCGAAATCTTTAAACTGAGTTATATGAAATTCGGACAGAACAGTACGTCTGTGAAAATTAGTGTTTTTGACCTATTTCGGTATCTCGGATTGAAAAAGTTAAAACACAAAAGTTGTAGATCTCGACGTTTTGGAGTCAGTCGTGAAATTTCGGAATTTTTGAAATCAAATCTGATTTTTAACGAATTTTAGAGTAAACTGTGGTTGACCGAGTCAAAACTTGAAATCTTGTTGAAACGGTGAAATTAACCTTTGAGGTTGAAACGGATAGAAATTCTTTGAAATACGATACATGAAACGAGAAGATTAAAATATTGTGGGTTATGACTAAGTTAGATACTGTCAATGTTCTCTGCGGCTTGGGACTGAAACTTTTGCACCCATGCCAAGTTCCATGGTGCAGCCGGGGTAGACAATTCAGTCAGACATCAGCGCGCAATACTTAATATAGTATTGATTTATTACAACTGTCTGCATCTCCCCGGCAACGGCGCCATGAAACTTTTGATGAGTTTCATTAACACGAGTAATTTTCTGAAATATCAGGTTTGAATTTATTAAATGAAAAGAGTTATGATGTAGGGAAGGGGTTTAAGGATATGTTATGATTTCTCTTTTTATTACTCATGTGCTGTGTTTTAATCTCAAACGGCGCTGTGGTCCTCCCCGCCATGAAACTTTTGACAAATATCACGGTGCAACCGGGATTGACTTTCAGTCTGTCACCCTGAAAGTCCCTGGTATCTGCGCCATGATACTTCTCATAATTTCATGTCACGGAAGCACCTGCCATGAAGCTTTTGAACATCTTCCCACTGTATGAGTATTTTCCCAATATGTTGTCTTTTTATTTACTCGTGTCAAGAAACTGTGCTCCCGAAAGCGCACGGAGTCAAAAATTGCAGTAATTTATAGTAAGTACCGGATCGTTCACTGGAGGATGTGCGATGGAAGCAGGGCCCACGTCGTTTACTAAGATTTTCCACTCGGTTACTCGATTCAAGTTTTGCAAGGGTTTCTAACAACTACTTGACACAAATTAAACTAGATCATGAAAGTAGTAAAAAATTATTCTACAAAGCATGGTAAACTAGGTCGAGGAAAGCAATTAAATCTATACTACGAAAGCAATATAAAATTATGCTACACTATCTAGAAAGCAAGTTTAAATATGACAGAAGGGACAGGGAGGAAATAATAAAGATTGGACAAGATTCAGATTGAACACAATTAAACTTCCATTTTTATACACAGATCTCAGCTTGGGATAATCCTCTAGTTAGCTAACTCTCATGCTTTCTGCACCATGTTCCCTTTAACAGACAGGTACTTATGGTGAGAATTTACATGCTCTTAAGACAACAATTTCTAAGATACCATAGACTCACAACTGCCCTCACATGGCCTTGTGAAGTTTCATTACATATCTGTGGTGGACAAGCAACACCTAACATATCATTAGTTGACATGCCAAGTACTCCTATCATTCCCCCATGTCACACCCAAAGTTTCAAATCAAGCGCCAAACCATTCCATAACTCTCAAACCTTTTAACAGATGGACATCCCCTAATTCTTCCGAGTGACCTCTATGAAAGCATTTAAAGGAAAGCAGAAAAGAAAGCTGTAAAGAAAGCATTTAAATCTATCACTCGGAAGCGTTAAAAACGTCTCTTTCCGTTAGTATAAAAGAGCCCCTGGTCTTGGTGACCAGATGCAGATCAAGAACCCCCGAGATATCAATAAGCCACAGGGCTTACAACATCTGGGTAGTTATGAGATACAAACTAAATGAAACAGATCCATAAATGAACCTATTCCGGATGTACTCACTCAAGACTCAATTTTAGACTTTGGCAGAAGAAGATAGTAGTCGAAGGAATACTCAACCATACCTTAGAAATTCACCAAGGCCTATATGTTGTTTCTCTAGTATTATTTATCACATCTCATCTACACCCAAGTGGATATTGACTTAATGCGATATCTAATATCAAATTTCCAACACACAGCAATTTTGAGAAGCAAATAAATGTTTGAAAATCATTCCCTAGACAGGTACTAAACTCTCAATTAAAACACAGATCCTTTCAGTCTAGATGAGACCTAATCGCTGATTCTGCTTCTAAGCTCTCAAAATCAATCCCCAGTGGAAGATGAATTAGTCATAACTGTCGAATTTATCCCTTACTCAGATCCGGATTTTATAAAGGAATTTTTGTTGGAAATTTATTATGCATCATCTGGTTTAAATCAAGACTTCTGTGTCCAAGGAGAAGGATCCCCAAAATAGCAGTAAGACCAGAACATCTACATAATAGTATCATGCATACAAGTATATGAAAAGGAAAATAAAATACCCCAAAATATATGGTGGGGTTAGACAGAATGCGATACACAAAGATGGATTAGCCTGAGATGAGAAGAAATTGGCTAAAAAGAGCGCCAGAGATAGTTGGGGTTTTCCAGACTGCAAACATCTGCTGTCTGGTTCCCAATTATCCCAGATGAATGAATTTAGACAAAAGAATTCCAAATAACGGTGACCGCCGTCATTTAGTTTTCTTTTGTCTGTGAGTGGAAGAAAAACCCACATATTTCTTGCTGTAATATTTCTCAACTGATGTTGGTCGACATCAGTTGATACTATTGCAACTTGAATTCAGGTTGAGAAATTAAGATAAGGAAAATTAAAACTGTATCTGATTAGGAATTGGCTGAGTGACTAATCGAAACTCTTAGTGAAGAGAACGCTCGCCGAAGCTTCCACCAACCACTAACCAGATCATGCAAAATAACAAATAATGATTGACACACAGAAGACGGGTTAATCGATATCCCTATGAAGGGACCTTTCACCAACATTAATCTGTGCATTTCTCATTATCCGTTCATACAAACAATGAAAGAGAAAAACGTAAAAGTAAGATAATATTTTTGGTATTGTGTGGGTGTTAAGCACACAATAAATAGACACTAATGGGTTGAAATATGTAATGGATAGAAATCAGATGAACTGGGCCGAGGCCCAATACACCCATGCAACTTACACAAATCATGAAAGAAAATGTTTTTGGAGTTTTTCAAAATAGAAGGGATAGTTCAATTCGAATTACTGGGGTAATTCGAATTGAGAATGCATGAGGAATTAAGTATGATCTTGCCCAATTAATCCTTGCAAAGGAATGAGATATCATTTAATTCGAATTGTTGAGCAATTCGAATTAATTCGAATTAGACAACTCGAATTGATGAAGTCCTTTCATTGCTCAAAATTGACTAAGGCGCATACCTCAAGAGGAGGGTGAATTCGAATTGTTCAGCAATTCGAATTAATTCGAATTGCACAATTCGAATTGGTAAGAGATGGAAAATAATCTAAGGCATGAATGGATGGTATGCGATACAATGTGGTTTCCCTTCCCAATTCGAATTGTTGAACCAATTCGAATTAATTCGAATTAGAGAATTCGAATTGGTTGAAAACCACATGAAGGAAATTTTTGGGTATGCAATTCGAATTTCTTAGGCAATTCGAGATAATTCGAATTGCCTCAATTCGAATTACACATTTTCAAACAACAACAATTTGTTCTCACAAGTATGGGTTAGGTGAACACTGTGCTGTAATGATGGTTTTAGATTTACTAAATCCCTCATCTCACATCAATGTCATTTCACAGCCACCCTAGTGAAATTTTCTAGTAAATAAGCAAATACATGCCCAGTGGGTATTGGCAAGATTCAAACCCTATTTCTACAAACAAAGGATCAAAGATCAAAGAACCTAAAACATCTAGTTATCTAAGAACTGCATGAATAAACTAAGAACACTCAAGTTATCTAAGGAAGCATAAAATACAAATCAAGGCAGGAAAAAAATAAGGCATAAAAATAAATATAAACAAACCTAAAAACATCTAAAATCTAAGAACACTTATTTGAAGCTCTAAGGTACAAAATCAAGCCAAAAACCCACCGAACATGCATTTATTAAGTTTGAATGTCAACTAGGACATAATAAATGTAACCTAGTTGAAACAAACAAACAAGCTAAGCATTTATTTCTAGAGAAAGCATTAAAGAGTGCCTAAAACACATGAATAATACCATTTCTGGAAATTTTCCTTGTATTGACACTTTGAAAGCAAAATAAAGAACCCAAAACCATCATTAACTTGAAGGTAGGGTTTATTCTACTACCTCCGTCTCACCCTTTTTGTTACGGATGAGTTTTTGGCACTATTCACTGTTTAACTTTGATTCGAATTTTTATCATAGCTACGTAAGAAAAAACATAGTCAATTGAGATCTTGTTAGATTCGTCTAATCTTGTAGTTTTAGACAATCAATTTTTTATAAATTTTCTTTGTACATAATTTAAGTTATTAACCGTTAAAAATGTGCATCGGCATGCGTGTCGGAGGCCTTTGTAACAAAAATAATGAGACGGAGGAAGTAACTAGAAAGCTTGTAAAGATTCTGGAAATGGCTACACTAAGGGTTAAACAAACCGTTTCTACACTAAACTGAGATCAAAGCATGTAAAGATTACACTACTTGCAAGAAAAATAAACTAAACTAAACTAACTACCTACCTAACCCTTAAGGGGTGTGGAACCTCCTGCTGTTCTTTTTGTCCCAAGCTGCTTTTTGGTAAAAAATTCTTGATCTTTTAATTCTGGTGTGGAAGGTCTGCTTTTATAGACAAACTTCAAAACCCTAGGCCCACCAATGTTGTGCTCGTGCTCCATAGCTTCAATGAGTGAAGTTCGAATTAATTCAATCAATTCAAATTAATTTGAATTGTGTGGTCTCCTCCCTGAGCTGGAAATGTGGCCTTCAGTTGTCAATTCGAATTGTTTGTGCCAATTCAAATTGCATCTTCTTCTTGCCTTTGGGTCTCTTCTCTCTTCATTCCCTAATTCGAATTAATTCGAACTTGAACAATTCGAATTAGGCTTCTGCATCCCTTCCAACACAACCATTTCTTTGCTCTATTCAGCAATTCGAATTGTGTGCAATTCGAATTAATTCGAATTGCACAATTCGAATTGTGCTTCAACAGTTAACCAAATTTCAGTTGTGGGATTTTCAATCTTTTTCCCATCTTTTTGGATTTTTGTGGGCTCTTTTATTCTTTTGCCCATCTTTTCATTCCTTTTTCTTTTCTTTTTCCTTTTTTTCATGTTTTTGGATTTTTCTAACACAAATACAATTACAAATTGCATATTTTGTGTCTTTTCATTACCGGCTTGATGTTTTTACAAACTAGCATTAATCTGTCAAATTCAACTGCTTTCTTATTTAAAATAAGACCGGAATGCGATCAAATGCCCATGTTTAGACACGGAAATAGATTGAAAATAATGGTCAATTTTGGCCATTATCAACATCCTCACATTTAATATTGATCGTCCCCGAGCAGTCAGAGTCAGTGCTCCTAAGAGCATAGACGCTGCATATTCAATCTATTTGCGTGGCTTCAAAAAATTTCATTCTCTTTATATTGGGATAAGACAATAAAAAACTACAAGTATTAAATTCTCTTGATTGCAGTGTTTAATAAAATGATACTTCTCATTAAATCGGGCATATAAATCAGTCATTATTGATAATTCTTCATGAATATCATGTTTTAGAAAAATTCATTGATTTAATTCTAGAATTAAAGCATGACATGAACATAAATAAAAGCAGAGCCTCACATATAGTAGAAGCGGAAATTTCACTCACTCTCAAATTGGGTTTCAATCACGAACGCTCATAATCAAATTTAATTAAGTTATCCCATAAGCTTGCGATTGGACCAACTCGTCACCGGCTCATTTCTTCAAATCGAGATCATGAGGTCTTATTCAAAGGTTGTAACGGGGCATACGGTTGTAACATTTGGTGGGAAAAGGAATTTATTGGGTTAAGAAGTGGCAAGAATTAATTCTATCATAACTTGGCATTTGTTTAAAAATTTATGATCATCAATTTCTTTTTTCTTTCTTTCTTTTGTTTTTCTTTTCATATTGCATGACATTAGACTAAGTCTAATTTGCTTTGTCATTTGCAATTTATTTTTGTTGAATGGAACTCAACACTTTTCTTTTCTTTTTCTTTTCTTTTTCTTATCTTTATCTTTTTTTTTTTTTGAATCGGTTTATTGAATACCGATGATACACTTTTGATGATAAAAAATTTAGTGCCTTAATAGAATTCGTTCTTGCACACTTGGGTTTGAATTTTTTGGTCTTTTTATAAGGCTAGGAATAATATAGAGGGCTTCAAAGAAAAATTAGGCTTAAAGACTCAAAGTGGTTAATCCTAAAGAGAGAATATTTTTGGGTTTGGAATTCAAACGAAAGCCAAAATTTTGGTTTTCTAGGTGCCTCGATCATATGCTCGATTTTTGGAATATGGCATGGTCTTGAATCGGTCCCAATCGCAAGTTCTAGTTTCCTTTAATCAAAATGATTTTCACACAATCAAAGAAAAGAATGAGTAAAAGTGACTCATGGCTCAAATCTCACAAGGGGTGGTTGATTCATGTCATACAGTATTTCTAAATAAAATCTTTGAAAAATTCCTACAATTTATTCAATTAAATTCTCAACATGAGGACTCATTACCCAACCAGATGATTATATCATTAAATTTTTATAGCTCAAAACCTCAAGAATTCATATCATGCATGTCTTTAATTATATCATCCCAATTTAAAAGTTTGAAAATTTAATCATAAACCAAGATCAAGTATGTGAATTTAAACTGACAGATTCATGCATGCTTCGTGTTAGGTGCAAACATACAATAATAAAGATAAACAAAATATCAATATATATATTTTTTTCTTTTTTGAAATATTTAAGTGAAGAATCAACATCCTCACATTTTGAGCCTTGCTTGAAATGTGAGTAAATTAATTCATACTTAAACAATTTATCGAAATCAAAATCAAAATAAAAATAAAAGAGGAGGGAGGGAGGGGAAAGCATTTACACATCATATTTCCGATAGCCTTTTTCGTCAAACCAATTAAGTGTTCGACGATTTTGGCTATGTGTGATCGTTTGGTTCATCGAATAAGGTGATTAATCGATGCCCAATACTTAGAAAAATTCCGATTTTTCATCAAAATTGCTCGATCACTTTTTTTTTTTGGATTTCTAAACATAAATAAGATTTAATCTACTTGCACAAATTAGGTTGGATTAATTCTGTTCTTATAAAAATTATTCCGGATTTTAAATTGCGTTAAATTCCAGGAATATTTTCTATTAATTACAGAACTTATCCAACCGGGAACCTGTTTTGAAGCTTTAATTTTCTTTTTGTTGGTCCCACAAATTCCTGCAAAGCAAACACAGAAGAAGTTATCGGGTTTTCTCAAAAATATCAACATCCTCACATTTAGAGTCTTAGTACTCTAAATGTGAGTTAATTGATTAATACCCGAATTATTTAATATCATGCACAAGAGATATATATATGTATATACATATATAAATATATATATATGATTTTGACTTGCAGAAATTTAGGTTGGATTAATTCTATACTTGTGAAAAATATTCCGGATCTTAAATTTCTTTCAATTCCGGAAATAGATTTCGATCAATTACAGAACTAATCCAACCGGGAACCTATTTTGATGCTTTAATTTTCTTTTTGGTGGCTCCATGATTCCTGCAAGAAAAATACCCAATTGGTTAGATTTTCCCCTCAAATCAACATCCTCACATTTAGAGTCTTAGTACTCTAAATGTTTAACTGATTTGGGGGTACTTCTCTGTTCTGAAACATGTACACAAAACTAACTATGAGTAATCAGGAGTGTAATTCTCTTAATAAACGACGTTGCATCCTCCCCGGCAACGGCGCCATGAAACTTTTGCACCCATGCCAAGTTCCATGGTGCAGCCGGGGTAGACAATTCAGTCAGACATCAGCGCGCAATACTTAATATAGTATTGATTTATTACAACTGTCTGCATCTCCCCGGCAACGGCGCCATGAAACTTTTGATGAGTTTCATTAACACGAGTAATTTTCTGAAATATCAGGTTTGAATTTATTAAATGAAAAGAATTATGATGTAGGGAAGGGGTTTAAGGATATGTTATGATTTCCCTTTTTATTACTCATGTGGGGTGTTTTAATCTCAAACGGCGCTGTGGTCCTCCCCGCCATGAAACTTTTGACAAATATCACGGTGCAACCGGGATTGACCTTTAGTCTGTCACCCTGAAAGTCCCTGGTATCTGCGCCATGATACTTCTCATAATTTCATGTCACGGAAGCACCTGCCATGAAGCTTTTGAACATCTTCCCACTGTATGAGTATTTTCCCAATATGTTGTCTTTTTATTTACTCGTGTCAAGAAACTGTGCTCCCGAAAGCGCACGGAGTCAAAAATTGCAGTAATTTATAGTAAGTACCGGATCGTTCACTGGAGGATGTGCGATGGAAGCAGGGCCCACGTCGTTTACTAAGATTTTCCACTCGGTTACTCGATTCAAGTTTTGCAAGGGTTTCTAACAACTACTTGACATAAATTAAACCAGATCATGAAAGCAGTAAAAAATTATTCTACAAAGCATGGTAAACTAGGTCGAGGAAAGCAATTAAATCTATACTACGAAAGCAATATAAAATTATGCTACACTATCTAGAAAGCAAGTTTAAATATGACAGAAGGGACAGGGAGGAAATAATAAAGATTGGACAAGATTCAGATGGAACACAATTAAACTTCCATTTTTATACACAGATCTCAGCTTGGGATAATCCTCTAGTTAGCTAACTCTCATGCTTTCTGCACCATGTTCCCTTTAACAGACAGGTACTTATGGTGAGAATTTACATGCTCTTAAGACAACAATTTCTAAGATACCATAGACTCACAACTGCCCTCACATGGCCTTGTGAAGTTTCATTACATATCTGTGGTGGACAAGCAACACCTAACATATCATTAGTTGACATGCCAAGTACTCCTATCATTCCCCCATGTCACACCCAAAGTTTCAAATCAAGCGCCAAACCATTCCATAACTCTCAAACCTTTTAACAGATGGACAGCCCCTAATTCTTCCGAGTGACCTCTATGAAAGCATTTAAAGGAAAGCAGTAAAGAAAGCTGTAAAGAAAGCATTTAAATCTATCACTCGGAAGCGTTAAAAACGTCTCTTTCCGTTAGTATAAAAGAGCCCCTGGTCTTGGTGACCAGATGCAGATCAAGAACCCCCGAGATATCAATAAGCCACAGGGCTTACAACATCTGGGTAGTTATGAGATACAAACTAAATGAAACAGATCCATAAATGAACCTATTCCGGATGTACTCACTCAAGACTCAATTTTAGACTTTGGCAGAAGAAGATAGTAGTCGAAGGAATACTCAACCATACCTTAGAAATTCACCAAGGCCTATATGTTGTTCCTCTAGTATTATTTATCACATCTCATCTACACCCAAGTGGATATTGACTTAATGCGATATCTAATATCAGATTTCCAACACACAGCAATTTTGAGAAGCAAATAAATGTTTGAAAATCATTCCCTAGACAGGTACTAAACTCTCAATTAAAACACAGATCCTTTCAGTCTAGATGAGACCTAATCGCTGATTCTGCTTCTAAGCTCTCAAAATCAATCCCCAGTGGAAGATGAATTAGTCATAACTGTCGAATTTATCCCTTACTCAGATCCGGATTTTATAAAGGAATTTTTGTTGGAAATTTATTATGCATCATCTGGTTTAAATCAAGACTTCTGTGTCCAATGAGAAGGATCCCCAAAATAGCAGTAAGACCAGAACATCTACATAATAGTATCATGCATACAAGTATATGAAAAGGAAAATAAAACACCCCAAAATATATGGTGGGGTTAGACAGAATGCGATACACAAAGATGGATTAGCCTGAGATGAGAAGAAATTGGCTAAAAAGAGCGCCAGAGATAGTTGGGGTTTTCCAGACTGCAAACATCTGCTGTCTGGTTCCCAATTATCCCAGATGAATGAATTTAGACAAAAGAATTCCAAATAACGGTGACCGCCGTCATTTAGTTTTCTTTTGTCTGTGAGTGGAAGAAAAACCCACATATTTCTTGCTGTAATATTTCTCAACTGATGTTGGTCGACATCAGTTTATACTATTGCAACTTGAATTCTGGTTGAGAAATTAAGATAAGGAAAATTAAAACTGTATCTGATTAGGAATTGGCTGAGTGACTAATCGAAACTCTTAGTGAAGAGAACGCTCGCCGAAGCTTCCACCAACCACTAACCAGATCATGCAAAATAACAAATAATGATTGACACACAGAAGACGGGTTAATCGATATCCCTATGAAGGGACCTTTCACCAACATTAATCTGTGCATTTCTCATTATCCGTTCATACACACAATGAAAGAGAAAAACATAAAAGTAAGAAAATATTTTTGGTATTGTGTGGGTGTTAAGCACACAATAAATAGACACTAATGGGTTGAAATGTGTAATGGATAGAAATCAGATGAACTGGGCCGAGGCCCAATACACCCATGCAACTTACACAAATCATGAAAGAAAATGTTTTTGGAGTTTTTCAAAATAGAAGGGATAGTTCAATTCGAATTACTGGGGTAATTCGAATTGAGAATGCATAAGGAATGAAGTATGATCTTGCCCAATTAATCCTTGCAAAGGAATGAGATATCATCTAATTCGAATTGTTGAGCAATTCGAATTAATTCGAATTAGACAACTCGAATTGATGAAGTCCTTTCATTGCTCAAAATTGACTAAGGCGCATACCTCAAGAGGAGGGTGAATTCGAATTGTTCAGCAATTCGAATTAATTCGAATTGCACAATTCGAATTGGTAAGAGATGGAAAATAATCTAAGGCATGAATGGATGGTATGCAATACAATGTGGTTTCCCTTCCCAATTCGAATTGTTGAACCAATTCGAATTAATTCGAATTAGAGAATTCGAATTGGTTGAAAACCACATGAAGGAAATTTTTGGGTATGCAATTCGAATTTCTTAGGCAATTCGAGATAATTCGAATTGCCTCAATTCGAATTACACATTTTCAAACAACAACAATTTGTTCTCACAAGTATGGGTTAGGTGAACACTGTGCTGTAATGATGGTTTTAGATTTACTAAATCCCTCATCTCACATCAATGTCATTTCACAGCCACCCTAGTGAAATTTTCTAGTAAATAAGCAAATACATGTCCAGTGGGTATTGGCAAGATTCAAACCCTATTTCTACAAACAAAGGATCAAAGATCAAAGAACCTAAAACATCTAGTTATCTAAGAACTGCATGAATAAACTAAGAACACTCAAGTTATCTAAGGAAGCATAAAATACAAATCAAGGCAGGAAAAAAATAAGGCATAAAAATAAATATAAACAAACCTAAAAACATCTAAAATCTAAGAACACTTATTTGAAGCTCTAAGGTACAAAATCAAGCCAAAAACCCACCGAACATGCATTTATTAAGTTTGAATGTCAATTAGGACATAATAAATGTAACCTAGTTGAAACAAACAAACAAGCTAAGCATTTATTTCTAGAGAAAGCATTAAAGAGTGCCTAAAACACATGAATAATACCATTTCTGGAAATTTTCCTTGTATTGACACTTTGAAAGCAAAATAAAGAACCCAAAACCATCATTAACTTGAAGGTAGGGTTTATTCTAACTAGAAAGCTTGTAAAGATTCTGGAAATGGCTACACTAAGGGTTAAACAAACTGTTTCTACACTAAACTGAGATCAAAGCATGTAAAGATTACACTACTTGCAAGAAAAATAAACTAAACTAAACTAACTACCTACCTAACCCTTAAGGGGTGTGGAACCTCCTGCTGTTCTTTTTGTCCCAAGCTGCTTTTTGGTAAAAAATTCTTAATCTTTTAATTCTGGTGTGGAAGGTCTGCTTTTATAGACAAACTTCAAAACCCTAGGCCCACCAATGTTGTGCTCATGCTCCATAGCTTCAATGAGTGAAGTTCGAATTAATTCAATCAATTCGAATTAATTCGAATTGTGCGGTCTCCTCCCTGAGCTGGAAATGTGGCCTTCAGTTGTCAATTCGAATTGTTTGTGCCAATTCGAATTAATTCGAATTGGACAATTCGAATTGCATCTTCTTCTTGCCTTTGGGTCTCTTCTCTCTTCATTCCCTAATTCGAATTAATTCGAACTTGAACAATTCGAATTAGGCTTCTGCATCCCTTCCAACACAACCATTTCTTTGCTCTATTCAGCAATTTGAATTGTGTGCAATTCGAATTAATTCGAATTGCACAATTCGAATTGTGCTTCAACACTTAACCAAATTTCAGTTGTGGGATTTTCAATCTTTTTCCCATCTTTTTGGATTTTTGTGGGCTCTTTTATTCTTTTGCCCATCTTTTCATTCCTTTTTCTTTTCTTTTTCCTTTTTTCATGTTTTTGGATTTTTCTAACACAAATACAATTACAAATTGCATATTTTGTGTCTTTTCATTACCGGCTTGATGTTTTTACAAACTAGCATTAATCTGTCAAATTCAACTACTTTCTTATTTAAAATAAGTGTAACACCCGAGGAAAAACAAATTCAAATTGTTTTTAACTACGTCATGACTTGATCCCTTCACAGGGTACGTTGGCAGCTTAGAACTAATTTCTAAGTTCAGTCACGAAAGAAATCACAAAATAAATCACGAAATAGATCACAAAGGCGATAGGAAGAGTTGGGACCATTTTAGACTAGGCTAATTAGGACACGGGAATGTTGCGAGCGATAAGCCGGACTCGTAACAAGATTAAGGAAAAGATTCCGAACCGGACACGACCCAGGGAATCGAGCTAACACGTAGAAAACCGATAGGGGAAAGCGAGGAAAGACCCGACGGAACACGCGGACCGCTGAACCGGCCGGTCCGGCCGGCCCGCGCACTCCGCGCGCCGCCGCGCGGCCACCGCGCGGGCGGAGGAGTCGCGACTCCAGGGGAGGCCACGCGTGCTCCGCGCGGACAAAGGCCTATGTGCGCGCCACCAGCGCGCCAGAGGTGCAGGAGGTGTAAACTTTCCTTCCATGGCGATTTCCTTGCCAAAAATCCGACCTCAATCAATGGCAAGTCGATCACAACAATGGGGAAGGGCATAAGATCAGATTTGGGGCGCCCCTCCCCATAATTCTCAGAAAACCTAACCCTAAACACCTCCAATACTCCTCTCCAAGTCGAAACCTCTCCGAACTCACTTTCCGGCAAGTATTCCGGCGACGGCAAGGCGAAAGGAACCAATCCCTGCCCTCTAGACTCTTGGTAAGCTATTGTACAAAGTTTCAATTCGTCCATAGATCTCAGAAACTCATATTCTAACCCTTTTTCCTTACTACGATTTTCCGTCGGAAAACGAACAAAAAGCGATCGGAGAAGTTGGCCGTTCGTCGTGACCCTAGGACGTCCGGAAACCCAATCCAGCGACCCTATCATCATTCTAAGTAAGTTAAAACCTTACTCACAAATTTTCGTGGTTGTTTGTTGTTTAAATCTCGAGATATAGGCTTGTAACAAAAATCGGTTTTCAAAAACCCTATTTTCGTCCAATTTTAAAGACTCGCCAAAAACTCAACCTTCGGGAATTCAAACCGAAAACTTTTCAACATAAAAGTTGTTCCTAACACCTTTATCTATCTTGTGTCCAAATTTCAGCCGTTGACATTAAGTTTTGCTATCCCAATTTTCGCCGTGAACTTTCTGTATCGAACCGAACAATTTAATTCTGTGACAGATTCCTTCATTCAACTTGATGCATGTTTTTCACCCATTTTTCGAATGATTTAACTTTGCATTTCTAAACAAAAGTTGTAGATAATTGTGTCTAGATTATGCATATAAAATTTCACGAATTTTGGTTTTCATTTGATATGTCAAACGGCCGAGTTTTTAAAACTGTTTTAAAATCGTTTTAAGGGCCATGAGTATGCAGTGAGTTGCACTCGATTTTTGAGTACCAAGAATTCATTATTTCCAAATTCTTAAAACATGAAAGTTGTTCCTTAATGTGTCGTGTAGTTACTGTAAAAATTTCACATCGATTGGTTTTGAAATGAATTTTTAATCGGCGTTGCACGAACCTGTGACGAAAACAGTTTTTAAGACATAAATTATTCTTTGCAATAAACTCAAATTTCAACTCACTTCGGAACCTTATTTCCAAAAACTTAAAACATGAAAGTTGTTCGTGTGTGTGTTTTTGAATTACTGTAAAAATTTCAGAATTTTTGGAGAAAAGACGATTTTTAAATTAAGAAAGGCGTAAACTGCCTCGAATAGGATTTTTCGAACTTGAGAAAACTCGAACTATGAAAACGCGATATCGACCATTGGATAACTTTGAAATACGAACTTTCGAAAAATCCCGTTCACTAGGCTGAGCCGATCTTCATACTATCATTATCTTTGAGACTGCCTCGTTAGTGGTCTCCTTACTATCTGAGATTGCCTCGTTAGTGATCTCGCGCGTTGTATTTGTGGATCGCCTCGTTAGTGGTCCTACTATCTTTTTGGATCGCCTCGTTAGTGGTCCTACTATCTTTGAGACTGCATCGTTAGTGGTCTCCCATTGTTTGGACTGCCTCGTTAGTGGTCCTATGTTGAGATTGCCTCGTTAGTGATCTCCCGGTATGGTGTCCTCTTCTTAGTTTACGGGATGAAAAGTAAAAGACTCGTGTGAGTGTTTCATTATGCTTAAATCGTATTTATCTTGTCTTTAATTATGTATTTAAAATTTATGCATCTTAAATTATGCTTTAAATTACGCTTTTAAAATTTAGTTCTTTAATCATGTTTTCCGCTGCTAATAAATCATGTATTTTTAAATTCTCGTACGGTAAGCGAAATCTTTAGTTTAAACACTTGTAACCCCTTTTATTTGTAGATAGGGATTAACTTACTCAGTATATTTTTATACTGACAACCGTTGTCATTTCTTTTTCTACAGAGTACGTCGAGTGACGCATTGCATATGCACTTGGGGGAAATCATAATGGACATTTTAAATTTCTGCATCGTACTGTTTTTACCGGGTCTGTTAAACCCGAGGATTTGGCCATGTTGGCCGTGATTTTACTTTCCGCTGCACTTACTTTATTTATTTTCCGCGCATGATAATTTCTACTATCGTACTAAGTATTATAAATTTCCGGACTAAATCTTGAAATGTTTTAAATCTTTTTCATACCCACAAGCCTTGAATTTCCTTAGCGAGCTCGGGAAGCCGTGTCTTGCTAGGGAAATGCGGCGGTGACATCCCGGCCTGGGTTATCAAATCCGGGGTGTTACAAGTTGGTATCAGAGCCCGGAAAATTTTTAAAGCTACTACTATTATTTTAAACCAATATTTTTAAGCCCAAGTGTTATTTCTTTTAAAATTATTTATTTGACTACTAGTATTATTTTTAGCCCAAAAATCTATAATCCTTTTTACATAGCCCAAAATCTTAGCCAAAGAAATATTAAATTTTGGCCTACTATAGAGGCCCAACCTTTAGCAATTTATTTTAAACTAAATTTTTATGGGGAAGGGACTTGCACTTGCATGTTGCATATAGATTTAAATTTATGCATATCTTAACTTTGCCTGAGAAACGTCTAACTCTAACCTCCCTTGTTGACATTAGATGGTTGACCGAACGCGAACATGACCAACCTGATGATGAAACTGACCAATGCATACCTCGAGTCCCAACAGCATGTCAATCACTTCAAAGCTCGAGTGGGGCATCTAGAGAGTAACGTGGACTATCTGAGAAATCTTAGGGAAGCTGACCATCACGAAATAACCCAACTCAAGGCCCAAGTCGCCGAACTCCAAACACTAGTGGTTGCACTCCAAAACAAGGATAACGAACTGATGATGCAAATAGGACACTTAGCAGCTGAGCTACTGGGCCTAGAGGCCGACATCTTCCCTCCGAGCCCGAGCCCGGTGGGGACGCCCATTCCCATTGACATATCCAGCGACGAGGACAATCCCATCGGGGATATACCTGCCTAGTCACCCTAGATTTAGGGATCCATACTGATGCACCATTGCTATTTCTATTTCGAATGCTTGTAAACCAAAATTCTTGAGTAATAAAAATACAAGCCTATTTAAATTTATTCCATGCATTTTATCTAGTTCTTTAACTACCATAATCAAAGAGGGGAACCTACAATCCTGAAAAAAAAATAGAAATAATAATAATAATAATAAAGTAATAAATTATATACAAATACGTAAATATGTACATATAAGAATAAATAAATAAATTCCAACAACCTATACAAGAAAAACACCCTGATAAATTATTACCTATTAAAGGACTAATCTTCGCTCAATAAAAATTTTCCCCTTAAGATATATACACTCTACATATAAACTCTAATCCCGTGTATCTTATCACGCTAATTTAACCAAGCGATTTAGTCAAGCAACGGCGTAGGTATTGTTGGGCAATCCACACACATGCAGACACGATATGAAGGTAATAGTAAATCCAGAACATCTCAAACCATAAAATGGACAGAACAATTAAACCATGGTTCTGAAACAGCAGCACACAACCAACACATGTCAAACACCTAACTAAGCAATAACATAACGAGAATATAAATCACAAACACCAGGCAACAGCAACGTCCACATAAGGAGGAACCTAAACAAAGTACGTCTAAACGCAAAACCTAAACGAAAACACGAAACCAAAGGGGGACATCACTGACCGGGAGGCGGGAACTGTCGGCGCATGTAGTCGTCCATCTGCCGCACATAGGCGTACATGTCAGACATGGTGGCCTGCTGCTGAGCCTGCCTCGTAGCAAACGAGTCCATGCGGGTTTGATAGAGGTCCAACCTAGCGTCGAGGGCGTCATAACGAGCCTGCCCAGCTGCAAACCCGGCGTCCATACTGACCCGCATCTCCTGCATCATCTGCAGCATCTGAATCATCTCCTGCCCCTGAGGTGCCACAGCAGGAGGTGCCCCAGCAGGAGGTGGAACCACTGGAGGAGGGGGTGGCTGCTCCGGTGGTACAACGAGAATCAGGCCGCCGTCATCAGGCTGCGGGCGAAGCACAGCACGGGGAGCCCCACGACGTAAGGCGCTACGCCGCTCAGCATAAGACGGGATACGGTAGCAACGGCCAGGTGCTAGGTCGTACGGGTCTGTCTCCGGTGTAGTGCGAATCCCCTGTGCCGCGCACAACCCACAGATGAGGTGAACATGGGTAATCACCCTACTCCCTCGTCCTCTGCGCATACCCCGCAAGTTATCCTCGATGCAAGCCCCTACATTCACCCTACCGTCCCGCGCGATGAAGCAAATGGTCTCGTAGACGTGATCCAAGACAATGTGGCTCCGGGACATCGGCCGGACACGCCCGAACCACAGCTGAGCAAGCTCTCGCCAAGGGGAGTCCATCGACGTCAAACGAAGCTCATGACTGTGCTCGAACTGAGGAGGCACTAGGGTGCATAAGGTGTTCCACGCAGGAGCAAGAACGCGTCCCTCAGACTGGGGCCGGAACATGCCATCGTCGGGCAAGCCAAAATAGACATTGATCGCCCGAGCACTGAAGTCGAGATAGCGACCACGGACCCATACCCGGGATAGATCGTCACCCTCCCCGAGACCGCCAATGTTGGCAATAACCTCCATAGCCAAATAACCGGAGGCGACGCCCTCGGGGTGACGTGCCAAACCAGTCCACTGCAAATACTCCAAGACCGCACTGACCCTGTCATCGCCCATATGAAGAGGATATATGCCTCTCTCAGGGACGTAAGCCCTGTTTCGACGAAGCTCGTCGAAATAAAAGTCCTGGGCAGCCTTCGTCCTAAACCGGAACCTGTCGTGCCGGTGAGGACGCACCTCGTCCGGAAGACCCCTGAGACGCGGGCCCCGCTGCGCCTCGTCCTCCTCTGACTCGCTCTCGTCGAAATCCGGCATCGCCGGAGCAGCATGACTGGGGCCAGCCTCATCAGCAACTCGTCTCCTAGTCCTCGGAGGACACATGAGAGACGCCAAAACGACCCACAAAAAGAGCAACATCCTGCAAGTTACCAAACACCGATTATAAGGCTAAGTCCCACACAGAAGACAAGCGAAAATACGAAAAGGGCATTAATATATATTTCCAACGCGAATGTACCGTAAGAACAACAAATCCTACCGTTTACTAAGACCAACCAGGAGGTAACCTAGACAAAGGATATGCTCAAACTAGTGCCTAAACCCTTTGTGGCATTTCGTCGAACACGTTATGTGCGCAATAAACCAAAACCTAAGTTACTAACAACACACGGAAATCGCCCACAGAATGAAACAATCATTCTAATAACAATACGGCAAATCCTACAGCACCAAAAAACGGGGGAACGAACTAATAATCACACCCCAATAGCAACCAAGCATCAATAACTTCATAGCCTTTCTAGGGATTCGAGTTCAACAAGAATTTGCCAAAAACATAAACACATTATAACATAAACATAGGCAAGGTAACAAGAGTAACAACAATGGCCACATACACTTGCTAAATTGCACAAATCAAGCCTAAAAATCATAAACCCCCAATTTTTGTACACAAACCCTAATTTCCTAAATCTCTTCACAAATCAAATCATTCAAAACATAAAAGTTGAAATTAGTAAGCGGGTTTAGTAGAATCATACCTGGATGAGTGAAATTGAAGTCGAAATCGAGCAAACAGGAAGGTAACTCGCCGGATTTAGAGAGAATTGGGGGTGTGTTCTCGGATGGGAAATGGGGGAAGTGGCTCGCGCGGAGCGCGAGCCCTATTTTCTCGAACAGAGGGTGCCGCGCGCCAACGCGCGGCCACCGCACGGGACCCGGATGGAGTTTTATCTTTCCTGTTCTGCTCAATCTCTTTTCCTATATGCTCCTCACTGAACCCGGGCATACATTGACAGAGAAATACGTCGACATGGAGCATCACCTGGCATTATTCCGGGCAAGGACAGCGGAATTGCCTCACGCCCTCCTTTCGCAGGACTACAGGAAACCCCCGGGACGTAAATGCCTAGGAACCCTGAGAAATTCCGTAGGGAAATGAGAACGGCGTGTTAACTAACGTCCCCACCACCGTTTGCTCGTAACCACAATGTGTTCCACGACCCCCAACTAAAGAAGTATGTGCCGACACGTCGCATGTACTCCAACCGGAGGTGGTCGAATTGGATGATGACTTGACCTATGAAGAAACCCCGGTGAAAATACTCGACTACAAGGAAAGGGTGACAAGGAATAAAACTGTAAGGATGGTCAAGGTCCTGTGGTCCAACCACGAGACAGAGACGGCAACCTGGGAATTGGAAGCCGACATGAGGCAACATTACCCTACCCTCTTCCAAGACGACCCGACCACAGTTATGGGGACATAACTGTATTCTTAAGGGGGGGAGGATGTAACACCCGAGGAAAAACAAATTCAAATTGTTTTGAACTACGTCATGACTTGATCCCTTCACAGGGTACGTAGACAGCTTAGAACTAATTTCTAAGTTCAGTCACGAAAGAAATCACAAAATAAATCACGAAATAGACCACAAGGGCGATAGGAAGAGTTGGGACCATTTTAGACTAGGCTAATTAGGACACGGGAATGTTGCGAGCGATAAGCCGGACTCGTAACAAGTTTAAGGAAAAGATTCCGAACCGGACACGACCCAGGGAATCGAGCTAACACGTAGAAAACCGATAGGGGAAAGCGAGGAAAGACCCGACGGAACACGCGGACCGCTGAACCGGCCGGTCCGGCCGGCCCGCGCTCTCCGCGCGCCGCCGCGCGGCCACCGCGCGGGCGGAGGAGTCGCGACTCCAGGGGAGGCCACGCGTGCTCCGCGCGGACAAAGGCCTATGTGCGCGCCGCCAGCGCGCCAGAGGTGCAGGAGGTGTAAACTTTCCTTCCATGGCGATTTTCTTGCCAAAAATCCGACCTCAATCAATGGCAAGTCGATCACAACAATGGGGAAGGGCATAAGATCAGATTTGGGGCGCCCCTCCCCATAATTCTCAGAAAACCTAACCCTAAACACCTCCAATACTCCTCTCCAAGTCGAAACCTCTCCGAACTCACTTTCCGGCAAGTATTCCGGCGACGGCAAGGCGAAAGGAACCAAGCCCTGCCCTCTAGACTCTTGGTAAGCTATTGTACAAAGTTTCAATTCGTCCATAGATCTCAGAAACTCATATTCTAACCCTTTTTCCTTACTACGATTTTCCGTCGGAAAACGAACAAAAAGCGATCGGAGAAGTTGGCCGTTCGTCGTGACCCTAGGACGTCCGGAAACCCAATCCAGCGACCCTATCATCATTCTAAGTAAGTTAAAACCTTACTCACAAATTTTCGTGGTTGTTTGTTGTTTAAATCTCGAGATATAGGCTTGTAACAAAAATCGGTTTTCAAAAACCCTATTTTCGTCCAATTTTAAAGACTCGCCAAAAACTCGACCTTCGGGAATTCAAACCGAAAACTTTTCAACATAAAAGTTATTCCTAACACCTTTATCTATCTTGTGTCCAAATTTCAGCCGTTGACATTAAGTTTTGCTATCCCAATTTTTGCCGTGAACTTTCTGTATCGAACCGAACAATTTAATTCTGTGACAGATTCCTTCATTCAACTTGATGCATGTTTTTCACCCATTTTTCGAATGATTTAACTTTGCATTTCTAAATAAAAGTTGTAGATAATTGTGTCTATATTATGCATATAAAATTTCACGAATTTTGGTTTTCATTTGATATGTCAAACGGCCGAGTTTTTAAAACTGTTTTAAAATCGTTTTAAGGGCCATGAGTATGCAGTGAGTTGCACTCGATTTTTGAGTACCAAGAATTCATTATTTCCAAATTCTTAAAACATGAAAGTTGTTCCTTAATGTGTCGTGTAGTTACTGTAAAAATTTCACATCGATTGGTTTTGAAATGAATTTTTAATCGGCGTTGCACGAACCTGTGACGAAAACAGTTTTTAAGACATAAATTATTCTTTGCAATAAACTCAAATTTCAACTCACTTCGGAACCTTATTTCCAAAAACTTAAAACATGAAAGTTGTTCGTGTGTGTGTTTTTAAATTACTGTAAAAATTTCAGAATTTTTGGAGAAAAGACGAATTTTAAATTAAGAAAGGCGTAAACTGCCTCGAATAGGATTTTTCGAACTTGAGAAAACTCGAACTATGAAAACGCGATATCGACCATTGGATAACTTTGAAATATGAACTTTCGAAAAATCCCGTTCACTAGGCTGAGCCGATCTTCATACTATCATTATCTTTGAGACTGCCTCGTTAGTGGTCTCCTTACTATCTGAGATTGCCTCGTTAGTGATCTCGCGCGCTGTATTTGTGGATCGCCTCGTTAGTGGTCCTACTATCTTTTTGGATCGCCTCGTTAGTGGTCCTACTATCTTTGAGACTGCCTCGTTAGTGGTCTCCCATTGTTTGGACTGCCTCGTTAGTGGTCCTATGTTGAGATTGCCTCGTTAGTGATCTCCCGGTATGGTGTCCTCTTCTTAGTTTACGGGATGAAAAGTAAAAGACTCGTGTGAGTGTTTCATTATGCTTAAATCGTATTTATCCTGTCTTTAATTATGTATTTAAAATTTATGCATCTTAAATTATGCTTTAAATTACGCTTTTAAAATTTAGTTCTTTAATCATGTTTTCCGCTGCTAATAAATCATGTATTTTTAAATTCTCGTACGGTAAGCGAAATCTTTAGTTTAAACACTTGTAACCCCTTTTATTTGTAGATAGGGATTAACTTACTCAGTATATTTTTATACTGACAACCGTTGTCATTTCTTTTTCTACAGAGTACGTCGAGTGACGCATTGCATATGCACTTGGGGGAAATCATAATGGACATTTTAAATTTCTGCATCGTACTGTTTTTACCGGGTCTGTTAAACCCGAGGATTTGGCCATGTTGGCCGTGATTTTACTTTCCGCTGCACTTACTTTATTTATTTTCCGCGCATGATAATTTCTACTATCGTACTAAGTATTATAAATTTCCGGACTAAATCTTCAAATGTTTTAAATCTTTTTCATACCCACAAGCCTTGCATTTTCTTAGCGAGCTCGGGAAGCCGTGTCTTGCTAGGGAAATGCGGCGGTGACATCCCGGCCTGGGTTATCAAATCCGGGGTGTTACAATAAGACCGGAATGCGATCAAATGCCCATGTTTAGACACGGAAATAGATTGAAAATAATGGTCAATTTTGGCCATTATCAGGGACATAAGAGCCCAAGTGTATGTCTAGGTTGACGTAAGAGCCCTAGCGAAACACTGATCGTATGGCTAGCGGACGGATTAACTCTAATTAAAAGATCTGTATTGACCATGATACCTGTGGACATAAGAACCCAGGCGTAAGGCTGGCGGACATAAGAGCCCTAGCGGTGGTGATCTGTAAAAGAATCGAAACGAGACATCGATGAGGGAATCCAATTAAGTCCTTGATAATTGGTGCTTTTAAATTTATGGCAACTTATTTAATTACGTTGCAAGCTATATTGATGATCTTATGAATCCATGTCTTCTAAATTTTGCGGTTACATGAATTATTTAAATTATGCACATGTTTTCATTAAATTTAAACAAAGGCTTTGAAACCTCATAATCTTGTATGTGTTAACTTACTCAGCACGTAGTGCTGACCAAACCATATTTTCTTTTTCTTTTTCTTTCAGAGTTGAGAATTATGCATCGTAATATGCATACACGGGGAGTTTGGGATGATATATTATTTTGAATTTTTGTATTAGACTAGATCTTGCATGAACGGGCCTGTTTAACCCGTGATTAGGCCATGTTGGCCCTATATTTAAATTCTGCTGCGATACATATATGTAAATATTATTTTCCGCTGCAACTTTGATGTATTATTTTTAAATTATATATGAATGGGCTGTTTGAATATTTTAAATTCTGAAAAACCATAGCCTTGCATCTCCTTAGTGAGCTCGGAGAAACCGTGTCTTGCTAGGGAGGTGTGGCGGTGACACCCCGACCTGGGTGACCAAAAACCGGGGTGTTACAAGTTGGTATCAGAGCCCAGAATATTTTAAAGTTATTTATTTTAAAGAAAATATCTGATACCAAGTTGGTATCAGAGCCCAGAATATTTTAAAACTATTTATTTTAAAGAAAATATCTGATACCAAAGTTGGTATCAGAGCCCGGCTTATTTTTAAATTAGTATTTTTAAACCTATTATTATTATTATTTTTAAACTATTATTTTTTAAACCATTATTATTTTTAAACTACTATTAATATTTTGACTATTATTTTAAATTTTAAAGTATTATTTCCATGGAGAAATTTTTATTTTAAAACCCATGGGAAAAAAAATATATATTGCATTAAGTTATTTTTGGGGGGGGGGGGGGGAAATCATCATTCGCATTTGCATATTGCATCTCTTTTATGTAGAGAACTTAGAATCTTTGCGAATTTTAACTTAGAATCTTTGCGAATTTGAACTTAGAATCTTGGCGAAGTTGAACCTAGAATCTTGGCGAAATTAACTTAGATCTCTTGTTACACCTATATAATCTTGAGGCATGATATCGAATTAGAAGCAATAACTAGAGACTGATCTTGCCTTAGTTCTAGATCGCGTTCATCTATGCATTCGCCTAATCATAACAATCCTCGACCTTAGCCATTCCTACCCTTGTACAAATTAGAAAACTTCCTCATGTGGAACAACGAGAAAATCAAGTTTTATTAAAACACTCTTTATTCCAAAAATCTTGTTTGGATTTCCAAACAACAAACCCGAAAATTGAAATCAGAAATTTACGAAACGTCTCATTCGAGCGATCTACCTAAACCAAGATAAGCTAATCTATACACGTGTAACAGATAATGGCGCCTAGGAGGAAACCATGGAAGGTGAGTCCAAACGGCACTGACGCTAACCTTTCCAACACGCCCAACAACAGTGGAAGTCCTCAGAACCTAGGAGAGCAAGTGCCTCAAGCGCCCAATAATATGGAAGCACGTTTAAAATCTGTAGAGGAACTCCTTGTAGCATTGGGAAATGCCGAGGTGCATAGGACACAAACAGTACCTCCGCCAGTAGCCCGAGTCAACTACTTGGCATTAGTGAACCCCTACAACCCACCCCATTATGACGGCCAAGAGGATCTGGCCAAGTTGGAAGGTTGGATCCGTACCTTTGATAAGCTCTTGAATGCTATCAAGTGCCCTGATGAGGAGAAGATACACGTAGTGACCTACTACCTAGGAGGCGAAGCCGATGAGTGGTGGCAAAATCTCCAAGCGAATTCAGTGGAAGACGGAGAAGCCTACACTTGGGAAGAACTTAAGGAAGCTTTGAGGGAAAGATTCTACCCACTGAGCACCAAGACTGCGAAGTACGAGGAATTCATCAACCTAAAGCAAGGTGCGCAAACAGTGCAAGAGTACTACAGCAAATTCAAGGAGCTAGTACGATTCGCTGCGAGGATAGTACCAACCGACTCTAACAAGGCTCAGAAATTCGAGATGAGTCTGAACCTTAGTATCCGGGAGATACTTGCAGTAGGACAATTCACGAACCTGCAGACGATATATGATCGCGCCGTATCAATTGCTCGAATCCAGCAATTGAAGCGTAAGGAACATGGTGGGTCGAGCAAGGACTCGCAAGGACTTGAGAAGAAGGATCGGAAAGACAACAATAACAACTCTAGGAAAGACAATGGATCCCGAAGGAAAGGAAATAAAGGTCTCAACAATGGAGGAGACGACAACGTGGTGCGTTTATACCACGTTGCCCACGATGCAACCATGCACATCTGGTGCGCCAATGCCCGAAACCTGGAACCTGCCGTAGGTGCGGCAAGCTTGGTCACAAGGCTAGTGGATGTCGAACGCCAGAGGAGGCAATCGAAAAGAGAGTAGATTTGGTGAACCTTCAGCAAGGGAAGAGTAACAAGGAACAAGAACAAAACCCGAACTCTCTTGAGAATAATGAATAGACAGTTATGGGGACATAACTGAAGCCCTAAGGGGGAGAGGATGTGATACCCCGTAATAATTTATTTTTGGAGTTCAACTCGATAAGATGTATCCTGAATATATATATATATATAATAAACAAATTCAACTTGTTTTGAACTACGTTATGGCTTGATCCCTTCATCGGGTACGTAGGCAGCTTAGAAGTCGTAATTCTAAGTTCAGTCACAAAATAATAAAACAAACAAAAGACTTTAGCACGAGAAAAGCCGAAACACAACTTTGAGGACGAAGTTGATTCTTAAGGAGGGTAGACTGTAATACCCGAGAATTTTACAACATAAAATAAATAAATAAACAAATAAAAATAATAAATAAACAATCATGATAAATAGATAAAGAATCATAAGAGATGAGAAATGGAATTTGAATTAAAAAGGAATTAAGATTTCGAGAACCCGGGAAGCCGAAGACAATTTAATCGAATAAATGGTTACACGGAAACCTACCACCGATGGACTCAATAATTCGAGTCCAAATGTAAAATTAGATCCAAATAAAATTAAGATAGGAAATCGGAGCCCGAAGATACCCCGGAAATCCGAATCCGGGAACATAGAGGGATAGAAGTCCGAAAGAGAGGAGGAAACGCCCGACGGATCGCATGACCCGGCCCAGACCGAAGTCCAAGACGGCGCGGTCGCCGCGCGGTTTTAGGGGTTTACCGCGCCAAGGGCGCGCCACTTGGCAGTTGCGGTCGTTCCGCGATTTTCTCGCCCGAACGCGGATTTTTCGACTTTCGGTTGAACATCTTCGACTCTAGACTCTTAGGGTCAGATCTTGGACGCCCTAGGTCTTAGTTGTCTATAAATAAACCCCCTTGGGAGCCCCGAACATCTTTACAAAACCCTACGAAATCTCTCTACACACAAAACCCTAATTCCGGAGTCGTCGGAGGCACAAAACCGAATCAAGGGACTGGCTTGGACGAAAATTAGGAGTCTTCGATCATCGGGGTAAGATTCGAACCATTCTTGTCCATTCTTTTCCATTCAAGATTCGAAAACAAATCCTAATTAAACCTCTTTCCTATTCTAAACCCCGATCCGGACGCGTTGAGGAAAAACGAAGGATCTCGGAGGGAGAACGAAGAACGTGGAAGCCACGCCTCCGAATCATCGAGCCGAGACATTCATAGATCTGTAAGTTAACGCTTACTTTGGTTTTGGGTTGTTAAAAGATTCGAACATATAGATCGAATAGAACCCTATCTAAAATCTGTCTACACCGGCGCAGTGTTTTTATTGAATTTATTCGGACCCCTTGAAACGTCCAAACGAGAAAACTTAAAACACGAAAAACATTCCCAAGACATAGATCTAGCTTCTGTAAAATTTTCATAATTTTTCGTCGTGTTTTGATATCTGAAACTGATCGTAAACGAGCCTGCTTTAGATTTAGATCTTGAAACGATGATAGATTCTTTATTCGAACTTGTAGGTGATTTCTACCTTAGATCTAGACCTATCTAGGCTTGGCGTTGAACATACGAGTTGTAGATCTATACGTTATGAGTACCTCCGTAAAATTTCAGAAATTTCCGTGATGATTTGATATAAGAAATCCACCCCAAACCGAACCGGTTAAAATCGGATCTTGAAAACTGGACAGAACATAGATTCGAACTTGTTGACGTTTTTGACTAGAGTTCTAGGCCGAATTAGATCTTTGGCCGAACATGAAAGTTGTAGATAATTGTCTTAAGATGATCTCTGCAAAATTTCATCAAATTTGGAGTTGAATTGCTATGGTAGAATTCGAAATCTTTAAACTGAGTTATATGAAATTCGGACAGAACAGTACTTCTGTGAAAATTAGTGTTTTTGACCTATTTCGGTATCTCGGATTGAAAAAGTTAAAACACGAAAGTTGTAGATCTCAATGTTTTGGAGTCAGTCGTGAAATTTCGGAATTTTTGAAATCAAATCTGATTTTTAACGAATTTTAGAGTAAACTGTGGTTGACCGAGTCAAAACTTGAAATCTTGTTGAAACGGTGAAATTAACCTTTGAGGTTGAAACGGATAGAAATTCTTTGAAATACGATACATGAAACGAGAAGATTAAAATATTGTGGGTTATGACTAAGCTAGATACTGTTAATGTTCTCTGCGGCTTGGGACATAAGAGCCCAAGTGTATGTCTAGGTTGACGTAAGAGCCCTAGCGAAACACTGATCGTATGGCTAGCGGACGGATTAACTCTAATTAAAAGATCTGTATTGACCATGATACCTGTGGACATAAGAGCCCAGGCGTAAGGCTGGCGGACATAAGAGCCCTAGCGGTGGTGATCTGTAAAAGAATCGAAACGAGACATCGATGAGGGAATCCAATTAAGTCCTTGATAATTGGTGCTTTTAAATTTATGGCAACTTATTTAATTACGTTGCAAGCTATATTGATGATCTTATGAATCCATGTCTTCTAAATTTTGCGGTTACATGAATTATTTAAATTATGCACATGTTTTGATTAAATTTAAACAAAGGCTTTGAAACCTCATAATCTTGTATGTGTTAACTTACTCAGCACGTAGTGCTGACCAAACCATATTTTCTTTTTCTTTTTCTTTCAGAGTTGAGAATTATGCATCGTCATATGCATACACGGGGAGTTTGGGATGATATATTATTTTGAATTTTTGTATTAGACTAGATCTTGCATGAACGGGCCTGTTTAACCCGTGATTAGGCCATGTTGGCCCTATATTTAAATTCCGCTGCGATACATATATGTAAATATTATTTTCCGCTGCAACTTTGATGTATTATTTTTAAATTATATATGAATGGGCTGTTTGAATATTTTAAATTCTGAAAAACCATAGCCTTGCATCTCCTTAGTGAGCTCGGAGAAACCGTGTCTTGCTAGGGAGGTGTGGCGGTGACACCCCGACCTGGGTGACCAAAAACCGGGGTGTTACAGTCTTGGACTAAAATCTCCTAAGTCCAAAACAAATAAAACCAACTGAGGCCCAATTTCATCTACTCGGCCCCAGTCCGCCTGAAATTTTGAAAAATTTCAAAACTGAAGTGCAGTTCAATGTCGCCTTCGATTACGACGCTATCCTCACCTACGACGCTAACCTAGGTTAGCGCCGTAGTAATGGGATAACGCCGTAGGGCACTTTCCCCTCCTATTAATCTACCTACGACGCAATCCCTTAGAACGACGCTATCCTTGGATAGCGCCGTACTAAAGGCACAGCGCCGTAGTACTCCCTTATCTCTCCACCGTTCTACGACGCAGAATAACACCTATGGCGCTAGTGTAGCGCCGTAGGCTAAGTATAGCATCGTAAAACCCTTTTTCCTCACCTATAAATACCCCGACCTTCTCCTTCTTCATCCTCACACTTCGACACTTTCGCACTCCCATTCCCAAAAAAATCCACTCCATAATACACCTACGAAGAACGCAGAGTTCTCGTAACAACATTTCTTTCCACAAATCCAAGGGGACACCATGGACTGATTCTATAGAATCCTTCCAAACCTGGGACCTTTACCCAGACCCGAACCACGGAGGGCAGGGTAAAAACCCAGTCTTCCATCCCTATTCATGGCCTCTGTCGAATCTTTGGCTTCTTTTTCTTTCTTTTCGGTTAAAAATGGCACAATGTGGTTTGCGAGTGTCTTTGTTTTCTGTTTTGGGTTAATGATGCTCTCGGTTTTAAGGAACCATTTTGAAACCTTTTTGTAACTCTTAAAACTTGTTTGAGAACCTGTTTAAAACTGTTAAGGGTTAAAAATTTCTTCCAAGTTTGAAGTTTGAAACTTGAAAAGATAAACTGATGAACATTAGGGTGTTATTCTTGAACACCATGATATTGTTGGTTTATCTACTCTTGATGTTCTTGCAAGAAATCATTTAAGTGGGTGGTCTCTTTGGCATTTTTGCTTTCACATGTCAGAAATCTCTTGGAATAAAGGTGTGTTTGTTTATGGAAACATAGTACAAACACCCAATAGGGGCTTTCCCTTTTTAATAAAAGTGACTTTTAGAAAAAGACAAAAAGAGTTAATAGATTTAATGTTTGACTTATTCTTTTTGTTCCCAATGGAACTGTAGTGTGAGTAAAATAGCAGTGTTTTTGTCACTCAACAGCTATCCTTTTCAAAATCCAAAATGGGACCACTCACACCCCACTTTCCTTAAATAAAACAAGTCAACTCTTTAAAAATTAAAAATAGTGTTTGCAAATTTTTGGATGTTTTAACTGTCCAAGACAGTCCAGGCAGTCCAGAAATAGCAAATCCATTGCGCCACGCCTCCACTGCACATTCCAAAATTCGAGCATTTCACCCCTTCCATCCATCTCATCCCATTTTCAACAAGTATCTCGGACTTGTTTAATAATATTGGAAAATCGAACTTTTGGGCCCGATGGCCCATTAAAAATATATAGGGGCCCAATGACCCCTATCTCTTCACAAAAAATTATTTTACCTATGCTTTATACTCAGTTCAAGTCAGAAACTTAATAATCTCACATTTAGAGCAAAACTCTAAATGTGAGGATGATGATTCCTAAACTTGAATAATTTCTGAGGAAAATATAAAAATTGGATTCATCACTTCTTATATTTTCAGGGGCAACCGTCCTATCCCAGATCCTGCACCCGAAGGAACCCAGCTGCTAGACCTGCCACTAGAGCTCCTAGGTGAAATCCTCTCCCGAATAGGAGAGGATGAAATCAGGGAAGTATTCACTGCACAAGAGACATGCAAAAAGCTCAGGGACGCAGGAAATCTCGCCATCGTGTACAAGCGATGCGAGTTGAACACTACTAAGGTGAGGCAGTGGCAAAGGAGAATTCGGTGGCAGAAGGAGAGACTTCTGCACACATGCATGGATGCAGGAAACTTTAATCTCCAAATTGTTCCCGCACTCCTAGCATTCGCAGAAAGGGATGAAGAGCAAGCCTGCGAACTGCTGCGACCAGGCATCGAGGACAATCACAAATCGTCAATCTTCACCCATGGACTGATGCTTATGAGCAAGCTGGATGAAGGCCAGGTCAATCAGGGGATCAGAATGATAGAGAGAATGGTAACCGATCGATCGGTCCTGAACTACACGTCCACCAACACTCTCTCATGGATGGCGGATGATCCAAACACTCCCTACTTGTTTGCAGGCCAACCACCCCGAGTCTTCTACACAAGGATGCATGAACCCCTGAGAGACCATAATGGCCGGTGTCTGCGCTGTGATCTGACAAGTTTCGTCCACTGGAGCAGATACATGTTCTAAGAGAAGGAGAGTGAATTCTGAAATGTTTTACCATATTTAAGCTCTAGTGTAGGCATCATATAAGGGATTTCTTCTTTTGTGTGCAGGTTCGTACTAACTGCATAAGAATCTCTTACAAATGATGTAATTTACTGCTTTCCACGAATGGAACTCAAGCTTTGAGAACCGCGAACAATTTTTATTTGCTTCCTTTGAAAAGATGTCTGACAGTCCGAGATGAATAAGTAGCTGTCAGGCCAAAAATATGCTGTTGACATACCTTGTATGTTAACAGTGCCTCTTTTACTGCTTTAAAACAAATAACCAGCACAAGTATGCATAAACCTGCTCTAAATTCACATGTTGAATTTAGGCTTTTGATTAAATTTTCAAACTTTTAAATTGGGATAATATAAATGAGAACATGCATGACATGAATTCCTAAGGTTTTGAGCTATAAAAATTTAATGAGGCGATCAGCTTATTGGGTAATAAATCTTCATGTTGAAAATCTTGATTGAATAAATTGTTAGAATTAAACTTTGATTAAATTTTAGAATATTGTATGACATGAATCAATCCAACCTCGTGAGATTTGAGCCATGAGTCACTTTTACTCATTTATTTTCTTTGATGTGTGAATCATTTTAATTGAAGGAAACTAGAACTTGCAATCGGGACCGATTCAAGACCATGCCATGTTCCCGAAATCGAGCATATGATCGAGGCACCTAGAAAATCAAATTCTTGGCCTTCTTTTGAAATCCAAATCCAAAAATATTCTCCCTTTAGGATTAACCACTTTAAGCCTATAAGCCTAATTTTTCTTTAAAACCACTATATTATTCCTATCCTACAAAAAGACCAAAATATTCAACCCAAGTGTGCAAGGAATAAATTTTATCAAGGCATCGAATTTGTGATCATCAAAGCTGTGTAAATCGGTATCTCATAAACCGATTCAAAAAAAAAAAAGAAAAAAGAAGAGAGAAATAGTTGAACTTTGTTCAACATTAATAAATTGCAAATGACAAAGCAAATTAGACTAAGTCTAATGTCATGCAATAGAAAAAGAAAACAAAAGAAAGAAAGAAATATTGATGATCATAAATTTTAAATAAAAACATGCCATGATATGATATAATGAATTTTTGCCACTTCTTAGCCCAATAAATTCCATTCCTTACCTAATGTTACAACCGTATGCCCCATTATAACCCTTAAATAAGACCTCATGATCTCGATTTGAAGAAATGAGCCGGTGGCGAGTTGATCCAATTGCAAGCCTATGGGATAATTTAATTAAACATTGATTTTGAGCGTTCATGATTAAATCCCAATTGAGAGTGAGTGAACTTTCCGATTCTCTTATATGTGAGGCTCTATTTCATGAAACATGTTCATGTCATCCCTTAATTCTCTTTTTTAATCTTTGCATCTTTCAAACATGATATTCATGAAGGATCGACAATAATGCTTGATTTGTAGGCCCGATGTAGTGAGCAAGTATCATTTCATTAAACACTGCAATCAAGGGAATTTAATACTTGTAGTTTTTAATTGTCTTATCCTAATCCAAAAAGAATAAGATTTATGAAGCCACGAAAATGAATTGAATATGCAGAGTCCGTGTTCTTTAGAACATTGACTCTGACTGCTCGGGGACGATCAGTATTAAATGTGAGGATGTTGATAATGGCCAGAAATGACCATTATTTTCAATCCATTTCCGTGTCTAAAACGGGCATTTGATCGCATTCCGGTCTTATATTAATTAAGAAACCAGTTAAATTGGACTGATTTATGCATAATTGTAAAAATATTGAGCTGGTATGAAAAATGCATAAATATGTAATTCTAGTACATATTTATGTTAGAAAACTCCAAAAACATGAGAAAAAGAAAAGAAAAGAAAAAGGAAATGAAAAGATGGGAAAAGAAATGAAAAACCCACAAAAAGTTGAATTTTACAGGATATTACGACCCTAGACACAACTACGACGCTAAGCATGTATAGCGCCATAGATTGGTCTAGCGCCGTAGGAGGAAATCAAAGAAACAGTCTGAAGAAGAGTGGACGGCGCTAAGCATGGATAGCGCCGTAATCGAGTATAGCGCCGTAAAAGAGGGATAGCGCCGTAGGCTGTTCACTGAGAGACAGAGAGAGTCTTCGAAGTGGAAGACTACGACGCTAAACTCATAGCGCCGTAGCAGGATAGCGCCGTAATGCATCTATAGCGTCGTAAGCCTTGCCAGAATTCAAATTTCGAGGCCTGGGGGCCCATGGGCCTAGGGTTTCTCGCCTATATATAGAGGTGGACTCCCTGGTCTTGTCACTTCATAACATTCCACACTTGAAGGCAGCTACAGTTCTTGAGCAGTGTGTAGTTAGGTTAGTTAGTTAGAATTTATTTTCTTGTATTATTTAAATTATGCATGTAGTTTAGCTTAGTTTAGTTTGTATTTTGTTTAGATTAGTGGTTTTCTCTATGTTTCCATGTTAGTGTAGCGAGTTTCATACTGTTTTCTCTAATTTCAGTTTTGTTAAACTCTTATTTAGGTTTGAAATACCCAAATGATGGGTATTATCAAACCATTTTATGAAAAATGGGGAGTTAATCATTAAAAGAATCCCAAAATCATGAAATGGACATGGGTCCATGGATTTACTGCTTTGTTTTTGGTTTCATGACCATTTGGTCATTTTGTCTTACTGTTTTATGTGGGTTTTGTGTTGTTTGTCTTTTATTTTGGGATTCATGCATGATTTGTTGGTTGAAAACCCTCACTTGGGTTTGTGGTTCATGAATGTGTAGTATAGCATGTCATTCTTTTACTGTTATGCATTTCTTTTGCATTTTTCCATTCACTGTTCTTAGCTTGTTCTTCATTATCATGCATTGGTGAACCATGAATGTAACACCCCGGATTTGATAATCCAGGCCGGGATGTCACCGCCACACCTCCCAAGCAAGACACGACTTCATTCGAGCTCACTTGAAAGATGCAAGGCTAAGGGTATAAAATAATTTTAAACAATCAAGTCCGGAAATACTTATATTTAAAAATAATAATCATCCATACACGCAGCGGAAATATAAGTTGTGCAGCGGAAATAAAGTATAAGGGCCGACATGGCCAAAACACGGGTTAAACAGGCCCGTTCATACTATAGTCTAATGCAAATTTAAAATAAAGTGTTCCCAAAAATTCCCATGCATGTACGTGCTCTGTATAATCCATATGCTCCGTAGGAAAAAGAAGGAAATGGTTTGGGTCAGCAAAACGTGCTGAGTAAGTTAACACCTAGCATGACTTAGGGGTTTCAAAGCCTTTAATTAAATTTAATAAAAACATGCTTGTAGGTAATACACGATTTAAGTTAATCATCCACTAATAATTAAATGCATAATTTAAAACAAAGAAAATATTCAATTCTCTTAATTCCCTCATGATTTCAGGATTTGGTATTTCAAGGATTTCACTCTTTCACTTTTGTTCGATATGATCTAGTATAATTTGTTCTCGGGGAAATGAACCCGCAAGAGTTTAAACGCATCCTAGGGAATCAAACCCGTAGGAATCAACACACGTCCTGGGGAATCGAACCCGCAGGAAAACAACCGATCGCCCTTGGGGAATCGAACCCACAAGAACTCAAATACATCCTAGGGAATTGAACCCATATGAATCAACACACATCCTGGGGAATCGAACCCGCAGGAAAACAAACAATCGCCCTTGGGGAATCGAACCCGCAAGAACTCAAATACATCCTAGGGAATTGAACCCATAGGAATCAATACACATCCTGGGGAATCGAACCCGCAGGAAAACAAACAATCGCCCTTGGGGAATCGAACCCGCAAGAACTCAAATACATCCTAGGGAATTGAACCCATAGGAATCAACACACATCCTGGGGAATCAAACCCGCAGGAAAACAAACGATCGCCCTTGGGGAATCAAACCCGCAAGGTAAGAACGCATTTCGCAAGTTTCACAAAATTCTCAAACATAACTTACACAGGTCGCTGTCTTACTCCATAATTATTTAAAAATTCATTTTAAGTCCGACAATTCTGAAATTTCACAGGTAGCTCGAAAACACAGAGACGAACAAGTTTCGTATTTTAAGTTTCTCGATCCGGGTTAAGGAGACGAGTCAAAAATCAAGTCTCTCACATAAGTAGTGTGCTGTCAGGTTTCAGATTCGACACCGTTCAAAGATTCGACTTTTTAACATATCAAATGGACTCCAAAAATTCTGAAATTTTATATGCACATACTAGACATGATTTCCTACAACCTTTCTTTAGATTGTGAAGATCAAATCGGTCTAGAAAATATAGAACCATGCTCATCAAATTCGGACCATTGCACTGTCAGATTTCAAAAAGGGTTTTAAATCACAGTTTATGTTCGGATCGATTTGGGGTAGCAAATATTGATGAAAATCGATGAAATTTTTACACAACATAGCTTAATGTGTTAGGATCAAAAGTCTAGTTTTGAGTTTTTCAGTTTGAACTCTTGAAGTAGGGGTTTTGATCCGATTACAAATCTGTTACAGTTTCATGTTCGACTTTTAGGGCAGGTCTGTTGGAGGCCGTTTTCGGATAGAAAAACACAATGAAAAATTATGAACATTTTACACAAACTAGATCTATGTCTTAGGAACATTTTTCATGTTTTGAGTTTTTCCGTTTGAGCAGATTTAAGTGTTCGAAAAATTCGCACAAAATTGTTGCGCTGAGGGTTTTTCGTGTTGACAGATTTTAGTGTTATTAAATCCATATGTTTGGTTGCATTTTAAGTCACCCAAAACCAAGTAAGCATTAACTTACAGTGGGGATGATATCTAGGAGGTCACGGGGTCGTCCGGAATCCACGGGATGTCACGAACGAATCTCCTCAAGTCGATTCTTCTTCCTTTGGCTCCGATTTGTGTTTTTGAGAATAAAAAAACCATAAGTTAGAATCTAAATCCGACGAAAACTATGAAATGAAGTTCAAGACTTCATCTTACCACTATCTAGGGTCTGAATACTTCCTATCCACGTCCTCCTTTCTCCGGTTTGTTCGTCGGAAAGTGATCGGAAGGCAAGAACACAAGAGAATATGGGGTTTTCGGTTTGAGAGAAGTTTGAGAGTTTAGAGGTGGTTTGGAGGCTGTAAAAATTCGAAAATTAGGGTTAGGGAGCAGCCTAATATCGTCCCAATATCATTTCATAGCCCGGGATTGAGTTTTCAAAGTCGGGGGTCGAAAATATGGCAAGAAAATCGTCGGGACGCGTTGTTGCCGAATTCTGGGGGTGCCACGCGCCCTTGGCGCGCACCTAGGCTAAAGACCGCACGGCCAGCGCGCGGCCTCCGCCTGGACCTCGGTCCGGGCGGGTCTGTGCGATCCGATCGGGCCTTTTCTCCTCTCTTTCGGACTTCTGTGCTCCTACGTTTTCGGGCTCGATTTTTCGGGTCATTCTCGGATTATAAATTCTTATCTTACATTAATCTCGTCTCGAGTTAATCCCGTACTTGAAATCTTGAGTCCGTTGCATTTGGATTCGTCGGCTTCTAATTCGTCGTCTTTTGACTCCCGTGCAACAATTTATCTAATTAATTTATTTCCAACTTCACGGGTTCCTGGAATTAAAATTCTTTTCTTTCTTGAATTTAGTTTCAATTCTTTTGACTCGATTTCATGGAATGTCTTCGGGCTTCCTTTCCCTCCTTTATTCCATTTTGAATTTTTGAATCTATCGGCGTTTCATTTCCGAGCAATAATTTATTGTGATAAATTATTTTCTTCTTCTCGGAGATATTTCAACCTTGATTTGATTAAGAAATAAATTTTATTCCTTTGGACACCGATAAAAATCCCGCGTATTACAATGAACTTGAAAAATAGGGTTTGCAATCGCAGAGATTGCATCACCCGAACAACAAACAATTTTCTGGGCTAGCTACGACGCTAACCACCCTACGGCGCTATCCTTGGATAGCGTCGTAGGTGAGGTTTAGCGCCGTAGGTTTCCAGACTTAAACAAAATTTGCCCTACGGCGCTAAACCAACGACTCTATCCTCGGATAGCGTCGTAACTTCTGTTTAGAGTCGTAGGTCCCCAAAACATTTTTCCTTCTCACAATACCCACCTACGGTGCTATTCTTACGATGCTATCCTCGGATAGCGTCGACATTTAATGTTTAGCGTCGTACTCCCCAGTTTCACAAACATTTCTAAACACTTAACCTACGTCACTATCCTTACGACGCTATCCTAGGATAGCGTCGTCATTTAATGTCTAGCGCCGTGGCATCTCTCCTTTTTTCCAAAAATTTCTTTCTTCCCCAATTTCTCAAAATCACCTACGACGCTACACCTACGACGCTATCCTTGTATAGCGCCGTAAGTTAGTATATAGCGTCGTACACACCCTTTAACTCCAAAAATTTCTTATCTCTTACACCAACCAATGACGACGCTATCCTAGGATAGCGTCGTAACATCTGTTTAGCGTCGTAATTAGCATCTTTATGCAGAATTCTCCATTCTCCATCTTCACAATTAATTGATTGAACCCTTAAGCCAGTAATTAAAGGTCAATATTAGCAATAATTGAGATCAATAATTGCCTGGATTAGAGGAACCTTGTTCAATATCCATTAAAATATTTTTCTATAAACCAAATCTTGATATCTTAAACAGATAATCCGGACTATAATTAATTATGGTTTATGGTAGGAGGGATTATTTAAGCTATCAATTATGGATAATGTCCATAACCTTGCATGAGAAACCAATGTCTCTCATGCAAGTTCTTCTCTTTAGTTTATTTTATTTTATTTTATTTCCTTTGTCTTCTGTGTATTGTGTGTAACAATTAGTAAAGAATACACCAGACTAATGTTGGCGGGTATTCCCTCACGGATAAACTAGCTCGTATTCTGGGTATTAATTACTAAATGTTATTTTGCATGGTCTGGATAGCAGTTGGTGGAAGCCTTGGCGGTTCGTCCATTCGGGATTATAATAGCTGCTCAGCTGATTCCTATCCGGATACAGTTTTATTTTCCTTATCTTAATTTCCAAACCCAAATTCCAATCTGTAGTATAACTCTGTTAATGTCTGTCAACATTAGCTGATAAGTACTGCAAAAAGGAAGCATGTAGGTTTTTATCTGAATTCATAGACAGTAGAGGCCCAACTGGCATTGACACTGCCATTATAGGGACTAAGCTGTCTAAATTCGCTCCATCCGAGTAATTGGGAAATTGGATAGTAGATGTTTACAGTCCACCCGATTATTCTGCCATTACTTTGGTCCTCTGACCACTTCATATTTGTGTTTCACTCTCTGTCTAGACCCGCCTCTATATTTTGGGTCAATTAATTTTACACTTCCATATATCCTTATGCATGATAATATTATGTACTATTGTGGTCTATAATATTTTGGGATCCTTCCCTTGGACAATAGAAGTCTAGATTTAAACAGATATTGTGTATTAAATTTCCAACAAAAACTCCTTTGTAAAATCCGGATCTGAGTAAGGGATAAATTCCTCAGTTATGACTAGTTCATATTCTGTCAAGGGTTGATTTTGGGAGATTAGAAGCAGAGTCAGCGATTAGGTCTCATCTAGACTGAAAAAATCTGTGTTTTAATTGAGAGTCTAGTACCTGTTTAGGGAATGGTTTTCAAACTCATTATTTTCCAAAATTGTTGTTTGCTGGGAATCTGAGATTAAATATTACACTAAGATGGGGTCCACTTGGACTCAAATACAGTGTAGTAAATAATCTTAGAGGAACAACATCCAGGCCTTGGTTATTTTCTAAGATAGGGTTGAGTTTTCTTTCAACTGCTATCCTCTTCTGCCAAAGCCTATTTTTGAGTCCTGGGTGAGTGCATCCGGAATGAACTAATTTATTAGTTCATTTCATTAGTTTGTATCTCATAACCACCTGGAAGGAAGTGAACACACGAGTAGTCCACCGAGAGCCGGGAATTCTTGATCCATACCCCTTCATTCTGATGGGGAGCTGTCTTTTACTACCAGGGTCAGACCTTCAAAACCTCCGAGTGAGAGAATTTTAAATGCCTTCGTTACCGCTTTCTTTTAAATGCTTTCGTTAGAGGTCACTCGGTTGTATTGAGAGTTGCGTAACTGCTACTAGGATTGATAGTTAAGGGATAGTTCAGGCTTGATTAGAATCTTTGGGTATGACATGGGAAAATGATAGTGGTACTTGGTATTTCAACTAATGATCTGTCAGGTGTTGCTTATCCACCACAGATGAAATAACATACCCTAGCCGGGGCAGTTACAAATCTGTGGTATCTTAGAATTTGTGGTCTTAAGAACATGTAAACTTATACTGTAAGTACCTGTCTGTTAAAGGGAACGCAGTACTGAGAGCATGAGAATTAGCTATCTGACAGGATTATCCCAAGCAAAGATCTGTGTATAAAAATGGAAGTTTAATATTGCCTTATCTAAATCTTGTCCAATTTTTATTCTTTTCTTACTGTCCCTTCTGTCCACACTGTGAATCAGCTTCATAGCTAGCATAGTGTAAATTTTTGTTGCTCTTGCGGATAGTATTTATCGCATCCTTAAAACAACTCTACCCGTTTTCTAGAATAGAATTTATATGCTTTGTAGAATAGATTTAAACGCTTTTGTAGTTTAGTTTAAATTCATGTCAGTAGATGTTAATCACTTTTCAAACCAATTGGAGCAATACGAATGGAAAATCTAGTAAAACGACGTGGGCCCTGCTTTTATCGCACATCCTCCAGTGAACGATCCGGTCTTACTATAAATTACTGCAATTTTTGACACCGTGCGCTTTCGGGCCACAGTTTCTTAACACGAGTAATAAAAACGTGACAACCTATAGATATATCCCTAAACCCAACTCCGCCTTCACAAATTGGTTTCATTATATAAAATTGAAAACCAGGATTATGATTTTTCAGAAAATACTCATGTAGTGGGAACTTGTCAAAAGTTTCATGGCAAGGATCTTCAAGGCATAAAATTGTCAAAGATTTCATGCCGGGGAGGTCCATAACGCCGTTTGAACTCAAAGTTTTCCCTCATGAGTAATAAAAAATGAACTATATCCTTAAACCCCTTTCCCATGAACCATAACTCTTTTCATTTAAATAAATTTAACCTGGGATATTTTAGAAAATACTCGTGTGACGAAATTGTCAAAAGTTTCAGTGACAACCTATAAATATATCCCTAATCCCAACTCTATTTTCATAAATCGATTTTCATTAAATAAAATCAAAACCGGGATTATCTTAATATTTTCTATTTTAGAAAATACTCGTGTGGGAAATTTGTCAAAAGTTTCATGGCGCCGTTGCCGGGGAGGATGCAGCGTCGTTTATTAAGAGAATTACACTCCTGATTACTCATAGTTAGTTTTGTGTATGCATTTCAGAATAGAGAAGTACCCTCAAATCAATTAAACATTTAGAGTACTAAGACTCTAAATGTGAGGATGTTGATTTGAGGGGAAAATCTAACCATTTGGGTATTTTGTCTTGCAGGAATCATGGAGCTGCCAAAATTGGTGTAAGGAGTTAAATGTGGAAGTGTAGCATTGGGGCTACGCTATTTTGATTTTTCGTTTAATTACACTTCTCCAATTGCAAAAACTAGGTTAATTAAACGGAAAATCAAAGAAAAATGGAGAAGTGTAGCATTGGGGCTACACTAATTTGCAATTGTGAATTGCAAAACACGTGAAACTCACGTGTTTGTCATGTCCACCACATCCGGACCACGAAGCTCCACCGCTGCTCCATCGCCCATCCACCTCATTACCACCACTGCGCTGAGGAAACCTTCATCACTGGTAAAACAACAAATGGAGCAGCAGATCTTCGGACTACCATTTGCTCACCACCATCGGACAAGCCACGACCACCATCTCACTTTCCGTCGCCCCTGTTCCGACTGAGCGTCCAAACAGGTTCCCGGTTGGATTAGTTCTGTAATTGACCGAAGATCATATCCGGAATTTAAAGAAATTTAAAATCCGGAATAATTTTCACAAGCACAGAATTAATTCAACCTAAATTCTTGCAAGTCAGAATAATGTTATCATTATATTAAAAAAAAAAAAAACTTATTGTGCATATCATATTAAATAATTCGGGTATTAATCAATTAAATCACATTTAGAGTACTAAGACTCTAAATGTGAGGATGTTGATATTTTTGAAAAAAATCCGATAACTTATTCGGTGTTTGCTTTGCAGGAATTTGTGGAACTACAAAAAGAAAATTAAAGCTTCAAAACAGGTTCCCGGTTGGACAAGTTCTGTAAATAATAAAATATTCCTGGAATTTAAAGTAATTTAAAATCCAGAATAATTTTTATAAGAACAGAATTTATCCAACCTAATTTTTGCAAGTAGACTAAATTTTATTTATGTGTCTAGAAAATCCAAAAACGTGATTAAACAATTTTGATGAAAATCAGAATTTTTCTAAGTATTGGGCATCGAACAATTGCCTTGCTCGATGAACCAAACGATCACACTTAGCCAAAATTGTCAAACACATAATTGGTTTGACGAAAAAGGCTATCGGAATTATGTTCCTAGCTTTTATGTAAATATTTTTCCCCTCCCTCCCTCCTCTTTTATTTTCTTTTGATTTCAATAATTTGTTTAAGTAAGAGTTGATTAACTCACATTTCGAGCAAGGCTCAAAATGTGACGATATTAATTCTTCACTTAAATATTTATTAAAAAAAATTTGTTATTTCTTACTTTTATTATTATTATTATATATATACCCAGCATAAAGCATGCATAAATCTGTCAAAGGAATTCGCATATTTGATTTTGGTTTATGATTAAATTTTCAAACTTTTAAATTGGGATAATATAATTGAAGACATGCATGATATGAATTTTTGAGGTTTTGAGCTATAAAAATTTAATGATATCATCATCTTGCTGGGTAATGAATTTTCATGTTGAGAATTTAATTGAATAAATTGTAAGAATTTTTTTCAAAGATTTTATTTAAGAATATTGTATGACATGAATGAACCATTCCATGTGAGATTTGAGCCATGAGTCACTTTTACTCATTTCTTTTATTTGATGTGTGAAAATCATTTTAATTAAAGGAAACTAGAATTTGCGATTGGGACCGATTCACGACCATGCCATATTTCAAAAATCAAGCATATGGTCGAGGCACCTAGAAAACCAAAATTTTGGCCTTCTTTTGAAATCCAAACCCAAAAACATTTTCCCTTTAGGATTATCCACTTTGAGCCTTAAGCCTAATTTCTCTTTGAAGCCCTCTATATTATTCCTAGCCTTCTAAAAAAAAGACCAAAAGATTCAAACCCAAGTGTGCAAAAATGAATTTTATCAAGGCATTACAATTTTTGATCATCAACAAAATTTCAATTGGTATTCAAAAACCCGAAAAAAAAAGAGAAAGAAAAAAAAAAGAAAATGTTGAGATCCATTCAACATAAATAAATTGCAAATGACAAAGCAAATTAGACATAGTCTAATGTCATGCAATATGAAAAGAAAAACACAAAAAAAAATAAAATATATATATATATATTGATGATCATTAATTTTTAAATAAAAATATGCCAAGTTAAGATAGAATAAATTCTTGCCACTTGTTATCCCAATAAATTCCCTTTCCTACCAAATGTTACAACCGTATGCCCCGTTATAACCATTAAATAAGACCTCATGATCTCGATTAGAGGAAATGAGCCGGTGGCGAGTTGGTCCAATTGCAAGCATATGGGATAATTTAATTAAATTTGATTATGAGCGTTCGTGATTGAAACCCAACTTGAGAGTGAGTGAAATTTCCGCTTATACTATATGTGAGGCCTCATTTCTAATTTATATTCATGTCATGCTTTAATTCTAGAATTAAATCAATGAATTTTTCTAAACATGATATTCATGAAGAATTATCAATAATGACTGATTTGTAGGCCTGATTAAGTGAGAAGTATCATTTTATTAAACACTGCAATCAAGAGAATTTAATACTTGTAGTTTTTGATTGTCTTATCCCAATCTAAAAAGAATGAAATTTTTGAATCCACGAAAATAGATTGAATATGCAGAGTCCATGTTCTTAAGAACACTGACTCTGACTGCTCGGGGACGATCAGTATTAAATGTGAGGATGTTGATAATGGCCAAAATTGACCATTATTTTCAATCTATTTCTGTGTCTAAACATGGACATTTGATCGCATTCCGGTCTTATTTAATTAAGAAAGCAGTTGAATTTGACAGATATATGCAAGTTTGTATAAATAATAAGCCGGTATTGAAAAATCCAAAAATATTATTATTTTATTAAATTTGTGTTATAAAAATCCAAAAACATGATAAAATATTAAAAATCTCATTCTTGATGTAATTTGAGAAAGATGGTTTTTGGTTCGGTGATGTCTATTCGGTGGAACACGGGTCCATTAAATGGAATACAAGCCAACAAATCAATTTGAATAAACACATTTATTTATATATATTTTCATATATATTTATTTGTGATAATTTTAAAAAAAAGGCGAAACTAATGAAATTAAATGAGCAGGTGGGACCCACTTGGGTCATCTTCCCTAATTCACAAATTGAACAAACGGGAATTTGCTCCGATCAACAGCGATGTCCATTTCTTCCTTCAACTCCGACGAAGCCATCATCATTCCGACCTCCGCCTCAGTCCGCCGGCCACCACCATACTTCAGAAAATGTGGGTGAGAAAGTGTGTGCAATCTAAATGCATTGTTGTTTTATCCTTGCAAGACAATATTCAAAATGAAAATTGGTATTTTAATTCCGGTTGTTCAAGGCACATGACTGATTAGAAAGAATTACTACAGGACTTTGTGAAGGAAGACTGTAGTGAGGTAATTTTTGGTTTCTGATTTTTGTACTCTAGCTGATGGAAATCTTTCTAAACTCTCAAAGGTTTATTTTGTTGAAGGGCTTACAACTAATCTAATTTCGATTAGCCAATTATGTGATCATGACTACAATGTTAAGTTTACCAAGGATGCATGCAATGTTTATGATGAGATGCATACTAAAATCATGTCTGGAGTTCGTTCAAGAAATAATTGCTACGTATTGAAGAAAAATGATCATCATGCCTTTCTGTCAAAGAAGGATTTGTTAACTCTATGTCATCAGCGTCTGGGTCACATGAATTTCAGAACTTTGCAGAAGATCAGTAATTCGGGAGTTGTCAGAGGCATACCTAAACTACCTAAGACTGATGATGTTGTATGTTGAGGGTGTGCAAAAGGAAAACAGATTCGATCACAACACAAGAAGATTGATAAGATGCAGACTTCACAGTATTAGATTTTCTACATATGGATTTGATGGGACCCACAAAAACTGAAAGCTTAAATGGTAAGAAATACATCTTGGTGTGTGTGGATGATCACTCTAGATTTTCTTGGGTCAGTTTCTTGAGATCAAAGGATGAAGTTTTTGACACTTTTGAAACTTTATGTTTGAATGATGACTGAAAGATAATACAGAATCAAGAGAATAAGAACGGATCATGGTAAGGAATTTGAAAATCAAATGTTTGAGAAGTTTTGCAAAGAACATGGTATAAGTCATGAGTTTTCTGCTCCAAAAACACCACAGCAAAATGGTGTTGCTGAAAGAAAGAATAGGACTCTACAAGAGATGGCTAGAGCTATGTTGCATGCAAGTTATCTGAGTAAGTTTTTTTTGGCAGAAGCAGTGAATACAGCATATCACATTGTGAATAGGGTGTACTTTAGACCACAGACAAGTTACACTCCCTATCAAATCTGGAATGCTAAGTCACCAAATGTGAAATACTTTCATATTTTCGGTTGCAAATGTCATGTTCTTAAGGATAGATAGCCGTTGAGAAAATTTGTTTCTAAGTCAGAAGAGGGCTGGTTTCTGGGTTATTCTGCAAATTCTAGAGCCTACAAAATTTATCTTAAGGAGGCAAGGAAAGTGATAGAAACTATAAATGTTATATTTGAAGATACTTGTCCTAAGAAGAGATCAATGAAGTAGAAGATGATGATACTCTTATCATGAGGCAACAGAAGTCACCACCTGAGATTGGTGAATCTACAGCAAAAGAAGAGCCAGATACAGATCAGACAGAACAAGGTAGTACTCAACTAAATGAAAGTACTGAGGATGTTGAGATGACTGATAACAACCATCAAGTAGGGAAATTCAGAATAAAAGAACTGGTGCAAAACATTGATCAAGGACTTTGAAGCATCATTCAGATAGTGATATTATTGGAGATCCATCTGTTCGGATGCAAACTCGAAATAAGAAAATAGACTTCAGAGATTTGGCTGGCTTCAACTGTTTCGTATCAAACTTTAAGCCAAAAAATGTGGAGGAGGCACTACAAGATGAGTATTGGACTGCAGCAATGCAAGATGAATTATTGCAGTTTCAAAGAAATGATATTTGGGAATTAGTTGAACCACCAAAGGATGTCAATGTAATTGGTACGAAATGGATCTATAAAAATTAGTCTGATGAGAAAGGAAATATTGTGAGGAATAAGGCGAGATTGGTTGCACAAGGCTTTACACAGATTGAGGGGCTTGACTATGAAGAGACATTTGCTCCAGTAGCTAGGATGGAGGCTGTGAGGATGATGCTTGCAGTGGCTTGCACAATGAATTTTAAGCTGTTTCAAATGGATATTAAAACAACATTTTGAATGGTAGAATAAAGGAAGAGATATATGTTTCTCAGCCCAGTGGTTTTGAAGATCATCAATTTCCACAACATGTGTACAGGGTTAAGAGAGCTTTATATGGATTAAAGCAAACTCCACGAGCATGGTATGAACGACTGTCAAATTACTTGGAAGAAAATGGTTACAGATGAGGGTCAGTTGACAAGACATTGTTTGTTAAACACATAAACAACATATTTTGGTGGCACAAGTGTATGTAGACGATATTATATTTGGGTCAACATCTGAAGCTATGAAGAAAGAATTTGTTCAGGTCATGAACTCTGAGTTTGAGATGAGTATGCTTTGAGAGTTACATTATTTTCTGGTATTGGAAATTCAACACATGAATAATAGAATTTTCTTATGCCAGGAGAAATATGCAAGAAACATGGTTAAAAGGTTTAAGTTGGAAGATAGTAAAGTTTTCAAAACGCCTATGGGACAATAGGAAAAACTTTCTAAAGATGATAAGGGACAGAGCGTTGATCAACGTTTATAGAGAAGCATGCTAGGAAGCTTATTGTATTTAACTGCCTTAAGACCAGATATTTCATTCAGTGTTGGAGTGTGTGCAAGATTTCATTGTGATCTGAAAAAGAGTCATTTAAAGGCTGCTAAAAGGATAATCAGATATATTAAAGGAACTTTGGCTTTAGGAATCTGGTACTCGAAAAGATCATCTCTAGACTTGATTGGATACACCGACTCAGACTGGGCCGGTTGTTGTGACGACAAGAGATCAACGACGGGTGGATGTTGCTATCTTGGTCAGAATCTTGTTAGTTGGTATTCTAGAAAGCAGAATATGTTGCAACTTATTGTTGTTGTACACAGTTAATATGGATGCATCAAATGTCGTGAGATTATGGTGTTGACAAAAAGGGATTCATTGTTCTATGCAACAATACAAGTTCAATTAGTATATCCAAAAATCCAGTGTTTCAAAGTCGGGGTAAGCATATAGATATCCTGATAATGGCCAAAATTGACCATTATTTTCAATCTATTTCTGTGTCTAAACATGGACATTTGATCGCATTCCGGTCTTCTTTAATTAAGAAAGCTGTTGAATTTGACAGATATATGCAAGTTTGTATAAATAATAAGCCGGTATTGAAAAATCCAAAAATATTATTATTTTATTAAATTTGTGTTATAAAAATCCAAAAACATGATAAAATATTAAAAATCTCATTCTTGATGTAATTTGAGAAAGATGGTTATTGGTTCGGTGATGTCTATTCGGTGGAACACGAGTCCATTAAATGGAACACAAGCCAACAAATCAATTTGAATAAATACATTTATTTATATATATTTTCATATATATTTATTTGTGATAATTTTAAAAAAAAGGCAAAACTAATGAAATTAAATGAGCAGGTGGGACCCACTTGGGTCATCTTCCCAAATTCACAAATTGAACAAACGGGAATTTGCTCCGATCAACAGCGATGTCCATTTCTTCCTTCAACTCCGGCGAAGCCATCATCATTCCGACCTCCGCCTCAGTCCGCCGGCCACCACCATCCTCCAGATCCCGCCACCACCACTCCGGTCGACAGCCTCCAGGTGCTGGCAGCCCCAACCATTTCAAGAAAACCCTGAAATTATTTCCGGCAACTCCTTGTCCATCCCTACCGTCATCGCGAACCAGCAGCTCCCCCAACCTCCTTCCTAATTATTTCAGATTTGCTAAACACTTCTCCAGATTCAGTCACCATTACCATTGCTCCGGCGAGATCCAAAACTCCGGCAGAAATCAATCCGAACACCTCCACGAAACTGCCGCCACCACAAACACCACATCCCAACCGCCGCTGCTCCGGTCGTCTTCCCTATCAACTCCGGCGACCCCTCAACTCCCGCAAGCTCGCCGGACAGCCGCCGCCGTTCCGGCCACCACCAGATCTGTCTCCAGCCTTGCTACGACGTCAACCTCCGTCACGCGTCGTCCAACGACGCCAAGCCAGCGTCGTCCGGCCGAGCCTGTCGTCGTCCAAATGCTCAACGTCGTCCGGTTCGTTTGGCTTTGGCGACGACCAGTTCGCTCAGCGTCGTAGTGCGTCGCCGGGAAGTCTCACGTCGTCCCTTCTTTGGCGTCGTCCAGCAAAAGAGGGAAGAAGAAGCTTTGTCTTTCACGTGAGGAAAGAGAAGAGTGTCACGTGAGTGAGTGTCCAATTCCCAATTTGAATTCCCATGTGCCAAAATGATTGAGGAGTCCTAGGACTGGAGGTCCCGTAGGAACAAACAATTTTGGTTTCTTCTTCCTGGACTCCGGCTCCTGTCCCCTTCTAATACCCGAGAATTTTGCAACATAAAATAAATAAGTAAACAATAAATAAATATAATAAATAAATAAATAATTAAAAGAAGAAATGAGAAAAGGAATTTAATTCAAGAAGGAATTAAATATCCAAGAACCCGTGAAGTCGAAAATAATTTAATTAAATAAATTATTGCACGGGAACCAAATATAGATGGACTTAATATTTCGAACCCGAAATTAATTTGAGATCCCAAATAAATTTGAAATAGGATTTAAAGTTCAAGAGATAGCCCAAAAAAAATAGAAGGAGAAAGGCCCAAAGAGAAGACAAAGGCCCAAAAGGAAGAAGGAAGAGGAAGGCCCAAAGGGATTGCACGACCCGCCCCAGACCGCGGCCCGTCTGGGTCTGCGCGGTGTCCGCGCGGGGTTTGCACAAACCCAGCGCCAACCCCACGCCAGATGCGACAGTCGCGGCATTCCGCGATTTTCTCGCCCGATTCCGGATTTTTCGACATTCGGTTGAACATTTTTCGACTCAAGACCCTTAGGGTCAGATCTTGGACGCCCTAGGTCTTAGCTATCTATAAATAAACCCCCTTGGAAGCCCCGAACACTTTTCAAAAACCCTACAACTCTCTATACGTCCGAAAACCCTAATCCCGGAGTCGTCGGAGGCACGAAGGCATTCGAAGACTGAGTTGGACGAAAATTTGGAGACCCTTGCTTTCGTGGAAAAACGAAGGATCTCGGAGGGAGAACGAAGAACGTGGAAGCCACGCCTCCGAATCATCGAGCCGAGACATCCATAGATCTGTAAGTTAACGCTTACACGGTTTTGGGAGTATCTAAAATATTTAAATCTAGAAACTTAATCAAATCTTTCGTAAATCTGTCAACATGTGATTTCTAACGGCGCAACAGTTTTGTCTAATTTTTCCGAACCTTAAAACGACTTCAAACGGGAAAACTTAAAACACAAAAAACGTTCCTAAGACATAGATCTATCTACTGTAAACTTTTCATAATTTTTCACCGTGTTTTGATATCCGAAAACGACCATGAACAGACCTGCCTTCGGTTTAGATCTTGAAACGGTGACAGAAGTTTAGTTCGAACTTGTTGGTGATTTCTAACTTAGATCTAGACCGATCTAGGCTTGGCATTGAACATAAGAGTTGTAGATCTATGCGTTAAGAACACCTCCGTAAAATTTCAGAATTTTTCGTGATGATTTGATATATGAAAACCGGCCGAAACCGAACTGCTTGAAACTAGATCTTGAAATTCTTGGCAGAACTTAGGTCTGATCTTGATCCCGTTTTTGACATAGGTTTCAGACCGATTTAGATCTTTTGCCGAACATGAAAGTTGTAGATAAACGTCTTAAAATGATCTCTGTAAAATTTCATAAAATTTGGAGTTGATTTGCTATGGTAGAACTCGATATCTTTAAACTGTGACATATAAAATTCGGACAGATTTGTGTTTATGCGAAAATTGACGTTTTTGACATGTTTGGGTATCTCGGATTGAAAACGTCAAAACACGAAAGTTGTTCATCTCGACGTTTCTGAGTCAGTAGTGAAATTTCGGAATTCTTGGAATTAAATCTGAATTTAGACGAATTTTAGAGTAAACAGTGGTTTACCGGAAGTCAAATCTTGAAATCTTGTTGAAACATGAAATTAGCCTTTAAGGTTTAAATGATTGGGAATACCTTTGAAATAAAATACACATTGAAATATAATGCTTGCCGAAAGGCAATTGAGATATAATGCTTGCCGAAAGGCAATTGAAATATCCTGCTTGCTGAAAGGCAATTGAAATATCATGCTTGCCGAAAGGCAATTGAAATATCCTGCTTGCCGAAAGGCAATTGAAATATAGTGCTTGCCGAAAGGCAATTGAAATATCCTGCTTGCCGAAAGGCAATTGTAATATCCTGCTTGCCGAAAGGCAATTGAAATATCCTGCTTGCCGAAAGGCAATTGAAATATAGTGCTTGCCGAAAGGCAATTGAAATATCCTGCTTGCCGAAAGGCAATTGTAATATCCTGCTTGCCGAAAGGCAATTGAAATATAGTGCTTGCCGAAAGGCAATTGAAATATCCTGCTTGCCGAAAGGCAATTGTAATATCCTGCTTGCCGAAAGGCAATTGAAATATAGTGCTTGCCGAAAGGCAATTGAAATATAATGCTTGCCGAAAGGCAATTGAGATATAACGCTTGTCGGAAGGCAATTGATAAATAAAACTTGCCGAATGGCGACTGAAATATAAACTTGAAACATGATGTAACACCCCGGATTTGATAACTCAGGCCGGGATGTCACCGCCGCATCTCCCTAGCAAGACACGGCTTCCCGAGCTCGCTAAGAAAATGCAAGGCTTGTGGGTATGTAAAAGATTTAAAACATTTCAAGATTTAGTCCGGAAATTTATAATACTTAATACGATAGTAGTAATCATCATGCGCGAGAAATAAATAGAGAAAGTGCAGCGGAAAGTAAATCACGGCCAACATGGCCAAATCCTCGGGTTTAACAGACCCGGTAAAAAAAAACAGTACGATGCAGAATTTAAAATGTCCGTTATGATTTTCCCCCAAGTGCATATGCAATGCGTCACTCGACATACTCTGTAAAAAAAAGGAAAATGACAACGGTTGTCAGTATAAAAATATACTGAGTAAGTTAATCCCTAACTAACAAATAAAAGGGGTTACAAGTGTTTAAACTACAGATTTCGCTTACCGTACGAGAATTAAAAATACATAATTTATTAGCAGCGGAAAAACATGATAAAAGGGCTTAATCTTAAAAGCGTAATTTAAAGCATAAATTAAGATGCATAAACTTTAAATACATAATTAAAGACATGATAAATACGATTTAAGCATAATGAAACACTCACACAAGTCTTTTACTTTTCATCCCGTAGACTAAGAAGAGGACACCATACCGGGAGATCACTAACGAGGCAATCTCAACATAGGACCACTAACGAGGCAGTCCAAACAATGGGAGACCACTAACGAGGCAGTCTCAAAGATAGTAGGACCACTAACGAGGCGATCCAAAAAGATAGTAGGACCACTAACGAGGCGATCCACAAATACAGCGCGCGAGATCACTAACGAGGCAATCTCAGATAGTAAGGAGACCACTAACGAGACAGTCTCAAAGATAATGATAGTATGAAGATCGGCTCAGCCTGGTGAACGGGATTTTTCGAAAGTTCGTATTTCAAAGTTATCAAATGATCGATATCGCGTTTTCATAGTTCGAGTTTTCTCAAGTTCGAAAAATCCTATTCGAGGCAGTTTACGCCTTTCTTAATTAAAAATTCATCTTTTCTCCAAAAATTCTGAAACTTTTACAGTAATTCAAAAACACACACACGAACAACTTTCATGTTTTAAGTTTTTGGAAATAAGGTTCTGAAGTGAGTCGAAATTCGAGTTTATTGCAAAGAATAATTTATGTCTTAAAAACTGTTTTCGTCACAGGTTCGTGCAACGCCGATTAAAAATTCATTTCAAAACCAATCAATGTGAAATTTTTACAGTAACTACACAACACGTTAGGGAACAACTTTCATGTTTTAAGAATTTGGAAATAATGAATTCTTGGTACTAAAAAATCGAGTGCAACTCACTGCATACTCGCGGCCCTCAAAATGATTTTAAAGCAGTTTTAAAAACTCGGCCGTTTGACATATCAAATGAACACCAAAATCCGTGAAATTTTATATGCATAATCTAGACACAATTATCTACAACTTTTGTTTAGGAATGCAAAGTTAAATCATTCGAAAAATGGGTGAAAAACATGCATCAAGTTGAATGAAGAGATCTGTCACAGTTTTAAAACGTTCGGTTTGATACAGAAAGTTTACGGCGGGATTTGGGATAGCAAAACTCAATGTCAATGGCTGAAATTTGGACACAAGATAGATAAAGGTGTTAGGAACAACTTTTATGTTGAAAGGTTTTCGGTTTGAATTCCCGAAGGTCGAGTTTTAGGCGCGTCTTTAAAATTGGACGAAAATAGGGTTTTTGAAAACCGATTTTTGTTACAAGCCTATATCTCGAGATTTAAACAACAAACAACCACGAAAATTTGTGAGTAAGGTTTTAACTTACTTAGAATGATGATAGGGTCGCTGGATTGGGTTTCCGGACGTCCTAGGGTCACGACGAACGGCCAACTTCTCCGATCGCTTTTTGTTCGTTTTCCGACGTGAATTCGTAGTAAGGAAAAAGGGTTAGAATATGAGTTTCTGAGATCTATGGATGAATTGAAACTTTGTACAATAGCTTACCAAGAGTCTAGAGGGCAGGGGCTTGTCCCGGTCGTCCCGTCGTCGCCGGAATACTTGCCGGAAAGTGGTGTCGAAAGAGTTTGAACTTGGAGAGGGAATTGAGGGTGGTGGCTTGAATGTTTTCTGAAAACCTAGGGTTTGGGACGCCCCTAGGGTATTCTTAAGCCTTCCCCAAGGCTGAGATTCGATTGCCATGGTTAGGGGTGTGGTTTTTGGCAAGAAAATCGCCATGGAAGGAAAGTTTACACTTTCAGCACCTCTGGCGCGCTGGTGGCGCGCACCTAAGCTTTTGTCCGCGTGGAGCACGCGCGACCAGCCTGGAGTCGCGACACCTTTGCCCGCGCGGCGGCGGGCGGACAGCGCGGGCCGGCCGGACCGGCCGGTTCGGCGGTCCGCGTGTTCCGTCGGGTCTTCCTCGCTTTCCCCTATCGGTTTTCTACGTGTTAGCTCGATTCCCTGGGTCGTCTCCGTTTCGGAATCTTCTCCTTAAACTTGTTACGAGTCCGGCTTATCGCTCGCAACATTTCCGTGTCCTAATTAGCCTAGTCTAAATTGGTTCCAACTCCTCCTATCGTCCTTGTGATCTAATTCGTGATGTATTTTGTGATTTATTTCGTGACTGAACTTAGAAATTAGTTCTAAGCTGCCTACGTACCCTGTGAAGGGATCAAGTCATGACGTAGTTCAAAACAATTTGAATTTGTTTTTCCTCGGGTGTTACATCCTCCCCCCCTTAAGAATACAGTTATGTCCCCATAACTGTGGTCGGGTCGTCCTGGAAGAGGGCAGGGTAACGTTGCCTCATGTCGGCTTCCAATTCCCAGGTCGCCGTTTCCGTCTCGTGGTTGGACCACAGGACCTTGACCATCTTTACAGTTTTATTCCTTGTCACCCTTTCCTTGTAGTCGAGTATGTGCACCGGGGTTTCTTCATAGGTCAAGTCATCATCCAATTCGATTACGTCCGGTTGGAGTACATGCGACGTGTCGGGCACATACGTCTTCAGTTGGGAGACGTGAAACACGTTATGGACGCGTGCTAGTTGAGGCGGCAGTGCTAGCCGGTACGCTAGATTCCCCACTCTCTTGAGTATCTCATATGGCCCTATGTATCGTGGGCTCAGTTTCCCTCGCTTGCCAAAGCGCATTACGCCCTTCATCGGTGAGACTTTCAGCATGACCTTGTCACCGACTTGGAATTCCAAGTCCTGCCGTCTCACGTCCGCATAACTCTTTTGCCGGTCCTGAGCGGCTCTCATCTTCCCCTGGATGACCTTAACTTGCTGAGCCATGTCCTCTACCAGTTGTGGCCCTACTGTCATTACTCGATCGTTCTCTTCCCAACTCAATGGGCTCCGGCATCTTCGTCCATACAGTGCCTCGAAGGGCGCCATGCCGATGCTCGCATGGTAACTGTTGTTATAGGAGAACTCGATCAAGGGTAAATGGTGCTCCCAACTTCCCTTGAATTCCAACACACAAGCCCTCAACATGTCCTCCATCGTTTGTATTGTTCGCTCCGTCTGTCCATCCGTCATAGGGTGGAACGCCGTACTCATTTTTATCTGTGTCCCCAGAGCTTCTTGCAGCTTGGTCCAAAACTGGGAGACGAATCTGCTATCCCTATCCGAGATGATGTCATGTGGCACCCCGTGCCGGCGTACCACATTGTCTACATATGCTCTTGCTAGTTGGTCCATTGTCCAAGTGTCCTTCATCGGGATGAAGATGGCGGCCTTCGTTAACCTATCCACGATCACCCAGATCTTATTCATTCCTTTTGGCGAACGTGGTAACCCTAAAACAAAATCCATGGAGATACTATCCCACTTCCAGCTTGGGATCTCCAATGGTTGCATTAATCCTAAGGGCTTTTGCCGTACTGCCTTGATCTTCTGGCAGGTAAGGCACCTTGCCACGAATTCGGCCACCTCTCTCTTCATGTTTGGCCACCAATAATTTTTCTTCAAGTCCTTGTATAGCTTATCCCCTCCGGGGTGGACCGAGTAGGGGGTGCTATGGCCTTCCTCCATCACCTTCTTCTTCAGATCCGCGGACTCCCGCGGTATACACCATCTTCCCCTGAAGCGGATGCTCCCGTCCTCGTGAATCTGGAAATCTACTGCCTTTCCTTCAGCAATGCTTCTCCTTATTTCCTCCAACTGTTCGTCACTCGACTGGGCGAGTCGTATCTCTTCGAATACGGTAGGGCTTACTACCATCGCGTTGACGACCTCGGTTACCGTACCGGGATGCACCAGTTCCAGGCTTAATTTCGCCAAATCTCTGTACAATTCGGCCGGTATCATCAGTGAGTTCGTGACGTGTTGCGCCTTCCGACTCAAAGCGTCGGCCACGACGTTGGCCTTGCCCTCGTGATACGCAACTTCCAGGTCGTAATCTTTGATCAGTTCCAACCATCTCCTCTGCCTCAAGTTCAGTTCTCTTTGCGTGAATATGTACTTGAGGCTCTTATGGTCGGTGAACATCCGACACTTCCGCCCATAGAGATAGTGTCTCCAGATTTTCAGGGCGAACACGACCGCGGCCAGTTCCAGGTCGTGCGTCGGATAGTTTTGCTCGTGCGGTTTCAGCTGTCGTGATGCGTACACTATGACTCTTTGATCCTGCATTAGTACGCATCCCAGTCCTTCTCTCAAGGCGTCGCTATACACCTCGAAGTCTCCATCCTCTGATGGTAACGCCAACACCGGCGCCGTGGTAAGTCGTTTCTTCAGCTCCTGGAATGCGGCTTCGCACTCGCCAGTCCAGTCGTACTTCACCCCCTTCTTCAGCAGTTGGGTCAATGGGCGGGCGATTTTGGAGAAGTCTTGGACAAATCGCCTGTAGTAGCCCGCCAGTCCGAGAAAACTTCTTATCTCCGTTGGGCTCTTCGGTGGTACCCACTCGGTTACGGCCGAGATCTTTGCCGGGTCTACCGCCACTCCGCTGGCGGATACGATATGCCCAAGGAATGTTACTTCCCTCAGCCAGAAGTCGCATTTGGACAACTTCCCATATAGCTGATTTTCTCGGAGGATCCTCAGCACTTTATGTAAGTGCTCGGAATGTTCTTCCTCGTCCCTTGAGTAGACCAAGATGTCGTCTATGAATACCACTACGCATTGATCTAATAGTCCTCGGAACACGTTGTTCATGAGGTTCATGAACATCGCCGGGGCGTTCGTCAATCCGAATGACAGTACTGTGAATTCGTAGTGTCCATAGCGAGTCCTGAACGCTGTCTTTGGGATGTCCTTCTCAGCAATTCGCAGCTGATGATATCCCGAACGCAGGTCGATCTTGGAGAACACAGTAGCTCCCTTCAGCTGGTCGAACAGATCCTCGATTCTGGGCAACGGGTACTTGTTCTTGATAGTGACTTGATTAAGTCCTCTATAGTCGATACACAGTCTCAGACTCCCATCCTTCTTCTTGACGAACAAGACCGGTGCTCCCCATGGAGACGTACTCGGTCTGATAGATCCCTTTTCCAGCAATTCTTCGAGCTGTTCCTTTAGCTCCTTCATCTCCGGCGGTGCCATGCGGTAAGGAGCCTTTGAGACAGGTTCCGTTCCCGGGATGAGATCTATGGTGAACTCGAGATCCCTCTCAGGGGGCATGCCAGGAACGTCCTCTGGGAACACATCCGGGTACTCTCTCACCACCGGAATGTTGTCTATCTTTACTCCTTCAGCCTCGAGGTTGTGAACGTAGCATGCGTATAGCGCGTGGCCCTTACGCATTAGGCTACCTAACTCTAGGACGTTGACTATCTTGCTAGATTTCTTAGGGGGTTGAGAGTAGAAGATGACTCTTTTCCCCCTACTTTTCGACAGCGTGATCTTTTGCTTTTGGCACTCGATCACGGCCTTATACCGGGTTAGCCAATCCATTCCTAGTATGACGTCAAAGTCTCTGACGTTGAACTCTACCAAGTTTGCGAAAAACTCTACGTTCTTTATCACTATAGGTATTCCATTGTAGCGTTTAGAGCATGCTATTACTTCTCCAGAGGGCAGTTGGATGCCTAAGCTAATTATCTCGCACTTAGGTAGATCTAGTTCAGTTACGACTCTCGAAGATACAATCGAACAACTGGCTCCGGAATCAAATAAGACTCTAAGTGGAGTACTTAGGACATGGAAAGTACCTGCCATCACGTCACCCTGCGCGGGTATGTCAGCCTGGTTGATCACGTTCAACCTCCCCATCGGCCTCCCTTGATTGGCTGGCTGGTTTTGATTTGGGTTTGCGTTTTGCTGCTGGTTCGGAGGGCGTTGGTTCGGATTCGGAGGAGGCCGATATCCTTGATTGTTGCCATCCCTACCTCCCTGGTTGAACGGCTCGTTAGGTCCAATGACCAAGTCTTCTCTTTTCGTGATGTTCTCGAGTCGGGTTCGACATTCCTCCCTCCGATGGCCAATTCGGCCGCACCGGAAGCACTCGCCCATCTGAGGACATCTCCTCACCAGGTGCGGCCTGCCACACCTTGGGCACGGCGGCACTCGTCCTCCTTGGTTGACATTCCGACCATTGTTATTCTGAGCATTCCCGTTCGGCCCTCGCCGAAAGTTGTCCCCGCCAGTAGTGTTGCTTGTCCGGTTATCCCTGTTCCTCTTATCTGGCCCTTGCGCCCCTCGGCTAGATTCCCCAGCAGCCTTCCTCTTTAGCTGTTGCACTCGTGCTACTGCTACTGCCCGATCGTAGACAGATTGCAGGTCCGGGTAGTTAACTCCAGTGATCACCTCTCGAATCGACAAGTTCAATCCCATTTCGAACTTTTGCGCCTTCTCCCCGTCAGTAGGTACCATCCTGGGCGCAAATCTCACCAACTCCTTAAACCGTGCATAGTATTCTTGAACAGATTTCTCTCCTTGCTTCAGGGATGAGAACTCCTCGTACAGTGCTGCCTTAGTACTCATCGGGTAGAAGCGCTCCCGGAGTAACTCCATGAACTCGTTCCACGAGTAAGGTTCATCATCCTCGGCCAGCTTCCCTTGGGTAGCCTGCCACCAGTCGTCGGCCTCGCCACCCAGATAGTACGAGGCCACGTGGACCTTCTCCCCCTCCGGGCATCTCACCGCCTTTAGCAATTTGTCGAAGGTTCTCAACCATTCTTCCAGCTTAGCGGGGTCTTCCTCCCCGACGTAATAAGGAGGTCGGTAGGGGTTCACCGCAGCCAAGTAGTTGATCCTCGCTTCCGGTGGTGGCGCCGCGGCAGCTCCACCCTGGTTAACGTAAGCATTACCCAGTGCGATTAGTAATTCTTCCATATTTCTCATTCGCCCTTCCGCAGGGTTGGGCATTGGTCCTGCCGGGTTCGGCATCTCCGCGTTAGGTGCCTGCTCATTGGGTTGTCCCGGCGTGCCGTGGGTGTTGGGGGTGGCAGGGAAGGTCCTTGGTCGTCCTCGGGGTGCCATCCTGTTACAACCAAGGAAGGTGTAAAGTTCAGGGAGATTCGATAAAGTGTGGAAAATAAAGGGTTTTGCTGAATTGTATGGTGCTTATCAGGAGTTGGTCAGTATTTGCATTTATTCATTCAGTCGTTTAGGGTTTTAGGGTCTGAGGTGCTTGTCGTTTTGTTATGCAGAAATAGATGCGTTGTTTGTCTGTCGGCGCTTTGTTAAGATATAAAGATGGTGTATAAAATAAGTGTTTGTGACTTTATTGCCCTGTAGAAGTTTTTGTTTCGATACAAGCGACAAGTAGCAAAGATCCTGAAAATAGTTTGGGAAAATAGAAAAGGAAAACAATAGGAATAATGTATCAAAAATCTCTAATCCTGCGAAGGGTAGGTGGTCGGGTCCTCCATGGGGTCATCCTCATCACTTGATTCCTCGATGGTGCCCGTGCCAAGGGGCCCATGGAACACTGGGCTGGCTGGCCAACTGGGCCCAGCAACAGGAGCAGGATCAACGATAGCAACTGGGGTTTGGACGGCTGCAGGGACAGCGACAGGGTCATTAACGAGGCTAGTTACAGGAGGAGTTCCTGGGTTGAGTGGGGCAGGTGGAAGCAGATCATCCTTCAGGTGATGCAGTTGATGTCCCAAGACCCCTGCTTGGGTCTCTACGTCGTCAATCTGGGTCCGAAGCTCAGTCTCGCGGGTCTGGAGTTCGTTGATTTGGATTTGGAGTTGGGTTATATCTTGATGTCCTGCTTGGCCCAGATTAGTTAGGTGGCCCAAGTTAGCTTCCATTTGCTTTACCCTTAGTCTGAAGTTGTTCACGTTTTGAGGAGATTCGAGGTATGCTTCAATCAACCTCATTAGTAGGTTGATCATGTTCACGTTTGGGGAAGCCATCTATTGTTAACAAGGTAGGTTAAAGTTAGACATTTTTCAGGCAAGGTTAAGATATGCACCAATTTAAATCTATATGCAACATGCAAGTGCAAGTCCCTTCCCCATAAAAATTTAGTTTAAAATAAATTGCTAAAGGTTGGGCCTCTATAGCGGCCCAAAATTTAATATTTCTTGGGCTAAGATTTTGGGCTATGTAAAAAGGATTATAGACTTTTGGGCTAAAAATAATACTAGTAGTCAAAATAAATAGTTTTAAAAGAAATCGCACTTGGGTTTAAAAATAATGGTTTAAAATAATAGTAGTAGCTTTAAAAATTTTCCGGGCTCTGATACCAACTTGTAACACCCCGGATTTGATAACCCAGGCCGGGATGTCACCGCCGCATCTCCCTAGCAAGACACGGCTTTCCCGAGCTCGCTAAGGAAATGCAAGGCTTGTGGGTATGTAAAAGATTTAAAACATTTCAAGATTTAGTCCGAAAATTTATAATACTTAATACGATAGTAGTAATCATCATGCGCGAGAAATAAATAGAGAAAGTGCAGCGGAAAGTAAATCACGGCCAACATGGCCAAATCCTCGGGTTTAACAGACCTGGTAAAAAAAAACAGTACGATGCAGAATTTAAAATATCCGTTATGATTTTCCCCCAAGTGCATATGCAATGCGTCACTCGACATACTCTGTAAAAAAAAAGGAAAATGACAACGGTTGTCAGTATAAAAATATAATGAGTAAGTTAATCCCTAACTAACAAATAAAAGGGGTTACAAGTGTTTAAACTACAGATTTCGCTTACCGTACGAGAATTAAAAATACATAATTTATTAGCAGCGGAAAAACATGATAAAAGGGCTTAATCTTAAAAGCGTAATTTAAAGCATAAATTAAGATGCATAAACTTTAAATACATAATTAAAGACATGATAAATACGATTTAAGCATAATGAAACACTCACACAAGTCTTTTACTTTTCATCCCGTAGACTAAGAAGAGGACACCATACCGGGAGATCACTAACGAGGCAATCTCAACATAGGACCACTAACGAGGCAGTCCAAACAATGGGAGACCACTAACGAGGCAGTCTCAAAGATAGTAGGACCACTAACGAGGCGATCCAAAAAGATAGTAGGACCACTAACGAGGTGATCCACAAATACAGCGCGCGAGATCACTAACGAGGCAATCTCAGATAGTAAGGAGACCACTAACGAGGCAGTCTCAAAGATAATGATAGTATGAAGATCGGCTCAGCCTAGTGAACGAGATTTTTCGAAAGTTCGTATTTCAAAGTTATCAAATGATCGATATCGCGTTTTCATAGTTCGAGTTTTCTCAAGTTCGAAAAATCCTATTCGAGGCAGTTTACGCCTTTCTTAATTAAAAATTCGTCTTTTCTCCAAAAATTCTGAAACTTTTACAGTAATTCAAAAACACACACATGAACAACTTTCATGTTTTAAGTTTTGGAAAATAAGGTTCCGAAGTGAGTCGAAATTCGAGTTTATTGCAAAGAATAATTTATGTCTTAAAAACTGTTTTCGTCACAGGTTCGTGCAACACCGATTAAAAATTCATTTCAAAACCAATCGATGTGAAATTTTTACAGTAACTACACAACACATTAAGGAACAACTTTCATGTTTTAAGAATTTGGAAATAATGAATTCTTGGTACTCAAAAATCGAGTGCAACTCACTGCATACTCGCGGCCCTCAAAACGATTTTAAAGCAGTTTTAAAAACTCGGCCGTTTGACATATCAAATGAACACCAAAATCCGTGAAAGTTTATATGCATAATCTAGACACAATTATCTACAACTTTTGTTTAGGAATGCAAAGTTAAATCATTCGAAAAATGGGTGAAAAACATGCATGAAGTTGAATGAAGAGATCTGTCACAGTTTTAAAACGTTCGGTTTGATACAGAAAGTTTACGGCGGGATTTGGGATAGCAAACCTCAATGTCAATGGCTGAAATTTGGACACAAGATAGATAAAGGTGTTAGGAACAACTTTTATGTTGAAAGGTTTTCGGTTTGAATTCCCGAAGGTCGAGTTTTAGGCGCGTCTTTAAAATTGGACGAAAATAGGGTTTTTGAAAACCGATTTTTGTTACAAGCCTATATCTCGAGATTTAAACAACAAACAACCACGAAAATTTGTGAGTAAGGTTTTAACTTAATTAGAATGATGATAGGGTCACTGGATTGGGTTTCCGAACGTCCTAGGGTCACGACGAACGGCCAACTTCTCCGATCGCTTTTTGTTCGTTTTCCGACGTGAATTCGTAGTAAGGAAAAAGGGTTAGAATATGAGTTTCTGAGATCTATGGATGAATTGAAACTTTGTACAATAGCTTACCAAGAGTCTAGAAGGCAGGGGCTTGTCCCGTCGTCGCCGGAATACTTGCCGGAAAGTGGTGTCGAAAGAGTTTGAACTTGGAGAGGGAATTGAGGGTGGTGGCTTGAATGTTTTCTGAAAACCTAGGGTTTGGGGCGCCCCTAGGGTATTCTTAAGCCTTCCCCAAGGCTGAGATTCGATTGCCATGGTTAGGGGTGTGGTTTTTGGCAAGAAAATCGCCATGGAAGGAAAGTTTACACTTTCAGCACCTCTGGCGCGCTGGTGGCGCGCACCTAAGCTTTTGTCCGCGCGGAGCACGCGCGACCAGCCTGGAGTCGCGACACCTTTGCCCGCGCGGCGACGCGCGGACAGCGCGGGCCGGCCGGTCCGGCCGGTTCGGCGGTCCGCGTGTTCCGTCGGGTCTTCCTCACTTTCCCCTATCGGTTTTCTACGTGTTAGCTCGATTCCCTGGGTCGTCTCCGTTTCGGAATCTTCTCCTTAAACTTGTTACGAGTCCGGCTTATCGCTCGCAACATTTCCGTGTCCTAATTAGCCTAGTCTAAATTGGTTCCAACACCTCCTATCGTCCTTGTGATCTAATTCGTGATGTATTTTGTGATTTATTTCGTGACTGAACTTAGAAATTAGTTCTAAGCTGCCTACGTACCATGTGAAGGGATCAAGTCATGACGTAGTTCAAAACAATTTGAATTTGTTTTTCCTCGGGTGTTACACATCAGACATGAGATATGAAACTAGAAGACTCGAAAAATTGTTCCTTTTAGATTATGCTTTAAAGCATGTCTTGCAATTGTTTTACTTTGCGAATTATATTTATGATCTTATGAAATCTCTATCTTTTAAATTATGCCATTTAATTGCTGTTAGATAAATAAATTAAATTATGTGGTGTTGTGCACATGTTTTCTTTAAATATTAAATAATGGCTTTGAAACCCCATAGTTATGTATGTGTTAACTTACTCAGCACGTAGTGCTGACCAAAACCGTATTTTTTTCCCATGTTTCTTTCAGAGCAGAAGAATATGCATCATCATATGCATTCATGGGAATTTTGGGGAAATACTTTATTTTTAAATGTTACGTTAGACTAGAAATTGCATGAACGGGCCTGTTTAACCCGTATTCTGGCCGTGTTGGCTATATTTAAATTCCGCTGCATTATACTTATGTAAATATTATTTTCCGCTGCAACTGTAATGACATTATTTTTAAATTATATATAAATGGGCTGTTTGAATGTTTTAAATTCTGAAAAAACCATAGCCTTGCATCTCTTTAGCAAGCTCGAAGAAACCGTGTCTTGCTAGGGAGGTGTGGCGGTGACATCCCGACCTGGGTAACCAAAAACCGGGGTGTTACACCCCTCCTGCGCGACTCCCAGATGCTTGCACAAGAAAAAGTACTACGACGCTATACCATTTCTGAAGATATAGTGTTATGTCGTAGATGATAGCGTCGTAATGGGCCTAATGAGCCTAGGGTTTTACTCTACCCTCTATAAATAGCTGCTTCATTTCCCTTGAACAGCAGCTCTCATTTTTGAACAGTGCCCAGGTGCTGTTAATGGGAAGCTCACAAAAAATTGAAAAACATGCCTAAGTGCTGCTGGTTTTCTCCCAAAAATGAAGACAGTTAGTTTATTTTAATTTTTGCATTGTAATTTTATTTTTTGTTGTAAATTGGTTAGTAAACTTCAGTTTGAACCAATTTAGAGTAGTCATTGTCATAGTTTATTGCTTTCTAGTGTAGACAAATTTTGAGAACACACAAATAATGAATGTTCTTGAATTTTTATTGCTTTTTGTTGGTGATATACAAGAAAATGATTCAAGAAAATCTGTCCATGGAATTTATGTCCATAACAGGCACTCTTGTCTTATTTTTTTTTACTTGTTTTGGTCTCTGTTTTCTTTTCTTTCACTTGTTTTGGTCACTTGACCATTCTTATTTGTTTAGATGGATTTTAAATGCTTTACTTGATTTAATAAATGCACAAATATGTAGTGTTCATCACCTTATAGATTTATTAGAGTAGATATAGTTTAAATTTTAGTCTCTTAGTATAGTTTAGCTTTAATTTTATTTGGTAGTTGTTTTTATTATATTTTTAGATGTTTTATTTTTGTTTTTATTAGTTTTAGTTTTATAGATCTAAAAAGTGGATGATACTATGTATTTGTGCATATTCAAAATTTGAGGAAATTTTGGGAAATTTTTGGCATCTACCACGTCGGGGCACGCATAGTGTCACGACATAATTGGTTAATACCAAACGATGGACCATAAAATCCGAAAAACATGGTTTGCAATCGCATAGATTGCATTACCCGACCAACACTTATGTTCTGGGGTAGCTACGACGCTAACCGCCCTACGACGCTAACCAAGGTTAGCGACGTAGGGGAAGGTTTTACGTCGTAGTTGCTTTGGAATTAAGAAAAATTTGTCCTACGACGCTAGACCTACGACGCTATCCTAAGATAGCGTCGTAAATTTTGTCTAAGGTCGTAGGACCCCAAAATACTTCATTTCTCACAAAAACCCACCTACAACGCTACACCCACGATGCTATCCTAGGATAGCATCGTAATTTAGTGTATAGTGTCGTAGCATCCCTACTTTTTCAAAAACCATCTTCTCGATACTACGACGCTGAACCCTACGACGCTAACCTAGGTTAACGTCGTAGTGCTTGCTTAGTGTCGTAGTCCCCCATTTCTAAACTTCCATGCACGACGTTAACACCACTACGTGAAACATTGTATAGCGTCGTAATAGTGTGTAGCGTCGTACATAACCCTTTAAACTCCAAAATTTTCATCTCTTTTACCAATCCATGACGACGCTAACCTCACGACGCTATCCTAGGATAGCGTCGTAAAATCCGCCTAGCGTCGTAATTGGCATTTTTGCCAAATTTTTCATTTCTCTATTTTTCTCACTTAATTAATTGAACCTTTATATTAATATTTTGAGGTTGAAATCCAATGATCTCAACCAATGATTAAATTGATGTAAAGAACTTTGTTCAATTCCATTAAAAGATTTTTCTACAAAAATTAAACTCTAATGATCTAAGTATATAATCCGGACTGTGATTAATTAATTAATTATGGAATGAGTTATTATTTAGACATAATGAGTAATTGTGGATTAATTTCCATACCCTTGCATGAGAAACCAATGTCTCTCATACAAGATGACACAAAATTATTTTCTTACTTTATTTTGGTCTTTGTCCGTATTGTGTTAAATGAATAGTGAAAAATATTATAGAATAATGTTGGCGAACGGTCCCTTTACCGGGAAATGAAGTAGCCCGTAGTCTGTGTATTAATTACTATTTGTTATTTTGCATGGTTTGGATAGTGACTGACGAGGTCAGGCGAACGGTCTCTTTACCGGAAAATGAAGTAGCCACTCAGTCAGTATCTGTTCAAATACAGTTTTATTTTCTTATTTTATTTTCAAACCCAAATCTCAAGTTGTGCTAACGCTAGTTGACATAGGTCAATGTCATCTGGTAATTAAGACAGTAAGAGAGCATGTAGGTTTTCATCCCAATTCACAGACAGTGAGTGGTCTGAATGACAGCGACCACTGTCATTTAGATCAGTTTACTGTCTAAAATCATCCCACCTGGAATAGTCAGGACCTGGATAGTAGATGTTTGCAGTCCGGATTATCCTGATTATTTTTGTCATCTTTTTAGCCAAAAATAAATTCTTCTTACCTCAGGCTATTCATCCTTGTGTAACACATTCTGTCTAAACCCACCATTATATTTTGGGTTATTTGATTTTACACTTCTCATATAAAATTATGCATGATAATATTATGTACTATTGTGGTCAAATTATTTTGGGATCCTTCCCTTGGACATAGAAGTCTTTATTTTTAATCAGATGTCTCATAATAAATTTCCAACAAAAATTCATTTATGAAATCCGGATCTAAGTAAGGGATAAATTCCTCAGTTATGTTTAGCTCATATTCTGTCGAGGGTTGATTTTGGGAAATTAGAAGCAGAGTCAACGATTAGGTCTCATTTAGACCGAAAGGGTTTGTATTCTTATTGAGAGTCTAGTACCTGTTTAGGGAATGGTTTTCACATTTATTATTTTCCGAAATTACTATGTGTTGGGAATTTAGTCTTAACTATCACACCGAGATGGGAGCCACTTGGATTCAAATACAGTGTGATAGATAATACTAGAGGAACAATATGTAGGCCTTGGTTATTTTCTAAGATAGGGTTGAGTTCCTTTCAACTGCTATCCTCTTCTGCCAAAGCATACTTTTGAGTCCTGAGTGAGTGCATCCGGAACGAACTAATCTATTAGTCTGTTTCATTAGTTTGTATCTCATAATCACCCGGAAGGACGTGAACACTGCGAGCGGTTCACCGAGATCCGGGAATTCTTGATCCACGTCCGGTCATCCTGACTGGGGGCTTTCTTTTACTACCAGTACGAAGCTTTTGAAACTTCCGAGTGATAGGATTTTAAATGCTTTCTTTACTGCTTTCTTTTAAAACGCTTTTATAGAGGTCACTCGGATGCGTCGCTAGATCTTCTAACTGCTACTAGGACTGAGAGTTAAGGGATAGTTCAGGCTTATTTTTAGACTTTGGGTGTGACACGGGGGAATGATAGCGGTACTTGACACTTCAATAAATGATTTGTCAGGTGTTGCTTATCCACCACAGATGAATAATATGCCTCAGCATGGCCATGTGAGGGCAGTTGTGAGTCTGTGGTATTTTAGATTTTGTTGTCTTAAGAGCATGTAAACTCTTACTGTAAGTACATGTCTGTTAAAAGGGAACATGGTACAAAGAGCATGAGAGCTAGCTAACTGATGGATTATCCCAAACAAAAATCTGTGTATTAAAAATGGAAGTTTAATTGTGTTTCATCTGAATCTTGTCCAATTTTATTCTTTTCTTCCTGTCACTTCTGTCTCATTTTAGATCTGCTTTCTTAGAATAATTTTAATCGCCTTCTTAGAATAATTTTATTGCTTTTTTCGATTAAATTTAATTCGCTTTCTAGAATAATTTTATCTGCTTTATTTTATTGCTTTCATATTTTAGTTTAAATCATGTCAAATAGTTGATAATTAAAACGCAAACTTGAATCGAGTAACCGAGTGGAAAATCTTATAAAACGACGTGGGCCCTGCTTCCATCGCACATCCTCCAGTGAACGATCCGGTACTTACTACAAATACTGCAATTTTTGACTCTGTGCGCTTTCGGGGCACAATTTCTTAACACGAGTAAATAAAAACGTGACAACCTATAAATATATCCCTAATCCCAACTCCATTTTCATAAATCAATTTTAATTAAATAAAATCAAAACCGGGATTATCTTATTATTTTCTATTTTAGAAAATACTCGTGTGGGAAATTTGTCAAAAGTTTCATATCCGTTTTCACTTTATAAGGGACTTGATTGAATATGGAGTTTGTGATATAAAGCATGTTACAACGACTGAATAGCTTGCAAATATTTTAACAAAATCGATGGACAGTGCAAGGTTAGAAGAGCTTAGAAGGGCTTTGGGCCAATGTGTTAAAAATTAAATCAATTTCAGATTTGGGCCTAATTGACTCAAAGGGCAAAGGCCCAGAAATAATTTGAAGGAATGTTTACATGATCTAGTCTGAAAGCCCATAGTCTATTTGATCCAATATCCAGAAGATTTAGATAAGACAAATCTTAAATCTTGAAGACACGGTTTCTCCCATATCTAAATTGTTATGATTACGTTCAGTTTGCAGCAAGATATTGCAGTGCACTATATTCAGACGATGAATTCTCTTCTGAAAAAGTTATTTTTTTTTTTTTGCTTATCCGAAAATGGTTTCTTCTCCATCAAAACTGAAAGCTTCACAGAAAAATCAAATGGGGGATCAATCCAACGTTCATGGTGAAGTTTCTGAAAATGTTGTTTCTATTCAAGCTGTTTCGCCGCCCCCACTCTTGCAGACTCCAGCGCTCATATCTGGAAGTATTCCTGAAAATCTTCAAATAATTGAAACTCAACATCAGATGCGCAAATGGCCGATCAAGCGAATGATGGTAACGGAGGGAATAAAATTGAGAATGTTGTTGTTACTGTTGAAAAGGAGCGTGAGAATTTTGTTCCAGCGTCTGTCCAACAACGATCGAAGAAGAGAAAAACCAAAGATGTTGCTAATGCAAGTTCGGGTGCTATTCTTTCAAAGAAAAATGAGGTACAATCTCGTGCACTTCGGGTTGCCGATGCTTTTAGTCCAATTTACTTCACAAAGGCTATGGAGAAGTTTGGTACTGACGATTTGGTGAAATGGGGAATCATTCCAGAAAAAGTGTTCTTTCATCCTTTATACAAAGAGTTAGGGTTTCAGAAATTTCTTGAAGATGCTCACCTGACTCTTTGGGCAACTCGGTTAAAGAAGTATGCACCTTCTCTGGTAAGGGAGTTTTACTCGAATCTTCATCCGGATGTTCTGAATAAGACATCTCAGTGGTATGGAAAAGTTTATGTGAGAGGAAACTTTGTGGAAATCACTCCCAAGAAGATTAATGAACTACTGAAGGTTCATGAGAATGATGATGATACAGATCCTTTCAATTATCTGGCGGAATCTGCACAGGAAGTGGCTATGGGAATTACTTCGAAGAAATGCACTTCTTTTGGTCGTGGCAACTGAGTCCAATTTCACTGACGCTCAAACATACTTGCTTGTTCAAACTTTGTGGATCTAACATTCTTCCTACGAAGAATGCTTCCCAACTCAGTATGCAAATGGGTAAACTCTTGTTTTGTATTGATAAATATCTTGAGATACTTAATTTCGGTTGGATTGTGTTAGACAAGATGGCATGTTGTACTTCTGATCGCATTGACAAGAATGCGAATCTTTACTATCCGGCGTTGATCACGACATTCCTTGCTTCTCAAGGAATTCATCCTCGAAATAATGAGGAGGTTGTTCTGGTTCACACTCATCAACCTGCTCCAGGACTCTTTGACATGCATAATGACTTTAAGTTGGGGCCTCCTCTGTCTGGTGAAGATTTGGTGCAGAACATTCGTGATCACCTTATTGTTCAAAATCGCAAGCTGACTGAGTTAAGCAATGCTCTATAAACTTGAAGAGATCTAACCTGCAGATTCTTGCTCTTCTTCCTAAAAACTTTACAGTTCCTGAGCCCGATGATAATGAAACTGAGTCTGATGATGCTGATGATTAGTTGTAGTGATGACCACACAAATAGGGGGAGTATTGCAGTTGTGGTTTGATTCAGGGGGAGTTTGAAGTTTTTGATATAAGATGTTAAGTGGTCTGACATGACATGGTTATTTTTGTTGTCTCTATGTTGCAGTATGAACTATCTCGAACTGCATGGTTATGGTTGAATGGTTTTATTGCCTTTATATGTGGTTTATGGTTGTTGCTTTGTGGTTGAATCTTCATCTGGACTGTAGGAATTTGTGTGCACATCTCCACAAAAAGGGGGAGATTGTTAATGTTAGTTTTGTGCAGATTATCATTGGTTGGTTGTTCAGATGCTTCGTCGACAACCATTGTATTTGAGAATAGCGGGATGGCTTAACAGAGTTTGTTAGGCAGTTGAGAAGAAGTCTCTAGAAAGATCTCTACAATTATTAGGCGGTTATCCAGCTCAATAACCGTTCACATGTGAGCGTAGTTGTTCTTATTTTCTATATAATTCTGGTGACTAAATTAGAAAAACTCTGATGATTCTTATCATATTCACTATATACTTGTGCTTATTTTGAACACTTCTCTAGCCAAGCTAAGCTAGTTGCAACTGAAACCTTTCTGCAGATTTGATCATTGAGTACATGGCGGTGTGCTCATCAAGCTGAAGGCAATTCATTAAGTAACCCCATAACCCAACGGCAGGGCCGACTATAGGCCTGTGCAAGCAGGCCTATAGAACAGGGCCCCCAATTTTTGGAGGCCCGTTTTTTTTTCTTTTACTAATATTCTTATGGTTTGAGCCCATCAGCCCAATGCTTTAGTATATAAATATCCAAGGCCTAAAATGGTAGAGACGTTTCTTCACTCTTCCCTATTCTTACTCACGTACGTCTCTTCAGTTTCTTCTCAGACTTCTCTCATCCACCAAGCACCGACCTGCGATCATCTATTCAAACATCCAAAATTTTCGCTGTCGCATCCAACATCTTCGGAAGGGCGCACTGCCGTAGCCACCCTTCCTCTTCGCCCTGCAGGCGCAACTCTTTCTGAGGGCTTTTGCTTCTTGCACACAATATACCAAACCAGTTTCGAGGTATTAAATAATAATCTGATCAGTGATAATCTATTTAAATTTCTTGCTTTCTTTCAATTTTGGTTTTGATTCCATTAGTTATTTGTCTAAGATTCTTTATTATACTGTCATCCTCGGCCCTTTCTGTATTTATGTCTATAAGTCTATTTGTTCTTGTTCAAAAGCCTTTCTACTCTGTTGTTGGTGCCTGAAATAATGCTGTTAGTGTTTATTGTTTGTCTTTATTCTATTCTTTGTCTCTAAAATTTGTTCATATAATTTTGCAGATAGGAATTCTGAATTCATTTGATGTTGAGTTGAACAATCTGTGAGAAATCGAAGAAGTATTACCCCAGTATACTAGGTTGCTTCGATTCCTTATAGCATATTCATTTACTTTTCCTCAAGTATATGAATCATGAATCGGATTAGAAAATATGAATCCGGTTACGAAAAACGCAAGAGAAAAAAGAGAGAGGAAATGTTGGTTCAATCTCAAAAAGGGGCTCTTGATAAATTCATTAAAAAACAATCTGAAAATGCTTCCAATATTGATGCTGAAGGTGTGAATGAAATTGATGTTGAATGTGAAAATGATAATATAGTTACTGAAAATGAGGATCAAAACGTGATTGTGTTTGATGATAGTGTGGCTATTGATAATCGTAGCGGTAATGTGGGAAATGATGATTTGAATAAATCAGTTGATAACGAAATTGATAATGATAGTGACCATCGTAGAGATAACAGTTCGTTTAGAACATTTCATTCAGTTGATGTATTTGATCCAAGAAATTTGATGCCCCTACTGCTGAAATGATTGATGTATTATTTATAAAGGGTCCTAAACGAGATGGTACCATTGATAAGGGGCCGAAAGATAAAAATTCTAGGCGATTTACTGCTGAATTGTATTCTAGAGTTTTACCTAACGGAGAAAAATTAGATAGAGATTGGCTAGTTTATTCAAGAGAACTTGATAGAGTTTTCTGTTTTTGCTGTAAGATATTTAAAGGATTGGTAGAGGCTTATTAACAAATGAAGGTTTTGGAGATTGGATACATGTTGGAGAAAGACTTTAAGAACATGAAACAAGTATGGAACATGTAAAAAATATGGCCACTTGGTATGAAATGCGTTTAAGGTTTCAAAAAAATCAAACCATTGATAAAACCGCCCAAGAATTCATTGAAAGAGAAAAAAACCCATTGGAAAAAAGTTTTACTTCGAATTTATTCAATAGTGAAGTATCTTGCTAAGCATAATTTGGCATTTCGAGGTACTAATGAGAAATTATTTCAAGACAACAATGGAAACTTCTTGGGTCTTATTGAAATGTTGGCTGAATTTGATCCAGTTATTCAAGAACATATTAGACGCATTAAAAATGATGATATGCATTTTCATTATCTAGGACATTCTATTCAAAATGAATTGATTCTTTTGCTTGCTTCAAAAATTAAAACTGAAATTGTTCAAAAGATAAAGCACGCAAAATATTTTTCAATAATACTTGACTGTACCCCTGATGTTAGCCAAAAGAACAAATGTCTCTCATTTTAAGATATGTTAATATCTCTAATCCTATTGTCATTGAAGAATCTTTCCTTGGATTTTAAAATGTTAATGATACAAGTGATCAGGGACTTTTCAATGTTCTACAAGAGGAGTTAAAAGATATTGATCTTGATATACTTAATACTCGTGGGCAAGGCTATGATAATGGCTAAAACATGAAAGGAAAACATCAAGGCGTGCAAAAGAAACTTTTAGATATAAACCCAAGAGCATTTTATACTCCTTGTGGTTGTCATAGCCTTAACTTAACATTGTGTGACATGGCAAATACTTGTAGTAAAGCACGTGATTTTTTTGGCATTATTCAACGCATCTATACTATATTTTCTCATTCTACTAAGAGATGGAAAATTTTGAAAGATAATCTGGGAGGTTTAACTCTTAAATCATTGTCATCTACTCGCTGGGAGAGTCTTGTTGAGTGTGTTAGAGCAATAAGAAATCAAATGGTTGAAGTTCGTGAAGCTTAATTCAAGTTGCAGATGAGGATAATGATTATAAAGTGAAGATGAAGCTAAATCATTAGCACATAATGAACTTGGAGATTTTCAGTTTTTGGTGTCCATAATTGTTTGGCTTGATGTGTTGGAAGCAATAAATTTGGTTAGTAAACTATTGCCATCTAAAGAAATGTTAATTGATGTTGCTATTGAGAAAATAAGGAGTTTGATTTCTTATTTTGAGAAGTACAGAGAAAATGAGTTTCAAGATGCTTTGGATAATGCAAAACAAATTGCTATTAAATTGGAGATTGATCCGATTTTCCCTAGAAAGCGTGAAATTAAAAGGAAAAAATACTTTGAAGAAAGTTCTAATGCACCACCAATTTCTTTATCAGCAGAGGAATCATTTAAAGTTGATTTTTTCTTTGCATTATTTACCAAGCCATTGCTTCTCTTAATAACTGATTTGAACAATATCAACAATATGAAAGTATTTTTGGCTTCTTGTTTACTTCTCATGTGTTGCAATCATTAGATGATATAAGCTTGAAGTCTAGTTGTAATATGTTTGAAAATGCCCTAAAGCATAACCAACAATCTGATATTGATGGAATGAATTATTTGTGGAGTTGAAATTACTTAGAGATGTTTTGCCAAAATAAAAAATGGGTCCTCTTGATATCATAAATTATTTGAGAGACTTTGAATGTTTTCCTAATGCAATGATTGCATATAGAATTTTGTTAACTATTCCTATTACTGTTGCATCTGCAGAGAGGAGCTTTTCCAAGTTAAAGCTATTGAAGTCCTACTTGCGTTCTATAATGTTCTATAATGTTGCAGGAGAGACTTAATGGCCGGCAATGATAGCAATTGAGAGCGATCTCTTAAAGAAAGTAAAATAGGAAGACGTGATAGATGAATTTGTTTCTAAAAATGCTAGAAGGATTGCCCTATTTAAGTAGAAAATTGTTTAGTTCACTTGTTTCTTCATATTTTCATTTGCTCGTTTGAAAAGAATTGATGCCCTTGACTGGCCGACTTTGGATTAAAATTTTTATGTTTACATATGTTTTTAAAATAATTTAAACATTTTTAAATTACTTTTTAGATATGATAAAGGGGGCTTAATTATTTCTTTTAGAACAGGGTCATCGAAAATGATTAGACGGCCCTACCCAACGGTCATAAGATCACTTAATCCTAAAAAATACATTCAGAGACCAAAAGAGAAAACTAAAAGAAATACTTAATTCATCCTGAAGTCTCGTACTTAAGTGCCTTTGACAGTAAGGTATTCTGAATGTCCGGCACTTTTATACTGAAATAATCAGTAATCAATCTTCTTGTAATACAAGCCAGCTCATAAGTCTATAAATATAGATGAACTATAGTAGATTACACACACAGTTTATAATGGAAGATCTTTTTTTTTTTTCCTTTCTTTTCTTTTTTTTTTTTTTCACTTCGGCCTCTTTCATACTACTTATAATATTGCATTTCATACGTAAATATCTTGCATATATTCGTCCACTACACACAAACCTAAACAGCTCTCACTATAAATATATACCAACAGGCCATATAATCATTATATTATACTAGCATGTATCACATTTTTTAATAGTGAATGCGTGAGACCGAAAAAACAGATCGAAATTAAATTAATCTTTCAAAAAATAATTAGAATATTGGGCAAATTGTATGAAAGGACGTAACAACTAATTATATTAATGACCCACCCAACAACAGCTAGTGCGTGTCCTTTGTGCTTAGCATTATAAGCCGCAATTAATTAATCATTTAAAATTTTGTAATTTAGAAAATCCTAATCGCCAATCACCACAATGACTTTACGTAAATTCAACAACAATATTCATCAATAATTTCCACGTTCACAAAAAATGCATAAAGACAAATACATAAAATTGATTCCCATCACACAAAAATCTAATGCACAAACACAGATACATAAAATTTATAAAAGCACTTATCAAAACACTCAAGCAAACGGGTCATCCTTAATAGTGTCGTCCAAACTTCTCAGACAGTCGAGTGAAACCTCTTTGTACTCGAAATAAAGGTTATACTCTAGAACTCCTCGATCGGTCCCTTGCCGGACGGAGCTGAGGATGGCGTATCCGTGCGCGTTTAAGAGCTTCCCGGTACCGCCCACGATCGGGAGGGTTCGATTGAATTGCTGCGAAAGTGGGTTCCGGCCAACGATGACGAGGCTACTTCCATTGAATCGTCCCGTTGTGAAGTAGAAGTTCACGTTCATTGTTAATACAAAATCGTTGAAGTCCGAGAACACGATCTCGCCTTGGAACCGCCCAACCGGGGTGGAGTCATATTCTATTCCGGCTGTCATCAAGCTGTCCATGACCCGAACTTGGCTGAAGAAGGTACTTGTTAGGTTGATCCATGGACTTTGGGCGACGGTCCAAACGGTCGCGTTTGGGGTATTACCGAACAGGTCTTGGATGTATACTCGGATCTTAGCGAACCTGAAGTAAGAATTCGTAAATTTTCATTTTAGCAATCGAAAAAATTTGATTTAACGAAGGAATGGATTTAAAATAAAAGCATGATAAGGGGTGAGGAAATTACTGTTCTTTGCCTTCACATTTGCTTAGTGGGGAAAGTGCAGAAGCAAAGCACATGCCCAAGAGCAAGGCACCTATGATGGTTATGATAGACTTCTTTCCCATCATTTTTGGATCGATTGATTGTGATTTTTTTGGATTGAATTGTGTGTATGTGATGTGGGATTTGGGTATATTTTGATCACGTATATATAAGGTCCAAAATGGCAAAATCCAAAAATTTAAGCGCGTATAGTAATAGACACAAGAAAGATTACTACTTAAAAGTTAAGCCAATGAAAGAATATTTTACTTCCTAGTTGTACATAATTAGAAGAAGAAATCACGGGTGTGCCGCCATTGTCCACCTCACATTTACATATGCTACTTATCAATTGTACTCCGTCTAATTTCAATGTCTTTTTTTTATTTATGTATAGAGTCCAATGTATCTTTTTAATCGTTAATATCTCAAAATATATATAAGTAAAAATTATGTAAAATATATATTCTAAAACTATACGATTAGATAATCTAACAAGACCGAACTCGACTATATTTTTCCAAATATATATTTACAATAATGTTGAGTCAAAGTTAAACAATGAACAATATCAAAAAGTCAAACGTGACATTTGAGCTGGGATGGAGGAATAATATACCATATACTCCCACCTTCCATTTTTATTTCACTTTTATATAGATGGTTTATTGTCACTTTTTATGTAGTTGGTATTGTTTAATGAGAACACAACTTAATTTTTTGGTCCAGTTGTAATTAGAGCTGTAAATAGAACAAACAGTTCTTGAGCTGAGCTCGTTTCGACACGTGTTCGTTTGTTAACAGCTCATTCGGTAAGTTAAACGAATACTACAAGAAAAACAGCGTTTACCGACAGCATAATGCGGTCGGTAACCAAGAAAAGCGGGTCGTCCTCATGGTTACCGACCGCACGCCCGACCGAAATGTCGGTCGGGAATCCCTTGGTAGGGAATTCTGGGGCGACCAAAGGAGATGCGGTCGGTAGATTTACCGACCGAATTGCCGACCGCAGCGTGGTCGGAAGATTTCCCGACCAAATTCCCGACCCAGAATTTTGGTCGGTACCCAACTCAGGGGACCTCCTGGTCCACCGCTTACCGACCGCATTGCGGTCGGTGGTGCGGTCGGTAAATCACCGACCACATTGCACGAAGGAGTAGTCAACCGAAACACATAAAATTTGGCCAACAATTAGAACAATCAAATATCTAAAATGGGAAGGAGTAGTCAATCGAATACCTTGAGTGATTGCACGAATGAAATCGAAATGCTCCCCTCGAGGAGAAACCTCCACTGCCCGCTTCTCGAATGGACTTTCGGGCGTGGCTCGAATCTTTTCCACGCAAATAGGGAAGCCGACGGCGGCGAGGTGGACGGCGGCGGGGTCGGCGGCGGGGTCGGCGGTGGTCGGAACGATAGTCGGGGACGGAGGAATCGCCAATCGCCGAGAGAGAAACGGAGTGAAGACTGGGCGCTGTTCTGTTCTGGTTCTGTTCGCGATTTGGGGATTTAATCCCTAGGTTACCGACCGCACATGCGGTCGGTAACGCGGTTGGTATCACCGACCAGAACACTTTTGGTCGGTGATATGGTCGGTTTTTAATCCGGGACCCCACAACGACTTTATTTTACCGACCACCGGTTGCGGTCGGCCCTGCGGTCGGTAAATCCGACCTGCAACACGGTGGTTGGTACGTGCGGTCGGTAAATCGTGTTTTTCTTGTAGTGGAACCGAGCTCAAACACATAATTTGGTTTCTGTGTTCGTTCGTTAAGTTCGCGAACAGTTCGGTATTCTTTTTTAATGGAATATATATTATAAAAAATAAAAGTTTTATCTAGTTGTTATTTCCATTTTTTATTTTTATTAATTTCACATTTCTCTCATAAATTATATTACAATATACATTACATTTTCACACCTAATTTAATTCTAAAACAAATAAATTTATTAATAAAATAAATGGTTCGTTAACTGACCTCGACTAGTCGTGTTCGTTCGTTATTAGTTCGTTCGTAAGGTTAACGAACAAAGCTCAAACATGAAATTTGGCTCGTTAAGATTTTTAGCTCGGTTCGTGTTTGTTCGTTAAGCTTAACGAATAGAGCTCAAACACTTGAAGCTCGGTTCGGTTCGGCTCGTTTACAGCTCTACTTGTAATATTTCGGAAAATGGCTTAAATGAATAAGATACCTTTCTTTATTTGTAACCATCATATAAGAATTCCAAGGTTAAGCGTTCTTACCTTGGAGTAAATTTAGGATGAGTGACCTCTTGGGAAATCTCACAACTTATACGTGAGTGAGGTAAAATTCACTAGAAATAAATCGATCATGTTTGTTTGTGGGGTTAACATTTTCTCCGTAGCCGACAACATCTAGAGTAACATCATCTCTTTTCGTTGTGCCGAAAATGGTGCTGTGACAACATGTATATAAGAAAATATTTAGGTAAATTAAAACTTGTTGAATTTGTCTAATTACATAATTTTAAAATACTAAATTTTTTTTTTTTTTTTGAGGAGCCATTGAAGGCCTGGAAAGGGGTGGTGGGAGCCCATGCCACACAATTACAAAGGGGAATTAAAGGGAGGGATAGGGGCAGGTGGGAATTGAACCTCCAACCTTCCGTTGGAAGTCAAGGGACTTAACCGCTTGGGCTAGGTCCTCATCCCGTATATAATTGAAATTATTAGTTTTTTTTTTCTTTTTGGATTTGAATTATTAGTTTTTAAGAGTTGTTTTAGATTAGGTAAAATACTAACGAATGTCAGAGATAAATAGAGGGTAAGTAGAAAAATAGACGTAAACATGTGGGGACGGCCGACGTTACATTTATTTATTTGGCAAAAATATAAAGCAATCATCTTAGTGTAGCAGCCTTAGCTTGTTCTGGAATCCTACTTGAGCTCCATCTTTTGTGCTCTGGAGTGCACATTTTGGAAAAGGTATATTTTATGGCTTAATGAATTGAGGAATGTATTTTATTTGTATAATTATTCACAAAAAAACAAAAATAAATAAATAAATAAAAGTCAGAGTTCAACAGTCAGTGATAAAAAAAAAGTCAACTGGAAGCATCAGTTCTAAAGTTTATATTTTAGAATTTAATTAATGATATCCTTAGCTGTTCTGGGTCCCATTTAAATTCCATTTTTATCCGGTTGGAATCCACATTTTTGAAAAATTAATATTTTAAGACTTCAGGATTTAGGGAACATATTAAAAAAAATAACAAAAATAAAAAAGGAAAAAAGAAAAAGGAAAAAAGGTTCAGAGTTCAATTGTCAGTTATGAAAACGTCAACTGGAAGTACCGATTCTAATATTCATATTTTAAGATTAATACCTAGATATATTTTACTTTATATAATTATGCACAATAACAAAATGTCAGAGTACAAAATCTAAAAGTCAAACTGGAACTCAGGAAGTAGTTAACAATTAGCCAGAGGATCGGAGATCTTAATTGATGAATTAATCAACCTTATAGATATAGAAAAATAAAGAAAATAATAAGGTGGTTAACCTACTATACATGACTTTATTTAGGGTTTGTAATTTTTTTTAGTGAACATGATGCTCAAGCGTCATAAAGAGAAAGCTAAAAAAATAAAACCTAACAAAGCCTAAAAGATAATAAAGAAGAACATCAATGGAAATTGAACTCTAGCACCACGGCACACAAACTCCCATCAAATCTCTTTCTAATAGTGGCTTAACCTCATCCAGAGGAAAAACCCAGGTGGTAAAGAATTCCACATCTCGTGCCCCATTTTTAGCCAAAGCATCAGCAACAAAGTTCTCCTCACGAAACAAATGAAACCAATGATAACCGGGATTCTGACGAAGCAAATCATTAATATTATGGATCAACGGGTAAAGGCCATGGTCTTTATCCAATTCGTTACGAAGGTATCGAAGAGCCTCAAGCGAGTCTGAATAACAAACCGCAGTCCCAATTCTCTTCAGTGGACCCACTGCAATCCACTCCATATGCCATGTAACTCCGCCACAAGGATATTAGCCACACCCACAAAACCTGACCAACAATCCACTGCCCTTAATCACTCCTGACTACAACACCAAGGCCCGCACGACTCTGGTTACCCAAGGATTTAATATATTGACTATTTAAGATGAACATGCCAATATAAATTTGAAATATGGAATATTCGATGGATTTTGAGGGAGTAGGTTCCAATCTTGAATCAGGTCCATCCTGAAATGAAATGTTATATTTTATATATTTCGTTCTATGAGCTTATTTATTAGATTGGATGAAACTTAGTTGATATACTTTCTATTAATAAGTTGATCTTAACTATCCAATTAATGATTAATATGTAATTAATAGATTGCTGTAATTTTGTGACAAATAAGTGTTCCGAATTAAATGTGTTATTTTAAGAAATCATTATTCCCAAAAAAATATACTCCCCGTTTTGTTGGGTTTGCAACATTGCTATTTTTTGCACTGTTTACAGTTTAGCTTTGTCTCAAATTTTTTATCATTGTTATGTAAGAAAAAATATAGTCAAGTGAGATCTGATTAGATTCGTCTAAACTTATAGTTTTGGAGTATTAAATTTCTCTGATTTTTTATTATACACAATTTAATATATTAATCGTTGAAAATATATCGGCATGCGTGCCTCTATCAAATGGTGCAAACCAAAAAATACGGAGGTAGTATATAATTATTCTATTGTAGTATTTTTTTGGCTAAATGCTGTAGTGATTAATTTTTTGGACTCAAAAGTCAAAGCTCATTTCCCCTAATTTAGGATTTTCCCTCTCATAGCATTTTAAGACCTTACAATTATTATTTTTAAAATTAAAACTGGTGTAACAGGTTGTTTCTAATGGAATAATTTGTATGTTGATTCTATGTATTTAGACATGCTGGATTGTTGGTTACAAGTGTTGAATTTTCATTCAAAAGTGGTGGAAGAATACATCCACATTAATTAATTGATGTTGAAAATGTAAATTCAGCATTTTTGAGTGAAAATTCAATACAAATTAAAACAATCAATTTACAGCACATTTATCATATCTTGCATTGCCGAAGTCGAATTTGGGAATGTTGGCAGCCATGAGCACGTACCGGGTTGGACATCAACTCCGAAATCTAAGGATCAAAACTCCGAAATTTATTTTTGGCATGTTATAATCATAAATAAATGCAGTAAATAATTGTTGAATTAGTGGATTTTATTTCCAAAATAATTTGAGCAGCTTTTATGGTATGATATCTCTTGAATTTTTCAACAGCATGTTTTCTTCAATTTTTAACATTTTAGATCTGTTCTGAATACCCAATTCAGGATAGGAACTCTATTGGATTTTGAGTGAGGTAGCAAAAGCTATAGATTAATCAAAGGGAAATTATTAATAAAGACATCACAAATACATTTAAATACAAGACCAGCATACTAAATACATTATGTATTAACACCAATATACTAAATACCTCCCAAATCAGGACCTGCCCTTTATTTTTATATCAATAATAAAAACCATTTGTGAAAATACAATTATACCCTTACCTTTTGTACTTTTCTGACGCAAAGATTGTGACAGGTGGAATGAGACAAAATTGAAGGTTGAGCTTTGGGATTCAAAACAGCATCTTCTTCCTCCTCCTCCTAGGACCAGATCGAACTCCATTAATTGAGCAGCTCCACAACTTTGCACGGAAGCAACAGCGTGCAGAAGGGTGGGAACGACATCGGCGACCTCCATTCCGTTGTTTTGACGAAGTGCAGCAAGCGAGAGCGGGGTGTTCGTCCGTTTCAGGTTGTGAAGCTTGTTCAGAAAGCTCCTTAAGAGGTCAAAAGCGCGCACAGTGGGGGGCAAGCAGCGGCGGAGTTGATTCGCATTCTTGGTGGGTGGAAAGAAAAGGGTTTAAGAGGCTTTAGGGTTGGAAGAACGTTAGGGTTTGGAGAGGCTATTAATTAGGGTTTTCTGTAGGGTTTTCAGAAGGGTGTTGGGGTGAGGAACATAGAAAGCAGTCGGGAGCAAGGGTTGGACAAGATGTCATGTTATTTTGTCATTACAATGACCAAGTCTATCTCGTGCGGATAAGGGATGGTGATGCCCTTGCAGATGTCTAAGGAAGGGCGGCGGAGAAATGGGGTAATATATGTTCAACTACAGACACACTCTATTGCGATGAACCCGATGGGTGTTACAAGGTGGAGATAATAAATGATGACGATGTGAGAAGGATATTGAACTTGAATCGGGCAAAGGGACTTGCATTTGGGAAGATGACAGTGATGGACCGGGACGTAAGAAACACGATCATGGAAGGGTTTTCTCAAATTGCATTGAGTTGTTTACCTTATTCACGTAAAATACAAATGGTATTTTCAATATGCAACAATTGTATTCATGAAACAATGACAAATGTATTAGGTTGTTATTGGCTGTTCGAGAGCGTATGAATGTTTTTCTCGTAGAATTTGCTTCCTTATGATGTTACCATATAGATAATTGGTATTTAGGTAATGGATGCAGTGGTATCATGTTGTTTTGCTTGTTTCGTTTGTTTATAAAAGACATGAGGTGTGTTTTTTTAATATTTGGCTAATGAGAACGGAGGAATGGTTTTTTCTGTAGATGATGCTTGGTTGTGATCAGTAGTATTTGACAATCTGCGAAAATAGGACCACAATTCTTGAAATAGGAAAGTGGTTATGTACATTGTTATTTTCTGTATGCAACACTGGTATACGTATGCCTATTTGAAAATTGTTAAACGTGCACATAACATGTATGGGTAGTGAATGTAACCGGTGTGTAAAATTCAAGTTTCTTGTACTTCAGGGAACACAAGGTGGCACGGGATGACTTGGACGACGAAGATACCGAGGACGAGGAGGATTAGAGGGTTATATGGTCCAATGCAATAAAAGAAATAGGACAGAAGTTTAAGAATCACAATCATTTCCGGAAGGTGCTGGAAAATCATTGTATAATTGTTCGGCGTGGATTTGTATTTGTTCAAAAAAAAAAAGCAAAATATACGTAAAATGCACCACAGAAGGTTCTGACTGGCGCATATATGCACCATTGCACAAGTCTGACAACTCGTTTGCGATTCGCACATGCACGTTGACTCACGGCTGCGGTATTCATAATATGCAATCGAGGATGAGGAGGATCAAAGAGTTATATAGACCAATGTAATAAAAGGCATAGGACATAGGTTTAGGAATCAGGATTATTCCCATAAGATGCTGGCAAATCATTGTATCGTTATTCAGCGTGGATTTGTGTACGTGCATAGCAATAAATGCAAAATATACGTAAAAAATTCAGAACACTAATGACCTTTGAGAGCAATATAACGAAAACCTAAGGCAAACACCAATATCCTGATAGCATAATACCAATATCATTTAAGCAGTACCACAATGAACAAGGCAATAACAAGCACGAAACAACAAACTTTCCACTCTATCCATTTCACTTTCCATTTTCCTTTCTCTTTTGGTAGCACTAGTTGTTTGGGTGAATGAGTTTATTCGTGTAAATGGAGAGGGACATATTTTGGTAAGCTCATTAACTTTGGTATGTTGAGTATTGATGTATGACTAGTCAAAGATATTATGAGGTGAGAAAGTGACAAATATTTATTGTTGTGTCATTGTAGATGCCATTGTTTGGTCACATCAATCTGTAAATTTTAAAATATTGTGGTCACCATTGTTATTTTGACAGATAAACTGTTTGAATCAATGCGAGTACCACTTTCACGAAAGAGAACATCATACATTATGTCACTTTTGTACCACTTGTATTAAACACCAATACTGTTATCTTTCGATGTGCATACGATTCTCGGTATTCAGTATGTTTTGGGTTTTTAAGTAGCTTATTATTGTGGATTGTTGTTTCGGGTTCCTTTTTGCAATCCCAACCACAATGGTATGAACAACACACCGCATTTTATGTATATAGTATTTCATTTTTGCATTCAAACCACATTACATTTTTCCTCTTGACATTCAACACCCTAGTTTTACTTAATAACTACTCCACACTGTGAATACCAACACACTTGGGTTGAAGTGTAGTTCGACACTTACTTTTGAGCTAATCTACTTTAATTGCAACACAATTTTTTAGAATCTTCTTATATATGGTTATTGTTAATGGAATGTGAACAACACACCGCGTAAGTATTAATAGAGTATCCCATAATTCAATATTCATAAAAAATAATAATTAATTTTGTTTATTTTTGAATTCCATAAGAACACCATTATTGAATTACCATTAAAAACAGACAAAATTAACATTTGAATAATTCGAATATCACTGTTCAACAAAAAATACCATTCTGCAGAACCCTAAGTAGCAATATTCAACATTAAACAACATCATTGTTCACACATAATCAATACCACCATCACAGTGTAAAACATCATGCAAAAACATTGTCAACACCATCAAACCATCATTCACTCACCAACATTCAACCAGTACCAACAATCCATAAACCAATATCATAAATCAGATTTACATAGAATAGACGACGGAGTGGAATCACTTATTGGATCATGAGGGGAAGGGGCATCCACTTTTAGTGATTGAAGAGGTGCATCACTCTTCAGCGCGGGAGGGCAGTGGCATCATCACTCGGCGCATGAGGGGTAGTGGCATCATCTGTCGTCGCATGAGGTGCAGGGGTATTATCACTCGGCGCCGGAGGGGCAATGTCAACATCTTTCATTTAATGAGGAGCAGAGGCATCCTCTCTTGGCGCGGGAGGGGCAGTGGCATTACTTGTCGGCTCGCGTGGCACAGTGGGGGCAATTGCAACATCTGTTGGCGCGGGAGGCGCTATAGTGTGATCCTTTGGCGCGAGATGGGCAAGGCCACAACATTTGGTGGGGGAGGAGCAACGACAACATTGTTATCAACGGGCACCGGAACCTGCGCATACAAAGCTAGGATGGGTGGGGCTTATACACTAATGGGGACCAAACAAGGAATTCCAGTAAAATCGAGCATAGCCTCATTTGGATCCGGATTCTGCTCAACAGTGGGCTCGACTTCCGTCATCTTCGCCTGCTGCGCAACACTGGACTCGAGCAGCATTAGGCGCCTTGGCATCCTCGAGAAGTCGCAGTGCGACTTGAGCACGGTAGAGCTTGATATCAACAGCCCACTCAATGTCCAGAATTGGCTATCATCCTGCACGAAAGCCTCGGCCCACCACGTAATGTGAACCGCGCAATCCAAACTCTTTTCTCCCTGCTACCTGCATGTCTTTCTTGACATGACATGATTATCGAATTCCAATCCATGGTTACGTGTCATATATCATCTTAAGAAATTTTCCTACGGATCATAATAATCAAATAACGATGTGCAGCATAAATTACACCAATCGTCAAAAGAAAAAAGAACATATATTGTACTGTGTAATACCAAATATAGGATTCTGAGTAACGTATTCATGAAACACAGATACTTATAATTTCTTATTGCGCAGGTATGTATCTTGCCGACCAACTGGAGTTGAAGACTATAATCTTCATCTTTTTAAGGTCCATCGCAAGTTCTTGGTCACGTGCAGCAGTACACAGCCGATTCCGTCCGTGATGCATGTGCTCAGTCTTTCAGATTCATCCTGCCCCGGTTGCCACAACTCTTCAATCCTTTCTCGTATTACTCATCCGTAAACAATGCCCTAACTCTTCAAAACCAGTGGAAATATAAAATTTTCCTCTTTTAACAACAAACAAAAAACAGAACAAGGTATAGCTAAAACCCTAAGTCAGTTTAGAAGACCCATTTCATTACCTTTCTCAGTGTTCAAAATCAGGATCTCTTCGACTTGGGTTTCTTGGCACCACAAGATTGAAGTTTTCTCAAGCAAAATCGAAGCTCATCCGTAGCGCACATGAACGGGAATGTGGAGAGTGGGTCTTCTTTCACTGCCTTCGTCATCGGTTGCGTCTTCATGGGTTGTTCGAACCACAGTGCGTTTGAAATGGGAAAGGAGAACAAAATGTGGGAGAGAGGGGGTAGAGTATGTGGGGAGTTAATTTCTTGCAGAGAGTGCAGACATTGGGGTGGGGGTTGACATGATTTAAAGTGGAAAACCCCACTTTAGCCTCATTCACAAAACATGGCACAAATTTCTATAAGGGGTTGTTTAGTCATTTTGCAATTTAAATTTTTAAAAGTATATCAGAATACAGAGAGTGGTAGTAAATGTGTAGTATTTTCGTATGGTGGTCTTGTATTGTGAGTATTTTCTTGGGCTGGTCTTTAACTTACATTTTCCTATTAATCAATCATTCCCCATACAATAATAATTATGATTGTTATGTTAGCATTTAACATAAATGATCTATTATGTACCTATGTTTTTTTTAGAGTTTTAGTTTCACTACTAAAACAAAAAGCTCTGCTTTTTATATATGCTTTATTTCACTGCTAAGTCGAATCAACTAATTTGTGACAACGTGAGGAAAAATAGCTTTTTTTTTTTAAAGTAACAAAATAACCTCAAACAGCGTTCAATCAGTTCTTTTTGAAACCACTGCAAATAGCAGCATTTTGGATTTCAACTTATTGTAGGGAAAAACTTGGCCTCGAAATTGACAAACATCTAATTTTGACTACTCCTATAATTTATTACTCACATAATCAGTTAACAGCTAACAATTATTTTCCAAACAGGCTCATAAGCTTTTGAATGTTGAAAATAGGCTCTGTAAATAAAAGATACCCTTAAAAGTTTTAGGAGTTTTTTTTTTTTGTCACATCTCCCAAAGCATTTTTCTTTTTTTTTTTGTATTTACAAAGTTTGAACCGAAAACTTCGCCTGAACGACTTGAGTCTCAATCCACTTAAACTAGTTGTTATTTATTCTTTTAGAAGCTTTTTTTTGCGACATATCATTTAGAAGCTTTTTTTTTGCGTGTACCGGGTATTCTCAAGCCACATTAGGCCAAGATTAATCCCTCGAGGATCTGGTGGGCATTGAAGGGTTGCCTCTCCCAAAGCACAATACTGCATACAAAATGGCTCGAATCCAAGACTTTTGCTTAAGTTGCCAGAGCCCCATACCATTCAGGCCAACTACGCATGATATCTTGTAGAAGCTTTTAAAATTACTATCCACATAAATTTATTCTTTTAGTTATTATAAAAACTAAAGATAATTCTAAAAAAATACTCTTATGTCCCAACTAAAATGTCCTACTTACTATTTTTGGATGTTCCATCATAAATGTCTTCTTTCTGTAAATAAAAATAATTTTTCCGCTAATAATTATGTGAACCCCATCGTATATGCTTACATATCACCTCTACCTTAATTATCGTGCCAACAGTAATAACACATTATAAATGGGATGGATGGCGTATCATATATGAAACTAAAGGGAGTAGTTACGGTACTGCAGGTGATTTGGTAGTACATCAATGCACATCATCACAACCGTTCATTTTAATCCAAGTGTTATAAAGTAAAAAAAAGTATAATTGTCATATAATCCAATATTTTAGTATGTTATCAATCTAATAGTTGGTAAATCATATCAAATATTTGGTAATCTATATCTACGATCAAACAATCCTTACTAAAGAGGGTAACAAATTTATTACGTATAGAATCTCAACGATGCTACCAAAAATAATTATGTGATGCTATCAAAAAAAATATTTTCAGCAACCTAACATTGAAGAATTCAGCGAACACTACCTTAAAGAATTCAACGACACTACCTCGAAGAATTCAGTGATGCTACCAAATACCATTCAGTGATGTTACCAAAAGCAATTCAGTGATCCTACCAAAAAGTATTTCAGCGACCCTACATAAAAGGAATTCAGCGACTACTCCAAGAAGAATTCAGCGACAATACCAAGAACAATTCAGCGATGCTACTGTATACAATTCAGCGATGTTATAGAAACAATTCATTGATGCTACCAAAACTTATTTCAGCGGCCATATCTAAAGGAATTCGGCGGCACAACCGAGAAGAATTCAGCGATGCTACCATATCTAATTTAGCGATGCCACCAAAAACAATTCAACGACGTTTTCATGAACAATTCAGCGATGCTACCCGTAACAATTCAGCGACACTACGAAGAAGAATTCAACGACCTTTCCATGAACAATTCAACGACGTTTCCATCAACAATTCAACGACTCAAAATAGGAACATTTGAGGTATATTTTCATGAACATATATGTATTTATATAGCAGCATAAATAAGCAAAAAATTGGAGTGTAAGGTAAGATCGATTGATCGTATTGAAATGTGTAGACGAGTATAGAGAATTGACGAGCATAGAGAATTAACGAGCAATTGTTTGTTAACAAAACGGGAAAAAGACCCATTTCGTCCCATAATTCAGAAAAATTTTCAAAACAGTCCAAAAAAACATTGAATTAGATGAACCCCTCCCATAAATACCCTAATTATCGTCGAAACCAGTTTTCTACTAATCATTGCCGAACTCGTCTATTAAATACATACTCATTGCCGAACCGGTCCTTCCATTAGGGTAGTTTAATGGACATATTCAACTATGATTAGCGGAAAAATCAGTTCATGGATGGGTTCGGCGATGATTAGGGTATTTATGGGACGGGTTCATTTTATTCGATATTTTTTGGACTGTTTTGAAAATTTTGCTAAATTATGGGACAAAATGGGTCTTTTTCCCTTAACAAAACTAAATATTAGAAATTTACTAACGCAAAATGAAATATAGCAAATTTATTATTTTAATTTTTAATTTAATCTCAACGATCAATTTATAAATTGAATAAATGGTTGTGATGCACCGCTGTACATCAAGTGAAAATAAACAATCTCACCCTAAGGGATTGTGAAATTAAAAGCTCTGGGGCCTCTATTCAAATCTACAGTTTTTAGCTCATTGCTAGCTACAATTGCATGTACAAATCACAACGAAAACCAATGGGATGTTCATAAAATCTGATTAGCGGGCCTCGTGCGTACAGTATTTTGTAAGTAAAAGTCTTCCAAATGACAGCTATCTTTCCTTTAAATATAGATATAGTACTTCACAACGTTATCAAAATCTAGATCTTATGTAGGATCGTTTTTTCATTTGCAAGATCGGGATCGTAGGATCGTATTCAGATCCTAAGATCCTACGAAATTAGGGCAAAAAAATATTCATATTGCATATTAGCAAATTACAATAACCAATATCAATAAATAATAATTTGTCTAGCAAAAAAAGATAACAATTGAGCATTTAAGACATGATGCTTGAGCTAGGTTGGATTTGTCATTAGAATTTTTCCCATTTTCGTCACTCTCAACCACTGTCTCATTGGATTAATCATCATCCATCTGGGCTGGAGGTTTAGGACTAAGATCTCCATCAGCAGGGGTGCTGGAAGGGGATGCTACGACAAGGGCGGCGGTAGAAAGAGGAAGGGGATGCGAGGACGACGATAGGAAGAGAATGGGGATCGACGGTGACGTCAATAACAAGAAGATGAATTGTAAGAGGAAGATGAAGGGGATGCGAGTAAGATGGAGATGCAAACAAAAATCACTAGATCTGGATTTTGGAAAACAATGGATGACTGAAAAATGAAAAATAAGAGGGAGTGGGATCAGATCGTTCAAAGATCTTAAGATCTTGTATAGATCCAATAGATCTTATCCAGATCCCACCCTAATTTAGATCCCATACAGATCTTGATCGTTTTGGCTTTCTGGGATCGTAGGATCGTAAGATCCTAAGATTTAAATCTAGATCTTAATAACCTTGGTACTTCATACTAATAGTTACTTGCATAATAAGCAATGATTAAAAATAGAAATGCATTCACTAAAATTTAATAAAATATACTGTGTGATGTTAACTAATGTGATATAACTAATTAATCAAATTAGAAATGCCATGCGACAAATCTGACAGCGAAAAAGTAATCCAGACAAAAGCAACTAAATTTTGCAACAAATCTGAACTAATCTACACCGAAGCAGCAGCAACGTAATAGTATTAAAATAATGCATATAATAATCATTCCCTTTGTAATTGTGCAGCATGAGCTCCCAACCTTTCCAGTACTTCAAGGGCTTCTCCAAAAAAAAATTAATTAATAATATTCTATCACCAGTTGGCTTGAGTGGATTGGAGCTCTAGTCGCTTAAGTAAGGTCTCAGTTCGAGCATTGTATATGCAAAAAACTGCTTTGAGAGAGGCGCCATTAATTGTCCATGCAGATCCTCGAAGGATTAGTTTTAAGCCCAATATAGCATGGGATACCCCGAAATTTACCAAAAAATAATATTCTATCGTCCATTGAACAGGTAATTAGGAAATGTTTCAATCCTTTGTTGAACCGGAATACATTAAAAAGTAAAAACAATTGTAATTCTGTCACAAGTCTTCAATTTTTTTAAAAAAAAATTACACTGGTCGTCATGTGACCCCCCCCTCCCCCCGGCCCGCTTTTTCTTTATTTTTCTTTTAATGATTTGCAGACTTTAATGTGGGTGGGTGAGTAGTTGGGGACTGGATATGAAGTATTCTATCCGTTCCTTTTTTTTTTTTTTAATTTCTAAGTGTTACCGTTTGATTTTTTTTATTGTTTATTATAACACATTGATTTCAACTTTTATCATAATTATATAAAAAAAATCTACAAGAAAAAACATGTTTGCAACGAATTTTTCCAAGGATAGGTCCTCAAACAAAATTTCCGATCGAGGACTAGTCCTCAATTTCGTGTCCAAGGCAAAATCTCCCTCGCAGAATACTTATCGAAGCATTTTTCCAAGGAAAGACTGTAACACCCCGGTTTTTGGTCACCCAGGTCGGGATGTCACCGTCACATCTCCCTAGTAAGACACGGTTTCTCCGAGCTTACTAAAGAGATGCAAGGCAAGGTATTGCAGTATTTAAAACATTTAAAGCATTCAAAACAGCTCATACAATATAATTCGAAAATAATAATATCATAGCGCAGCGAAATAATATTTAAGTATAGTATTGCAGCGGAAAATGTAAATAGGGCCGACTTGGCCAAACCACGGGTTAAACAGGTCCGTTCATAATATAGTCTAATGTACGAACTTAAAAACAAAATAATGTTTTCCCAAAATTCCATGCATGAATCGTGCTCATACATGCTCATTCCACATACTCTGTAAGAAAAAGGAATAAAAATGGTTTGGTTAGCACAACTTGCTGAGTAAGTTAACACATGCACGATCGTAGGGTTTAAAAGCCATTAATTTAATAAATAAATAAAAGCATGATAATAACATAATATTCAATTTAATCTAAGCAACTATCCAATTGCATAATTTATTTCAGGGCTTTATTTAACAACACATTTCGCATGAATCAAAATAAAAGCCATAATTTAAACAAAGGATTTAAGTAATTTAATTGGACAACAAGCATAATTTAATATCCCCATTACATCCCAGATTTAGTATTTCAAGTATTTCACGATTGCATCGCAATCTCAACAAGTCTAGCCGGTAGCCCGGCGGCCGCAACCGTATCAGCCATACCCAGTACCACTCCGGAGCCTCGGGAAACCCATGTGGATATTCTCGAGAGTGTAGGCTCTATATCTCATGCCGTTTTGGCAATATCATATCTCAAGTTTAGCGCGCAGGGTCACCATCGTCCATTAAGGCACGAAGTGAATCGTTAGGGGACACCCTGCAGAGCACTCACCCCTAATTTTAATTTATCAAGTTTGTAAGGGGATTTAATTTCAAAAATCTGATTTCAATTTAGTCTATTTAAAAATTATATTTCAACTCATTTCAACCCTAAAGGTTAATTTCATGTTTCAACAAGATTTCAAGATTTGATTTCCGGTAAACCACAGTTTACTCTAAAATTCGTCTAAAATCAGATATAATTCCAAAAATTCCATAATTTCACGACTGACTCAGAAACGTCGAGATCTACAACTTTCGTGTTTTAACTTTTTCAATCCGAGATACCGAAATAGGTCAAAAACACCAATTTTCACAGAAGCACAATTCTATCCGAATTTCATATGTCACAGTTTAAAGATTTCGAATTCTACCATAGCAATTCAACTCCAAATTTGATGAAATTTTACAGAGACCATCTTAAGACATTTATCTACAACTTTCATGTTCGGCCAAAGATCTAAATCGGTCTGGAATCTATGTCAAAAAACGTGATCAAGATCAGACCCAAGTTCTGTCAAGAATTTCAAGATCTAGATTCAAGCAGTTCGGTTTCGGTTGGTTTTCACATACCAAATCGTCTTTAAAAATTCTGAAAACCTTACAGTAGATATATCTAAGCCTTAGGAACGTTTTTCGTGTTTTACGTTTTTCCGTTTGAAGTCGTTTTAAGGTTCGGAAAAATTCGTCAAAACTGTCGCGTCGGTAGAAAACATAAGTTGGTAGATTTACGATTTCTTGTTAAATCTTTTAGTTTCGAACGTTTTAATTCCTCCCAAAACCATGTAAGAGTTAACTTACAGATCAATCATCGTCCGGGGTCGTCTATTTCGAAGGCGTGGCTTCCAGTCCACCGTTTCTCCTCTCCGTTCGTCGGGTTCTACGCTCTAGATCCAATTCGAGGTGTAAAGAGAAGAGAAACGAGGTTAGAATCCGTTTTCGGATTGAAACGAACAAGGATTATTCAGACTAGGGCTTACCACACGTTGGAGATCTCCCGATTTTCATCCAACAGCCGCTGTCTCGGTCTTTTGGTGCCTCCGTTGACTCCGGGATTACGACTTGTGTGTATAGAGAGTATCGTAGGGTTTTGAAAAAGGGTTTAGGGCTTCCGAGGGGGTTTATTTATAGATAGCTAAGACCTAGGGCGTCCAAGATCAGACCCTAAGGGTCTTGAGTCGAGTGACGTTCAACCGAAAGTCGAAAAATCCGCGTTCGGGCGAGAGATTCACGCAACGGGCGAATCTGCCTTCTGGCGCGGGGTTGGCGCGCCTTTTCCCCTATTAGCGCGCGGCCAGCGCGCGACTAACGCCTGGACTTCGGTCCGGGCGGGTCGTGCGATCCGTCGTGCTTTTCCGCCTCTCTTTCGGGTTTCTATCCCTCTATGCTCTCGGATTCCAATTTCCGGACTCTCTTCGGGTTCCTATTTCGTGTCGTTATTTCCTTCGGATCTAAATTTACGTTTTGGCTCGAATTCTCGAGTTCATTTATATCGGGTACCCGTGTAACGACTTATTTAACTTTATTTAATTTATTTTGTTTAATTAAATCTCTTTTAATTAATTTCATTTCTCATTTCTTCTATATTTATTTATTTAATGTATTTACTGATTTATTTGTTTATTTATTTATTTATTATATTTATTTATTTATTTATTTATTTATTGTATTTATTTATTTATGTTGTAAAATTCTTGGGTATTATAGTCTACCCTCCTTAAGAATCAACTTCGTCCTCGAAGTTGTGTTTCGGCTTTTCTTGTGCTAAGGTCTTTTGTTTATTTTATTATTTTGTGACTGAACTTAGAATTAAGACTTCTAAGCTGCCTACGTACCCGGTGAAGGGATCAAGTCATGACGTAGTTCAAAACAATTTGAATTTGTTTGTTTGATTACAAGAATGTATGAAAAATACACGGTATGACATCCTCTCTCCCTTAAGATTGCAGTTATGTCCCCATAACTGTGTCGGTGTCAGTTTGGAACAGTGTCGGATAGCGTTCTCTCATGTCGGATTCTACTTCCCAAGTTGCCGTCTCACTTTCGTGGTTCGACCAAAGAACCTTGATCATTTTGACGGTTTTGTTCCTCGTTACTCGTTCCTTAGTGTCGAGAATACGCACTGGGACTTCTTCATAAGTCAAATCTTCATCGAGTTCGATTATTTCGGCTTGAAGTACATGTGTCGGGTCCGGCACATACTTCTTTAGTTGTGAGACATGGAAGACATTATGAACTCGATCTAATTGTGGCGGTAAAGCCAATCGGTAAGCTAGAGTTCCGACTCGTTCTAGAACTTCGTAAGGTCCTATATATCGAGGACTTAACTTCCCTCGTTTGCCAAAGCGCATCACCCCCTTCATGGGTGATATCTTTAGCATGACCCTATCTCCCACTTGAAATTCTAGGTCTCGTCGTCTCACGTCAGCGTAACTCTTCTGACGGTCTTGAGCGGCTTTCATTTTTCCTTGAATCACTTTGATTTGTTGAGCCATGTCTTCGATAAGTTGTGGTCCCACCACCACGGACTTATCGTTTTCTTCCCAGCTCAACGGGCTTCGGCACTTTCGTCCATACAACGCCTCGAATGGTGCCATGCCGATGCTAGCATGGTAGCTATTATTATAGGAGAACTCAATTAAGGGTAAATGAGATTCCCAATTCCCTTTGAATTCCAACACGCATGCTCTCAACATGTCTTCTAGTGTTTGGATTGTCCTCTCGGTTTGTCCATCCGTCATCGGGTGGAATGCGGTGCTCATTTTGATTTGAGTACCGAGAGCTTTTTGTAACTCCGTCCAGAAATGAGAGACAAATCTACTGTCTCTATCGGAAATGATATCATGTGGTACTCCATGTCCTCATACCACATTATCAATGTAGGCTCGGGCCAATTGGTCCATAGTCCACGTGTCTTTCATTGGGATAAATATGGCTGTCTTCGTTAGCCTATCCACAATCACCCAAATTTTGTTCATGCCTTTAGGTGATCGGGGTAATCCCGAGACAAATTCCATCGAGATGCTACCCCATTTCCAACTTGGAATCTCTAGTGGTTGCATCAATCCTAAGGGTTTATGTCGCACTGCCTTAACCTTTTGGCATGTGAGACATTTCGCTACGAAGTTTGCCACTTCCTTCTTCATTCCCGGCCACCAATAGATCTTCTTTAGATCTTTGTATAGCTTGTCACCTCCGGGATGTACGGAATATGGTGTGTTGTGCCCTTCCTCCATCAACCTTTGCTTCAATTCGGCACATTTAAGGGGCACGCACCATCTCCCTTTGAAACGAATGCTTCCATCCTCATGGACAGCAAATCCTATTGCCTTTCCTTCGGCAATATAACCCCTTATCTTCTCGAGTTTCGCATCGCCCGGTTGGGCGAGCTTAATCTCGTCCAGTATTGGAGTTTCTACGATCATGGCATTGATCGTTTCACTCACTGTGCCAGGATGCACAAGTTCCAACTCCAATCTTGCCAACTCCATGTACAATGCCGACGGAATTACCAATGAGTTCGTCACGTGTTGGGTTTTCCGACTTAGGGCATCGGCTACCACATTCGCCTTCCCCTCGTGGTAGGCTATCTCTAAATCGTAGTCTTTAATAAGTTCCAACCACCTTCGCTGTCTCAAATTCAACTCCTTCTGAGTGAATATATATTTCAAGCTCTTGTGGTCGGTGAACATTCGACACTTCCGCCCATAAAGATAATGTCTCCATATCTTGAGAGCGAAAACGACCGCTGCCGACTCCAGGTCATGTGTCGGATAATTCTCCTCATGAGGTTTTAGTTGGCGTGATGCATACGCTACGTCTCTCGAGTCTTGCATCAAAACACAACCTAAACCTTCCTTCGAAGCATCGCTATAAACTTCGAAGTCACCATTTTCTGATGGTAGTGTTAATACGGGTGTGGTTGTGAGTCGTTTCTTCAGCTCTTGAAACGCAGTCTCACACGCTTCGGTCCACTTGTATTGTGTGGGGCAGCAGAGGGAAAAATAAAAAGAAAATCGAAAAAAAAAATACATAATTTTTTTTTTAATTTTCGTGACCCGCGCGGGGTCCGCGCGCTAAAGGGGGATTCAGCGCGCGGGGACCGCTCGGTCACAGCAGGGTGTGTAAATTGGGCTCGCGCCCCGCGCGAGCCATTTCACCCCTTTCACTTCCGAAATTCCTCCCAACTTCCTCTCAATTTCGTTCTTCCGTGCTCAGATTCTTCCGGTTTCGACTTCGATTTCTCTTTGTAAGGTATGTATCTCCTATTTTCACTTGCCAATTTCAATTTTTATGCCTTGATTTGTTAGAATTTGGGTGAATTGTGAAATTAGGGTTTTGGCATATACATTGGGGATTTGTAAGTTTCGGCTTAATTCTTGCGAATTAGTGAGTTTATATAGTACTTTGGTGCCATTTCTATTGTTTAGGAAGTATTGGTGTGATAATATATACCTAAATTGTGGAATTTCTTGTTAGAATTTCGATTTTTAGGGAAACTATGAAATTTCCGATTTTGTTGGTGTTATTGGTGTAAAAGTGGTTTCGTTTGTGTTGTTTGTTGACACTTGTGATTATGAGTCGTTGTTTAAGTAATTGTTTGGTTTTGTGGTTAATCGCCATGTGTTCACAAGCAATTTTTTAACTTAATTTATTGCGCACATAAGGTGTTCGACGAAATGCCACAATGGGTTTTTGAATTTGTTTGGGCACATTCCTTGATTTGATTCTCTTCCGATATGTATTGATAAACTATTGGGTCTGAAACCCTCCTAGATTTTCCTTGTTGGAACTTTATATTTATGATGTCTTTATGTATTTTTGCTTGTGAATTAATGTGTTGGAAATTAGCCTTACCATTGATATTGGGTGTCCGCAGGATGTTGCTTTTCCTGTGGTTCATCTTGGCGTTCCTTATGGTCCTTCCGGGGGCCAAGAGACGTGCTACTCGACGTGATGCAGCCGGTCCTAGCGCTGCCGCTCCGGTGATGCCAGATAGTGACGACAGTGAGTCCGAGGAGGACGAGGAGCGGGAGCCGAGGCTCAGGGGTCTCCCTGACTAGGTGCGTCCTCACCGGCATGATAGGTTCTGTTTTTCGACGATGGCCGCCCAGGACTTCTATTTCGATGAGCTTCGTCGAAATAGGGCTTATGTCCCCGAGCGAGGCTTGTTCCCCGATCATATGGGCGATGACCGGATCAGTGCAGTTTTGGGGCATCTCCAGTGGACCGGTCTTGCACGTCATCCCGAGGGCGTTGCCTCCGGCTATCTAGCCATGGAGGTTATTGCCAACATCAGCGGTCTTGGGGTAGATGACGACCTTTCTCGAGTCTGGGTTCGTGGTCACTACTTAGACTTCAGTGCTCGGGCGATCAACATCTATTTCGGCCTTCCAAATGATGGCGCGTTCCGACCACAACCGGAGGGTCGGGTTTATGCTCCTGCCTGGGGTGTCTTGTGTACCGAGGTACCCCCGCGGACTGGGTACCCTCACGAGTTGCGATTGACGTCTTTGGATGCTCCTTGGCGTGTACTTGCTCAGCTTTGGTTAGGACGCGTCCGGCCGATCACCCGGAGTCATATCGTCATAGATCATGTCTTTGAGACTATTTGCTTTATCGCACAGGGCGGTAGGGTAAATGTGGGCGCTTGCATTGCGGACAACTCGAGGGTTTTACGACGGGGGCGAGGTAGTAGGGTGATCACTCACGCACACCTCATTTGTGGGCTATGCGCTGCCAAGGGAATCCGTACGTCTCCCGAGACGGACCCCTATCCTTTAGCTCCAGGGGAGCACTACCGTGTTCCGTCTTATGCCGCACGGCGCAGTACTTTGCGTCGTGGAGCGCCTCGGGCTATACTGCGCCCGCAGCCTGAGGATGGTGGTTTGATTTTAGTTGTCCCTCCAGAGCAGCCACCTCCTCCTCCTGTGGTTCCACAGCAGGGTGTGGTTCCACCGCAGGGTCAGGACATGACGCAGATGCTCCAGATGATGCAGGAGATGCGTATCAGTATGGATGCCGGATTTGCAGCTGGGCAGGCTCGCTACGACGCCTTGGATGCTAGGATGGATCTCTATCAGGATCGTATGGACACGCTCACTGTGAGACAGGCGGAGCAGCAGGCCACCATGACTGACATGTATACCTACATGCATCAGATGGATGACTACATGCGTCGCCAGTTCCCTCCTCCTGATCAGTGACTTTATGTTTCCCGTTTTATGTTTTCATCTAGACTCGTGTCAGAAGCGGCTGGTTTAGTATTTCCCATTTGTGTTTTCAGTTAGACTTGGTTTGGTATTTCTCTTAGGATGTAGTACTGTGACGTTCCTATGATTCTGCGTATGTCTCTGTTATGCACTGTATGGTTTGATGCATCGTGTGTTTTTATGATTCCAAGTTTTTTTTTTAATTTAAATTTATCTAAATAGATAAATCTTGTATTTTATTTCCTTAAAAGAAATTTTTAGTACAAGTGATAGGATATACCAAAAATAGTAATGTTTCCTTAGCAAAAATAGTAACTACTACAAATAGAAATTCCTATCGTCTCTAAGCGTCCTCCGGCACAGTGGTAGGATCCTCCTTCGAACTTGGCGGCAGCAGATCGTCAAAGATAGTGTTCAAGTCCTGCCCGTGGGCATCAATGTATTCCTTTAGTATTAGGTTTTGTGTAGTGAGGGTTTGGACTTGGCGTTCGAGTTGGTTTATGCGGTGGTGATCCGCCTCTCTCAAGTTGCCCATGTGGTGCAAATTGGCCTCCAATTGAGCCATACGGTATTTCATTTGTTCTATGGTTTGATGGGAATCAAGGTGAACGTTCATCATCTTGATCATCAACTGCATCATGTCTTGACTATCCATCTAGCGCAAGCAAATGATCTAAGTTAATATTCGCCAAGATTCTAAGTTCAATTTCGCCATGATTCTAAGTTCAAATTCGCCAAGATTCTAAGTTCAAATTCGCCAAGATTCTAAGTTCAATTCGCCAAGATTCTAAGTTCAAGTTTTGCCAAGATTCTAAGTTCATAGAAGAGATGCAATATGCAAATGCAAATGATGATTCCCCCCAAAAATAATTTAATGCACTATATATATATATTTCCATGGGGTTTTAAAAATAAAATTTTTCCATGGAAAGAATACTTTTAAAATTAAAATAATAGCCAAAATATTAATAGTAGTTTAAAAATAATAATGGTTTAAAAAATATAATAGTTTAAAAATAGTCGGGCTCTGATACCAATTTGTAACACCCCGGTTTTTGGTCACCCAGGTCGGGATGTCACCGCCACATCTCCCTAGTAAGACACGGTTTCTCCGAACTTACTAAAGAGATGCAAGGCTAGGTATTGCAGTATTTAAAACATTTAAAGCATTCAAAACAGCCCATACAATATAATTCAAAAATAATCATATCATAGCGCAGCGGAAATAATATTTAAGTATAGTATTGCTGCGGAAAATGTAAATAGGGCCGACATGGCCAAACCACGGGTTAAGCAGGTACGTTCATAATATAGTCTAATGTACGAATTTAAAAACAAAATAATGTTTTCCCAAAATCCCATGCATGAATCGTGCTCATACATTCTCATTCCACATACTCTGTAAGAAAAAGGAATAAAAATGGTTTGGTCAGCACAACTTGCTGAGTAAGTTAACACATGCACGATCGTAGGGTTTAAAAGCCATTAATTTAATAAATAAATAAAAGCATGATAATAACATAATATTCAATTTAATCTAAGCAACTATCCAATTGCATAATTTATTTCAGGGCTTTATTTAACAACACATTTCACATGAATCAAAATAAAAGCCATAATTTAAACAAAGCATTTAAGTAATTTAATTGGACAACAAGCATAATTTAATCTAATTTAATTTAATTTAATATCCCCACTACATCCCAGATTTAGTATTTCAAGTATTTCACGATTGCATCGCAATCTCAACAAGTCTAGCCGGTAGCCCCGCGGCCGCAACCGTATCAGCCATACCCAGTACCACTCCGGAGCCTCGGGAAACCCATGTGGATATTCTCGAGAGTGTAGGCTCTATATCTCATGCCGTTTTGGCAATATCATATCTCAAGTTCAGCGCGCGGGGTCACCATCGTCCATTAAGGCACGAAGTGAATCGTTAGGGGGCACCCTGCAGAGCACTCACCCCTAATTTTAATTTATCAAGTTTGTAAGGGGATTTAATTTCAAAAAACTGATTTCAATTTAGTCTATTTAAAAATCATATTTCAACTCATTTCAACCCTAAAGGTTAATTTCATGTTTCAACAAGATTTCAAGATTTGATTTCCGGTAAACCACAGTTTACTCTAAAATTCGTCTAAAATCAGATTTAATTTCAAAAATTCCAAAATTTCACGACTGACACAAAAACGTCGAGATCTACAACTTTCGTGTTTTAACTTTTTCAATCCGAGATACCAAAATAGGTCAAAAACACCAATTTTCACAGAAGCACAATTCTGTCCGAATTTCATATGTCACAGTTTAAAGATTTCGAATTCTACCATAGCAATTCAACTCCAAATTTGATGAAATTTTACAGAGACCATCTTAAGACATTTATCTACAACTTTCATGTTCGGCCAAAGATCTAAATCGGTCTGGAGCCTATGTCAAAAAACGTGATCAAGATCAGACCTAAGTTCTGTCAAGAATTTCAAGATCTAGATTCAAGCAGTTCGGTTTCAGTTGGTTTTCACATACGAAATCGTCTCTAAAAATTCTGAAAATTTTACAGTAGATACATCTAAGCCTTAGGAACGTTTTTCGTGTTTTAGGTTTTTCCGTTTGAAGTGGTTTTAAGGTTCGGAAAAATTTGTCAAAACTGTCGCGTTGGTAGAAAACATAAGTTGGCAGATTTACGATTTCTTGTTAAATCTTTTAATTTCGAACGTTTTAATTCCTCCCAAAACCATATAAGAGTTAACTTACAGATTAATCATCGTCCGGGGTCATCTATTTCGAAGGCGTGGCTTCCAGTCCACCGTTTCTCCTCTCCGTTCGTCGGGTTCTACGCTCTAGATCCAATTCGAGGTGTAAAGAGAAGAGAAACGAGGTTAGAATCCGTTTTCGGATTGAAACGAACAAGGATTATTCAGACTAGGGCTTACCACATGTTAGAGATCTCCCGATTTTCGTCCAACAGCCGCTGTCTCGGTCTTTTGGTGCCTCCGTTGACTCCGGGATTACGACTTGTGTGTATAGAGAGTATCGTAGGGTTTTGAAAAAGGGTTTAGGGCTTCCGAGGGGGTTTATTTATAGATAGCTAAGACCTAGGGCGTCCAAGATCTGATCCTAAGGGTCTTGAGTCGAGAGACGTTCAACCGAAAGTCGAAAAATCCGCGTTCGGGCGAGAGATTCACGCAACGGGCGAATCTGCCTTCTGGCGCGGGGTTGGCGCGCCTTTTCCCCTATTAGCGCGCGGCCAGCGCGCGACTAACGCCTGGACTTCGGTCCGGGCGGGTCGTGCGATCCGTCGTGCTTTTCCGCCTCTCTTTCGGGTTTCTATCCCTCTATGCTCTCGGATTCCAATTTCCGGACTCTCTTCGGGTTCCTATTTCGTGTCGTTATTTCCTTCGGATCTAAATTTATATTTTGGCTCGAATTCTCGAGTTCATTTATATCGGGTACCCGTGTAACGACTTATTTAACTTTATTTAATTTCTTTTGTTTAATTAAATCTCTTTTAATTAATTTCATTTCTCATTTCTTCTATATTTATTTATTTAATGTATTTACTGATTTATTTGTTTATTTATTTATTTATTATATTTATTTATTTATTTATTTATTTATTGTATTTATTTATTTATTTATGTTGTAAAATTCTTGGGTATTTATTTATTTATGTTGTTCCGATCACATTCCCGAGTTTAAGTCCTCGGAAATGTCCCGGTTCGGACCCAGTTCTTGCTACCTTAATAACCGATAGTCCAACATCGGGTTAAGTCGTTGTAAATATTTCCGAGGACTACTCCATAAAATGCCTAGGAAAAACCGGTTTATTTCCTGATCCAAAATATAGTTTTCGAGGACTACTACACAAATTTTCCCTTGTTTTTCTTTCCAACTACTTGTCCTCGGAAACTCATCGCGTATAAACGAACTCACTAAACCCTATTCAAAAACGTCCGAGGACTAGTCCTCGGAAATGTACGTCGATATAACTAACATCCAGTCCCTACCGAGATTGTTTTGGCACCGCCAAAGCCACCTGTAATCACCAATATCTAAATAAAACAACCATATACACGAGAAAAACAGAGTAGCCAACAAATAAAACATGTATTCAACAACATTCATCCCATCTACGACAATCAACAACTGTTACGGCAGCACAAGTAGCAACAACTGAACATATTCAAAACCTTGACGAAATACCTAACACAAGTTTCATAAAGTCGGAACAAACGTGATCCAATAGTCTTCACATCAACATAAACTTCATATCTGTAATACCCGAGAAATTTGTCACATAAAATAAATAAATAAATAAATAAAGATGAAAAGAGAAATGGAATTTAATTCAAAGGGGAAATTAATTTCGAAAAACCCGTGAAGTCGAAGATAATTTAATTAAGTAAATTGTTGCACGAGAACCCAATACAAATGGACTCAATATTTCGAACCCGAAATTAAATTGATATCCAAATAAAATTAAGGTAGGAATTTAGAGCCAAAGAATAGCCCGAAAATCGAAGCCCAAGAATGTAGAAGGATAGAAGCCCGAAAGAGAGGAGAAAAGACCCGACGGATTGCACGACCCGACCCAGACCGAAGTCCAGGCCAGGATGGCGCGGTCTCCGCGCGTTCCGGGAGCAAAACCGCGCCAAGGGCACGCCGTTGGCGGCTGCTGCGCAGTTGCGAGATTTTCTCGCCCGACTTTGGATTTTTCGAGTTTGTTGCTTAGCTTTCGGCCCAAGACTCTCTATACCTGACCTTGGACGACTCAAACCCCTTTGGAATCTATAAATACCCCTCTTGATCAGCCCGTACGCCTTTCAACTCACTCACAATTTCTACACACTTCCATACACCGAAAACTCTAGATCTAGGCCATTTAAAGCGAAGACAGCGAAGGAGGACGCGTGTTGGACGAATTCAGAGACCCCAAAGCATAGGTGGATCGTGTGGTAAGGCGTACGTCAATATCTTACTTCCGAAATTCAATTCCAAACCCTAACTTGGTACATTTTCACATTTCAACCGCGATTCGGATCAAGAAGGGGATGTACGAGGGATCTAAGAGACAAACGGCAAATCCGGAGGCCACGACTTCAAATTAGGAGAGCCGTAGATCCATTTCATGTAAGTTGATCCTTACTTAAGGTTTTCGTGGCTAAAATGTAACCCGAACATAAAGATCTAACAAGAAACCCCATAAAATCTGTTAAAATGGGATTTCATGCGCGCAACCTTTTTACTCGAATTTTTCGGATCTTTTAAAATCCTCAAACGAAGAAACTCAAAACATAAAAACTGTTCCTAAGACATTGATCTGTGTTGTGTAAAACGTTCGTAATTTTTGATTGAGTTTTGATACCCGAAAACTGATCCGGACAAACCTGCAACAGGACCGAATCTTGAAATGGTGACAGATTTAGTTTTTGAAGTTCTTGGCTATTTGGACACTAGATCTAGGCCGAACTAGGACCTGGGTTGAACATGAAATTTGTAGATCTATGAGTCGTGAATACCTCTGTAACATTTCATAAATATTGGAGTTCATTCAATAAGTTAAAAATCGGATCTTTGAAAGTTGCTACATTCTGAATCTTGACAGCTTAGTGTCTTTGCACAAATTGAAACTTTTGACTCGTTTCCTTACCTCAGATTGAAAAAGTTAAAACGCGAAACTTGTTCGTTACAGTGCTTTTGAGCTACTATAGAAATTTCAGATTTATCTACCTTGAAATGAATTTTTAAACGAGAATGGCGCGGACAACGACCATATGAAACCTATATTTTTTAGGCAATTGCGAAACTTTAGGAATTGGTCTTTTCTAAACGTACAAACGAAACTTTTTTTGATAAATAAAAATAATGCTTTCAAAATCCCCTTACGACTTGATTAAAAATAAATTAGGGGGTGAGTGCTCTGCAGGGTGCCCTCTGGCAGCTTGTCGTATAGCTGCAAAAGATAATTTAATTCCTGTGTCACCAAGCACAAAATAAATATAGTATATCGGTGACAAGGGTCGAGTCCTCAGGGATTGGAATACCACATTCTCATAATATTTACAATATTTAAAAGGGGGGGTTTGTATTTTGAGAACAAGAAGAAAATAACAAGAACTAAAAAGTTAATTAATTCTACAAACTATGAAAATGATGAGTGAGATCAAGAACATAAATTTAAAACAAAGTATTGGAATTAAAAACATCTAGTTCAAAGATTGATTTGGAATGACATTTGGATAAGATCATCGATGCATAAACATTGTGCCAATTGATAAACCAGTTATAGTTGTCAGGTCCGCTTAGACAACCAACTTTTCCTTTCAGTTTAGACAATTAAGGTACGCCCGTTAATTGCCCCTAATCAAACTAACACTCCTAGGTACGCCCGTAGAAGATGTTGTTCAATTGCATTATAATCTAGAAAAGCCCGATTCGAACCAATTACTACCTACGCGGAGTAATTCACAATTCGATTACACAATTCCCCGGGAAGGAACTAATCAACCCGGTTACCACCTATTCAATTCAAGTACAATTACGGATACCCAAATTGAATTGGCAATCAATTATCAAACTAGACAAATATTTGGGCCCTAAACATTCATCAAATTCAACAATAGTAAACCTTAAACATAGGAATTGCATAAATACCAACAAACATCAAGTTTCATAGTTCACAAATTACATCATCTCACAAATTCCAAAAGCCATTCTTAATCAAGTCTTTAAACTAGAGAAAATGAAAAACTACTCTAAATCCATAGAAGAGAAAACAAATGTAAAGAAGAGATATAACCAAATTGTGAATATGAAAGATGAGAACTTGATTTGGCCTCCTCTCCTTCTTTCTTCTTCTTCTTCTTTCTTCCTCCTCTCCTTTTTTTCTTGCTTGTCCCTTTCTTCTTTTTCTTCTCCCTTTTTTGGCTTTTCTTCCCTCTTTTCTTCTTTTTGGTAATGTGTCCCTTTCTTTGTGGTTGTGTAATGGATGGGCTTGTCTACCAACCTTGCTTCTTTCATCCACTTTGCTCTAATTTTTCCATTGCCATGCCATTTTCCTACAAACAACAAAACAAACACAACAAGAGTAAAGTGCTACTAAAACACCACAAAAAACATCCAAAACAAATGTTATTAACAAGCACAAAATTCACACTATCAAATTCCCCCACACCTAAAGTATGCTTGCCCTCAAGCATATGTTTAAAAGAAACTAAATTAAATCATAGAGAGTTTAAAATCAACAAGTCCATTCAAGTACAATCAAATTAATCCAACATCAAACATATTAAGCCAACAACTCCCAAGGATAAAGTGTATGCACTCCTCTCAATATCAAGTGTGGTTGAACAAATAAGCACTCAAGTGATAAATCAAAATGACAATCCCATAGGCTTGAATGAAAATCACATTTCCCATGCAAAGATATATTATCCAACATTAAGAATCAAAGGGTCTTTCACAAAGGGTAATAACGGGGCCATGGTTGGGGTAGGAAGAAAAAGGAAAAGAAAGGCTAAAGTGAATGCAAGTACTTCCAAAGAGTCATCATAGAAAACTTCATAGCACATCATGGTTGCCAAACCAAAACAAAACCAAGAGGTTCAAAAGAACAAAAATTACCTCTATTCTATCCTCCCAAGGTTTTCTAAAATAAACAAACCAAAAGATCATCTATATACAACTTCCAAACAATCCCAAAATTTCCCAAAACAATAAACCAAAACAAAAACAAAACTTGCCAAACATATATCCCCTTTTATTTTCTTTTTTTTTTTTTTTTTTTGAGCTTCAATAGCTTAGACATGTTTATTAGAGGAATTCAACAATCTGAAAAGCGCAGACGGAACTTCAACTCTATGTTCATAACACTGAGGTCAGAGGAACACTTGTCAAGCTATATCCATCCACTGCTCTTGTATTTTTTTTTATTTTTTTTTATTTTTTTTTAGGGAATATGTATATACAAAGATTTCACAAATCAACCAAGTACTACAAAAATCCAACAAAATACCTTGAGAATTCCAAAAGAACACAATTTCTAAGCTTTTTTTTTTATTTTTTTTTTATTTTTCGCAACCAACACAAAAATTCAACCATAATGACTTATGAAAGTACTTCAATCACTAGGGTTCGAAAGCAATGGTATGACAAAAAAGAAAAGGCTTAATAGGCTAAGGGTTATATATAAACAAAAAAAATGGATAAAAGGCTCAAAGTGGAAAACTAGGGATAGAAGTATGGGTTAAGGCCAACAAGAAGGCTAAAAAGGTTTATCCTAATGCCCTTATCATGTTCAAAATATTGGATTCAATCAATGCAAGTTCAACATGTATAATCATTCAAATTCTAGAATGTCAAAATGATTACCACATAATTCACACAAGAAAGAAAATTCCAAAAGCTTGAGATAAGTGTATTTTTCTTTTAGAAACTATCAAGCATTTTGGAAAGAGGCTCAGATTCTCACATGGTTCACAAAATAGTTGGCTTCACATGTTCAATGTCAGAAATCATCAATCTTACTTAAAAAAAAAAACTTGTCAACTTAAACCTCATAGACTCAATTCGGTCACCTATTCACATCAAATTCACAAAAAAATTCACATAAAAAAATTCAAATAAAACAACTTGAATTTTTTTTTTTTAAATTTTAAATTAAATTTTTTTTTTATTTTTTTTTTTAAATTTTAATTTTTTTTTTTAACAGAAAATGGCAAGCAATGCATAGATAGTTCCTCCCCCACACCTAAAGTCTACATTGTCCTCAATGTATTAAAAAGATAAAGGAAGAGAACTTCCCCTTGAAACTCATGAGGGATTTGATGGCACGGCATGGTGGAATGTGGAAATGCTTGAACTGGACTACTTGATAATTTTGAATCCCTGCACACAGAAAACTTCCCAAGCAGTATCATTTCTCGACAAAAACACATCAAATTGCAAGCTTAACGATGGATTATTAACTTTTTAAACTCATAAGCAAATTCCTTTCCATTTAACAATTCCACCACTTGCAAAACAAAATAAGCCCACAAGTATGCATTTTTCTCAGTATTCAATTCATAAGAAATCAAATTTATCAATACCAGCAATCAACTAAAGGCATGCTCTTGCACATTTATAAACTCACACAAATCAACATATTTTTCATATTTACCAATTAAGTGCAAGTGAGCCAGATTTACAATTACCAATCAGACAATTACCACAAAATATGACACCATAGTTCACTGATTCCAAAAACCAAAAAGAGTTTACCAATATGGAGGCAAATAAGCTGCAGCAGGGACAGAGGACACGACGACCGGAGGCGGCGATGAGGGAGAAGGGTGGCGGCTGGTGGTGGCACGACTCGTGGCGGCGATGCTCCGGCGGCGGCGCTGCTTGCTTCGCGATGGGGAAGGCGCTCGCGAGCGGCGGGGGGCGGTGGTCGAGCGACTGTCGGCTGGAGAAGGGCTGGGGACGGCGAGGGGCGGCGCCTGGAGACGAGACGAGGCGGCGGTGGAGGCGCGCGAGCGAAGCCGGTGGCGGCGCGTGCGGATCCGGCGGCTGGATCTGAGGACGACGGAGATTCGCGATGGTGGCTGCCGGTGGTGGTGGCTGGCCGGACGACGATCGGCGAGAGAGGCGGTGGGATTTGGTTTAGAAGAAAGAGAAAAAAAATTGGGGAAGAAGGAGGATAGAAAATTTGGGGAAGGAAATAATTGGGGAAATAATTGGGGAAGAGATGAAGTTTAAGTTTTTGGGGAAAATAGACTTCAGGGGACTTTGTGTGAGTTGATCATGGGCATGATTAAAGAACACTAAGTTTGCTGAAAATTGGCCTTCAAAACAGCTTGGCAAGTGGCTCTTAATCATGGGCATGAATAAGGGATGTGTACCTCTCTGGAAAATAAAGTCTCAACTCCTTTTTTACACAGCTTGGGAGATGCAACTTGGTCATGGCCATGAATAAGGGCTACCTGCTAGTCTGGAATTTGGCCTTCAAAACAGCAACTGTCATGATCTTGGGCATGGGCATGATTAAGAGGTATCTTCCTTGCTGTAATCAACTTGAAATTTTATTTTATATATATATATATGTTTATAAATATTTATTATTTTTTTATTATTTATTTATTTATTTTTTTTTGAATTTCAGCAAGTTAAATGCGATTTAATCATGCTCATGAGTACCCATTACCTCCTTCACTGAAAATTTCCTCCTTTAAACACTTCAACTTGTTCCTTGATCCAAAAATTCCATCTTCACATCCACAAACCTACAAAATCACAAACAAAATACCATTAACAAATCAAAATTATACCAAATATATAATGATCAACATGAGAAAATATATAACATCAAAATAATTTATTTGCTTGGGTTGCCTCCCAAGAAGCGCTTTGTTTAAAGTCCTTGAGCTAGACTTCTTCCAAATTCTTCAACCATTCTCATAAGCATCATACCAAAATCCACCAAACTTCTGCAATTGCAATTTTTTTAGATATCCATGATTATTCAAATCAATTCCACCATTTTTATCCCTTAATGCTCCAAGCCATACTTCCGGTGGATCTTTTCCATTCAACTTAAATTTTTTGTTAGACCCAAAGTTTACAGTATCTATACATTCAATATCTCCAGGGTCTTTACCATTAAGCTCACGAATATCCTGCACACAAGGTTGAATAACATCAATAGCATATAAAGCTTTAGAATCATCAGGATGTTCGATAGTATTAGAAAGATTGAAAGAAAGTTCTTCTCCATCAAATTCCAAAGTAAGAGTGCCTTTCTTCACATCAATCTTCACTCCTGCAGTATACATAAAAGGTCTTCCCAACAAAAGAGGGGGTGGATTAAAGCAATGATCATCGTTCATATCCACAACATAGAAATCTACAGGAAATATTGCATCATTAACTTGAACTAACACATCTTCTAACATACCATCCGGATAAGCATTTGATCTATCAGCAAGTTGAATAATAATTCCTGTTTCTTTCAATGGACCTAGATTTAGGGAATTATATATTGATCTTGGCATCACATTTATCGCAGCACCTAAATCTAACATGGCTTTGCTCATCTCTTTTGTTCCAATTTTGCAAGGAATTAAAAACATACCTGGATCACCTGTTTTGGGTGGGATTTTTCTTTTTATGACTGCAGATACACTCTCACCTGCTATTATATACTCATCTCCCCGAAGCTTCTTTTTGTTGGTGCACAATTCCTTCAAGAACTTTGCATACTTGGGGATTTGATTGATGGCTTCCAAAAGTGGAATGTTCAATTGAACTTTCTTGAATATTTCAAGCATCTCTTTCTTTTTATCAACCTTTGGAGGCTTCTTTAACCTGTCGGGAAAAGGAGGTATTTTAGTTTGATATAAATGAATCCATTTAGAATTTACCTTGTTAGAAGTTTCTGCCTCCTTTTCAATCTCCTTCTCAATTTGCTCTTCATTTTGTTCATTTGACATTGGAGAAGGACCTTCAACTTCTTTTCCACTCCTCAAAATCATGGCACTGACATTCTTCGGGTTTGGCTCGGGTTGAGCTGGCCATTTTCCTTTCTCTCGAATTTGCCTAACTTCCTCAGACACTTGATTGATTTGGCTTTGCAATTTTTCAATACTTGCCTTCGTGTCTTGTTGAAATTGCAAAGTTGATGTGGCCATGGATTTCACCAATTCTTCCAAAGATGGACTTGAATTTGTTGTAGCTTGAGGTGGTTGCCTTTCAAATTGACGAGGAGGGTGCACTTGTTGTGGTGCCGAAGATGGATGATTTTGTTGTTGATGTTGATTGCCATACCGAAGATTTGGATGGTCTCTCCAACCTGGATTGTAAGTATTGGAATAGGGATTATACTGTGGACGCCAATTGGAATAGTCAAGTGCATTCACATCCACCGGTGTATCTTCTTGGAGAGTTGGGCATGCATCAGTTGGATGTTCAATACTTGTGCAAATGCCACATGCCTTCACCTGGACAGTTGGCTTTATATTTCCTGTGGCCATTTTACGAACAAAGCTTGTCAACTCTGAAAGTTGTTGTTGCATTGTTTGCATTGAAGAATCACTTGGCATATTGGTTGGCATTGCATCCCTTGTGCCAAATTGTTGGGTATTCTCTGCCATTCGATCAATCAACTCCCAGGCTTGTGTTGGAGTCTTATTGACCAAAGCTCCTCCACTTGCAGCATCAATGATGTTCCTGTCCATCAACAACAATCCATCATAGAAGTATTGAATTAACAATTGGGGTGGGATTTGATGTTGAGGACATTTAATTATAAGCCTGTTAAACCGCTCCCAGTATTCATGGAGCGTTTCACCTGATTGTTGTTTGATGCCACATATTTCCTTCCTCAAATTTGCAGCTCTTGAGGCTGGGAAATACTTCTCCAAGAACTTTCTTTTCATGTCAGTCCATGTTGTAATGCTACCTGCCGGAAGATAATAGAGCCAATCTTTTGCACTCCCTTTCAATGAGAATGGAAATGCCCTCAATTTGATTTGTTCATCTGTAACTCCAGGGGGCTTCATGCTTGAACATACAACATCAAATTCCTGGAGATGCTTGTGAGGCTCTTCACCTGCAAGACCATTAAATTCAGGCAACAAATGAATCAATCCAGATTTTAATTCAAAGGGAGTTTCATCATCAATTGTAGGAAATGTAATGCATAAAGGCTGCTGTGTTAAGTCAGGAGCAGCCAACTCCCTCAATGTGCGGTTATCTTCAGCCATGACAATATTTTTTTCTTCTAAAGATTCTGTATCACTTCCTTCACTACTGGAACTAGAAGTGTCCAGCTCTGTAGCCAATGATAAACCAGAAGTTGATGTAGAAACTTTAGATTTTTTTCTTAACTTGGCTTCCCTTGTCAATCTACGAGCTGTCTTCTCAATTTCTGGATCAAATATCAATTCACCTGTACGAGAAGAACGAGGCATAAACAAGGAAAATACCAATTAAAACTAAAAAGAAAAAAAATATCACAGAATGTAGTAGTTGAACGCCAATCCCCGGCAACGGCGCCAAAATTTGGCAGCTTGTCGTATAGCTGCAAAAGATAATTTAATTCCTGTGTCACCAAGCACAAAATAAATATAGTATAGCGGTGACAAGGGTCGAGTCCTCAGGGATTGGAATACCACATTCTCATAATATTTACAATATTTAAAAGGGGGGGTTTGTATTTTGAGAACAAGAAGAAAATAACAAGAACTAAAAAGTTAATTAATTCTACAAACTATGAAAATGATGAGTGAGATCAAGAACATAAATTTAAAACAAAGTATTGGAATTAAAAACATCTAGTTCAAAGATTGATTTGGAATGGCATTTGGATAAGATCATCGATGCATAAACATTGTGCCAATTGATAAACCAGTTATAGTTGTCAGGTCCGCTTAGACAACCAACTTTTCCTTTCAGTTTAGACAATTAAGGTATGCCCGTTAATTGCCCCTAATCAAACTAACACTCCTAGGTACGCCCGTAGAAGATGTTGTTCAATTGCATTATAATCTAGAAAAGCCCGATTCGAACCAATTACTACCTACGCGGAGTAATTCACAATTCGATTACACAATTCCCCGGGAAGGAACTAATCAACCCGGTTACCACCTATTCAATTCAAGTACAATTACGGATACCCAAATTGAATTGGCAATCAATTATCAAACTAGACAAATATTTGGGTCCTAAACATTCATCAAATTCAACAATAGTAAACCTTAAACATAGGAATTGCATAAATACCAACAAACATCAAGTTTCATAGTTCACAAATTACATCATCTCACAAATTCCAAAAGCCATTCTTAATCAAGTCTTTAAACTAGAGAAAATGAAAAACTACTCTAAATCCATAGAAGAGAAAACAAATGTAAAGAAGAGATATAACCAAATTGTGAATATGAAAGATGAGAACTTGATTTGGCCTCCTCTCCTTCTTTCTTCTTCTTCTTCTTTCTTCCTCCTCTCCTTTTTTTCTTGCTTGTCCCTTTCTTCTTTTTCTTCTCCCTTTTTTGGCTTTTCTTCCCTCTTTTCTTCTTTTTGGTAATGTGTCCCTTTCTTTGTGGTTGTGTAATGGATGGGCTTGTCTACCAACCTTGCTTCTTTCATCCACTTTGCTCTAATTTTTCCATTGCCATGCCATTTTCCTACAAACAACAAAACAAACACAACAAGAGTAAAGTGCTACTAAAACACCACAAAAAACATCCAAAACAAATGTTATTAACAAGCACAAAATTCACACTATCACCCTCCTAACTGCGTCGTGCCTATATGGACGATGGTGTCACGCCAAAACGGCGAAATACACAATGCCTGCCAAAACGGCAGTTGAGATACACGCCTACACTCTCGTTAATATCCGTATGGGTTTTCCGAGGCTCAGGAGTGGTATTGGGTATGACTGATACGGTTGCGGCCGCCGGGGTACCGGCTAAACTTATTGCCGATTGCACTGCAATCGTGAAATACATGCAATACCTAATCTTGAAGTAACGGGGGAATTAAAAGACTTGAGATTTCTCCTTTTAAATTAATTTAGCTTTTAGATTATGTCCTTTAAATTATTTACTTGCGAAGTTATATTTATGATTACTTAGAATCCATGCTTTTAAATTACGCAATTAAATTTGTTTTGTTAAGCCAAGTCAATATATATAATGTCTACCATTTTGCTTAACGTAACTCAATTCTTTTTCTTAAATTAATTAAACGCTTTTAAACCCCATTATTGTAGGTTAGGGGTTAACTTACTCAGTATTTTTATACTGACAACCGTTGTATTTTTCTTTTCTTTCAGAGTATGAGGATTGTGTATTAGCATGAGCATGCATGGGAAATTTGCGGAGACATTTATTCTCGTTCTTACATGGCTTGCATAACGGGCCTGTTTAACCCGTGTTTTGGCCATGTTGGCCCTACTTATATTTCCTCTGCTATATATATATATATATTTAATTATTACACTCCGCTGCAACTTAGCCAATAATATGTTAATGCTTTTGCTAAGTATTATTTATGGGCTTGTTTTAAATTAATTTATGAAAAACCATAGTCTTGCATCTCTCTAGCAAGCTCGAAGAAGTCATGTCTTGCTAGGGAGGTGTGGCGGTGACATCCCGACCTGGGTTATCAAAACCGGGTTGTTACAAGTTGGTATCAGAGCCCGATTATTTTTAAAACTACTATTATTCTTATTTTTAAAGTATTATTTTTAACCATTATTTTTAAGTGTATTATTTTTAACTAGTAACACATTTTAAAGAGCCCAATCCCTATTTTTAAAATTAAAGCCCCAAATTTTTAGCCCAAACATTTTAGCCCAAATTATTATATTAAAATTTTAAAGCCCAATTATTATTTTTAAGGCCCAACACCTATATTCTAAATAGAGCCCCAAATGTTATTTATTTTTTGGCCCAATACAGAGGCCCAAATAATACTACCATTATTTTTATTAGTTCACCATGGGATAAAAATTTATTTTCAAAAGCCCATGGAAAAATAAAATGTAGTGCATAGATTATTTTCGGGGGGGGGGGGGGGATCATCATTTGCATATGCATACATACATAATTGTGCTAACCTTTTTATGTGAATCGCTTGTGTTAGATATCACTCTCGTTCTAGTACTCGGCTTGATCTTGGGTCTTGACTTAAAGCGCTAGCTTAAGACTAACTATGCCTTAGTTTTAGATCTTGATCGTCTATGCTTAGCGTCCGCATATCTATTCTTTGCATTTTTCCATAGATCTTCACCTAGTCGATATATTATGACTTGTTGAGTAACCTAATGATGAAAACGATGAACGTGTACATTGACTCCCAACAGAATATACAACACTTCAAATACCGTGTAGCTCGACTCGAAGCAGACCTACATCACTCCTGGCATTTAAGAAGCTAACCATCACCTCATAACGCAACTGGAACAAAAAGTCCAAACTCTTACCCAATGAAATCACAACATGAACGAAAGGATCGAGGCCCAAGGGATGGACCTGATGTAATATCCGAGAATTTTGCAACATAAAATAAATAAATAAATAAAATAAATAAATAAATAAACAATAAACAAAACAATAACAATAAATAAATATAATAAATGAATAAACATAATACATAGACAGGGAAATGGGAAATGGAATCTAATTTAAGAATGAATTAAATTTCCAATACCCGTGAAGCCAAAGATAAATTAATCAAATAAATTGTACAAGGGAAACCGAAACTAATGGACTCGAGAATTCGAGGCCAATATTAAATCTAGACCCGAGTAAAAATCAAGATAGGAAATAGGAGCTCGAATATCCCGGAAATTTGAATCCGAGAACATAGAGGGATAGAAGTCCGAAAGAGATGAGGAAATGACCGACGGATCGCACGACCCGCCCGGACCGAAGTCCAGGCGGAGACCGCGCGGGGTTTCCCCTATTCGGCGCACCAACCCCGCGCCACGGGCAGTAACAACCCGTGCGAGATTTTCTCGCCCGAATCCGGATTTTTCGACTTCGATTGCTCACCTTGCGGCTGAAGGCTCATTAGGGCAGACTTTGGACGCCCTTAGAGTCCTTCACATCTATAAATAACCCTCTCAAGTAACCCCGAACACTTTTCAAACCCTACGAAATCTCTCTACACGATAAACCCTAATTCCGGAGTCGTCGGAGGCACGAAACCGAGCAAAGGGACTGTCTTGGATGAAAATTGGAAGGCCTCTAATGTTGTGGTAAGTTCTGATCCGATCTCTTTACATTCTTGATACGAAAACGAATCCTAACTTCATCCTTTTCTTTTCTACACCCCGAATCGGATCTAGAACGAAGAACCCGACGAACCGAGGAGATAAACGGTGGACTGGAAGCCACGCCTCCAAATCGACGAGCTGGGACGACCACAAATCAGTAATTAATCTTACTATGATTTTGGGCGAATTAAAACACACCTAACCTAACGATCTAATCAAGAAACCTAAAATCTGTCAACACGAAGAAAACCTACGACGCAGCATTCTTGCACGATTTTGCCGAACCCTTAAACCTGTTCAAACAGGAAAACTTAAAACACGAAAAAGGTTCCTAAGACATAGATCTATCTCCTGTAAAAATTTCATAATTTTTCATTAAGTTTTGATATCTGAAATCGACCCCAAATCGAACTGTTCTAAATTTAGATCTTGGAATCTTGACAGAACTCTAGTCCGAAATTGTAAACGTTTTTGACAAAAGATCTAGATTGATTCAGAACTTTAGTCGAACATGAAAGTTGTAGATATATGTCTTAAGTATCTCCCTGTAAAATTTCATCAAATTTGGAGTTAGTTTGCAATGGTAGATCTCGAAATTTTGAAACTGCTGTGTAGAAAATTCGGATAGATTATTAACCTGATGAATATTGACATTTTTGTCTTAATTCCGTATCTTGGATCGAAAAACCTAAAACATGAAACTTGTTCATCTCTGTGTTTTCGAGTAACTGGTCAAATTTCAGAATTTTTGGACTTAAAACTGATTTTTAATTAAGTTTAGAGTAAATAGTGATTTTGACCAAGTCAAATCTTGAAATCTTGTTGAAACGGTGAAATTAGCCTTTAAGGTTTAAACGAGTAGAAAACTCTTTTGAAATAAATACATGAAATCAGAATTTAGGGAAATCCCCTTACAAACTTGATCATTTAAAATTAGGGGGTGAGTACTCTGCAGGGTGCCCTCCTAACGATTCACTTCGTGCCTTTATGGACGATGGTGACCCGCGCGAAATTTGAGATATGTTGCCAAAACGGCATGAGATACATGGCCTACACTCTCGAGAATATCCATATGGGTTTCCCGAGGCTCCGGAGTGGTACTGGGTATGGCAGATACGGCTGCGGCCGCCGGGCTACCGGCTAAACTTGACGAGATTGCGATGCAATCGTGAAATACTTGAAATACTAAATCTTGGGTGTAATGGGGATAGTTAAAATATTTATTTATTGTCCATTTAAATTGTTAAATGCTTTATTAAATTATTTATGGCCATTATTTAAATTATGCTAAATAAATTACTGATTAGAGTCATGAATTAATTATGCAAACTGGTTAGATAATTAAATTAAATTATTCATGATTTATTCTTATCATGCTTTTATTTAAATATTAATGAATGGCTTTGAAACCCCACGATCATGTATGTATTAACTTACTCAGCAAGTTGTGCTGACCAAACAATTTCCTTTCTTTTTCTTACCGAGTATGTGGAATGAACCTGAGCACGTTTATGCATGGGGAATTTTTGGGAAACTTTATATTTTAAATTCTTGCATTAGACTGTAGTATAAACGGGCCTGTTTAACCCGTGTTTTGGCCATGTTGACCCTATTTACATTTTCCGCTGCAATACTTATACTTATATATTATTTTTCCGCTGCATTATAATATTATTTTTTAATTTATATTGTATGAGCTATTTTAATTGTTTTAAATATTTTAAATACTGCAATACCTAGCCTTGCATCTCTTTAGTAAGTTCGGAGAAACCGTGTCTTACTAGGGAGGTGTGGCGATGACATCCCCACATGGGTGACCAAAAACCGGGGTGTTACAAGTTGGTATCAGAGCCCGGTTTATTTTTAAATTAGTATTATTATTTTTAAACTATTAGATTATTATTTTTAAAATATTATTTTTAAAGCATGATCATTTTAAAATTATTATTATTATAGAAGCCAAAATTATTATTTTTAAAATTTTCTAGCCCAAAATTATTTTTGAGCCCAAATTGTAATTATTTTTGACCCAATATAGAGGTCCAAGGATTTTAACTATTATTTTAAATTTTTAAAGCATTAATTCCATGGAATAAATTTTTATTTTTAAACCCCATGGAAAAAAATATAGATAGTGCATGAATTATTTTTGGGGGGAAATCATCATTTGCATGTGCATACTGCATTGCCTAAACTTATAGAACTTAGAAGCATGATATGTTCTGTAATACCCGAGAATTTTGCAACATAAAACAAATAAATAAATAAAATAAATAAATAAATAAACAATAAAAAAATAATAACAATAAATAAACATAATAAATGAATAAGCATAATACATAGACAAGGAAATGAGAAATGGAATTTAATTTAAAAAGGAATTAAATTTTCAATACCCGGGAAACCAAAGATAAATTAATCAAATAAATTGTACAAGGGAACCCGACACCAATGGACTCGAGAATTCGAGGCCAATATTAAATCTAAACCCGAGTAAGAATTTAGATAGGGAATAGGAGCCCGAAAATATCCCGGAAATCCGAATCCGAGAACATAGAGGGATAGAAGTCCGAAAGAGAGGAGGAAATGCCCGACGGATTGCACGAACCGCCCGGACCGAAGTCCAGGCGGTAGCCGCGCGGTGGCCGCACGGGGTTTCCCCTATCCGCGCGACAACCCAGCGCCAGCGGACAGATACGCCCGTTGCGAGATTTTCTCGACCGAATCCGGATTTTCCGAGTTCGGTTGCTCACCTTGCGGCTCAAGACTCACCAAGGCCGACTTGGGACGTCCTCTAGGTCCCTTACATCTATAAATAGTCATCATACTCGATCCCGAATCCCTTTTCAAACTATTCATACTCTCTATACGTTCGAACCCTAATTCCGGAAGTCGTCGGAGGCACGAAAGCAAGAGAGGACTGCTTTGGACGAATTCAGAGTCTTCTAACATTGTGGTAAGTCCTGATCCGCTAGTTCTTTTACATTCTTGATTCGAAAACGAATCCTAAACTTAATCTCTTTCTTTTCTACACCCCGAACCGGATCTAGAACGAAGAACCCGACGAACCGAGGAGAGAAACGGTGGACTGGAAGCCACGCCTCCGAATCGACGAGCCGAGACGACCATCAATCAGTAAGCTAATCTTACTATGGTTTTGGGTGATTTAAAATACACATAACGTAACGATCTAATCAAGAAACCTAAAATCTGTCAACACGAAGAAACCCACGGCGCAGCAGTCTTCGACGATTTTTCCGAACCCTTAAACCTCTTCAAACGAGAAAACTTAAAACACAAAAAACGTCTCTAAGACATAGATCTAGCTACTGTAAATATTTCATAATTTTTCATTGAGTTTTAATATCTGAAATCGACCCCAACCCAAACTGTTCTAAATTTAGATCTTGAAATCTTGACCGAATTTTAGTCCGAACTTGTAGACATTTTTGACAATAGATCTAGACTGATTCAGAACTTTAGTCGAACATAAAAGTTGTAGATATATGTCTTACGTATATCCCTGTAAAATTTCATCAAATTTGAAGTTACTTTGCTATGGTAGATCTTGAAATCTTGAAACTGCTGTGTTGAAACTCGGACAGATTATCATCCTGTTAAAATATGACGTTTTTCACTTACTTCCATATCTCGGATCGAAAAACTTAAAACATGAAACTTGTTCATCTTTGTGTTTTCGAGTCACTGGTAAATGTTCAGAATTTTCGGACTTAAACCTGATTTTTTATTAATTTTGAAGTAAACAGTGGTTTTGACCAAGTCAAATCTTGAAATCTTGTTGAAACGGTGGAATTAGCCTTTAAGGTTTATACGAGTTGAAAAGTCTTTTGAAATAAATGTAAGAAATCAGAATTTAGGAAATCCCCTTACAAACTTGATCAACTAAAATTAGGGGGTGAGTGCTCTGCAGGGTGCCCTCCTAACGATTCACTTCGTGCCTTTATGGACGATGGTGACCCGCGCGAAATTTTGAGATATGTTGCCAAAACGGCATGAGATATATGGCCTACACTCTCGTGAATATCCATATGGGTTTCCCGAGGCTCCGGAGTGGTACTGAGTATGGCAAATACGGCTGCGGCCGCCGGGCTACCGGCAAAACTTGACGAGATTGCGATGCAATCGTGAAATGCTTGAAATACTAAATCTTGGGTGTAATGGGGATAGTTAAAATATTTATTTATTGCCCATTTAAATTGTTAAATGCTTTATTTAAATTAATTATGGCTTTTATTTAAATTATGCTAAATGTATTATTGATTAGTGCTATGAATTAATTATGCAAATTGGTTAGTTAATTAAATTGAATTATTTATGATTTATTATTATCATGCTTTTAGTTAAATCTTAATTAATTGCTTTGAAACCCCACGATCATGTATATGTTAACTTACTCAGCAAGTTGTGCTGACCAAACCATTTATTTCATTTTTCTTACAGAGTATGTGGAATGAGCATGAGTACGTATATGCATGGGGGAATTTTTGGGAAACTTTATATTTTAAATTCTTGCATTAGACTATAGTATAAACGGGCCTGTTTCACCCGTGTTTTGGCCATGTTGGCCCTATTTACATTTTCCGCTGCAATACTTATACTTAGATACTATTATTCCGCTGCATCATGATATTTATTTTGAATTTATATTGAATGGGCTATTTTATTTGTTTTAAATATTTTAAATACTGCAATACCTAGCCTTGCATCTCTTTAGTAAGCTCGGAGAAACCGTGTCTTACTAGGGAGGTGTGGCGGTGACATCCCGACCTGGGTGACCAAAAACCGGGGTGTTACAAGTTGGTATCAGAGCCAGGTTTATTTTTAAATTAGTATTATTATTTTTAAACTACTAGAGTATTATTTTTAAACCATGATCATTTTTACATTATTATTATTATAGAAGCCCAAATTATTATTTTTAAAATTTCATAGCCCAAAATTATTTTTGAGCCCAACTTATAATTATTTTTGACCCAAAATAGAGATCCAAGGATTTTAAATACTATTTTTAAATTTTTAAAGCACTAATTCCATGGATTAAATTTTTATTTTTAAAACCCATGGAAAAAAAAATTATATATATATATATATAGTGCATGAACTATTTTTGGGGGGAAATCATCATTTGCATGTGCATACTGCATTGCCTAAACTTAGAGAACCTAGAAGCGTGATACATTCTAACTTAGATCTTTTGCTTGCGCTAGATGGCTAGTCAAGATATGATGAACTTGATGATCAAAATGATGAACGCTCACTTTGATTCCCAACAAACCATAGAACAAATGAAACATCACATAGTTCAATTGGAGGCAAATCTGCACCATATGGGCAACTTAAGAGAGGCGTACCACCACCGCATAAACCAACTCGAACGCCAAGTCCAAACCCTCACTACGCAAAACCTAATACTGAAGGAACACGTCGATGCTCATGGAGAGGACTTGAACACCATCTTTGACGACCTACTGCCGCACAAGGAGAAGTGATGGCAGGTACATTTCATGTCTTGAATACACCCCTTAGAGTCTTATTTGATTCTGGAGCTAGTTGCTCAATCATAGCATCAAGAATAGTGCATGAGTTAGATCTACCTAAGTGCGAGATAATTAGCTTAGGAATTCAATTGCCTTCAGGAGAAGTAGTAGCGTGCTCTAAACGATACAATGGAATTCCTATAGTGATCAAGAACGTAGAATTCTTCGCAAACTTAGTAGAATTTAACTTAAAGGACTTTGACATTATATTGGGGATGGACTGGTTGTCTCAGTATAAAGCGGTGATCGAATGCCAGAAACAAAAGATCACCCTGTCAAAAAGTAGGGGAAATAGAGTTATCTTTTACTCTCAGCCCCCTAAGAGGAGCAACAAAATCATTAGTGCCCTCAAACTAAGTAACTTGATGCATAAGGGGTATGAGCTATATGCGTGCTACGTGCACAACCTTGAGGCGGAAGAGAACAAGGTTGACAGCATACCAGTGGTAAGAGAAGACTCGACTCGGATGTGTTTCCTGAAGACATCCCGGGCATGCCACCTGAGCGAGATCTTGAATTCACGATAGATCTCATTCCGGGAACCGAGCCTGTCTCAAAAGCTCCATACCGGATGGCACCACTGGAAATGAAGGAGTTAAAGGAACAACTCGAGGAGCTACTGCAGAAAGGATACATAAGACCGAGTACTTCCCCATGGGGAGCACCGGTTTTATTTGTTAAGAAGAAAGATGGAGGATTACGTCTTTGCATAGATTATCGGGGATTGAACCAAGTGACCATCAAGAATAAGTACCCTCTGCCGAGAATTGAGGATCTATTTGATCAACTGAAGGGAGTTTCAGTATTCTCGAAGATCGACTTACGATCTGGGTATCACCAGCTGAGAATCGCCGAGAAAGACATTCCGAAGACGGCGTTTCGAACTCGATATGGCCAGTACGAGTTCACAGTGTTATCCTTTGGGTTAACAAATGCTCCAGCAATGTTCATGAACCTCATGAACAATGTGTTCCGAGAACTGTTAGATCGGTGTGTAGTGGTGTTCATTGATGACATCCTGATCTACTCGAAAAGCGAGGAGGAGCATGCCCAGCACTTGCACCAAGTGTTAGGGACCTTGCGAAAGAATCAATTATACGCAAGTTGTACAATTGCAATTTCTGGTTAAAAAAAAGTAGCATTTCTTGGACACATAGTATCCGCTGATGGAGTTTCAGTGATCCGGCAAAAGTTTCTGCCGTAACAGAATGGGCAGCCCCAAAGAGCCCAACTGAGATAAAGAGTTTCCTTGGATTAGCCGGGTACTATAGACGGTTCGTGAAGGATTTTTCGAAAATCACATGACCTTTAACCCAGCTACTGAAGAAGGGAGTGTGAGACCGCGTTTCAAGAGCTAAAGAAACGACTCACAACCACACCCGTATTGACACTACCATCAGAGAATGGTGACTTCGAAGTTTACTGCGATGCTTCGAAGGAAGGTTTAGGTTGTGTCTTGATGCAAGACTCGAGGGTCGTTGCATATGCATCACGCCAACTGAAACCTCACGAAGAAAATTATCCGACACACGACCTAGAGTTGGCAGCGGTCGTTTTCGCTCTAAAGATATGGAGACATTATCTTTATGGGCGAAAGTGTCGAATGTTCACCGACCAAAAGAGCTTGAAATATATATTCACTCAGAAGGAGTTGAATTTGAGACAGCGAAGGTGGTTAGAACTTATTAAAGATTATGATTTGGAGATATCCTACCACGAGGGGAAGGCGAATGTGGTAGCCGATGCCCTAAGCCGGAAAACCCAATACGTGACAAACTCGTTGGTAATTCCGCCGGCATTGTACTTGAATTTGGCAAGATTGAATTTGGAACTTGTGCATCCAGGCACAGTTAGTGACACGATCAATGCCATGATCGTAGAAACTCCAATATTGGACGAGATTAGGCTCGCTCAACCGGGCGACGCGAAGCTGGAGAGGATAAAGGAGTATATTGCCGAGGGTAAGGCAATAGGATTTGCTATCCATGAGGATGGAAGCATTCGCTTCAAAGGGAGATGGTGTGTGCCTCAAAAGTGTGTCGAGTTGAAGCAAAGGTTGATGAATGAAGGGCACAATACACCATATTCAGTGCATCCCGGAGGTGACAAACTTTACAAGGACCTGAAGAAGATCTACTGGTGACCGGGAATGAAAAAGGAAGTGGCAAACTTCGTGGCGAAATGCCTCACCTGCCAAAGGGTTAAGGCAGTTCCCTTAGGACTGATGCAACCATTAGAGATTCCAAGTTGGAAGTGGGATAGCATCTCGATGGACTTTCTCTCGGGATTGCCCCGATCACCTAAAGGTATGAACAAGATTTGGGTGATTGTGGATAGGCTAACGAAGACGGCCATATTTATCCCGATGAAGGACACGTGGACTACGGACCAATTGGCCCGAGCCTACATTGATAATTTGGTACGACGACATGGAGTACCACATGACATCATTTCTGAGAGAGACAGTAGATTTGTCTCTCATTTTGGACGGAGTTACAAAAAGCTCTCGGTACTTGAATCAAAATGAGCACCGCATTCCACCCAATGACGGATGGACAAACCGAGAGAACGATCCAAACACTAGAAGACATGCTGAGAGCATGTGTGTTGGAGTTTAAGGGAAATTGGAAAGCTCATTTACCCTTAATTGAGTTTTCCTATAACAATAGCTACCACGCTAGCATTGGCATGACACCTTTCGAGGCGTTGTATGGACGAAAGTGCCGAAGCCCATTGAGCTGGGAAGAAATTGATAAGTCTATGGTAGTGGGACCACAACTTGTCGAAGAAATGGCTCAACAGATAAAGGTGATTCAAGGGAAAATGAAAGCCGCTCATGACCGTCAGAAGGGTTATGCTGACGTGAGACGACGAGACCTAGAATTTCAAGTGGGAGATAGGGTCATGCTAAAGATATCACCCATGAAGGGGGTGATGCGCTTTGGCAAACGAGGAAAGTTGAGTCCTCGATACATAGGACCTTACGAGATTCTAGAACGAGTCGGAAATTTGGCCTACCGACTGGCTTTACCGCCACAATTAGATCGAGTCCATAATGTCTTCCATGTCTCACAACTAAAGAAATATGTGCCAGACCCGACACATGTACTTCAACCGGAAGTAATCAAACTCGAGGAGGATCTGACTTATGAAGAAGTCCCAGTGCGAATTTTAGACGTTAAGGAGCGAGTAAGAGGAATAAAACTGTCAAGATGGTCAAGGTTCTTTGGTCGAACCATGAAAGCGAAATAGCAACATGGGAGTTAGAATCAGACATGAGAGAACGCTACCCGACACTGTTCCAAACCGACACCGACACAGTTATGGGGACATAACTGCAATCTTAAAGGGGAGAGGATGTCACACCGTGTATTTTCCGCATACTTTTGTAACCAAACAAATACAAATTGTTTTGAACTACGTTATGGCTTGATCCCTTCACAGGTTACGTAGGCAGCTTAGAAGTTTTAATTCTAAGTTCAGTCACAAAATAATGAAATAAACAAACAGATTCGTTCTTAACACGAGAAAAGCCGAAACACAACTTCGAGGACGAAGTCGATTCTTAAGGAGGGTAGACTGTAATACCCGAGAATTTTGCAACATAAAATAAATAAATAAATAAAATAAATAAATAAATAAACAATAAACAAAACAATTACAATAAATAAATATAATAAATGAATAAACATAATACATAGACAAGGAAATGGGAAATGAAATCTAATTTAAGAAGGAATTAAATTTCCAATACTCGTGAAGCCAAAGATAAATTAATCAAATAAATTATACAAGGGAAACCGACACTAATGGACTCGAGAATTCGAGGCCAATATTAAATCTAGACCCGAGTAAAAATCAAGATAGGAAATAGAAGCTCGAAAATATCCCGGAAATTCGAATCCGAGAACATAGAGGGATAGAAGTCCGAAAGAGAGGAGGAAATACCCAACGGATCGCACGACCCGCCCCGACCGAAGTCCAAGCGGAGACCGCACGGGGTTTCCCCTATTCGGCACGCCAACCCCGCGACAAGGGCAGTCACAACCCGTGCGAGATTTTCTCGCCCGAATCCGGATTTTTCGATTTCGGTTGCTCACCTTGCGGCTCAAGGCTCACTAGGGCAGACTTTGGACGCCCTTAGAGTCCTTCACATCTATAAATAACCCTCTCAAGGGACCCCGAACACTTTTCAAACCCTACGAAATCTCTCCACACGATAAACCCTAATTCCGGAGTCGTCGGAGGCACGAAACCGAGCAAAGGGACTGCCTTGGACGAAAATTGGAAGGCCTCTAACGTTGTGGTAAGTTCTGATCCGATCTCTTTACATTCTTGATTCGAAAATGAATCCTAACTTCATCCTTTTCTATTCTACACCCCGAATCGGATCTAGAACGAAGAACCCGACGAACCGAGGAGATAAACGGTAGACTGGAAGCCACGCCTCCGAATTGACGAGCCGGGACGACCACAAATCAGTAAGTTAATCTTACTATGGTTTTGGGTGAATTAAAAGACACCTAACCAACGATCTAATCAAGAAACCCAAAATCTGTCAACACGAAGAAAACCCACGGCGCAGGATTCTTGCACGATTTTTCCGAACCCTTAAACCTGTTCAAACGGGAAAACTTAAACACAAAAAACGTTTCTAAGAAATAGATCTATCTCCTGTAAAAATTTCAAAATTTTTCATTAAGTTTTGATATCTGAAATCGACCCCAAACCGAACTGTTCCAAATTTAGATCTTGGAATCTTGACAGAACTCTAGTCCGAACTTGTAGACGTTTTTGACAATAGATCTAGACCGATTCTGTAATACCCGTAAATTTTGGGATATAAAAATAGGAATTAATCCAATAGGAAAGAAAGTTTTGTTTCCGAGAACCCGTAAACTCGGAAATGCACGGGAGTCAAAAGACGACGATTTAGAACCCGATGGACCGACACCGACGGTCTTAAGATTTCAAGCATGAAATTGAATTGAGACGGAATAAATTTATGATGAGAAGCATAATCCGAAAATGGCCCGGAAAATCGAACGCGAAAACGTGGAAGGATAGAAGTCCGAAAGAGAGGAGGAAAAGACCCGACGGATCGGATCGCACGGACCCACCCGGACCGCAGTCCAGGCGGGAACCGCGCGCTGGCCGGGCGGGGTTTGGCCATTCGGCGCGCCAACCCCGCGTGAGCCCCCAGAATTGGGCAAGTTACGCGTTTTAGGTGATTTCTTGCCATAATCCGACCCCCCGACTATGGAAAGTGGCTTTTGAACGGGGGAAGGAGTATTAGGTCGTGGGAGGGTTGTCTCCCACTCCATTGCAGCCTCCAAAACCCTCCCCATTCACTCTCAAACTCTCCCAAGCCAAAACACTCATCCGACGAACTTCCGACGAACTTCCGATGACCTTCCGACGACCAACGACGACCGTAGAGGCGTGAAGATCAAGGATCATAGTCCTTAGATCTTTGGTAAGCAGTATCTCAGGTTCTCAATCTCGTTTTTTCCTTTCAAATCCCCAATCTAACTCTTGAATCGTTGATTGCAAATACGTTCGTGGCCGAAGTCGGGAACTTTGCGTTTCGTAGATCCGTTCGTAGGATTTTTGGACGGGCCGAGCGACCCTAGGATGACTCAAGAACACAATCACTGTAAGTTGAGCCTTCCATATCAATACGGGTGGTTTAGGGGCGTCCGAAGTAGTCGCAACATAACGAAACGTAAAAACCGAAATTAAAAACCCCAATACGCGCAGGTTTCTGAAATCGGCCTAAAACTCATATTTCGAGGATTCAATCCGAGAAACTCAAAACTAGACTTTTAATCCTAACACATAAATATAGGTCATGTAAGAATTTTAGACATTTTCGTTAACGTTTGCTATTTCAAATCGCACCGGACATAAACTGTTTTACTAGGACTTTTTCGAAAACTGACAGTGATCATATTCGAACTTGATGAGCATGTTTCTATATTTTCTAGTCCGATTTGATCTTTGCAATCTAAATAAAAGTTGTAGATAATCATGTCGAGTATGTGCATATTATTATGCATGTAAACAAAACATGTGAATGTCTAGTGTTCAACATCCATGTTCATGCCTTGATCATAAGGTTAGACATGTGAAAGTCTTGAAATGTATATGCCTTGATTATGAGGTTAGTAAATAGTGAGAGGATAAAAAAGTTTATAAATAGCCTATGTAATGTATTGAGAAGTTAAGTTAGAAAAATTTTATGCAAGCTTAATACTTGTTTCATTTCATAGCCATAATTATTACACTTTATCCATTTTATTATCCCACCTTTAAACTTCCTTTCTTTCACCATTTAATCCCAATTTCCATTACAATACTTCCACTATAAACACAAGCTAATAAGCCATATACCATTTTATTGTACACATACATAAATAAAGATAGTTATTTCTATAACACGTTATCAGCACGAGGAGACTCTGTCCAGATTATCATTTGAGGTATAATCTCTTATTTCTAAACTTTCAATAAGATTATGGCTAACCTTGCAAAGCAGGAATTTGCTCCCTTAACCGTTGAAGGAAGCAATTATATGTCCTGGGCCCGAGATGTAAAAATGCATCTTACTTCAATGGGTCTGGAAGATACTATTGCTGAAGGCAAAAATCCCAGCCATCAAAATCAGGCAAAAGCCATGATTTTCTTGTGCCATCATATCGAAGAGGCACTTAAAATGGAGTACGTGACTGTGGAATCCCCACTGGCATTGTGGGAAAAGCTGAAAGAAAGATATGATAATCTTAAAAAGACGGTGCTTCCAAAAGCCCTTGATGACTGGACAAACCTGAGACTTCAGGACTTCAAAACAGTCCGGGAATATAATTCCGCTGTGTTCAAAATTACGGCCCAATTGCAATTATGTGGGCAAAAGATATCTGAAGCAGAAATGCTTGAAAAAACGTATTCTACGTTTCATGCTAAAAACACAGTATTGAGTGAGACATACCGTCAAAAAGGTTTTCAGAGATATTCTGATCTTATCACCTGCTTATTATTGGCTGAACAAAACAGCCTATTGTTGTTGAGAAATCATGAATCTAGGCCCGCAGGTGCAAAACCGTTCCCTGAGGTGAACGCGGCTCAATCATCGAAATATGTGCGTGATCGTGGGCACTTTAAAAATCAAAATGATGATCGTGGCCAAAATCGGTATCACAATCGAGGCAGAGGTGAATCATCTCGTCAAAATAATTATCGAAATAAGCCTCGATTTGAGCAAAATCGCAGATATGATACCAGAAGGCCTTACAAACCACAACAAAGAAATTATGCAAGAAAGCATAAACAAAATGATGAAATTTGTGATCGTTGTGGAATTAAAGGCCATATGGCTCAAACATGCCACACAGCTAAACACTTAGCTGAACTGTATCAGGCCTCGAAACGAAAAGAAAGATCAGGTGTTGAAGCACACCATAATGCCCACGATAATACTTATGATGATATATTAAATGATAATATCACGCACCTGGAAGCTGATGATTTTATTGAGCCAGATACTGTTACTAAATAATATATTATATAGCTATATATATATATTTTACTTGTCTTTTATAATTCCTGTTAATATAAATAATGATATCTTGTACTTCCCTTTTTATTATCCATGTATAATATAAATATGCTTTTGCATTAATAATATTTATATTGCTGATGTTTAATAACATTCTTATATTCTTGTAAAGAAATGGATGCTGGAAATTCAAAAGTCGGAGATGATATCTGCCTCATTGACAGTGCAACAACGCATAGCATTTTGAAAAGCAAAAGCTATTTCTCCAATTTAAAATTGGAAAAGACCGCAGTGAAAACTATAAGCGGTAATGCAAAATGCATTGAAGGCTCCGGTAGAGCTGTTATATTTCTCCCTGAAGGGACAAAAATGGCAATTGAAAATGCCTTGTTCTCATGCAAAGCTCGAAGAAATTTACTGAGCTTCAATGATATTCGAAAAAATGGATATCACATTGAAACTTCAAAAGAGGCAGATCACGAGTATCTTTTGATAACTCGAATTGAAAATGGCAAAAAATTTGTGAATGAAAAATTGCCATGTTACTCCTCTGGCTTATACTATACAAAAATATGTGCCGCAGAAATACATAACCTAGTAGGCTTGAAAGCTACTAGTGAATTTATTACCTGGCACGATAGACTTGGGCATCCTGGCAGTGTAATGCTGAGGCGAATTATTGAAAATTCAAATGGCCGTACATTGAAAAGGCAAATGATATTGAACCCAAATGAGTTCAATTGTGCAGCCTGTTCACAAGGGAAATTGATAACCAGACCATCTCCAGTAAAAGTGGGAATTGAATCCCCTACATTCCTAGAAAGAATTCAAGGCGATATATGTGGACCTATTGATCCACCGTGTGGACCTTTCAAGTACCTTATGGTATTAATTGATGCGTCATCACGCTGGTCACACGTTTGTTTATTATCAACTCGCAATTTGGCATTCGCAAGATTACTTGCACAAATTATAAAATTGCGAGCACAGTTTCCAGATCATCCAATAAAGAAAATACGCCTTGATAATGCTGGAGAATATACATCACATGCATTTGATGATTTCTGCATGTCGATTGGAATTACTGTTGAACATCCTGTGCCTCATGTGCACACGCAAAATGGTCTGGCAGAATCATTTATTAAGCGATTGCAATTAATTGCAAGACCCTTGTTAATGAAATCAAAACTCCCTGTTTCTGCTTGGGGACATGCTATATTGCATGCAGCCGCACTTGTGAAAATAAGGCCGACAAGCTATCATAGCTACTCCCCTACACAAATTGTGTTTGGAAAGGAGCCCAATATATCCCACTTGCGAATTTTTGGGTGTGCGGTTTATGTACCGATTGCGCCACCACAACGCACAAAAATGGGACCTCAAAGAAGGTTGGGCATATATGTCGGGTATGAATCACCCTCGATTATTAAATATCTTGAGCCAAAAACGGGTGATTTATTTACTGCAAGATTTGCAGACTGTCATTTTGATGAAACTCAATTCCCGACATTAGGGGGAGGAAATGATCAACTAAAAAAGGAAATATCTTGGCAAAGTCCATTTGATTTCCTTGATCCTCGTACAAGGCAATGCGAACTTGAAGTTCAAAGAATTGTGCATTTGCAGGGAATTGCAAATCAATTACCCGATGCTTTTAATGATGCTGCTAAAGTCACAAAATCATATATAAATGATGCAGCAAATGCACCAGCCAATATAAATGTCCCAGAAGGGCAAATTCCAAGTGCAAATGAACCTACTGCACGCCTGAAGCGTGGTAGGCCTTTGGGTTCCAAGGATAAAAATCCACGAAAGAAGAAAATTATCCATATGGGTGATAAATCAATCACAGATGATACTCCCGAAGGAGAAATTGATTCAACCCCCGAAAAGGTTGAACCTGAAAATATTCACCCAGAAAAAAATGAAGTTATTGAAACTTCTTTCAATTATATCAATACTGGGAAATGTTGGAACCGAAAAGAAACAAACGTTGATAATGCCTTTGCATACAACGTTGCACTCGATGTAATGGAAAATAACGAGGATCCTGAACCAAGATCAGTTGAAGAATGTCGGAAAAGAAATGATTGGCCAAAATGGAAAGATGCGATTCAGTCTGAACTAGATTCACTGAATAAACGAAAAGTATTCGGCCCTATTGTCCAAACACCAAAAAATGTGAAGCCTGTTGGCTACAGATGGGTGTTTGTGAGAAAAAGAAATGAAAATAATGAAATTGCCAAATATAAGGCAAGGCTTGTAGCCCAAGGTTTTTCACAACGACCGGGAATTGATTTTGAGGAAACATATTCCCCAGTTATGGATGGAATAACATTCAGGTATCTAATGAGTCTAGCAGTACGAGAAAATCTCGAAATGAGGCTGATGGATGTTGTTACTGCATATTTATATGGCTCATTGGAAAATGATATTTATATGAAAATACCTGAAGGGTTTAAATTACCTGAGTCTTGCAACTCAAAACCCAGAGAAAATTATTCCATCAAATTGCAAAAATCGTTGTATGGGCTCAAGCAATCTGGCCGAATGTGGTACAACCGCCTCAGTGAAAGTTTGATAAAGGAATGCTATACAAATGACCCGATCAGCCCTTGTGTATTTATAAAGAAAAATGGGTCAGAATTTGTGATCGTCGCAGTCTATGTTGACGATTTAAATCTAATTGGAACTCCTGAAGAGTTGAAAAAGGCGGTCGAATATCTGAAAAAGGAGTTTGAAATCAAAGATTTCGGGAAAACGAAATTTTGCCTTGGCCTACAAATTGAGCATTTGGAAATGGGCATATTTGTTCATCAATCAGCTTATACCCAAAAGGTATTAAAGCGATTTCGAATGGATTATGCTCATCCGCTAAATAATCCAATGGTCGTTCGGGCACTTGATCCTGCAAAGGATCCATTTAGGCCAAAAGAAGATAATGAAGAGCAACTTGGCCCAGAAATCCCATATTTAAGCGCAATTGGTGCGTTAATGTATCTTGCAAACAGCACGCGACCTGATATCGCGTTTGCAGTCAATCTACTCGCAAGATTCAGCTCTTGCCCTACTCAACGACATTGGAAAGGCATAAAGCATGTTTTTCGCTATCTCCAAGGAACAATTGATCTTGGGTTATTTTACCCAAAAGACTCTCGACATGAGTTAATTGGCTATGCCGATGCAGGTTATTTATCAGACCCACACAAAGCCAAATCTCAAACAGGCTATATCTTCACGTGTGGTGGAACTGCTATCTCTTGGAGGTCAATGAAGCAGACTCTAACTGCTACTTCTTCTAATCATGCCGAAATATTAGCAATCCATGAAGCAAGTCGAGAATGTGTTTGGTTGAGGTCAATGACTCAACATATATTGAAGAGTTGTGGTTTAATCATTGAACCACAAATGCCCCCAACAATTTTATTTGAAGATAATTCGGCTTGTGTAGCCCAGTTGAAAGGGGGTTATATCAAAGGAGATAGAACGAAGCATATTTCACCAAAATTCTTCTACACTCATGATCTTCAAAAGAATGGTGAAGTCGATGTGCAACAAATTCGATCAGAAAATAATTTAGCGGATCTATTTACCAAGGCATTGCCGACTGCAACATTCGAGAAACTCGTGAAGAAAATTGGAATGCGGCGGCTTCGAGATTTAAAATGATGTCCAAATCAGGGGGAGCATCTGATACAAGAATACTGTACTCTTTTTCCTTCACTTGGATTTTTTCCCACTGGGTTTTTTCCAAGTAAGGTTTTAACGAGACATATTCTTCGTATTGACGACATTCAAGGGGGAGTATTATGCATGTAAACAAAACATGTGAATGTCTAGTGTTCAACATCCATGTTCATGCCTTGATCATAAGGTTAGACATGTGAAAGTCTTGAAATGTATATGCCTTGATTATGAGGTTAGTAAATAGTGAGAGGATAAAAAAGTTTATAAATAGCCTATGTAATGTATTGAGAAGTTAAGTTAGAAAAATTTTATGCAAGCTTAATACTTGTTTCATTTCATAGCCATAATTATTACACTTTATCCATTTTATTATCCCACCTTTAAACTTCCTTTCTTTCACCATTTAATCCCAATTTCCATTACAATACTTCCACTATAAACACAAGCTAATAAGCCATATACCATTTTATTGTACACATACATAAATAAAGATAGTTATTTCTATAACACATATAAAATTTCAGAATTTTTGGAGTCCATTTGATATGTTAAAAAGTCGAAACTTTGAACTGTGTCAAACCTGAGTCCGGACAGAATTCTGCTTGCATAATAAACTCGATTTTTGACATATTTCCTCAACCTTTTTCGAAAAAGTTAAAACACGAAAGTTGTTCGTTAGGATGTTTTTGATACACTGTGAAAATTTCAGATTTTTCCGACTTGAAATGATTTTTTAAATTAAAAAGGCGTAAACTGTGACGCCAAGAGACTTTTAAATCGAGAGATTTTGAAATTTCGTAACAAACGATCAAAGACTTGAAATATGATACATCTATACTTTTGAAAAACCCCGATACATTAAATTGAAATGATACATGAGATACTTTGGTGGAGGGTGAGTGCTCTGCAGGGTGCCCCTCTAGCCTTTCTCTTCGGGCCTATAATGGACGAGAGAATTTAGATGAGATATTACGCCAATCGGCGGGAGATACATGGCCTACTCTCTCGAGATTGTCCGCATGGATTTCCCGAGGCTCCGGAGTGTTACTGGGTATGGTGGATACGGCTGCGGCCGCCGGATCACCGGCTATACAAAATATTGAGAAATGGTTACGTAACGGGGAAATAAAAGATTTAATATTTTTAAGTATTTATTTATTTATGCATGTCTTTAAATTATGCATTTAAATTATGTCTTTAAATTTCATATCATGACTAAATTGTTATTGTGGATTAAATGCATGTTCAAGTACACAATTAAAATATTATTTCCTCTAAAATTGTAAATGCATGTTTAGAAGTGAAATTTTAATTATCTAATTAAATCCCTTTATTGCTATGTTAGGATCGACTTACTCAGTATTTTATATACTGATAAAATTGTTGTTTTCTCTTTTCTTTTCAGAGTATGGAGAAAATGCATGAGCATATGCATTGGGGGATGGAAAAACTTTAAACATTATTTTTATCGCTTTTTATGACACTTGCATATCGGGCCTGTATAACCCGAGTTTTGGCCATGTCGGCCCCTTTACATTTCTGCTGCGATATTTTACTTTCCGGTATTACTATGTGTGGATGAAATACTATTACTATTTTTAAATAGATTCCGGACTTGTTTTTAAACCTTTTTGCAATACCTATAGCCTTGCATCTCTTTAGCAAGCTCGGAAAATCCGTGTCTTTCTAGGGAGGTGTGACGGTGGCATCCCGGCCTGGGTTATCAAATCCGGGGTGTTACAAGTTGGTATCAGAGCCCGGAATATTTTAAAGCTATTATTATTATTATTTTAAACCAATATTTTGAACTAAGTATTATTTTTAAATTTATTATTATTATTATTATTATTTTTAAGACTATTAGTATTATTATTTTAGCCCAAAATTTGAGCCCAAAAATTTTCTATCCATTTAGTATACTATTTTGAGCCCAAAAGGGGTTAAATTATTTTGACCCAACTATTTCGACCTAAATACCCATGTTTTTACTTCTTAAGTCCAAATTATTATTTTTGGCCAATATAGAGGCCCAACTTTTTAAAATTACTTAAAACCATGATTAAATTTAAATTAAAAACACATTAAATTAACTTTTTTTTTGGGGGGGGGGGGATTGCATGTGCATATTCATATAGATTTAAATTCCTGCATATCTTGACTTTTATTCGAAACATGTCCTGACTCTAACTCTAACCTCCTTGTTGACATTAGATGGCCGAACCCAACGCGAACATGACCAATCTGATGATGAAACTGACCAACGCATACCCCGAATCCCAACAGCATATCAATCACTTCAAGGCTCGAGTGGGGCATCTAGAGAGTAACGTGGACTATTTGAGACATCTTAGGGAAGCTGACCATCATGAAATAACCCAACTCAAGGCCCAAGTTGCCGAACTCCAAACCCAAGTGGTCACACTCCAAAACAAGGACAACAAACTGATGATGCAAATAGGGCACTTAGGAGCTGAGCTGCTGGGCCTAGAGGCTGACATATTTCCTCCGAGCCCGAGCCCGGTGGGGACACCCATTCCCATTGACGTATCCAGCGACAAGGACGATCCCATCGAGGATGTACCTGCCTAGTCACTCTAGACTTAGGGACCCATACTGATGGACTAATACTATTTCCGTTTCGAATGCTTGTAACCCAAAATTTATTTCTTAAGTAATAAAAATACAAGCCTATTTAAATTTATTCCATACATTTTATTTAATTCTTTAACTACCATGATCAAAGAAGGGAACATACAACCCTAGACCAAAAAAAAAAAAAAAACCTGAACAGGTTACTGTTCACGCAAAAAAAAAAAAACAAAAACAAAACAAAAACAAAGCAACAAGTAGAACCAACCCCAAATAACAACAAACGATACGCTAAACTCCAACAACCTATACTAACAGGTTCTAGTAGACTGATACCTGTTAATATCGTCATTCATTAAATTATTTGATAAGCATTATATAATACTTCAACAAAAAGAATCTAAACTCTCTTGTTCTTGCAACAGCATGGCACCGAGAGGAAGACCACGCGCCCAGCCCACTACTCCAAACACCAACGAAACCCCTATGCAACCAGAAATGCCTATACCCGGCGAAGGGGTGCACGCTCAAGAGGAGCCGGCAAACCCTATGCCAAACAACATGGACGCGCGCCTACGCACTCTAGAAGAGGTTCTCATTGCGATAGGGAACGCGCATGTGAACCAAGGCCAGGCAGCTGCGGTACCTCCACCCGAGGCCCGCATTAACTACTTAGCTATGGTGAACTCATATCACCCGCCGCACTACGCCGGAGAAGAGGACCCGGCTAAACTTGAAGAATGGATCCGAACATTCGACAAGCTATTAAACGCGGTGAAGTGCCCAATTGGCGAGAAGGTGCTTGTGGCATCGTACTATCTCGGAGGGGAGGCGGATGACTGGTGGCGTGCCATGCAAGATAAGTTAGCCGAGGACGAGGAACCCTATTCTTGGGAAGAATTCATGGGTCTGATCAGGGATCGCTTTTATCCCATGAGCACAAAGTCAGCCATGTACGAGGAGTTCCTATCTCTGAAACAAGGAGGGCAAACAGTCCAGGAATACTACACCCGTTTCAAGGAGTTGGTGCGTTTCGCACCAAGACTCGTGCCGACAGATGCGGAGAAGGCACAGAAATTTAAAATGGGGCTAAACTTGACTATACGGGAAATGATCACTGGCGTCCAATACCCAGACCTGCAATCGGTGTATGATCGTGAGGTAGCTGTTGCAAGGGTGCAACAACTAAAAAGGAAAGTGAGCGGAGAACCCAGTCGAGGATCTCAGGGACAGGATAAGAGGAGTAGAGACAACCGTTCCGGTAACAATGCTGTAGGGAACAACTTTCGGGGAGATCTGAACAGACCCCCTCAAAACAACAACAGAGGAAATGACGATAGAACCCTTTTCCGGGGTAACCCGGTGCCACCTTGCCCGAGATGCGGCAGGCCTCATTTGGCCAGAGGGTGCCCCCAACAGGGCGCCTGCTACAGGTGTGGCCGCAACGGCCACATGGCGAATGAGTGCCGCACTCGACTGGAAAACATCACCAAGAGGGAGGACTTAGGCACGGGGCCAACGCAGCCTCGCAACCAAGATGGGCGGAATGGAAACAACCAGGGGTATAGACCCCCTCAAAACCAGAATCTCAATCAAACTCAACGTCCTCCACAGAATCCAAATCAGCAACAGAATCAGAACCCGAACCGGGATCAGCAAGGCAATCCGGGACGTCCAATGGGGCGGTTGAATGTCATTAATGAGGCAGATGTGCCTATGCAGGGGGACGTAATGGGAGGTACGTTCCATGTCTTAAGTACACCCCTTAGAGTTCTGTTTGACTCAGGAGCTAGTTGTTCGATAATATCATCTAAAGTCTTACATGAACTAGATCTACCTAAGTGCGAATTGATTGACTTAGGAATTCAACTTCCATCGGGGGAGGTAGTATCATGCTCTAAGCGATATAACGAAATTCCGATAGTTATAAAGAACATAGAGTTTTTCGCGAACCTGGTAGAATTCGATCTAAAGGATTTTGACGTCATACTAGGGATGGATTGGCTAACCCAATGTAAAGCCGTGATCGATTGCCAAAAACAAAAGATCACGTTGTCAAAGAGTAGGGGGATGAGAGTCACCTTTTACTCCCAGCCCCCTAAGAAGTCTACCAAGATAGTTAACGCCCTTAAGCTATGTAGCTTAATGCGTAAGGGTTACACATTATATGCATGCTACATTCATAACCTTGGGGCCGAAGAGGTCAAGGTGGATAACATTCCGGTGGTGAGAGAATACCCTGATGTATTTTCGGAAGACGTTCCCGGCATGCCGCCCGAGAGAGATCTGGAATTCACCATAGATCTCATCCCGGGAACGGAGCCTGTCTCAAAGGCTCCTTACCGTATGGCGCCGCTAGAAATGAAGGAACTAAAGGAACAACTCGAGGAGTTGCTAGAGAAGGGCTACATAAGGCCGAGCACGTCCCCATGGGGAGCCCCGGCCTTATTCGTTAAGAAGAAAGATGGAGGTCTACGACTATGCATTGATTATAGAGGACTTAATCAAGTCACGGTCAAAAACAAGTACCTGTTGCCCAGAATCGAGGATTTGTTCGACCAACTGAAGGGAGCTTCAGTATTTTCAAAGATCGACTTGCGATCCGGATATCACCAGTTAAGGATCGCCGAAAAGGATATCCCAAAGACGGCGTTCAGAACTCGCTACGGGCACTACGAATTCACGGTGCTATCATTCGGGCTGACGAACGCCCCAGCGATGTTCATGAATCTCATGAACAACTTGTTTCAAGAACTATTAGATCAATGCGTAGTGGTGTTCATAGATGACATCCTGATCTACTCGAAAAGCGAAGAAGAACATTCCGAACACTTACACAAAGTGTTAGGGATCTTACGAGTAAATCAGTTGTATGGCAAGCTGTCCAAATGCGACTTCTGGCTAAAAGAAGTGGAATTTCTGGGACATATCGTATCCGCCAACGGAGTGGCAGTAGACCCAGCAAAGATCTCGGCAGTGACCGAATGGGTGCCACCGAAGAATCCAACCGAGATAAGAAGTTTTCTCGGATTGGTGGGATACTACCGAAGGTTTGTAAAGGATTTCTCAAAGATCGCTTGCCCATTGACACAGCTATTAAAGAAATGGGCGAAATACGTCTGGACCAGTGAGTGCGATTCCGCATTCCAAGAATTGAAGAAACGACTTACCACAGCGCCGGTGTTGGCACTACCATCGGAGGATGTAGACTTCGAGGTGTACAGCGACGCCTCGAAGGAATGATTGGGATGTGTGCTAATGCAAGATCAAAGGGTTATAGCATACGCATCACGTCAGCTAAAGCCACATGAAGAGAACTATCCGACGCACGACCTGGAACTAGCCGCAGTCGTGTTCGCTTTAAAGATATGGAGGCACTACCTCTATGGGCGAAAGTGTCGGATGTTCACCGATCATAAGAGTCTCAAGTATATATTCACGCAAAAAGAGCTGAATTTGAGGCAAAGAAGATGGTTGGAACTGATTAAGGATTACGACCTGGAAATCGCGTATCACGAAGGAAAAGCCAACGTTGTAGCCGATGCCTTGAGTCGAAAGACTCAACACGTGGTGAATTCACTTGTGGTACCGGCCAAGTTGTACAGAGACTTGGCGAGATTAAGTCTGGAGTTGGTACACTCTGGCGAAGTAATCGGGGCCGTCAACACGATGGTAGCAGGATCTACCATACTCGATGAAATACGACTAGCACAACCGGGTGATGAAAAGCTGGAGGAAATTAGGAAGAGCATTGCTGAAGGAAAGGCAATGGATTTTAAAATTCATGAGGACGGAAGCATCCGCTTCAAGGGAAGGTGGTGCATACCACGAAAATGCGAGGACCTGAAGCAGAAAGTGATGGAGGAAGGCCAAAATACCCCATACTCGGTCCATCCCGGAGGCGAGAAGCTATACAAGGACATAAAGAAGAACTATTGGTGGCCGAACATGAAAAGAGAAATAGCCGAGTTTGTGGCAAGATGCCTTACCTGCCAGAAGGTCAAGGCCGTACGACAGAAACCCTTAGGATTAATGCAACCATTGGAAATCCTAAGTTGGAGATGGGATAGCATTTCAATGGATTTCGTTTCGGGATTACCACGTTCACCGAAGGGGATGAATAAAATCCGGGTGATCGTGGATAGGTTGACAAAAGCTGCCATATTTATCCCTATGAAGGATACCTGGTCCATGGACCAATTGGCAAAGGCATATGTCGACCACGTGGTACGACGACATGGAGTACCACATGACATCATCTCGGACAGAGACAGTAGATTCGTCTCACATTTTTGGACAAAACTACAAGAAGCCCTCGGTACGAAGATAAAGATGAGCACCGCGTTCCACCCCATGACGGATGGGCAAACGGAAAGAACGATCCAAACCTTGGAAGACATGCTAAGGGCATGCGTGTTAGAGTTTAAAGGAAGTTGGGAAAATCACTTACCCTTAATCGAATTTTCCTACAACAACAGTTACCATGCTAGCATTGGCATGGCACCTTTCGAGGCACTATATGGGCGCAAATGCCGAAGTCCATTGAGCTGGGAAGAGAGCGATAGGACTATGGTAATTGGACCGCAACTTGTTGAGGACATGGCTCAACAAGTCAAAATAATCCAAGGAAAGATGAGAGCCGCGCAAGACCGGCAAAAGAGCTATGCCGACGTGAGACGGCAAGATTTGGAATTCCAAATAGGCGATAAGGTCATGTTAAAGGTATCACCGATGAAGGGTGTGATGCGCTTTGGCAAGCGGGGGAAATTGAGCCCACGGTACATAGGACCATACGAGATCCTAGAAAGAGTGGGAAATCTTGCATACCGACTAGCATTACCGACACAATTTGCTCGTGTCCACGACGTGTTCCACGTCTCACAATTGAAGAAATACGTCCACGATCCGACCCACGTACTCCAACCGGAGGAGATTGAGCTGGACGATGACTTAAGCTACGAAGAAATTCCGGTGCGAATACTCGACAAGAAGGAGAGGGTAACAAGGAATAAGACCGTGAGAATGGTTAAGGTTCTTTGGTCTAACCACGAAGCCGAGACGGCAACGTGGGAGCCAGAGGCAGACATGAAGGATCGTTACCCAACCCTATTCCAAGACAATGCAACAACTGTTATGGGGGCATAACTGTAATCTTAAGAGGGAGAGGATGTGACGACCCGAACATTTCCAGATATTTTGTCCGAATATTTTGTACCCCAAATAAACAAATTCAAATTGTTTTGAACTACGTAATGACTTGATCCCTTCACGGGGTACGTAGGCAACTCGGAAATTTCAATTCTGGGTTCAGTCAAATAATAACAAACAACAACACACAATAATACAATCGCTTAATCAAACAATTCACGAACTCGCGAGAGGATGAAGCGCAACTTCGAGGACGAAGTTGGTTCTTAAGGGGGGTAGACTGTAATACCCGTAAATTTTGGGATATAAAAATAGGAATTAATCCAATAGGAAAGAAAGTTTTGTTTCCGAGAACCCGTAAACTTGGAAATGCACGGGAGTCAAAAGACGACGATTTAGAACCCGACGGACCGAAACCGACGGTCTTAAGATTTCAAGCATGAAATCGATATGAGACAGAATAAATTTATGATGAGAAGCATAATCCGAAAATGACCCGGAAAATCGAACGCGAAAACGTGGAAGGATAGAAGTCTGACAGAGAGGAGGAAAAGACCCGACGGATCGGATCACACGGACCCGCCCGGACCGCAGTCCAGGCGGGAACCGTGCGCTGGCCGGGCGGGGTTTGGCCATTCGGCGCGCCAACCCCGCGTGAGCCCCCAGAATTGGGCAAGTTACGCGTTTTCAGCGATTTCTAGCCATAATCCGAACCCCCGACTATGGAAAGTGGATTTTGAACGGGGGAAGGAGTATTAGGTCGTGGGAGGGTTGTCTCCCACTCCATTGCAGCCTCCAAAACCCTCCCCATTCACTCTCAAACTCTCCCAAGCCAAAACACTCATCCGACGAACTTCTGACGAACTTCCGGTGACCTTCCGACGACCAACGACGACCGTAGAGGCGTGAAGATCAAGGATCACAGTTGTAACACCCCGGTTTTGGTAACCCAGGCCGGGATGCCACCGCCACACCTCCCTAGCAAGACACGGTTTCTCCGAGCTCACTAAAGAGATGCAAGGCTATGGTTTTTCAGAATTTAAAATATTCAAACAGCCCATTCGTAGATAATTTAAAGATAATACATCAAAGTTGCAGCGGAAGTATAAATATAGGGCCGACATGGCCAAAACACGGGTTAAACAGTCCCGTTCATGCAGGTCGTAATTTAATGCAGGGATTTAAAATAGAGATTTCCCCAAATGTTCCCATGTATGCATATGACGATGCATAATCTTCAGACTCTGTAAGAAAAAGGGGATAAATGGTTTGGGTCAGCAAAAACGCGCTGAGTAAGTTAACACATAGCATGATTTAGGGGTTTCAAATCCTTTAATTAAATTCAATAAAAAGATGTCTTGTAGGAAAATGATTTGCAAGGCATAAAGACTTAAAAACCTTAAATATTTTGTTCTCCCGTTACATAACCATTTCATCAATATATCATTTAGCCGGTGATCCGGCGGCCGCAGCCAATTTCAAAAGTATCATTTAGCCGGTGATCCGGCGGCCTCAGCCAATTTCAAAAATATCACTTCTCAAAATATTTTTCGTTTCTTTTATAGTTCACCATTCACCAGGGCTCTTGTGACCGCAATCCTCATAACCAATATTTCCGCAGGAAATCATACAATCGCCCTTGGGGAATCTAACCCGCAAGAACTCAATACATCCTGGGGAATCAAACCCGCAGGAAAACATACAATCGCCCTTGGGGAATCTAACCCGCAAGAACTCAAATATATCATAGGGAATCAAACCCGCATGAATCATATTGATAATATCAAACTTGGTCACAAGTCCCCAATGTTTCAAAAGAATTCTTTTACAGAAAATGTTTTTATTTGGTGTAACGGGATTTTTCAAAAATATAGCTTTATCGTAATTCCAACGTCTCGATCGTTGTTTAAAAGATTTCAAAAATCGATCGATGTCACAGTTTGCGCCTTTTTGGTTTAAAAATCCATTTCTTAGGCGATTGATCTGAAATTTGTACAGTAGCTCAAAAACATCCCAACGAACAACTTTCGTGTTTTAAGTTTTTCGGAAAAACGATGGGAAGCATGTCAAAAATCGAGTTTTCGACTCAAACGAAAAGCTGTCAGGATTCAGGTTCGACAACGTTAAAAGATTTGACTTTTTATCATATCAAATGAACTTCAAAAATCCTGAAATTTTACAGAGACATACTAGACATGATTTCCAACAACTTTTGTTTAGATCATGAGGATTGGTTCGAGCTAGAAGTGATAGGAATAAGCTCATCAAGATCGGCTACGAAATCTGTCATCCTTTGACAATTCTTAAAAACGCAGAATATGTTCGATACGATTTGGGGTATCAAAACTTGATGAAAATCTTTGAAATTTTTACACAATATAGCTTATGATCTTTGGATCAAAATCTTAGTTTTGAGTTTTCAGGTTTGAACACTCGAAATAATAGAAATATGCTCATCAAGTTCGGTTAAGAAATCTGTCAAGGTTCTTGACATCGGTTCTAACGCAGATCGGATCGGCTCGAGTTCGGAGGTTCAAATCTCAACGAAAAATTCTAAAAACTTGCAGAAATGTTCTAAACTCATAGATCTACAACTTTCATGTTCAACACCAATCCTAGATCGGCCTAGATCCATGGTCAAAATAACCAACAAGATTGAGAGTGAAATCTGCCAAAGTTCTAAGATCCAGATTTAATACTGTTCGGTTTTGAGTTGGTTTCAGGTTTCAAAACATCATGAAAAAAATCTAAAATTTTTACAGAAGCTAGACCAAAGTCTTAGGAACACTTTTCATGTTTTGAGTTTTCTTGTTTGAAGACTTTTAAGGGATCGAAAAATTCATACGAAAACGCTGCGTTGAGGGTTTCTCTTGTTGACAGATTTTTATTAATTTTCTTGAGTTGAATCTCTATGTTTGGTTGCATTTTAAGTCACCCAAAACCATAGTAAGGTTAACTTACAGTGGGGATGATGTTTAGGAGGTCACGGGGTCGTCCGGAATCCACGGGATGTCACGAACGAATCTCTTCCACCCGATTTATTCTTCCCTTGGCTCCGATTTGTGTTTGAATACGAAGATTCATAAGTTAGGATGATGTTTATGATCTTAAAACCATATGGAAACTTGATTAACATCTTACCAACAATCCAAAGCCTGCAATCCTTGATCTACACACTTCCTTGGTTGGATTTGGTTGCCGGAAACTCGTCGGAAAGTCGCCGGAAGTTCGTCGGAAGAGTGTTTGGCTTTTGGGAGAGTTTTTGGAGAGTTTGGGGTGAATGATTGATGAAAATGGCTGACAAATGAAGATGGGACTCAATACATAACGTCCAAAAGATGCCACACCCGTGATAGATCGAGATTCCTCCCTTGGGCCCCGAAAATTGGCGAGAAAGTCGCCAAAACGCGACAAAGGTTGCTTGTCAGGCCTCCCACGCGGGGTTGGCGCGCGAATCGGCCAAAAGCCGCGCCGGGTGCGCGCCACCGAAACGCGACAACGCGACTGTCGACACGGCGCGGGGTTGGCGCGCTAATATAGGGAACCCCGCGCGGACAGCGCGCCGAACACGCCTGGGCTTCGGTCCGGGCGGTGTCGTGCGATCCGTCGTGCTTTTCCTCCTCTCTTTCGGACTTTTGTCCTCCTACGTTTTCGGGCTTGATTTTTCGGGTCATCCTCGGATCATGAGCTCTTATCTTAAGTTTATCTCGACTCAAATGAATTTCATGTTAAAATTTTAAGTCCGTCGGTCTCGGTTTCGTCGTCTTTTGATTCCCGTGTAATAACTTGTATCATTAAATTTCTTCAGACTTCACGGGTTCTTGGAATTAAAATTCTTTTCCTTCATGAACTTAACTCCAATTATTTTTACTCAATTCATGGAATGTCTTCGGGCTTCCTTTCCCTCTTTTATTCCATTTTGAATTTAAATCTATCGGCGTTTCATTTCCGAGCAATAATTTATTGTGATAAATTATTTTCTTCTTCTCGGATATATTTCGACATTGATTGGAATAAATTTTATTCCCTTGGACGTTGATAAAAATCTGGGGTATTACATCCTCCCCCCCTTAAGAATCAACTTCGTCCTCGAAGTTGTGCTTCGGCTTTTCTCGCGCGAAGAGTTATGGTCCTTTTTGTTTACTATTTGCGATATTGTGTTATTGAATTATTGTTCGATTGTTGATCATCGTTTGTTGTTTGATTATTGTTTGATTATTGTTTGATTATTGTTTGACTGAACCCAGAATTGAAATTTCCAAGTTGCCTACGTACCCTGTGAAGGGATCAAGTCATTACGTAGTTCAAAAAGAATTTATTTGGGATACAAAATATTCGAGTTTCGAAATAAATGCTTATGCATTCTTACGGGGTATTACATCCTCCCCCCCTTAAGATTACAGTTATGTCCCCATAACTGCCTATGTATTATTCACAACCATGTTCGGGTATCATCGCATATGATCCTTCCTCAGTATTCTTCTAGGTGTCATTTTAGAAGCACGCGAAGATGAGTTTCTAAGTGATCAAGATCTAGGACTAAGGCAAAGTTAGTCTTTAGCAAGCGCTCCTAAGTCAAGATCATGTCGAGTTCTAAGGTAGGAGTGTTTCTTATCACCGATAATTCACATAAAAAGAGTTAGTGTAAATATTTATGTATGCATATGCATATGTGTCCCCCCAATAAAAAAATTTTTATGCATGCATTTATTTATCCATGGGTTTTAAAAATAAATTTATTCCATGGATAGATTAAAATAAGGATAAAAGGTTTGGGCCACTATATTGGGCTGAAAGAAATAAATTATTTGGGCTTTAAATAAAAACAAGGTTATTGGGCTGAAAATAATTTCTTGGGCTTCTAAAAAAAATTTTGGGCTAAAAATTTGGGCTTTAACTTCAAAATAATAATTGGGCTCTTTGAAATATATTACTAGTTTAGAAGTAATAACTTTGAAAATAATAATATTTGAAAATAATAGTTTAAAAATATTACGGGCTCTTTAAAATAGTAGTTTTAAAATATTCCGGGCTCTTTAAAATAGTAGTTTTAAAATATTCCGGGTTATATAAAATAATAGCTTTAAAATATTCCGGTCTCTGATACCAACTTTGGTATCAGATATTTTCTTTAAAATAAATAGCTTTAAAATAGTCTGGGCTCTGATACCACATTGTAACACCCCGGTTTTGGTAACCCAGGCCGGGATGCCACCGCCACACCTCCCTAGCAAGACACGGTTTCTCCGAGCTCACTAAAGAGATGCAAGGCTATGGTTTTTCAGAATTTAAAATATTCAAACAGCCCATTCGTAGATAATTTAAAGATAATACATCAAAGTTGCAGCGGAAGTATAAATATAGGGCCGACATGGCCAAAACACGGGTTAAACAGTCCCGTTCATGCAGGTCGTAATTTAATGCAGGGATTTAAAATAGAGATTTCCCCAAATGTTCCCATGTATGCATATGACGATGCATAATCTTCAGACTCTGTAAGAAAAAGGGGATAAATGGTTTGGGTCAGCAAAAACGCGCTGAGTAAGTTAACACATAGCATGATTTAGGGGTTTCAAATCCTTTAATTAAATTCAATAAAAAGATGTCTTGTAGGAAAATGATTTGCAAGGCATAAAGACTTAAAAACCTTAAATATTTTGTTCTCCCGTTACATAACCATTTCATCAATATATCATTTAGCCGGTGATCCGGCGGCCGCAGCCAATTTCAAAAGTATCATTTAGCCGGTGATCCGGCGGCCTCAGCCAATTTCAAAAATATCACTTCTCAAAATATTTTTCGTTTCTTTTATAGTTCACCATTCACCAGGGCTCTTGTGACCGCAATCCTCATAACCAATATTTCCGCAGGAAATCATACAATCGCCCTTGGGGAATCTAACCCGCAAGAACTCAATACATCCTGGGGAATCAAACCCGCAGGAAAACATACAATCGCCCTTGGGGAATCTAACCCGCAAGAACTCAAATATATCATAGGGAATCAAACCCGCATGAATCATATTGATAATATCAAACTTGGTCACAAGTCCCCAATGTTTCAAAAGAATTCTTTTACAGAAAATGTTTTTATTTGGTGTAACGGGATTTTTCAAAAATATAGCTTTATCGTAATTCCAACGTCTCGATCGTTGTTTAAAAGATTTCAAAAATCGATCGATGTCACAGTTTGCGCCTTTTTGGTTTAAAAATCCATTTCTTAGGCGATTGATCTGAAATTTGTACAGTAGCTCAAAAACATCCCAACGAACAACTTTCGTGTTTTAAGTTTTTCGGAAAAACGATGGGAAGCATGTCAAAAATCGAGTTTTCGACTCAAACGAAAAGCTGTCAGGATTCAGGTTCGACAACGTTAAAAGATTTGACTTTTTATCATATCAAATGAACTTCAAAAATCCTGAAATTTTACAGAGACATACTAGACATGATTTCCAACAACTTTTGTTTAGATCATGAGGATTGGTTCGAGCTAGAAGTGATAGGAATAAGCTCATCAAGATCGGCTACGAAATCTGTCATCCTTTGACAATTCTTAAAAACGCAGAATATGTTCGATACGATTTGGGGTATCAAAACTTGATGAAAATCTTTGAAATTTTTACACAATATAGCTTATGATCTTTGGATCAAAATCTTAGTTTTGAGTTTTCAGGTTTGAACACTCGAAATAATAGAAATATGCTCATCAAGTTCGGTTAAGAAATCTGTCAAGGTTCTTGACATCGGTTCTAACGCAGATCGGATCGGCTCGAGTTCGGAGGTTCAAATCTCAACGAAAAATTCTAAAAACTTGCAGAAATGTTCTAAACTCATAGATCTACAACTTGCATGTTCAACACCAATCCTAGATCGGCCTAGATCCATGGTCAAAATAACCAACAAGATTGAGAGTGAAATCTGCCAAAGTTCTAAGATCCAGATTTAATACTGTTTGGTTTTGAGTTGGTTTCAGGTTTCAAAACATCATGAAAAAAATCTAAAATTTTTACAGAAGCTAGACCAAAGTCTTAGGAACACTTTTCATGTTTTGAGTTTTCTTGTTTGAAGACTTTTAAGGGATCGAAAAATTCATACGAAAACGCTGCGTTGAGGGTTTCTCTTGTTGACAGATTTTTATTAATTTTCTTGAGTTGAATCTCTATGTTTGGTTGCATTTTAAGTCACCCAAAACCATATTAAGGTTAACTTACAGTGGGGATGATGTTTAGGAGGTCACGGGGTCGTCCGGAATCCACGGGATGTCACGAACGAATCTCTTCCACCCGATTTATTCTTCCCTTGGCTCCGATTTGTGTTTGAATACGAAGATTCATAAGTTAGGATGATGTTTATGATCTTAAAACCATATGGAAACTTGATTAACATCTTACCAACAATCCAAAGCCTGCAATCCTTGATCTACACACTTCCTTGGTTGGATTTGGTTGCCGGAAACTCGTCGGAAAGTCGCCGGAAGTTCGTCGGAAGAGTGTTTGGCTTTTGGGAGAGTTTTTGGAGAGTTTGGGGTGAATGATTGATGAAAATGGCTGACAAATGAAGATGGGACTCAATACATAACGTCCAAAAGATGCCACACCCGTGATAGATCGAGATTCCTCCCTTGGGCCCCGAAAATTGGCGAGAAAGTCGCCAAAACGCAACAAAGGTTGCTTGTCAGGCCTCCCACGCGGGGTTGGCGCGCGAATCGGCCAAAAGCCGCGCCGGGTGCGCGCCACCGAAACGCGACAACGCGACTGTCGACACGGCGCGGGGTTGGCGCGCTAATATAGGGAACCCCGCGCGGACAGCGCGCCGAACACGCCTGGGCTTCGGTCCGGGCGGTGTCGTGCGATCCGTCGTGCTTTTCCTCCTCTCTTTCGGACTTTTGTCCTCCTACGTTTTCGGGCTTGATTTTTCGGGTCATCCTCGGATCATGAGCTCTTATCTTAAGTTTATCTCGACTCAAATGAATTTCATGTTAAAATTTTAAGTCCGTCGGTCTCGGTTTCGTCGGCTTTCAATTCGTCGTCTTTTGATTCCCGTGTAATAACTTGTATCATTAAATTTCTTCAGACTTCACGGGTTCTTGGAATTAAAATTCTTTTCCTTCATGAACTTAACTCCAATTATTTTTACTCAATTCATGGAATGTCTTCGGGCTTCCTTTCCCTCTTTTATTCCATTTTGAATTTAAATCTATCGGCGTTTCATTTCCGAGCAATAATTTATTGTGATAAATTATTTTCTTCTTCTCGGATATATTTCGACATTGATTGGAATAAATTTTATTCCCTTGGACGTTGATAAAAATCTGGGGTATTACATCCTCCCCCCCTTAAGAATCAACTTCGTCCTCGAAGTTGTGCTTCGGCTTTTCTCGCGCGAAGAGTTATGGTCCTTTTTGTTTACTATTTGCGATATTGTGTTATTGAATTATTGTTCGATTGTTGATCATCGTTTGTTGTTTGATTATTGTTTGATTATTGTTTGATTATTGTTTGACTGAACCCAGAATTGAAATTTCCAAGTTGCCTACGTACCCTGTGAAGGGATCAAGTCATTACGTAGTTCAAAAAGAATTTATTTGGGATACAAAATATTCGAGTTTCGAAATAAATGCTTATGCATTCTTACGGGGTATTACAACAGTCCTTAGATCTTTGGTAAGCAGTATCTCAGGTTCTCAATCTCGTTTTTCCTTTCAAATCCCCAATCTAACTCTTGAATCGTTGATTGCAAATACGTTCGTGGCCGAAGTCGGGAACTTTACGTTTCGTAGATCCGTTCGTAGGATTTTTGGACGAGCCGAGCGACCCTAGCACGACTCAAGAACACAATCACTGTAAGTTGAGCCTTCCATATCAATACGGGTGGTTTAGGGGCGTCCGAAGTAGTCGCAACATAACGAAACGTAAAAACCGAAATTAAAAACTCCAATACGCGCAGGTTTCTAAAATCGGCCTAAAACTCATATTTCGAGGATTCAATCCAAGAAACTCAAAACTAGACTTTTAATCCTAACACATAAATCTAGGTCATGTAAAAATTTCAGACATTTTCGTTAATGTTTGCTATTTCAAATCGCACCGGACATAAACTGTTTTACTAGGACTTTTTCGAAAACTTACAGTGATCATATTCGAACTTGATGAGCATGTTTCTATATTTTCTAGTCCGATTTCATCTTTGCAATCTAAATGAAAGTTGTAGATAATCATGTCTAATATGTGCATAGAAAATTTCAGAATTTTTGGAGTCCATTTGATATGTTAAAAAGTCGAAACTTTGAACTGTGTCAAACCTGAGTCCGGACAGAATTCTGCTTGCGTAATAAACTCGATTTTTGACATGTTTCCTCAACTTATTTCGAAAAAGTTAAAACACAAAAGTTGTTCGTTAGGATGTTTTTGATATACTGTGAAAATTTCAGATTTTTCCGACTTGAAATGAATTTTTAAATTAAAAAGGCGTAAACTGTGACGCCAAGAGACTTTTAAATCGAGAGATTTTGAAATTTCATAACAAACGATCAAAGACTTGAAATATGATACATCTATACTTTTGAAAAACCCCGATACATTAAATTGAAACGATACATGAGATACTTTGGTGGAGGGTGAGTGCTCTGCAGGGTGCCCCTCTAGCCTTTCTCTTCGGGCCTATAATGGACGAGAGAATTTAGATGAGATATTACGCCAATCGGCGGGAGATACATGGCCTACTCTCTCGGGATTGTCCGCATGGATTTCCCGAGGCTCCGGAGTGTTACTGGGTATGGCGGATACAGCTGCGGCCGCCGGATCAGCGGCTATACAAGATACTTACGACACGGCTGCGGCCGCCGGATCACCGGCTATACAAAATATTGAGAAATGGTTACGTGACGGGGAAATAAAAGATTTAATATTTTTAAGTATTTATTTATTTATGCATGTCTTTAAATTATGCATTTAAATTATGTCTTTAAATTTCATATCATGACTAAATTGTTATTGTGGATTAAATGCATGTTCAAGTACACAATTAAAATATTATTTCCTCTAAAATTGTAAATGCATGCTTAGGAGTGAAATTTTAATTATCTAATTAAATTCCTTTATTGCTATGTTAGGATCGACTTACTCAGTATTTTATATACTGATAAAATTGTTGTTTTCTCTTTTCTTTTCAGAGTATGGAGAAAATGCATGAGCATATGCATTGGGGGATGGAAAAACTTTAAACATTATTTTTATCGCTTTTTATGACACTTGCATATCGGGCCTGTATAACCCGAGTTTTGGCCATGTCAGCCCCTTTACATTTCCGCTGCGATATTTTACTTTCCGGTATTACTATGTATGGATGAAATACTATTACTATTTTTAAATAGATTCCGGACTTGTTTTTAAACCTTTTTACAATACCTATAGCCTTGCATCTCTTTAGCAAGCTCGGAGAATCCGTGTCTTGCTAGGGAGGTGTGGCGGTGGCATCCCGGCCTGGGTTATCAAATCCGGGGTGTTACAGATTCAGAACTTTAGTCGAACATGAAAGTTGTAGATATATGTCTTAAGTATCTCCCTGTAAAATTTCATCAAATTTGGAGTTAGTTTGCTATGGTAGATCTCGAAATTTTGAAACTGCTGTGTAGAAAATTCGGACAGATTATTAACCTGATGAAGATCGACATTTTTGTCTTACTTCCGTTTCTCAGATCGAAAAACTTAAAACATGAAACTTGTTCATCTCTGTGTTTTTGAGTCACCGGTTAAATTTCAAAATTTTTGAACTTAAAATGGATTTTAAATTAATTTTAGAGTAAACAGTGATTTTGACCAAGTCAAATCTTGAAATCTTGTTGAAACGGTGAAATTAGCCTTTAAGGTTTAAATGAGTAGAAAACTCTTTTGAAATAAATACATGAAATCAGAATTTAGGGAAATCCCCTTACAAACTTGATCATTTAAAATTAGGGGGTGAGTGCTCTGCAGGGTGCCCTCCTAACGAATCATTTCGTGCCTTTATGGACGATGGTGACCCGCGCGAAATTTGAGATATGTTGCCAAATGGCATGAGATATATGGCCTACACTCTCGAGAATATCCATATGGGTTTCCCGAGGCTCCTGAGTGGTACTGGGTATGGCGGATACGGCTGCGGCTGCCGGGCTACCGGCTAAACTTGACGAGATGGCGATGCAATCGTGAAATACTTGAAATACTAAATCTTGGGTGTAATGGGATAGTTAAAATATTTATTTATTGTCCATTTAAATTGTTAAATGCTTTATTTAAATTATTTATGGCCTATAAATTATGCTAAATGTATTACTGATTAGAGCCATGAATTAATTATGCATATTGGTTAGATAATTAAATTAAATTATTCGTGATTTATTCTTATCATGCTTTTATTTAAATATTAATGAATGGCTTTGAAACCCCACGATCATGTATGTATTAACTTACTCAGCAAGTTGTGCTGACCAAACCATTTCCTTTCTTTTTCTTACAGAGTATGTGGAATGAACATGAGCACGTTTATGCATGGGGAATTTTTGGGAAACTTTATATTTTAAATTCTTGCATTAGACTGTAGTATAAAAGGGCCTGTTTAACCCGTGTTTTGGTCATGTTGGCCCTATTTAAATTTTCCGCTGCAATACTTATACTTATATATTATTTTTCTGCTGCATTATAATATTATTTTTGAATTTATATTGTATGGGCTATTTTAATTGTTTTAAATATTTTAAATACTGCAATACCTAGCCTTGCATCTCTTTAGTAAGCTCGGAGAAACCGTGTCTTACTAGGGAGGTGTGGCGGTGACATCCCGACCTGGGTGACCAAAAACCGGGGTGTTGCAGCTGATCCACCACACCGATGTCCTATTAGCTCCAAGTTTTGTAGCTGAGCATTGGGCCGAGCCTAATGGACCACCGAGCCCAATTACTGAATCCAATGGTCCATCAGGCACATTGATCCATGGACCCTATGGAACCCTTGGACTTTGGCCCCGCATGGTTAACCAGCAGGATGAGCCGAGCCCAGTCACAAGCCCCACGAAGAAAGACCCGATGGAAGACCCGATGTACGAGGCTGAGGGGAATTGAAGATTATGCGCGCTGTCTGTTTTTATCTAGTTATACCTTTCTGAAAAATTAGAAATGCTATTCCCAAAATTCCTTATAATAAGAAATAAAAATGCAAGTTCTTATTTATTACTACAACACTCATTATACCCCAAACATCTTGTTAGGTTGTGCAAGTAAACCCTAAATCCTAAGCTCTAAACCCTGAAACCTAAACCCTAAACCCTGAACCTTGAACCCTAAACCCCCCAAAAAAAAACTCGCGGCCAGTTAAACCTTGGCCTCAAATGCCGCATCAGGATATACACATAACACTCAAATACCATCAAATAACTTTGGTTATCACCTTCCTGAGTTCATAAATCCTCTCTCTAAACGATCTCTTAAACTCTCCGGATCTAATCTATATACGTATGTAACAGAATGGCACCAAGAGGAGAACCGAGAAACCAACCTGCACCACCAACAACTAACGAGGTACCACCAAACCCCACGGAGCCAGCTTAAGCCGGGGGAGCTCAAACCCAAGGTGCGCAAAACGCCCCCACACCGAGCAACGTGAGCGACCGTCTCTGCACGATAGGGGAAGCTCTGGTCGTCTTAGGGAACGCGCTAGTCAACCAGGGGCAAGACAAGATTAATAGCAACCACAAAGATGTTAATAAGTCGGGAGGAAACCACCTTCGTGGAGGCCCGAATAGACCACCTCGAGGCAGCAAAGGGAGAAGCAACGGGGTAATCTTCTAACGTAGTGGCTACGTACCCCGGTGCCCAAGGTGTAATCAACCTCATCTGGTGAGGGGATGCCCCAACCTGGCACATGCTTTAGATGTGGTCGACATGGACATCGGATGAAAGATTTTCGGACCCGGATTAAAAACATTACCAAAAGAGAGGACCTGGTCGCCGGACCTGACCAGCCACAGAACCTAGACAGTCAGAATGCCAAGGACCAAGGGCATCGACTCCAAAATCAACACCCTCAACAAAACCCGAACCAAAACCAAAATTAGGACCAACAGATTAATGGGAGAAATGACAACCGTGAAGCGTTCATACCATGCTGCCCACGATGCAACCATGCACATCTGGTGCGCTAGTGCCCGAAGCCTGGAGCCTGCTATAAATGCGACAAGTTTGGTCACAGGCTTGGGGAATGTCGAATGCCAGAGGAGGTGATTGAGAAGAGGCTAGACTTGGTAAATCAGCAACAAGGAGATCAAGGAAGAGCTGTAGGACAGTTGAATGACGCCGATCAAGCTGACTTGCCAGCTCAATGAGAAGGGGATCGAGAATAATGTATAGGCAGTTATGGGGACATAATTGAAGTCCTAAGGGGGAGAGGATGTGATACCCCGTAATAATGTATAGGCATTTATTTTTTAGCTCGACTCGATCATATGTAGCCCAAATCAAAAATAAATAAATTCAAATTGTTTGGAACTACATAATGGCTTGATCCCTTCACAGGGTACGTAGGCAACTTGGAAATTTCAATTCTGAGTTCATTCATAATATAAAAAAAATAAAGTAACATGAAACGAACAAAAAAAGACCCTAGTTCTTAGCTCGAGAGAAGCCGCAAACGCAACTTCGAGGCCGAAGTTGATTCTTAAGGAGGGTAGACTGTAATACCTGATAATGGCCAAAATTTTCCATTATTTCCAATCCATTTCCGTGTCTGAGACGGACATTTTGATCGTATTCCCATCTTATTTTAATAAGAAACCAGTTGAATTCGACAGATTAATGCAAGTTTGTAAGAAAAATAAGCTGGTAATGAAAGACACAAAAATATGCAATTTTAATTGTATTTGTGTTAGAAAAATCCAAAAACATGAAAAAAGGAAAAAGAAAAGAAAAAATGAATGAAAAGATGGGCAAAAGAATAAAATAGCCCACAAAAATAAAAAAGATGGGAAAAAGAATGAAAATCCCACAAACTGAAATTTTGGTTAAGTGTTGAAGATCAATTCGGTCTATACGCAATTCGACCTAAAAGGAATTGCTCATTAGACCGAATAGCTGAAGAGAAGAAGAAGAAAAAGAGAGTGTTGAAGAAGAAAAGAGCAACCAATTTGGTCTGTGTGTTGGAAATCTTCTATTAAGTATTGCATCGAGTCAGTGTCCACTTGGATTCAGATAATATGTGATAAATAATATTAGAGTGTAACACCCCGGATTTGATAACACAGGCCGGGATGCCACCGCCACACCTCCCTAGCAAGACGCGGTTTCTCCGAGCTTGCTAAAGAGGTGCAAGGCTATGGTTTTTCAGAATTTAAAACATTCAAACAGCCCATTGTAATATAATTTAAAAATAATAATATCAAAGTTGCAGCAGAATGTATTATTTACATATATATAATTATAATGCAGCGGAAATTCAAATATTGGGCCAACACGGCCAAAACACGGGTTATACAGGCCCGTTATGCAAATCATGTATAAAACGAGAGTAAACGTTCCCAAAATCCCAATGCATGCTATGCTCATGTGTAAGCCTCATACTCTGAAAAGAAAAAAAAAAAGAGAGCAACGGTTTGTCAGCATAAACATGCTGAGTAAGTTAACCCCTAGCATACAATAATGGGGTTTCAAAGCCTTTAATTATTTAAGAAAGAATTGACTTACATTTAGCATGATCGCAGCCACTATATAAATTAACTCATCAAGATAATGGAATTTAATTATAGAAATCAAAGGTGTGCATGCCAAATAATCACATATATAACTTGCAAGGAGATTAAATAAATTGATATAAGCCAAAAACAATTTAGCAAGGATTTAGTTAGATCTCGTATAAATTTCTCGTTTCGTTTCTTTTATAGATCACCATTCGCTAGGGCTCTTATGTCCACTAGCCTCATGGTCAATATTTCACTAGGGCCCTTACGTCCGCTAGTCATAGGCTTGGGCCTTTATGTCCACAAGTCACATAATCAATATCGCGCTAGGGCTATTGCGTCCGCTAGACATACGCTTGGGCCCTTATGTCCACAAGCCACATAGTCAATATTGATAGTATCTAACTTGGTCACAAATCACCAATGTTTCAAAAAAATTTAGAAAAATATTTTTATTTGTTTAGACATATCTCTTGGATCATGTGTTTCTCAAAAGACAAGATTTTCAACATTTTAACCAAGCCATTTCCAAAGTTTGCGCCATCTCAGTTTAAAAATTCATTTCAAAGGAAGTCGGCTTGAAATTTCTACAGTAGATCAAAAACACGCTAACAAACAACTTTCGTGTTTTAAGTTTTTCGAAATTATGTGAGGAAACGGGTGAAATTCTACAATCTTTACACAAGCCAAAATCTGCCATAATTGTCTACACAGCGCACTGATTTTCAAAAGCGTTTTTAACATAGAAAATGACCTCCAACAATTATGAAATTTTACAGGCACTTAAAAGACACCAAAATAAACAAGTTTTATTAGAGGCAAATTATGCAAATTCATCATGGATTAAGTCAGATTAATCCACTAAGTTTGGTTTAAAAATCTGTCGACTTTTCCTTCTTGGACACAGTGTATTCAAAATGGGTTTTGACTATACAAACGTTAATGAAAATGCACGAAATTTTACAGGCATGTTCACAAGACATTTATCTACAACTTGTATGTTTACACCAAAGATTAGTTTTGATCAATATGCACATCAAGTTCGATCATATAATCTGTCTCAGTTTTCGAAAGGTTCACGGACAACAGAATATGTTCGACGCGGTTTGGGGTAGCAAATCTTAATGAAAATGCATGCAATTTTTCAGGGGTATTCAATACTCATAGATCTACAAATTTCATGTTTTGTACAAGTCCTAATTCGGCCTAGATCCAAGGTCAAAATGGCTAACAAGATCAAGAGTGAAATCTGCCAAGTTCTAAGTGCGAAAATAATTTCAGAGGTGTTCAGACTCGGTTTTCGGGCATCAAACTTTCACAAACAATTATGAAACATTTACAGCATGTATATCTATGTCTTAGGAACACTTTTTATGTTTTGAGTTTTCTTGTTTGAAGACTTTTAAGGGTTTGAAAAATTCATCCAAAAACGCTGCGCGCGTATGAAACCTCTTTTGACAGATTTATTTAATTTCTTGAGTTGAATCTTATGTTTGGTCGATTTTTAGCCACCAAAAACCGTATGTAAGAATTAACTTACTTAATATGAGTTCTAAACAGGCCTTGGTTCGTCCGGAATCTACAGATGGCTACGAACGGATCTCCTCAACGCGAAGCTTCCGACTTTGGCCACGAATTCGACTCGAAAGAAGAAATCTAGTGTTAGATGAAATTTTCGGGTTTGAAAGGTGTAGGAAAACTTAAGAAACACTTACCCACGTCCTAAAGAGTCTGACCTCCCTTCTCCAACGTCCTCTTGCTCCGGTTGCTCGTCAGAAACTCAAGAACACAAGGGATTTTTGGGGTTTTCGGTTTTGGTAGAGCTTGGGAGAGATTATGAGAGTTATGGAGTGAATGGTCTGAATTCATTGTATAGGATCTGAAAATAAGGGTTAAGAGCAGCCATATCTCGTCCATAATCCCTTTCCCTTGATTATGATTGAGTTTCCATAGTTGAGGGTCGAATTTTGGGTAAGAAAATCGCCAAAACGTGCAAGTGTGCAGCTGCCTCTGTAGTGGCGCGGTGGTGGCGCGGTCCAAGGGCAAACCCCGCGCGGCGACCGCGCGGCTCCGGCCTGGGCTGCGGCCTGGGCCGGGTCGTGCGATCCGTCGGGCCTTTTCTCCTCTCTTTCGGGTTTCTATCCTCCTACATTTTCGGGCTCGATTATTCCGGGTCATTCTCGGATCATGATTCCTATCTTAAATCTATTTCGACTTGAAATTGATTTCGTGTTTGAAATCTTAAGTCCGTCGGTTTCGGATTTGTCGGCTTCTAATTCGTCGTCTTTTGGCTCCCGTGCAATAATTTATTTTATTAAATTATTTTCGACTTCACTGGTTCTTGGATATTTAATTCCTTCTTGAATTAAATTCCATTTCTCATTTTATCTTTAAATTATTTATTTTATTTATATATTGTATTTATTTATTTATGTTACAAAATTCTCGGGTATTACAGCCTACCCCCCTTAAGAATCAACTTCGTCCCCGAAGTTGCGTGTTAGCTTCTCGCGAGCTTGGAACTAAGGTACTTTCTATTTTGTGCTATTGTTTGATTACGTGATTGTATCATTATGTGTTGTTGTTCTTGATGTTGTTTGTATTATTTTATTATATCGTTTGACTGAACCCAGAATTAAAATTTCCAGGTCGCCTAGGTACCCTGTGAAGGGATCAAGTCATTACGTAGTTCAAAACAATTTGAATTTGTTTATTTATTGATTTGGGATACATAATATTCGGGTTGTTAAATCCTCCCCCCCTTAAGATTACAGTTATGTCCCCATAACTGCCTACGCATTATTCTCAAGAAAGTTCGGGTTTTGACCTTGTTACTTGTCAGTCTCTCCTTGCTGAAGGTTCACCAGATCTATTCTCCTTTCGATCGCCTCCTCTGGCGTTCGACATCCCCTAGCCTTGTGACCAAACTTGCCGCACTTATAGCAGGCTCCAGGCTTCGGGCACTGGCGCACCAAATGTGCATGGTTGCATCGTGGGCAGCGTGGTATGAACGCACCAGGGTTGTCATCTCCTCCGTGGTTGAGACCTTTATTTTCTTTCCTTCGAGATCCATTGTTTTTCCTAGAGTTGTTATTGTTATCTTTCAGATCCTTCTTCTCAAGTCCTTGAGAGTCCTTGCTCGACACACCATTTTCCTTACGCTTTAACTGCTGGATTCGAGCAATTGCTACAGCGTGATCATAAATCGTCTATAGGTTCGTGAATTGTCCTACTGCAAGTATCTCCCGGATACTAAGGTTCAGACCCATCTCGAATTTCTGAGCCTTGTCAGAATCGGTTTGTACTATCCTCGTAGCAAATCGTACTAGCTCATTGAATTTGGTGTAGTACTCTTGCACTGTTTGTGCACCTTGCTTCAGGTTGATGAATTCCTCATATTTCGCAGTCTTGGTGCTCAGTGGGTAGAATCTTTCTCTCAAGGCTTCCTTAAGTCCTTCCGAGGTGTAGGATTCTTCATCTTCCTCTGAATTCGTTTGAAGGTTTTGCCACCACTCATCGGCTTCGCCTCCTAAGTAGTAGGTCGCTACACGTATCTTCTCCTCGTCGGGGCATTTGATAGCGTCCAAGAGTTTGTCAAAGGTACGGATCCAACCCTCCAACTTGGCCGGATCCTCTTGCCCGTCATAATGGGGTGGGTTGTAGGGGTTTACCAATGCCAAGTAGTTGACTCGGGCTACTGGCGGAGGTATTGCCGCTTGTGCCCTATGCACCTCGGCATTTCCTAATGCTACGAGTACTTCTTCTACCGTCCTTAAACGTTCATCCATGTTGTTGGGAATAGGAGGCGCTCGATCTCCTATGTTCGGAGGAATCTCATTGTTGTTAGGTGCGTTTGGGAGGTCAGTGTCAGTGCCGTTTGGTCTTACCTTCCTCAGTTTTCTTCTAGGTGCCATTTTCTGTTATAAAAGCACGCGAAGATGAGTTTCTAAGTGATCAAGATCTAGGACTAAGGCAAAGTTAGTCTTTAGCAAGCGCTCCTAAGTCAAGGTCATGTCGAATACTAATTTAAAAGTGTTTTCTTAGAGTAGATGATTCACATAAAGAAGAGTTAGTGCAATTATGTATGTATGCATATGCAATCCCCCCAATAAAATTTAATTTATGCATGCATTTTTCTACCCATGGGTTTTAAAAATAAGTTTATTACATGGATAGATTTTTAAAGAATAAGGGAAAAAGGTTTGGGCCACTATATTGGGCCAAAAGAAATAAATTATTTGGGCTTAAGTAAAAACAAGGGTATTGGGCCAAAATAATTGGGCTTAACATGATAATTAAATATTGGGCCAAAATAATTAATTTTTGGGCTTAAAATATTACACTAAGTAAATAAAATTTTTGGGCTCAAAATAATATTAGTAGTTTTAAAAAAATAATAATAAATTTAAAAATAATACTAGGTTTAAAATAATGGTTTAAAAATAATAATAGTAACTTTAAAATATTCCGGGCTCTGATACCATTTTGTAACACCCCGGATTTGATAACCCAGGCCGGGATGTCACCGTCATACCTCCCTAGCAAGACGCAGTTTCTCCGAGCTTGCTAAAGAGGTGCAAGGCTATGGTTTTTCAGAATTTAAAACATTCAAACAGCCCATTGTAATATAATTTGAAAATAATAATATCAAAGTTGCAGCAGAATGTATTATTTACATATATATAATTATAATGCAGCAGAAATTCAAATACTGGGCCAACACGGCCAAAACACGGGTTATCCAGGCCCGTTATGCAAGTCATGTATAAAACGAGAGTAAACGTTCCCAAAATCCCAATGCATGCTATGCTCATGTGTAAGCCTCATACTCTGAAAAGAAAAAAAAGAGAGCAACGGTTTGTCAGCATAAACATGCTGAGTAAGTTAACCCCTAGCATACAATAATGGGGTTTCAAAGCCTTTAATTATTTAAGAAAGAATTGACTTACATTTAGCATGATCGCAGCCACTATATAAATTAACTCATCAAGATAATGGAATTTAATTATAGAAATCAAAGGCGTGCATGCCAAATAATCACATCTATAACTTGCAAGGCGATTAAATAAATTGATATAAGCCAAACACAATTTAGCAAGGATTTAGTTAGATCTCGTATAAATTTCTCGTTTCGTTTCTTTTATAGATCACCATTCGCTAGGGCTCTTATGTCCACTAGCCTCATGGTCAATATTTCACTAGGGCCCTTACGTCCGCTAGTCATACGCTTGGGCCCTTATGTCCACAAGTCACATAATCAATATCGCGCTAGGGCTCTTACGTCCGCTAGACATACGCTTGGGCCCTTATGTCCACAAGCCACATAGTCAATATTGATAGTATCTAACTTGGTCACAAATCACCAATGTTTCAAAAGAATTTAGAAAAATATTTTTATTTGTTTAGACATATCTCTCGAATCATGTGTTTCTCAAAAGACGAGATTTTCAACATTTTAACCAAGCCATTTCCACAGTTTGCGCCATCTCAGTTTAAAAATTCATTTCAAAGGAAGTCGGCTTAAAATTTCTACAGTAGATCAAAAACACGTAACGAACAACTTTCGTGTTTTTAGTTTTTCGAAATTATGTGAGGAAACAGGTGAAATTCTACAATCTTTACACAAGCCAAAATCTGCCATAATTGTCTACACAGCGCACTGATTTTCAAAAGAGTTTTTAACATAGCAAACGACCTCCAAAATTTATGAAATTTTACAGGCACTTAAAAGACACCAAAATAAACAAGTTTTATTATAGAAAAATTATGCAAATTCATCATGGATTAAGTCAGATTAATCCACTAAGTTTGGTTTAAAAATCTGTCGACTTTTCCTTCTAGGACACAGTGTATTCTAAACGGGTTTTGACTATACAAACGTTAATGAAAATGCACGAAATTTTACAGGCATGTTCACAAGACATTTATCTATAACTTGTATGTTTACACTAAAGATTAGTTTTGATCAATATGCACATCAAGTTCGATCATATAATCTGTCTCAGTTTTCGAAAGGTTCACGCACAATAGAATATGTTTGACGCGGTTTGGGGTAGCAAATCTTAATGAAAATGCATGAAATTTTACAGGGGTATTCAATTCTCATAGATCTACAAATTTCATGTTTTGCACAAGTCCTAATTCGGCCTAGATCCAAGGTCAAAATGGCTAACAAGATCAAGAGTGAAATCTGCCAAGTTCTAAGTGCGAAAATAATTTCAGGGGTGTTCAGACTCGGTTTTGGGCATCAAACATTCACGAAAAATTATGAAAATTTTACAGCATGTATATCTATGTCTTAGGAACACTTTTTATGTTTTGAGTTTTCTCGTTTGAAGACTTTTAAGGGTTCGGAAAATTCATTCAAAAATGCTGCGCGCGTATCAAACCTCTTTTGACAGATTTATTTAATTTCTTGAGTTGAATCTTATGTTTGGTCGATTTTTAGCCACCAAAAACTGTATGTAAGAATTAACTTACTTAATATGAGTTCTAAACAGCCCTTGGTTCGTCCGGAATCTACGGATGGCTACGAACGGATCTCCTCAACGCGAAGCTTCCGACTTTGGCCACGAATTCGACTCGAAAGAAGAAATCTAGTGTTAGATCAAATTTTCGGGTTTGAAAAGGTGTAGGAAAACTTAAGAAACACTTACCCACGTCCTAAAGAGTCTGACCTCCCTTCTCCAACGTCCTCTTGCTCCGGTTGCTCGTCGGAAACTCAAGAACACAAGGGATTTTTGGGGTTTTCGGTTTTGGTAGAGCTTGGGAGAGATTATGAGAGTTATGGAGTGAATGGGATCTGAATTCATTGTATAGGATCTGAAAATAAGGGTTAAGAGCAGCCATATCTCATCCATAATCCCTTTCCCTTGATTGTGATTGAGTTTCCATAGTTGAGGGTCGAATTTTGGGTAAGAAAATCGCCAAAACGTGCAAGTGTGCAGCTGCCTCTGTAGTGGCGCGGTGGTGGCGCGGTCCTAGGGTAAACCCCGTGCGGCGACCGCGCTGCTCCGGCCTCGGCTGCGGCCTGGGCCGGGTCGTGCGATCCGTCGGGCCTTTTCTCCTCTCTTTCGGGTTTCTATCCTCCTACATTTTCGGGCTCGATTATTCCGGGTCATTCTCGGATCATGATTCCTATCTTAAATCTATTTCGACTTGAAATTGATTTCGTGTTTGAAATCTTAAGTCCGTCGGTTTCGGATTTGTCGGCTTCTAATTCGTCGTCTTTTGGCTCCCGTGCAATAATTTATTTAATTAAATTATTTTCGACTTCACGGGTTCTTGTATATTTAATTCCTTCTTGAATTAAATTCCATTTCTCATTTTATCTTTAAATTATTTATTTTATTTATATATTGTATTTATTTATTTATGTTACAATATTCTCGGGTATTACAGCCTACCCCCCTTAAGAATCAACTTCGTCCCCGAAGTTGCGTGTTAGCTTCTCGCGAGCTTGGAACTAAGGTCCTTTCTATTTTGTGTTATTGTTTGATTGCGTGATTGTATCATTATGTGTTGTTGTTCTTGATGTTGTTTGTATTATTTTATTATATCGTTTGACTGAACCCAGAATTAAAATTTCCAGGTTGCCTACGTACGCTGTGAAGGGATCAAGTCATTACGTAGTTCAAAACAATTTGAATTTGTTTATTTATTGATTTGGGATACATAATATTCGGGTTGTTACATAGAGGAACAACATATAGGCCTTGGTTAATTTCTAAGGTAGGGTTGAGTATTCTTTCAACTGCTATCTTCTCCCGCCAAAGCCTAAAGTTGAGTCTCTTGTGAGTACATTCGGAATAGATCTTCATAGGTCTGTTCCATTCATGTTTGTATCTCATAACTAACTGGATGTTATAAGCCCTGTGGCTTACTGATATTTGGGAAGTTCTAAATCTGCATCTGGTCACCAAGATCAGGGGCTCTTTTATACTAACGGAATGAGATGATCTTTTAAGACTTCTGAGTGATAGGTTTTTAAAATGCTTTCTTTACTGCTTTCTTTACCGCTTGCTTTTAAATGCTTTCATAGAGGTCACTCGGAAGAATTGGAGGTTGGCCGCCGGTTGTAAGGTTTAAGAGTTGTGGATTAGTTCGGGATTAGATTTAGACTTTGGGTGTGACAAGGGGGATGATAGGAGTACTTGGCATATCAACTAATGATATGTTAGGTGTTGCTTGTCCACCACATATGACTAGCATACTCTTGCAAGGCATTGCAAGGGGAATTATTAATCTGTGGTGTCTTAGAAATTGAGGTCTTAAGAGCATGTAAATTCTGACGGTAAGTACCTGTCTGTTAAAGGGAACATAGTCTAGAAAGCATGAGAGTCAGCTAACTGATGAATTATCCCAACCAAAGATCTGTGTATTAAAACAGAAGTTTAATTGTGTTTCATCTGAATCTTGTCCAATCTTTATTATTTTCTCCCTGTCCCTTCTGTCACATTTTAAATCTGCTTTCATAGAATAATTTTACCTGCTTTCTTAGCATAATTCTTATCGCTTCCTTAGAATAGAATTTAATTGATTTCTAGAATAAATTTACCATGCTTTGTAGAATAATTTTATTGCTTTCATAATCTAGTTTAATTTATGTCAAGTAGTTGTTAGACACCATTGCAAAACTTGAATCGAGTAACCGAGTGAAAAATCTTAGTAAACGACGTGGGCCCTGCTTCTATCGCACATCCTCCAGTGAACGATCCGGTCTTACTATAAATTACTGCAATTTTTGACACCGTGCGCTTTCGGGGGCACAGTTTCTTAACACGAGTAATAAAAACGTGACAACCTATAAATATATCCCTTATCCCAACTCCATCTTCATAAATTGGTTTCATTAAATAAAATTAAACCGGGGTTATTACTTTTCAGAAAATACTCATATAGTGGGAACTTGTCAAAAGTTTCATGGCGAGGATCTTCATGGCAGGAAATTGTCAAAAGTTTCATGCCGGGGAGTTTCACAGCGCCATTTGAAATCAAAGTTCCCACATAAGTAATAAAAAGTGAAATATATCCTTAAACCCCTGCCCGTAAACCATAACTCTTTTCATTTAATAAATTCAATCTTAATATATTTTATAAAATACTCGTGTGGGAAATTGTCAAAAGTTTCATGGCGCCGTTGCCGGGGACCTTCAGTGTGTCAGACAGATGTAATAATGATACTATATTAAGTATTGAGCGCTGATGTCTGTTAAGATTGAATTGTCTACCCCGGCTGCACCATGAAATTTGTCAAAAGTTTCAATACCCGAGAAATTTCTCACATAAAATAAATAAATATATAAATACATAAATAAATAATTAAAATAAAGATGAAAAGAGAAATGAAATTTAATTCAAAGATTAAAAAGGGAAATTAATTTCGAAAACCCGTGAAGTCGAAGATAATTTAATTAAGTAAATTGTTGCACGAGAACCCAAAACAAATGGACTCAATATTTCGAACCCGAAATTTAATTGAGATCTAAATAAAATTAAGGTAGGAATTTAGAGCCCAAGAATAGCCCGAAAATCGAAGCCCAAGAATGTAGAAGGGTAGAAGCCCGAAAGAGATGAGAAAAGGCCCAACGGATCGCACGACCCGGCCCAGGTCCAGGCCAGGATGGCGCGCTCTCCACGCGTTCCTAGAGCAAATGTAACACCCCGGATTTGATAACCCAGGCCGGGATGTCACCGCCACATCTCTCTAGCAAGACACGGATTCTCCGAGCTTGCCAAAGAGATGCAAGGCTATAGGTATTGCAAAAAGGTTTAAAAATAAGTCCGGAATCTATTTAAAAAATAATATTAAGTATCATCCACACACATAGTAGTAGTAATAATATATCGCAGTGGAAAAATGTAAAGTGGGCCGACATGGCCAAAACTCGGGATTTACATGCCCGTTATGCAAGTATCATAAAAGCAATAAAAGCAATGTTTAAGTTTTTCCATCCCCCAATGCATATGCTCATGCATTATCTTCATACTCTGAAAGGAAAAGAGAAAACAACAATTTTATCAGTATATAAAATACTGAGTAAGTCGATCCTAACATAGCAATAAAGGGATTTACTTAGATAATTTAAAATTTCACTCCTAACATGCATTCACAAAATTCCAAGGAAATAATATTTTTAATTGTGTACTTGAACATGCATTTAATCCACAATAACAATTTAGTCATGAAATGAAATTTAAAGACATAATTTAAATGCATAATTTAAAGGCATGCATAAATAAATAAATACTCAAAAATATTAAATCTTTTATTTTCCCCGTTACGTAACCATTTCTCAGTGTTTTGTATAGCCGGTGATCCGGCGGCTGCAGCCGTTTCGTAAGTATCTCGTTTAGCCGGTGATCCGGCGGCCGCAGCCGTATCTGCCATACCCAGTACCACTCCGGAGCCTCGAGAAATCCATACGGACAACCCGAGAGAGTCCATGTATCTCCCGCCGATTGGCGTAATATCTCATCAAATTCTCTCGTCCATTATAGGCCCGAAGAGAAAGGCTAGAGGGGCACCCTGCAGAGCACTCACCCTCCACCAAGTATCTCATGTATCGTTTAGATTTAATGTATCGGGGTTTTTCAAAAGTATAGATGTATCGTATTTCAAATCTTTGATCGTTCGTTTCGAAATTTCAAAATCCTTCGATTTAAAAGTATCTTGGCGTCACAGTTTACGCCCTTTCAATTTAAAAATTTGATTTAAGTCCGAAAAATCTGAAAATTTCACAGTTTATGCAAAACACCCTAACGAACAACTTTCGTGTTTTAACTTTCTCGAAATAAGTTGAGAAAACATGTCAAAAATCGAGTTTATTACGGAAACAGTTTACTGTCTCAAAACAGATTTGTCACAGTTCGGAAAATTGGCTTTTTGACATATCAAATGGACTCCAAAAATTCTGAAATTTTAAACACATATACTAGACATGATTATCTACAACTATCATTTAGATTGTAAAGATCAAATCGGACTACAAAATATAGAAATAGACTCACTAAGTTCGGACAAGTTCATAGGCAGTTTTCAAACACGTTTTGTCAAAACAGTTTCTTTTCGATGCGATTTAAAATAGCAAACGTTAACGAAAATGTCTGAAATTTTTACACAACCTAGATTTATGTGTTAGGATTAAAAGTCTAGTTTTGAGTTTCTCGGATTGAATCCTCGAAATAGGAGTTTTAGGCCGATTTCAGAAACTGCGCAAGTTGGGGTTTTTAATTTTGATTTTTACGTTTCGTTACATTACGCCCATACCGGACGCCCCTAAATCACCCGTATTGATATGGAAGGCTCAAATTACAGTGATAGGGAGTTTTGGTCGTCCTAAGGTCGTTGGCTCGTCTAAATTTGCTACGAACGGATCTCCTCAACGTCAAGCTTCCGACTTTGGCCACGATTTCAAATCGGACGAAGAAATCCAATGTTAGATCGAGTTTTCGGGTTCAAAAACTTAAATGGAAATCTATGAACGACTTACCACAGTTTAGAACACTAGGGATCTTGTATTCCACGCCTCCTCCGTCGGTTTTCGTCGCCGGGAAGTGATCGGAAAGTCGTCGGGAAGTCGCCGGAAGGTGTTTTGGCTTTGGAGAGAGTTTGGGAGAGTGGAGGGAGATTTGTGACTGCTTATGGGGTGGGGAGACAACCCTAGGTCGACCTCATTCACCTTCCCCCGTCCAAAATCCACTTTCCAAAGTCGGGGGGTCGAATTATGGTAAGAAATCGCCGAAAACGCGCAAGTTGCCAAAACCTGTGGAGCCACGCGGGGTTGGTGCGCCTTTTGGCCAAACCCCGCCCGGCCAGCGCGCGGCCCCCGCCTGGACTGCGGTCCGGGCGGGTCCGTGCGATCCGATCCGTCGGGTCGTTTTCGCGCTCGATTTTCCGGGTCATTTTCGGATTATGCTTCTCATCATAAATTTATTCCGTCTCAATTCGATTTCATGCTTGAAATCTTAAGACCGTCGGTCTTGGTCCGTCGGGTTCTAATTCATCGTCCTTTGACTTCCGTGCATTTCCGCGTCTACGGGTTCTCGGAAACAAAACCTTCCCTCCTATTGGATTAATTCCTATTTTTATATTCTAAAATTTACGGGTATTACAGTCTACCCCCCTTAAGAACCAACTTCGTCCTCGAAGTTGCACTTCATCCTCTCGCGAGTTCGGGAATTGTTTGATTAAGCGATTGTATTATTGTGTGTCGTTGTTTGTTATTATTTGACTGAACCCAGAATTGAAATTTCCGAGTTGCCTACGTACCCCGTGAAGGGATCAAGTCATTACGTAGTTCAAAACAATTTGAATTTGTTTCTTTGGGGTACAAAGTATTCGTATAAAACATCCGGAAATATTCGGGTTGTCACATCCTCCCCCTTTTAAGATTACAATTATGTCCCCATAACTGTTGTTGCACTGTCTTGGAATAGGGTTGGGTAACGATCCTTCATGTCTGCTTCTAACTCCCACGTTGCCGTCTCGGCTTCGTGGTTAGACCAAAGAACCTTAACCATCCTCACGGTCTTATTCCTTGTTACCCTCTCCTTCTTGTCGAGTATTCGCACCGGAATTTCTTCGTAGCTTAAGTCTTCGTCCAGCTCAATTTCCTCCGGTTGGAGTACGTGGGTCGGATCATGGACGTATTTCTTCAGTTGTGAGACGTGGAACACATCGTGGACACGAGCAAATTGGGGCGGTAATGCTAGTCGGTATGCAAGATTCCCCACTCTTTCTAGGATCTCGTATGGTCCTATGTACCGTGGGCTCAATTTTCCCCGCTTGCCAAAGCGCATCACACCCTTCATCGGTGATACCTTTAACATGACCTTATCACCTATTTGGAATTCCAAATCTTGCCGTCTCACGTCGGCATAGCTCTTTTGCCGGTCTTGCGCGGCTCTCATCTTTCCTTGGATTATTTTGACTTGTTGAGTCATGTCCTCAACAAGTTGCGGTCCAATTACCATAGTCCTCTCGCCCTCTTCCCAGCTCAATGGGCTTCGGCATTTGCGTCCATACAGTGCCTCGAAAGGTGCCATGCCGATGCTAGCATGGTAGCTGTTGTTGTAGGAAAATTCGATCAGGGGTAAGTGATTTTCCCAACTTCCTTTAAACTCTAACACGCATGCCCTCAGTATATCTTCCAAAGTTTGGATCGTTCTTTCCGTTTGTCCATCCGTCATGGGATGGAACGCGGTACTCATCTTTATCTTCGTACCGAGGGCTTCTTGTAGTTTTGTCCAAAAATGTGAGACGAATCTACTGTCTCTGTCCGAGATGATGTCATGTGGTACTCCATGTCGTCGTACCACGTTGTCGACATATGCCCTTGCCAATTGGTCCATGGACCAGGTATCCTTCATAGGGATAAATATGGCAGCTTTTGTCAACCTATCCACGATCACCCAGATTTTATTCATCCCCTTCGGTGAACGTGGTAGCCCCGAAACGAAATCCATTGAAATGCTATCCCATTTCCAACTTGGGATTTCCAATGGTTTCATTAATCCTAAGGGTTTCTGCCGTACGGCCTTGACCTTCTGGTAGGTGAGGCATCTTGCCACAAACTCGGCTATTTCTCTCTTCATGTTCGGCCACCAATAGTTCTTCTTTATGTCCTTGTATAGCTTCTCGCCCCCGGGGTGGACCGAGTATGGGGTATTATGGCCTTCCCCCATTACTTTTTGCTTCAGGTCCTCGCATTTTCGTGGTATGCACCACCTTCCCTTGAAGCGGATGCTTCCGTCCTCATGGATTTTAAAATCCATTGCCTTTCCTTCAGCAATGCTCTTCCTAATTTCCTCCAGCTTTTCATCACCCTGTTGTGCTAGTCGTATCTCATTGAGTATGGTAGATCCTACTACCATCGTGTTGACGACCTCACTTACTTCGCCAGAGTGTACCAACTCCAGACTTAATTTTGCCAAGTCTCTGTACAACTCGGCCGGTACCACAAGTGAATTCACCACGTGTTGAGTCTTTTGACTCAAGGCATCGGCCACCACGTTGGCTTTTCCTTCGTGATACGCGATTTCCAGGTCGTAATCCTTAATCAGCTCCAACCATCTCCTCTGCCTCAAATTCAGCTCTTTTTGCGTGAATATATACTTGAGGCTCTTATGGTCGGTGAACATCCGACACTTTCGCCCATAGAGGTAATGCCTCCATATCTTTAGAGCGAACACGACTGCGGCTAGCTCCAAGTCGTGCGTCGGATAGTTCTCTTCGTGTGGCTTTAGTTGACGTGATGCGTATGCTATAACCCTTTGATCTTGCATTAGCACGCATCCCAATCCTTCCTTCGAGGCGTCGCTGTACACCTCGAAGTCTCCATCCTCCGATGGTAATGCCAACACCGGCGCTGTAGTAAGTCGTTTCTTCAATCCTTGGAATGCAGAATCACACTCAATGGTCCAGTCGTATTTCACCCCTTTCTTTAACAGCTGTGTCAATGGGCGAGCGATCCTTGAGAAATCCTTTACAAACCTTCGGTAGTACCCTGCCAATCCGAGAAAACTTCTTATCACGGTTGGATTCTTTGGTGGCACCCATTCGGTTACTGCCGAGATCTTTGCTGGGTCTACTGCCACTCCGTTGGCGGATACGATATGTCCCAGAAATGCCACTTCTTTTAGCCAGAAGTCGCATTTGGACAGCTTGCCATACAGCTGATTTGCTCGTAAGATCCCTAACACTTTGTGTAAGTGTTCGGAATGCTCTTCTTCGCTTTTCGAGTAGATCAGGATGTCATCTATGAACACCACTACGCATTGATCTAATAATTCCCGAAACACGTTGTTCATGAGATTCATGAACATCGCTGGTGTAATACCCCGGATTTTTATCAATGTCCGAAGGAATAAAAATTTATTCCGATCAATGTCGAAATATATCCGAGAAGAAGAAAATAATTTATCACAATAAATTATTGCTCGGATATGAAACGACGATAGATTTAAATTCAAAATGGAATAAAAGAGGGAAAGGAAGCCCGAAGACATTCCATGAATTGAGTAAAAATAATTGGAGTTAAGTTCATGAAGGAAAAGAATTTTAATTCCAAGAACCCGTGAAGTCGGAAGAAATTTAATGATACAAGTTATTGCACGGGAATCAAAAGACGACGAATTGGAAGCCGACGAACCCAAGACCGACGGACTTAAGATTTCAAACATGAAATTCATTTGAGTCGAGATAAATTTAAGATAAGAATTTATGATCCGATAATGACCCGAAAAATCGAGCCCGAAAACGTAGGAGGACAGAAGTCCGAAAGAGAGGAGGAAAAGCACGACGGATCGCACGACCCCGCCCGGACCGAAGTCCAGGCGTGTTTGGCGCGCTGTCCGCGCGGGCTTTAGGCGATTCGCGCGCCAACCCCGCGTGGGTATGACAGCAACGGCGTTTGTCGCGTTTTGGCGACTTTCTCGCCAATTTTTGGGGCCCAAGGCTGGAATCACGGGGGGAACACATCTTGGACGTTATGTGTTGGATCCCATCCCCATTGTCAGCCTCCCTCATCAATCATTTACCCCAAAAACTCTCCCAAAACTCTCCCTAAGCCAAACACTCTTCTAACGAACTTCCGGCGACTTTCCGACGAGTTTCCGGCAACCAAATCCAACCAAGGAAGTGTATAGATCAAGGATTGCAGGCTTTGGATTGTTGGTAAGATGTAAATCAAGTTTCTTTATGATTTTAAGATCATAAACATCATCCTAACTTACGAATCTTCGTATTCAAACACAAATCGGAGCCAAGGGAAGAATAAATCGGGTGGAAGAGATTCGTTCGTGACATCCCGTGGATTCCGGACGACCCCGTGACTTCCTAGACATCATCCCCACTGTAAGTTAACCTTACTATGGTTTTGGGTGACTTAAAATGCAACCAAACATAGAGATTCAACTCAAGAAAATTAATAAAAATCTGTCAACAAGAGAAACCCTCAACGCAGCGTTTTCGTATGAATTTTTCGAACCTCTAAAGCTGCTCAAACAATAAAACTCAAAACATGAAAAGTATTCCTAAGACTTAGATCTAGCTTCTGTAAAAGTTTTAGAATTTTTCATGATGTTTTGAAACCTGAAACCAACCCAAAACCGAAGAGTATTAAATCTGGATCTTAGAATCCTTGACAGAATTTTTGTTCGAACTTGTTGGTTATTTTTACCTTGGATCTAGGCTGATCTAGGATTGGAGTTGAACATAAGAATTGTAGATCTATGAGTCTTGAATACCTCTGTAAAATTTCATGCATTTTCATCAAGTTTTGATACCCCAAATCGAGTCGGACATATTCTGCGTTTTAAAGAATTTTCAAAGGTTGACAGTTTTCTTAACCGAACTTGATGAGCATATTTCTATCATTTTTAGTCCGATCCAATCTTTGTGATCTAAACAAAAATTGTAGATAATCATGTCTAGTATGTGTCTGTAAATTTTCAGAATTTTTGAAGTTCATTTGTTATGTTAAAAAGTCAAATCTTTGACAGATGTCAAACCTGAATCCTGACAGCTTTTTGTTTCTGTAGAAAACTTGATTTTTGACATGCTTCCTATCATTTTTCCGAAAAACTCAAAACATGAAAGTTGTTCATTGGGATGTTTTTGAGCTACTGTGAAAATTTCAGATCAATCGCCTAAGAAATGGATTTTTAAACTGAAAGGGCGTAAACTGTGACATCGATCGGTTTTAACTTGTGAAATTTTGAAATTTTTAAACAACGATCGAAATCTTGTGATACGATAAAGCTATATTTTTGAAAATCCCGTTACACTAAAGTTGAAACAATATCGGTTACATAAAATCAGGGGGTGAGTGCTCTGCAGGGTGCCCTCCTAATTGTTCATTTTGTGCCAAAACGGCAATGATTATTACGCGCGAAAGATCGCCAAAACGGCATCTTATTATTTTGGGCCTATCCTCTCGAGTGTATCCGTATGGGTTACTCGAGGCTCGACGGAGCGGTACTGGATATGGCGTATTTGGTCACAAGAGACCAACGGCCTACCCTCTCGAGTGTATCCGTATGGGTTACTCGAGGCTCGACGGAGTGGTACTGGGTATGGCGTATCGGCTGCGGCCGCCGGATCACCGGCTAAAATGACATGATACTTATGAAATTGGCTGAGGCCGCCGGATCACCGGCTAACTGTTACTATTGATATTGGCTGCGGCCGCCGGATCACCGGCTAACTGTTACTATTGATATTGGCTGCGGCCGCCGGATCACCGGCTAAATGATATATTGTTGAGATGATGGCGTAACGGGAAATATATTAAAAGCTCAGATTTTTATGAAATTGGCTGCGGCCGCCGGATTGCCGGCTAAATTAAATATTGTTGAGATGGTGGCGTATCGGGAAGAATTTTTAAAAAAAAAAGCTCAAATTTTTATTTACTTACTTACGGCATTATTCATGTTTTTAAATCATGTCTTAAATAATTGCCCATGCTTAAGTTTTTAATTATGAAATTAAATGTGTCTTTAAAGTATGCAATTATATTCGCATTTTTAAAATAAAATATTTTTATGCATGACAAAAAGTTTTATCTTAACTATGCCGTGCAAATCATTTTACTATGTAAGTTGAATCATGATCACGTGGAAATCTTTATTTTAAATCATGCCATTTATTTATTAGTGGATGATTAACTTAAATTGGGTATTACCTACAAACATCTTTTTATTAAATTTAATTAAAGGATTTGAAACCCCTAAATCATGCTATGTGTTAACTTACTCAGCGCGTTTTTGCTGACCCAAACCATTTATCCCCTTTTTCTTACAGAGTCTGAAGATTATGCATCGTCATATGCATACATGGGAACATTTGGGGAAATCTCTATTTTAAATCCCTGCATTTAATTACGACTTGCATGAACGGGACTGTTTAACCCGTGTTTTGGCCATGTCGGCCCTTATACTTTATTTCCGCTGCACAATTTATATTTCCGCTGCAACTTTGATGTATTATCTTTAAATTATATATGAATGGGCTGTTTGAATATTTTAAATTCTGAAAAACCATAGCCTTGCATCTCTTTAGTGAGCTCGGAGAAACCGTGTCTTGCTAGGGAGGTGTGGCGGTGGCATCCCGGCCTGGGTTACCAAAACCGGGGTGTTACAGCTGGGGCGTTCGTCAGCCCGAATGATAGCACCGTGAATTCGTAGTGCCCGTAGCGAGTTCTGAATGCCCTCTTTGGGATATCCTTTTCGGCGATCCTTAATTGGTGATACCCTGATCGCAAGTCGATCTTTGAAAATACTGAAGCTCCCTTCAGTTGGTCGAACAAATCCTCGATTCTGGGCAACGGGTACTTGTTCTTGACCGTGACTTGGTTAAGCCCTCTATAATCGATGCATAGTCGTAGACCTCCATCTTTCTTCTTCACGAATAAGACCGGGGCTCCCCATGGGGACGTGCTCGGCCTTATGTAACCCTTCTCTAGCAACTCCTCGAGTTGTTCTTTTAGTTCCTTCATTTCCAGCGGCGCCATACGGTAAAGAGCCTTTGAGACAGGCTCCGTTCCCGGGATAAGATCTATGGTGAATTCCAGATCTCTCTCAGGCGGCATGCCGGGAACGTCTTCCGGGAATACATCCGGGTATCCTCTCACCACCGGAATGTTATCCACCTTGACCTCTTCGGCCTCAAGGTTATGAATGTAGCATGCATATAACGCGTAGCCTTTACGCATTAAGCTACATAGCTTCATGGCGTTAACTATCTTGGTAGACTTCTTAGGGGGTTGGGAGTAAAAGATGACTCTCCTTCCCCTACTCTTTGACAACGTGATCTTTTGTTTTTGGCAATCGATCACGGCTTTATATTGGGTTAGCCAATCCATCCCTAGTATGACGTCAAAATCCTGTAGTTCGAATTCTACCAAGTTCGCGAAAAATTCTACGTTCTTTATAACTATCGAGGTAGAGTTAATAGTCCTCTGGGCGAATTATATTATACACACACTCAAATGCAAACAGACATAACAATCTCAATCCAACAAGAATCGACTCCAAGATAGAGTGCTCCATACATATAAAATAGTTATTATAAACTTTCCCCTCGAACGAATCCACTAATAGTCAACTCATTGGCTTACACATTGAATTTAGGAAGTACAAATTTTAGAAAATGGAAGACTTATCAGATCCACAAAGATTAGCAAGAAAGATGGTTGTCCAACAAAGGAAAATTGATTGCAACTACGAAGGGTGACATATATACAAGATACTGTCCTTTAGCGGAGTTTTATTATGAGTGAGACAAAAATAACCTGCAATGCACTATAATTATAATTATTACAGAAATGGTGCTGGGACCGTCAATAAGAGGTAAAATAATAGGGCAGCTTGGAACCACCTATGCATGTCAACATTGAGTAAGACTATTCAAACTAAAGAAGCAACAAAGGACAAAAAAATAAAACCTAACAAAAAGGGCAGTTCTACAAGGTAATCTTGTGTACTGTAGAAACATGGGAGGGAAGATTCTTCCATTCAGTATTATATCTAAGATCATGGTAAAAAAAGAGTGAGTTTTTCAACCTAATCATGTATGCATCAATTGTGCCCAGCAAAAGATGACGAATACAACAAGCAACGATACCTTTGACATGGCGAGACCTGTTACATAAACACCATCACGGGAAGATTTATCATAAAGGACTTCTCTGCAGCCCCACCTCATATGAAACCTGAAGAGTGATGACATCAATCATCAAGCGAAATAATATGTGATATAATAAAATAACACATCAAAATTGAGCTAAATGGCAAAATTAAGGTGGTGTTTTTTTTGCCATTTTGTCAAATGTCAATTGGAATAGATTTGAAAACAATCCAGAATTAGAGAAAGCCTTATGATAACACACGAGTGAAAACAATCCTTCGATTCCCTTATAATTACATGGTTAAGCATGTTTGGCTGTTTTTGAAACTATCCATTTTTTCTTTAGAGGAAAATTTGTTTAGATACCATGTGTTAAAAAAAAATACTTCTGTGCAACAAAAAAAGTGTTACGATAACACAAGAGTGGAATCAGTCCAACCTCAAGTCAGCAAAAAATTAAGCTTAACAGTTGATCATGGATACTTGTAAGCATATACAACCAAAACGAGCTTAAAAGGGACCAGTCAATGCATGGTTTTATTAACAGTACAAATTTGGCAAAATCCCAAGTTACAAAAGTTCTAAGAGAAACAAACCATGTGACATCAGATGTAACTTACCGTGACAATATCTTGAGGATCAACCTGCCATTACAAAAAGAAAAGGAAAAGGAAAAGGAATAATAAAATGTCTGTCATTTATCCACACAAGAGAAAAGGTAGCAGGGATTTCAGAATCTGATTCAAGAAGACAGTTATTTGCAAAAAAAAAACAGTAATTGCATAGTCAACCTGAAGGTCGCTGCACAGAAGAGTGATTCCATCAGCCAAGATCATATCAGCATACGGATCTGAAAAATATGACATCCAATAGTAAGCAGCTAATACTGAGAAATATTAAAGAGGCTGTAACAGACTACCATTTGATTGACACGTGAGATCTTTTCTCTGATAGTCTGATGATATGAAACGAGACATGAAGAATAATGGCATGAAAAAACCAAGTTCAAGATGCCAAAAAGAGAACAAAACAAAGAAAACAAGAAACCAAAGCGATAGTATATTACTAATTAGAAGGAGGGAAAAAAAAGGATGTTGTGACCGGAATAATACACACAAAACCAAAACAAACAATGCATTTTCAATTCCATATGACATAAAAAAGACATGCCTTTGTATCGATTATAAAGCTCCTCCAAATGTCTTGTGTCAGCAATTGATTTAACGTGGGCTTAATGACTATAAAATAGGTCAAATGCTCCCTCAAATTGCCAGTCACTCGACTTCAGGGCCTGGATAGCGACTTTTTCACTGCATGAAATGAATTGGAATGTAATTAAACAGATTCACACCCATAAATTCCATTCTGTAGAAACAGATAGCTGATAAATAAATAAATAAGGACATCATACACCAGAAGGCCGTCACGTCTTCACAGTAGTTGATAGGAATAGAAAGAAAAGTAACTGGGGTCAGGAGATTATACAACTATATTACTTAACCAAGCTGAGAAAAACATAACATGCATAGCGATGTCCATAACTTCAATAGAGTAAAATATAGTAGTAATAGGTAAATGATGAAAGCTCTCAAGATTTTTGCCTAAAGCAGAAATCTGTCTTCACCAAAGATAAATCCTTGATTCCTTGTAACAAATGTGTAACAGCAAAAAATGTGAAACTTCAAAAGATGCATTAACACAATTACATCATGTGAAAATCAACACGAGAAAACAAACCCTACTGAAGTTCCGAATATTCCGAGATCCCAAACAAATAAGATCTAATTAAGCAAAACCAGGAAATCCAAAACGTTCCGGAAACGTTCGATATTTGATCTAAGTAGTTACGAATGCCAACGCTTCATCCGAATCAAAACTAAGCAACAAGTATTAATTTCCTACTCGCGCAGACCCAAATAAATTACAATTTAAACAAGAAAGCATTTACACCGATTGGAAAACAACCAGAGGCGGAAGCAAGTAGAGACATGGTATTGATTGAAGTCCAAAGCCTCTAATGATGTTATCTAGTAGTACTCTCTTTGACATTTGTCTTTGCTTTGTGGATTCTGTTTTCCAGGCAATTCATCAAACAAGTAGTGTGCAGTAAAATTCATTAAGCAAACAGAGTAAAAAAAAAAAATGCAAAACAGAAACATAGAAACGAATATCCATGGTGCCTATATCTTTCTACGCGCTGAGAAATCTATCCGCAGTAAAGCACCCCATAAATAAATCTAACCATTACAGTATTGATTTTCACATGTTAACAAACCAATTGCAGTTTCCGCCAAGCTCACACAATTAATGTTCACATAAACACATTCAGAATAATGAGAAACAAAGAAAGGTAGCTGTAGAAGAGATTGGGAAAACGGAAAAGAGTATCAGGTCATAAGCTAGCAATGAAACGAATCAACCAGAAATGCCCAAATGACAAATCTGGGAGGGTCATTGAGGCGGAATTGGAGGCAGAAATTGCAACAAAGTACTTTTCGTGCATACATAGTATTACAGCGCTAAATTCATTTATGTTGTAGCAATTAGCCTCCGAATAGTCAGTGAAAGATAGGGAATGGCGAGGTTGTCCCAGTAAACATTGCGCAGTTCTGGTGCCCACTCTGTCAGCCACAACGTAGGATTTCTGGTTTGTTGTGTCTGCGCACATACAGCAGCAGCCCACCTTGTTCTGAAAGAGACAAATGCTGCTGGCATGGTATACTTGGGATCGCTTTTTACCTTCTCCCTCTCTGTAGCTATCTGTAGTACGGGTATGATTATATATAGTATCAAAAAAATTTATGACCAATATTCATATGCTTCAAGGATTATAGTTATGCTTACCTCTCTTGATAGTCTCTCGATTTCAGTTGTCTGATAATCAATTGCATCCACTTGCTCTCCCCAAAGTCCGAGAAAGCCCGTCTGCATGTTTAAAATGAGGTACCAACAGTAGTGAGGAAGTTGATGTTAGCTGTTAATTAACAATATACGGAACTTGAGGAAGTGATTCAGCCATGAACTAACCTTTGTCACTGGCCGTCTTGATTGGTTTCTCGAGTATTTCAGCTGGTAATAGTCAAGCCAATTCTGCTTGTTCTTCTTCTCCCTGATCAGTTCTGCAAGTTTATTGGCATTGATCACTACCTGAAAGTATGTGCATACAATAGCAAAAGGGTGACCTCAAGCCATTGAAGTATCTCTATTCATTATATGTGTCTATATCTATATTCAGAAATTTTAGCATGAAGACAAACCTGATGAGTAAGATAGTGATCCGGATGGTTGACCATGAAAAAATGCTCAATGGATTCGCCCACAGATTCATCAATGTCTGGCGGCACATTTCTAACAAAAACCTGCTGAAGATAAGACATGAATCAAACTGCAAAGACATTGAATCAGTGCAAACTGCAAACTACAGTCCATCAAGATATCACACAGCTTACTGTGAACTGAGCAGGACGACGTTTTTCAGAAGCCAGAAAGTGTAGACGCATTGTTGCCACTTTTTCATACTCCTTTCTCAATGTATAGCAAGTCCAGAAAGTAAAGGCATATGCCATCACTATATGTGTCCAAAACCTGTAAGACCCGTTGTATAACTAAGACCGTGTCCGGATGGCCATTTTAGCTAAAAGGTGAAGCTGATAAAGTCACGTATCATTTTAGATTTAATTCAAGGCATCAATTCTATTCTCAGACCACTGAAAGTACCAACGAAATTGAAAAATACTTCTAACCTCGGAGACTGGTGTGGAATATTTGATATAGAGAGCTTATCGATGTCACTGTACTGCACCTTATCCTTTGCTTGAGAGTCTGCCAACTGCGCCAACGTATCATTTGTCCAGTTAACTGGCACCAGGATAGCCCACGAGAGTAACGTCACAGGAACAAAAATCTTAAGCCTGAAATAAGCAGCGCAAGCTCAGATTCAACAATCAAACCACACAAAATCAACTATACAGATGTACTAATCATTATGAATCTTGCTTATCAGGAGTTAATCACACCCCTTTCCATAGAACAACAGAAGCTATCGATATTTAAAGATTCTCACTTCAATCTGATATCAAGAAACATTGCAACTGACCAACGGATGATCTGAACACCAAATTCCATAGCTTAAGGAAACTATTCCTTGTAAGCAAACTGAACAAACTGGATTATCTATTTAACTACATAAACCAATATAACAAAGATCTGAAAAATGTACTAATTTTAAATTATTGAACATTGAAAAACAAGTAGCTTAAACACATACCCCAGCAAATAAATCCTCAAGTACACGGCAGAATCCAGCCCTGCGTGATCGATGAGCTCAGGTTCAGGCATTCTCAGAGCATCCGGCACCCAATTCAAGAACCTAATATATGATCTCCAGTCCAAATTGACAAACTTGCCCACCAATGAGCCCGAACTCATAGGGCTGCTTCTCAAGCCCTTTATATACCATTTTGGGAAATACACCATGTCATTTATCGATTGAAGGCGAAGAATTGCAAATGCAACCAGGAAAGCCACTGCAAAGAGAATATTTATCCCTGCTGCAACACCGATATCGCCGAAAGTTGCCATTTACCGACTCTATGAAGCAAACTTAACTGACGAACAGATCACTTCCTGCAAGAAAATGGACAATGTAAAGGACAGGGCAACAAAGTTGCTCGATTCTTTTGTTTTCACTGGACAGCTCTTTCAATGATGAGCTTAAGGTGATGAACTACAAAGATTAGAACCGCAGAGTGATGTTAATAACCATCTGAATATATCAAGTAAAATTTCACTCTATTGACTCAGCTGTGCTATCAAGGGATTTTTATTTTCACACAAACTGAACAAATAAAATTGAGAATTCATCCAACAGAGCCTTTCGAGACTTCTTTATTTAGTTTTGGAAAAGTACAGATTTCCAGATGTGTTATGCCTGACGAAAAACACCATAACTAAATTTTCTACAAAATATGTTTATGGACGATGAAGCTGAGCCAGGAGGATATAATAGCATTTTCTTGTTTAGCATTATTTTCTATTTCTTTTATATATTTCTCCCATTCTGTTCGGACGAGGGATTCTATATTTCTCAATGACTTCGAATGCTTTGATTTGAAAGCAGTGGGAAACTGTCAAATTTTATGCTTAAACAATTTTATTTTTTTTTAAGAGAAAAAAGGAAAAAGTGCAAGTTTCTTGCATGCCAGAGATAAGGTACCATTTCTTTAACAAGTCACACAGAATAAAATATCAGTATCACACTTTAGTCATTATTTACTTACTTAGAGATAAGTGGCTACAAAATAATGATAGAGCCAAGGATATTACAGAAAATAGTACAAGACCACTTTTTTCCCCACCACAATAGGATATTACAAAAGCAACAACATGCATGATACTGAAATATTGGCCATTCCATTTAAGGTAAACACTGTTCTATTGATTGAGGCCAGTCTATGCCAAAAAAAATTGCAAATTTGTGATGAAGTAATGCATAATCAGAGTGAAATATATAAAAAGTTCCAAAACATAAAAGAAGCTCAACACTTGAAACTGACCTCTGCAAGTCTGTCCGCACATATATGGAGAAGAGCCATAGCCTTCAAACTCATGCCAGAGGAACTTTAATTATTAGAAAACCCCATAAGGCAATTCACACAATCCATAAAGCAAAATCCCACAATCTGAGCAAAGTGTTCCAAGATAACTGCAACAATTCTCACTTGTTAGGTTGAATTCAAAAGACTGACATGTAAAAAATATACAAACGAAAAAAAAATTAAATAAGTTGGTTTTGGTTAAACCCTGCTCCACATTCTCAAATGCCTGTTCAATTATGGATGCCTGGTCATCATTGGACGCACCGAAGAGGGCAGAGGTTCAGAGTTTAGAACGAGGCGGCAGGGGCGATTTGTGTCACTGAGATAGAAAAAGCAAACAGCAGAAGTTAATTCCACAAACAAATACGAACAAGAAACCAACAACAACCGTACCTACTGCCTTCTAATCTGCCTTCTAATCGGGAAAATTAGGGTTGAGCCGAAAACGCAAAAAACACGAACGCTTCAAACCACCGCCGATTGAGCCTGCGAAATGGAGCGGATTGTGAAAGGAATTCCAAAGCGAGGGGCGCAGTTCGTGCAAAGGACAACGATTCGATTCGAAGAAGCCGGCGAAGACGAATCGAAGGCTGAGGAAAATCGCGTATCGGAAACGGCCGACCAAGACCCGCGGCGATAACATCACAGTACAATTATTACCGACAACAACGAACACTCCAAACAACCAAAGATTAAGCCTCCGAAATAGAAGTGCAAAGCTCAGACAGAAACCTCGGAAGGAAGGAAGAGAGGAAAATCGCGAAAGCAAGCGAGACCCGACCAAAGAAATTACCACACAAATGGATCCAACGGCCAGAAATCCAATTGAATTCGTGATCCAACGGGTGATAACCAAATTCGCAGTTATTGAAAAATTTTTGAGCCTTCTTTTATACTAGCAACTTTTATACTAGCAAAAGGAGCTGTTCTACGCACAACATATTTGACGTAAACAACTGCCCATGGCCAAAGAAGAAACAAGTGTAAATGTATAAAAGTGAGTTAATGATAAATGATTAATTTAAGAGATCAAAACAGTTAATTTCGCATTTTTTTTGTTTTGTTGTGTACAGGTATAATAGAAACTAACCGTTGGTTTGTTTTATCTGTAAATAATATCAATTAATAGTGAGTATATTGTGACATCAATAATTATATACTTTTACAAAATGTGGGGTATGTGGAACGATGGCCGGCTTACTGGTTCCTAAATTTGTAATAAAATGCCGGACAACGCCTGCGAAGGCGTTTGGTTTGTCATGAAACTATAATATAGTTATATTGCAAAGGTGAGGAACGTGGACATTAAAAAGAACATAAGCTGTGGTACCGATAATGGACAAAGCCATATGCTGTGGTACCAATAATGGCCAAAGCCATAAGCTGTGGCTTTCGACAGGATCACAGTGTCTCAATGTTATATCGATGTCTTTTGTCCGCATATTATCCCTTCTAAGTGGCATCCGAGGAGTGGTTTCTTGAGCTATGTTATTAATCTCTACCTACAATGTCAGTATAAGAAATTGGAAGAAAAAGAAATTGGAAAATATGAATCTATAATTCAAGTGTCCTCTCTGCTGGTCACATTGTATTTATTCTTATTATGGATATGTATTCTTATACCTGCATGGACATGTATTATGAATCCATATTTTGCGTTGGTTCAAAGTGCAAACACCTATCAACCCCAACTATGGTAAATTTCCAGAACCTAAAAAAATTTTAACTTCTATATAAATCCGTAAGATTCCAAAGATACAATAATAGGGGAATAATTACAAGAAAGAAAGGATATTTCCTAAGGTGAGTGGGTTGAGAATACTAAAGAAAATATACACATATATATACGCACACACGGAAAGTTTAGTTGTTCAATGTTATCTTTTTTTAAGCAAAAGATTTCATGTGCATTAGTGCGATGAATGGGACAATTGTATGCCTTTTGGGATGTAAATAGAGATATCGTGTATCTAAACTCTAGAGACAGTTTAATAGCTAATCCAATAAGTGACATCGTCGTCATGAAAATGAAAAGCTCCTTAAAATACCTGTTGCAGTTCCAATTCCCATTAATGAAAAGCTTCAGAAGCCTCACAGATGAGTGAATAAGATAATACTCTCCGACAAGTAGGAAATAACACACATTCGTTCAATTAGGGTAAATACAAACCAACTATTGCGTACGACCATAATACAAACCAACTATTTGACAGCTTCTCACAATGATGCCATGGACTCTGCAGAGGAATCTTCGCACGCTTGCCATGGAGATACGATCAACGTTACTCCATCAAATGACCTTACTATTACAGCATGCCTCAATACTTACAATCCTTTCTGATCCAATCGATCACTACTTCACAATGCACAGCATATTTACTGTGAACAATTGCCCATGGAAAAAGAAGAAATAATTGTAGGTGAGGGTATGTGATTTCTTTAAATGATGTTTAATATTATGTTTAAAGAAGTGTTTTTATGTTTTTATATTTAATTTACGAGGGAAGTATGTAGGGCTGATGAAGCAAAAACTAAATAATACTCCCTCCGTCCCATTTAATTTGTCTTGTTTAATTTCTACACACAATCCAATGCAGATATACAATGAAAAAGCATACTCTCCATCAACTGAAATGATTGATACTGAGCCGTGCAGATAAACAAAAATACCGAATTCAATATGCCAGTTTACAACCCATCTCTGATGGAGGCAAAACTGCAAAAGGAAACAACTTGGGAAAATAAAGCTAAATTAAGAGTAAAAGAGCTAACTCGGGTGGCATATATTAAATAGTCATGTATAGAGCAAATGAGTTCAAATATACAAAAAATCCTCTTGCACAATACAAACGCGGAAACCTTCCAACTAAAATTTCTATTCTAATAGAGTAATTACTAAATAACCACTACAATCATTCTAGCAAGCAAGAAAAGGGTACATCGGATTACATAATTGTGTATAAGAACCGGAAAAAATAAGTAAAATGTTGACCGGTCTAGGAGGGTAGACAACAGAATCAAAGCAAGATGCAGCAAGTCAGAATATGAAAATATTCTTGATTAGAAATTATCTTACTTATAGGCAAATGTACATGTCTCATCGGGAGAAACCCAGTATGACTGCTAACTACTTTCACCAGGGCCCAGTATTAATGCTGGTTTGGAGATAATATTAACTTCGCCTGCAACATGGCAAGCTATGAAAGCTTGATCCCCAGTAATCATAACCTGAAGCATAAGTTACACAACATTGATAATCTCGTATACTATGAAGGCATTTGCGTTCCATAACTATTCATGAGGCGTACACTAATATTTAGAATTGGAAACCACTTAAACTTAGCAGGCTCTGTCATGGTAAAAATTGGCATGAATATTTTCAGGACAAGTTTATAAACTTATATGTCTATGAATGAGCTTAGTTTGCTTGACGAATTTATTTCATTTTACAATCATATCTAATCATACAGAATAATTAGTGGTCATCAAATGTTGTCTAACTGCCCAGCATAAAACCATTGAAGTAAATAGATGAGGACAGGAAACTAAGCCATGTATAAAGAACCATCACACACACTACAGAACAAAAACAATGATACCTGTTCGAACTTCAAAGTTGGGGACAGGTAATATTTAGAGACGTCAAATTCACCAATTGGAATATCCACTGGGCCTCTTGAATAAGATCCATCCTCAAATAACCAGAGTATAGACAAATTGAAGGAAGCAAGCCCAGGGAGAAGACAAATAGGATGATAAAGGATCTGAATTTCATTGCTTTCATTGCTGATGGTGAAGTGATTGAAGAGTACAATATATTGCTGGTCTTTCTTAGACACTTAATGTGTAATAACCACTCAGATGGACAAGACGTTAAAGGCACTGCTGGTACAATATTATAGTCTGTAATACGTGACTTGTCGTGGGCTTGCTCGACCCATGATGATAATGTTGAAATCTCATTTCAGTGGTTACTATCAGGTCACTCATTTGGCAAATAGCTCCAGTGTCAATAGCTCCTCTTGACAATTTGCTGGTACAATATTATATCAATATTTTTAACAGATTACCAAATGTAATAAGGTGGCCCAACTTTCAATTCCCTAAGGGGCAGAATATAATATTTTTGTTCGCCATATAATGATGTAAGGTAACATACCACACACAGTTGACTGTTCTTGTTATTTTCTAGAAACATATGTGATATACACAACGTACGGATCTTCGGAGCATCCCTTAATATTCAAAATCCATATCTCCTGCATGTTTCATTCAGTCCGGGCTCCCCCGATTTTGTCAGCTTCAAAATTATCCAAATTCCCCCGGGCATATAAAATAAATCAAATCTAGATTTACTGCCTACCTGGTGGATATTAATGGTGCTTCCATCTTCTCCAGTATGGCTTGACAGACACTATCACCAGGCATGCAAACACCTACATTCTTCCTTGACGCATACCTGGAAGATGTAGTCCCATATCTTATATTTTTGGGTAGACCTTTACTTGCAGTCAAAATGAAAGTATACTGTCACAGAAAGTTGAATTGGTACATTAGGCAAGAAACAAAACACATTACAGCAATAGAACAATGTTGACATTCAGAAGATTTGGAAATGGGGAGATACTCACAATCAGTTACAAGAAAATATTGAAAGGGCTATGTGGCAGACAAATAGCAACAATACTGTGACTGAGTGACTGATAATTTTTGGAATGAGAAGTATTTTTTATTATATAAGTGGTTTGAATATTTTACACGAGGAACTGAAAAACAGTGAGATCAATGCACTAACTAATCTAGTAGGATGTAGGAAAATAACAGAAAATGACAACATTTACCGGACCAGTTTTAAAACCCATATGGTAAATACAGTCAATTGGAAGGCAGAAGCTTTCTTGACAAAGAATGGGATAAGCATATAAACATTGTACAAGTACTTACCTTAACTTCATCAGATGAATCCTCTAGGGCACTCAATATGCATGGGAGAACACTTTCATTGAACAACTCATTTTGTCAAACGGACATAAATGACCCTGGGGATCCAACGGGCACAAAGAATACGACAGACATCATCCTCATTTATGATCTGCATGCGAGGTAAGAAAACTTGATCCACTCAAAGTAAGAAATATAAATGCAAACAAAATCCACATTACAGATGTTGATGGATACCTCAGCTAGAGTAGGGCAGGGTGCACACAGGGCTGCATGCCATCTAAACCACATCTCCATGAGAAATCACATGATAGTTTCAAAAACATCTGCATATGATAGTTTCACATCTCCACAGGGTTCCACACGATAGTTTTTGTCTTTTTGATAAGTAAACCACATCTGCATGATACAAAGAAAAGTTCAATGATAATTTCAAAAAATCAAACAACTTGAGTAAAGCCTGTCATACACATAAGTGGAAAAGATCAAAGTTCGTTCGAAGAATATTCTCCACCACCAGAAGATTCTATTCAATTTCCCCAATAAACCATCATCGAAATGGGAAAGCAAAAGTTACATTGTGTTGTTCCTTAATGTCTTCCACATAAATCCTCATTAAGTTTTCCAGTATCTCCAAATCAAGGGATAGACTGGTCTCATTGACCATTGGCTGTGTCCTGAGCCAAAATTCAAAGCCAGAGCTATGACACAATACATCAGTAGTAAAGACACGGCAGGTTTTGATGCATTTATACTTGAAGGTTTCCATTTCCTTTTGTTGTTTTATGCTCTATACAGATTGTTAATGGCACTAATACTAATTAGAAAATTCCATTGATAGGGCTATAATGTATTCATCAAGCTTGCTCTTAGATATGAATTATACAAACTTTTGAATGTTAGAAAGTTTCTTTTTACAAATTTTTTTTCACAATCATCTCAGCTTTAAAAGTATGTGTGTAGATAAAAATTGCAAAGTAAAATAAGTAAATCAGATGTACTTCATACTCATACTGATCCTGAGTGTGTTTTATTGTTTTTCGGTCAAGCTCTTTCAGTAATCTTCTCATTTTTTTAATTTACAATACCATAATATCAGTGTCAGAGTACCATATATCATAATAACATAATTGACGAAGCTGGGATAAGCATAAGACCTCAGCCTTAAATTCCAACTCCTCTTGTGTTGAATTCTCAGACAATTTTTTAACTGCTTTTTCATTCCCCTGTAACTCTCCCTAAAATTAATAAAGCAAAACGCAAAAAAGTAAGCAAGAACAGCATCAGTTAGAGCCTAGCTATAAATGAACATTCTTTTTTCTATCAGACATTGTAATCATATAAGTGAATAACCTTATAAAGAGTCCCAAATGCACCTTGCCCCAGCTTGTTTTTGTTTGAGAAATCATTTGTTGCAGGTTTGAGGGTGCTAAATTCATATTGCAGGGAATCTGCTTCTGCAGAGTTAAGTTTTAGTCTTTTATGTTTTTTTTCCCACAGAAAAACTATGCATTTCAGAGGGATCAAAGGCTTACTCTCAAGCAGTTCATTCGGTCCGAAAGGAGTTTGTGCCAAAGCAACTGAATTGTTCTCATCTATAGCTTTACAAGTTCACAGATAATCAAGTTTTAGTTATGGTTGATCTTCTAGCTAGGGTGAATAAATAAATTTCAAAGGAGCAAATGCTTATTTCAAGCTGCCGTTCAGTCTGATGCTCATTCATATAACCAAGCCAAAAGCGAGAATGCAAACCAAGGGGGCAAAGACAAATTATTGGCCACAAAAATACTCAAACTACAGATGGGTGTACAGGTTCTTCCAAGATTGATAAGAATTCACCCAGATCAGTCTGTTTCAGAGATTAATTACAAGGAATCAGCGAATCGACCAGGCAGATGTAAAACAATCAAGATTACTCAATATAGAAAATGGGATTAAGGCTTGCAGTGGATGGGGTTAGCACGAGTTTAAGAAGGAAAGGCAAAGGAAAATGAAGCAGAGGTGCGTGCGAGCAGGTCATGTCATCTAAGTTACTACCAACACAAGTAAAGCAAACCGTGAATGCTTGCCCAACACAAGAGTACATAATCTTCAAAATTTGTACAGATATGAATATAAATAAAGAAACTACAAGAATGACCACAACATTTTACATATTATTGGGCAAAGCAGAAATAAAAATTTAGTTGTGCATGACAAAGAAGGCTTTACTTAAGGAAATAAATAGTCCTAAGAATTCCACATAGCAAGACAGGTCATACATAACAAAAATAGTGCAGAGAAGCGTCAAAGGCAAGCAACGAGTAATGTTAGAAGTCATACAAGGCAGAGGGAGGCACAACGTGCTTTGGATGTACAACTGCCCACCGAAAAAGAAAAATTGTTTCTAAGTGAGCAAGTCATTTTTTTAGGTAACTGAATTGTGTGTATGGACAAGCAGCCATCAATACTCTTCATTAGCCAAAAGCAAATTAGATGACAAAGCTATATATATTGGTGAGCGATGTATTGATTAAGTGCATAAACAAGATATTTTATACAACAATTATGCCAAACTGTGTGTGTAAAATCCATGAGCATATCCATAGCTTTGGTACAAAGCATTTGGTAAGTCAGATCTGTAAAAACATTAGCTTTAGATATACTCCTCCTAAGAGAAATTGGTATGGTCAGCATGAATCAAACACCATTACTTAACAAAGCAAACCGACTACATTGGATGATGGGTGGCAACTTGCTGCAACTGACCAGAAATTTGAGGCAGCTGACCACCTGCTTGCCTCATCATAAACATATTTATCAACTCGTTGTTAAATTGGTTAGTTTAGTACGTCTCATTGCTTCTGACGAGCACAAGATTTCAAGCAGCTTAATTAAAAGTTTTGTGTCGAACAAGTCTATTCAGTCAATGCACATAAGGCAAATAATTGGTTCCTCAATCAACGCCGGTATTATCTTGTTTGTTTTAATGAACTAATAACTAATACTTCTACTTAAGTCATTAGTCAGACATTACTTTTAAAAAAAAATTAAAAATTAATATCTAGAATTACATAATTAGAATTGGCATACCTGCTGGGCACTACCACCTAAATGGATTTGCCTGTGTTTTTGTTCACCGCTGCTTCCATAAACCTGGCAAAAGGGTGTTAAAAGCAAATATAAAAATTGGATTACAAATTTAGTAACGGAAGAACAAGATATACTAAATGTAGAAAAAGGAAATTCACCCAAAATTTTTACTTTTTAATCATGTAAGTGTGGCCAACGAAATTCACACAGGTTGTCAAGTACTTATGTATATCTAACCAACCTAGGAAACATTCCAGTACTAATTCTCAAGGTTTATGTCCATATTATTTTCCAGAAAATGATTTGAGAGCTGTTGGCAGAAAACACAATGAAATTCAGAATAAGGCCCATACAAATTAACAAACACAATGAAAAATCAAACTGAATTTACCTTGATATTAGCTCCTGACTCGTTTCTGATTCTAGAAATGTTGACACCAAACCTTCCTATCAATCCACCCACCAGATTTTCGGGGACCAAGAGCTCCATCGGTGCATATTCAGCTGATAAAATGGTGTTCCCACAGATGCCATGATAAAAGTATATTAAACAAAAGTAAAAGTAAAAATAAAAAGGTTTCATTGCAACAAAAAGCAGCAAACAAATGCAGTATTGATCTACTAAAATTTAATTACCTGAAGTAGGATCAACATGTGGTTGTGATTGCCGATGAAATCCAGCATTATAAGATGGACTGATTGATATTACTTGCTTGGGAGGATTTTCTCTATATGTGGTGAATCAAGATGTATCATTTAAAATGTATTACCGATGAAATCCAGCATTATAAGATGGACTGATTGATATTACTTGCTTGGGAAGATTTTCTCTATATGTGGTGAATTATGATGTATCATTTAAAATGTGATGCTGGGCAAACCAAGATGGAAGATAGTTGATGCGAATAACTACTCACCGGAGTTAAAAGGCAATGCATTTATTTTACCAAAGACACAAACACAGACATACAACGCAAGTGTTTAGATGACAGTAGTAAAAGAGCAGCAGAGGATGCAGCTACTTCAGGGCATTAATTGATAGCCATACAAGATATCTATCAGCCATTTATGTCCCAACAGTTCCCAGTTGCTGTCAATACAGTCAACTACACTTTGTATTTACTACCAACAATACCTAACTAAATTGATATGTTAACCAACGATAACAAAATCAAACAATGTATAGGTTCACAGCAAAGTTAGATGCAATAAAAGCTCACAGCTCAATGAAAGGTTGATATGCAATAAAAGCTCACAGCTCAATGAAAGGTTGATATCTATCAGCCATTTATGTCCCAACAGTTCCCAGTTGCTGTCAATACAGTCAACTACACTTTGTATTTACTACCAACAATACCTAACTAAATTGATATGTTAACCAACGATAACAAAATCAAACAATGTATAGGTTCACAGCAAAGTTAGATGCAATAAAAGCTCACAGCTCAATGAAAGGTTGGGGTCCAAAAGAATACCCACCAATAACGTGTCGGCTATCGGGCCTTCCATTGGAGATGAGCTTAGGACCAGCAAGACCGCCCTGGCAAGATTGAAGCATAGTGAGAAGTCCCCTCACACAGTTCACCTCAGTTTTCTCCATCACCTCTGGAATTCTCTGTGATCTTCCCCCGGCCATTACCCTATGAAATAGGAGTAGTTAACAACTCAATTGAACAACAATCCACTCAAACAAGTTTTAAACCACTCAAATTCAATCAAGTTTTAAAGCACTTAAACAAGAACAATTAAACAACAATCCACTGCTAGGATTGGAAACAACAAGGAAAGATGAACAACTATACATGTAATTTACGGAAAATTAAGGAAACATATGGACCAATGAGATGTGCAAACAAACCCACCCTAAATTAAGATCATCAGGATCTGTACAGGAGCAGCATGAAACATAGAATCCTTGCATTCGGCTTTCTAGACGGAGGCAACGATACCGCGGGCGGAGGGGGCCGGTAATGAAGCTGGCAAGCAGCAAGCAGCAAGCAGAGAGATATTTAGGAATACAGCAAAAGAACAAGTTTCTGCCGAATTGAGGCAATGACTATCCACTCAAAAGAAAACAAAAAAACAAAAATTTTAATACAATATTTAAATTATAGTAATTTATAAACTACAATGAATTTAAGAAATATCTTTAAGTGTAGCATATTACACTAATAGATAACAATCCTTAATCAAGGTACTTTTGTTTGGGGTTTCAAATGAGTACGTAATGAAATATCCTTCAAAAATAAATAATAGAAGACCAGGCAAAAAGGAAAAGAAAAATGGATGTATCATGCAGAGCAGTATTATCTACCTTCTCAGCTTCAATATAGGCCTGCTCCAAAATAGAGAGCTGAACTCCCCAAACAACTAATGTTATGTCACTACCTCCACGAGTTACCTGGACATTGCAATTTTTTTAGACTAATAAGATCGTACATCAATGATTGAACGAAATTAGCCAAACAACAACTCCATGAAAAGTGAAGAGAAGGCTAAGTCAATACTTTTTTTTAAGAGGTCAACAAATTAGTTAAAAGAGTTCTTTTCTAAAAATAAATAATAAAATTAAACCCCCTTGGTCGATACAAGGTTAAGCAAGTAAAAACCTGGCCGTCAGATTGATTTTGAGCAGTCTCATTGTCACTTGCCCTTGATTCTTCTTCATCATCTTCTTCCTCATAATCAGAGCCTTCAGATAGATAGTCATCTTCTTCATCATCGAATTCATCCTCGTCTATAATTTCATCACTCTCAATGTCACTCTCATCTAAATCAGTATATGGTTCATTGTCTGCATCACCTTCCTAAAAAAGAAAAAGAAGAAAGGGGTAATTGCATAAATGAAGCCATTCATAATTTCCTTTGAAATAATTAATACCAAAATGCCAAGGAACTTCTGAAGCATTACATAAAAGGTTGTCATGAGGACTTTGAAGTAAAATTTATTCTTAGCCTCTTTAGAAATCACTAATACCATAATTCCAAGGAACTACCGCAGTTTTATATATTTACCCTGGGGCATTTCAGGGGCATTAAATCTGAGTCCTTAAAATGATTTTGAGAGTCTTTGTAAACTTTTGATTCCTTAATTTAGAACAAGAATTTGCATTGGACTCACAGTGAACATGGAGCCCCAACGAGCAGAAGTTCAGGGGGAATAACAAGATTTCAATTGTCAATACACAAACGCAACACCTTCACGATTACTTCTAATTTCTAAGTATACTAAAAAAGTAAAAATAATAGTAAGCTAAAGACCAAATAATTTGACAAAAAAATCTAAATTAAACATTGAAGTATTGAAAGAATGAATATAATGTATTATAACTAATCATAACAGTTCATTGTGAGTTCATTAAATACCCCAAAGTAGGATTTTGACTATGGCGAGTGCTGAGAATGATTGTATAAATTCAAATAAATCTCGTCATCATTCATATACCATCATTTACAAGATGCAATGTTGATAGCAAAATCAGGGAGATGCAATGTTGATGGCAAAATCAAGGGACAGTAAAGACAATTGATAGAAAATCACCACCAAAACCATAAGAAAAGAAACAAAAGGGCTCACTGATGAATGGCCACCCGAAACAAGTGGATACACGCAAGGGAAATGCTTGTATGAAAAGAGCAAAACCCAAGGGGTCCAGCAAATAATAAACCTATCTCATCAATACCTATTTTGCTCCAAGGACCAAAGGAATAAGGCATTCAGGCTCATTTGCTTGAGTGGACTCATCAATAAGCACCTCTCAATGAATAATTAAACAAGATAACAAAGGATAAACTTTATCAAATGATCATTAGTCACAAAAAACAGTAAGAAAGGAATTGTTGAAATAATAAACAGAAACCCCAACACTTAGGTGTAAAATGCCAAGCCTACCTGACGAAATCTAAAATTTGCCAACCGCAGATCTCCAGCCCCAACACATGTCCAAACACATGTCCATCATATAACATCAGCACTCTGAGATATCTCCATCTCAGTGGCGCGCTTGAGCGCTTTATATTTTTTCTCATCACTGCTTGATAATTCTCCTATGGTGTGCACAATTCAATATTAATACTCATGATTTTGAATAAATGAATTCAATAAAAACTGTGTAATTTTCCATATAAAAGGAAATTAAAAAAATGCACATTTAAATAGCCACAATATAATGAAAGCTACCAACAATTTTATATTGCATCATGAATATTTGTATACATAAGTAAGTAATTACAAAAAGGGAAAAAAAGGGGGGGGGGGGGGGGGGGGGGGGGAGGTGAGGGGGAGTTACTTTAAATGTTTACCCACTCAACAAATCAATGAAGAAGCAAAATTGAAAGGTAGCACATAGTAACACCAACCATTCAAAAACCAGGAAGAAAAGAAATTGAAAAGGCAAGACACATGGGCACATGGAACACACTTGCTCGTCTTTTAGATGCTGTAACTTATGCAATTCACTCTTTTCAGATGTGTCAAGATGTCTAACCTGTGCAGGAAAGAGCATGGCTTAAAACATACCAGAAGTCAAATAAGTGATCATAAAAGATAAGGCACAGGGAAAATGAAACAACACTCGACAGAATCAAACCCGATAATGCAAGGTTAAATGCTCAACAGGTGAATTAACAGCTTCCCTTGATTTTGCACAAAGCCTCACAACCTTCAAACAGAAAGAATAACACTACTTAATGAGAACAGTAGAGGAGCTCAGTTTTAAAATAAAGTATTTATTCCTTCATGCTCAATAAATAATTTTGCTATTTCATGTTGGGGTTTTAGTCATCAGGAGGCTTAATTCTGGATGGAACAGGAAACAAGTTTCAAAACAAGCTCGGAACAATCATTTGGACAAAGTAAACTACCAATCATAGGGAAATAAATTCAACATAAACCTTGATTCTTGTAACAATGAGAGAATAGCTTAGGTTGAATAATAGCATATTAAACTCCAGTGGAACCTATGAACCAGCAAACTGTCATGGGACATGAAATGAAACTTCAAACAAAATAGCAGCAAACTTGGAGAGCTACAAACATTACCAAATTTGCTTCAATGAATTCAATCGAGTAAGCAAGTAGACAACTCCAAATCAAATAGCCAAAACTGCCAAAATTTTCAATCAGAACGCTAAAACATGAGACAAAACTTCATAAGAATCCGATCAATTCAGCAAGATTTTAACTATCGCAATATGTAATCCACTCAAGAACGACCAAGAAACAGGACAAGTTTCAATCCTAGACGCCAATCAAATTTCCTCAACCCACTCAACAAATCAATGAAGAAGCAAAATTGAAAGGTAGCACATAGTAACACCAACCATTCAAAAACCAGGAAGAAAAGAAATTGAAAAGGCAAGACACATGGGCACATGGAACACACTTGCTCGTCTTTTAGATGCTGTAACTTATGCAATTCACTCTTTTCAGATGTGTCAAGATGTCTAACCTGTGCAGGAAAGAGCATGGCTTAAAACATACCAGAAGTCAAATAAGTGATCATAAAAGATAAGGCACAGGGAAAATGAAACAACACTCGACAGAATCAAACCCGATAATGCAAGGTTAAATGCTCAACAGGTGAATTAACAGCTTCCCTTGATTTTGCACAAAGCCTCACAACCTTCAAACAGAAAGAATAACACTACTTAATGAGAACAGTAGAGGAGCTCAGTTTTAAAATAAAGTATTTATTCCTTCATGCTCAATAAATAATTTTGCTATTTCATGTTGGGGTTTTAGTCATCAGGAGGCTTAATTCTGGATGGAACAGGAAACAAGTTTCAAAACAAGCTCGGAACAATCATTTGGACAAAGTAAACTACCAATCATAGGGAAATAAATTCAACATAAACCTTGATTCTTGTAACAATGAGAGAATAGCTTAGGTTGAATAATAGCATATTAAACTCCAGTGGAACCTATGAACCAGCAAACTGTCATGGGACATGAAATGAAACTTCAAACAAAATAGCAGCAAACTTGGAGAGCTACAAACATTACCAAATTTGCTTCAATGAATTCAATCGAGTAAGCAAGTAGACAACTCCAAATCAAATAGCCAAAACTGCCAAAATTTTCAATCAGAACGCTAAAACATGAGACAAAACTTCATAAGAATCCGATCAATTCAGCAAGATTTTAACTATCGCAATATGTAATCCACTCAAGAACGACCAAGAAACAGGACAAGTTTCAATCCTAGACGCCAATCAAATTTCCTCAACCCTTCTCTCACTTGATCTTTATCCAACAATAAAATCCTAAAAACCAAACATTTCAAGAACGACCATTCGACCCCGCCGACAACCGGGCAAGAACACAACAATACACAAAAATTTAAAAATAAACACCAAATTTAAAAAGAGGATACGTAGTTTATATCCCCGCTTCGCAATTCTCAGTATTTAAGCAACGCCCGTAATCAAAGAAACCCCAAATGACACGATGCCGCAGAACGGCGCGGTGATTGGCGGGGAAATGAGCGATGGACTTTCTAAGGCAATTTTGGGGGAAATAGACGACGATGGGACAGTTTCCAACGGCAGTGACTGTACGGCAGCCTCCCACAGCGTCCGCAGCGGCGGTGGCTCAAATGGAGGAAGGCGTCGCGGCGGTGTCTACAGCGGGCGTTGGGCAACGGTGCCGGCGACCGCACAGAGGCAGCGTACGCAGCGGCGATGGCTCAAATGCACGAAGGTGTCGCTGGCAGACGGTAGCAGTTTCTGATGAACGAAAAATTGGGGAAATTCGGGAAACTATAGAGGAATTCGCGAAAGGAAGCAAGAGGAAGAGAACAATAGAAGCGAGGGTACACGAATTAAATGATGATCCAACGGTCGAGATTTGCAATTGAATTTGTGATCGAAGGTTGAAAACGCAATTCCACATGTACAGATTTGGAACTACCGTTCTTATAATATATACTCCCTCCGTTTCTAAATAAAGGTTACACTAGGTATTGACACGGGATTTAAGGCACAATTTTAAAAGTAGTTTAGTTGATTCCTAACAAGTAATTAAGTAACTAAATCAAAAGTAGCCACTTTGACTTTTATCCCTCCTTTTTAAATATTGGAGGGACTTCAAAGTTCAAAAGTTTCAACTTTCCCTCTAATTTAATTTACATATACACACTGACCCAGCAGATCATTCAAAAGTGCAAAATGGCTTTAGGGTAATGTTTCCAGCAGCAGCAGATCATTCTCTTCTCCACTGACCCCAAAATGTTTCCAACTTCCAGCAACAGCAAATTGTTTCAGGTAATGTAATCCATTCCTCCACTTCTCACTTTCCATTTCTCCATGGTTCTCCTCCATTGGGATAGCATTGAAGAGGAAGAGCTCTTACAACTTCAAGATTTAGTTGAAGATGATGATGAAGATGCTGCTTTTGGTGATTTCAGCTCTTCCCCCCCTTTCCTTTCTGATTCAGAACCTGAAATGGCCACAAAAACTCCATTAGAGCCACAAGATACACATGAAGAAAATCATGTCAGCAAGCATAATCTATCAAACATGCAAAGGATGCATATTGTGCAAAAACTCCTTGCAGCAGAATTTAAGCATAAGACACTTGGGAATTCCACACTTCCAAGAGGCATTATCTCTAAAACAGCATTAGAATATGGGTGCAGCAGGAAGACTATATCAATGTTGTGGAAAAGTGCAAAGTTACAAAAGGAGAATGGTCATGTAATCAATGTAAACAGCAAGAAGAAGGAAAAAGTGGGCAGAAAACGCAGAGAGTTCAGTGATGAAGTGTTACAATCAGTTCCATTGCATAAAAGGACATCAATAAGATCATTTGCCACACAACTCCAAGTAAATCCTAGCCTGGTGTACAGGTTACTTGAAAGGGGAAAGATTAGATCTCATACTAGTGTAATCAAGCCAAAACTCAGTGATTCTCAAAGAAAACAAAGGCTGGAGTGGGTATTGAAACATATCAGTCCTAGGACATTGACCACACCAGCTATTTTTGAAGGATTATACAATCATGTTCACATTGATGAAAAATGGTTTTATATGAATCTAAAAACCAAGAAGTTCTATCTCCTGGCGAAAGAAGAAGATCCGTACAGGTCGGTACAGAACAAGAACTACATTATGAAGGTGATGTTTTTGGCAGCTGTTGCTAGACCTATAATCAATGGTGATGGTGATGTTATTTGGGATGGAAAAGTTGGGATTTTTCCATTCACAGAGGTTTATCTTGCACAACGAAGCAGTAGCAATAGAGTGAGAGGCACTCCAGAAATCAAGGTTGTCCAAAGAATAACAAGAGATGTCATTAGACAAAAATTGATCAATGATGTGATTCCATGTATCAAGGCAAAGTGGCCAACAAATTCATCAAGACAGATTATCATACAACAAGATAATGCAAAGCCACATATTCTACCAAATGATCATGAATTCAATGCAGTTGCACAAGTGGATGGGTTTGATATCAGAATTGTTAACCAACCAGCTCAATCTCCTGATCTCAACATTCTGAACCTTGGTTTTTTTAGGGCTATTCAATCTTTGCAACATGAAGAACATCCTAAAAACGTGGAGGAGTTGGTAAATGCGGTGCAAGATAAGTACCATGCATTTGACCCTAAATTGCTTAATTATACATGGCTTCAGTTGCAATATGTAATGCTTGAAATTCTAAAGCACATGGGCCACAACAACTACAAAGATCCACATCATGGTAAACAAAAGTTAGATAGGCTGGGGTTGCTGCCAACAAACGTGGAAGTTGAGCAAAGTGCGATTGACGCAGCTCTACTGTTCGTAAATGAAGGTAACATTTCAGTAAATGAAGCAGCTAACCTAGAAGCAGTGCCTGAAGACAACTAATTGCAATAATTTATGGACATTGTAGCAGTCATTTTGTATAGTAAAAAGCTGATTGTGTGTGAATATATATTGTACAAAAATATTGGAGGTAGAAATCCCATTTTATTTACATATTTTGGGGATCTTCTAGGCCAATATCTTGATGAAAAACACTTTCGTAAAGAAATGAAGAATGCGTTTAAGTATTACCTGTAGTAATGCTTGTACTAAATCTCCTACCAAAAAATTGAGGGAACAACTTTTCCCACATTTCATGGGCACAATTATCGTTAATATCAAATAAGCTTTTCATGTACTCGCTTTTCCTCGATAAGTCACATACTTTGCGGCTGGAGCAAGCTTTCAGTTCCAGTGTTTTAGGAATGTGAAGCGTAAACTTAGCCACCGAGGTAGATGGTGGAGTTACATACCCAATGCCCTTTGTTGTTGATGGTTTTTTTTTCCTGTGCACAGGAGATGAAAAAAACAAAAAGAATGGTATTCAATTCAAGGAACATAAGAAAATAAGCATGCCATTATACGTAAGCTAAAGCATCCAGAATAATTCACTCACTTCTGAATATGCTAATGCCTGTGCCACTTGAGTAAATTTTTTCCGGAGTTTCTTGGACATACAAACTGGAATCAGAAATTGGCGTGGATGGAGGAGTCTCATCCACGATCTCACTTTTTGATGACACATTAATAGGCTCTGTCCATTTAAAAAAAAAAATTGAATATAAGTTTCAAATATTTGAACCTTTTTAAGCAATGGATAACTAACATACTTTTGGTGGCATACAATGAGCAAGAATGCAAGATAGAAAAGAAATACATTCACTATCAGGAAATAAACATCGAACTATTGAGTCCTTTGATGAATTAAGTGGAGTATCCATTCACCTATTTGCATTAATTGGAAATAACTGAACTTGTGGGAACCTTTGGTCTGCCAAAGAGAATTAAAAGAGGGATATGAGGTCTGCCAAAGCCGAACATACAATACTTTGAATCAAGGCTTTCAATTCCAAACACTTTCACTATGTATCCTCAACATCCTTAAAGAATTCATTTCTCATTTTTCTTTGAAATAAACTTATGGTCATGTGAACCCAATGAGAAAGTTCTACTTAATGGTTGTAAAGCCAATTGATTGGTTTAGGAAACTGCCATATGGCTTGTACAGCCCAAACACCAAATAAGTGAAATTGTGATATCTTAAAAGTGATACTCTTACCACATTAATAGCATAGTCCAGAATCCATGTTGATTTTTGTTGGTGCGAAGTTCCTACACCAGTGTGTAGACAACTTTAGACTTCACTTATCTGAAAATAATGCAAACAAAGCAATGTCAGACTTCAACTCAATCTCTTTTTCATAAGCTGTAAAGACTCTCAAATTAGTTAAATTACCGAACCACGCACATTATGGAACCATTCAATATTATTTGTATAGAACTTATATAAACCCTCAAACTCATCAGGTATCTTACCCATTAGCACATTATTGGCAAATTCAATGACCTCGGATTTATATGGCTACCAAGATGAATACGGATTGAGCCACCAATTAAATCAGATGTTAAAATCAACCCCCAATTCAGAGCCCCATCGTCTCTCCAATCTCTCCCCTTCTTCAACAAGTAAACAGCAACCACAACACCTTTTTAACAACACCGCCCCCATTTCTTCAATATGTCGCGCTTTCAAGATTTAGTCAGAATATGTATATGAAAGGCCAACCTCCCAAATAATTTATCCAGCTAAAAGAAATCAAAACAAGCAAAACTCTGGCCCCAAACCCCCTTAATTAACAAACCAAACCAAACCCAACACCTAAAACCAACACTTCCAAATCCAACATACAAAAAGGGGGACCAAGAGAAGTATTGCTACTTACTGGAGACGAGACGGAAAGTGTTGAGAGCTTCCCAAGCATATTTTTGACGTATAAGCTCAGAAAAGCACAATACCGCGCGAACCGAACGATGCTACAGAGCAGAAGAAACGCACAGATCTGGTAAACCCAAAAATTCGAAATCAATGTAAAGAGAAAAGAGGATTGAATCAATCTGAGATCGAAATCTAAAATCTTACCAAAGAAAAGCCACAAGGGAGACGCACCAGTAAACACCCGACGTCTCCTTCGATTAAATCTGAATCCTAGACTGTAAAGAGCCGACTTCTCCGATTAAAGCGACAACCAAGACAAAATCGATCAAAGAAGATCCAAACGGGAGTGGAATAACGCCTCTCAGTGGAGTTTGGAATGGAAAAGGGGATTGTTGGAGCAGGGAAGTAGAACCCTAATTTTTTGGGAGATCCAGAGGAGGAAGAACATGGTCGATGCTTGAAGGAATATTGCGAAAAAAAAGAGATTCAGAATTGCTGTTGCAGAGAAGAGATCTGGAATAATTTAGGGGTTTTTTTTTTCTATTTCAATTTATTTTAATAAACTTAGTAATCACTAATTAAGTATAGTTAACAAAATTCATTAACTTTGAAATTTTTTCTAAATATGGTAATGTAACCTTTATTGTGAAACACCCATAATTGGAAAGTGTAACCTTTATTTAGAAACGGAGGGAGTAGAAGATATAATAGAATAGATATTAATTTCCGCTGCAACTGTAATGATACTATTTTTAAGTTATATTTCAATGGGCTATTTGAACGTTTTAAATTCTGAAAAACCATAGTCTTGCATCTCTTTAGTAAGCTCAGAGAAACCGTGTCTTGCTAGGGAGGTGTGGCGGTGACATCCCGGCCTGGGTTATCAAATCCGGGTGTTACATATGTTGCCAAAACGGCATGAGATATATGGCCTACACTCTCGTGAATATCCATATGGGTTTCCCGAGGCTCTTGAGGGGTACTGGCTATGGCAGATACGGCTGCGGCCGCCGGCTTCCGGCTAAACTTGACGAGATTGCGATGCAATCGTGAAATACTTGAAATACTAAATCTTGAGAGTAATGGAGATAGTTAAATATTTATTTATTGTCCTTTTTAAATTATTTAATGCTTTATTAAATTAATTATGGCTTTTATTTAAATTATGCTAAATGTATTATTGATTAGTGTCATGAATTAATTATGCGAATTTGTTAGATTATTAAATTGGATTATTTATGATTTATTATCATGCTTTTGTTTAAATATTAATTAATCCCTTTGAAACCCCACGATCATGTCTGTATTAACTTACTCAGCAAGTTGTGCTGACCAAACCATGTTATTTCTTTTTTCCTCACAGCGTATGTGGAATGAGCATGAGCACGTATATGCATGGGGGAATATTTTGGGAAACTTTATATTTTAAATTCTTGCATTAGATGTAACACCCCGGATTTGATAACCCAGGCCGAGGTGTCACCGCCGCACCTCCCTAGCAAGACACGGTTTCTCCGAGCTCACTAAAGAGATGCAAGGCTATGGTTTTTCAGGATTTAAAATATTCAAACAGCCCATTCATAGATAATTTAAAAATAATACACCAAAGTTGCAGCGGAAATTTTAATTTGTGCAGCGGAAATAATGTATAAGGGCCGACATGGCCAAAACACGGGTTAAACAGTCCCGTTCATGCAAGTCGTAATTAAATACAGGGATTTAAAATAGAGAATTCCCCAAATGTTCCCATGTATGCATATGATGATGCATATTCTTCGTACTCTGTAAGAAAAAGGAGATATATGGTTTGGGTCAGCAAAAACGCGCTGAGTAAGTTAACACATAGCATGGGTTAGGGGTTTCAAAGCCTTTAATTAAATTTAATGAAAAGATTTCTTGTAGTAAAATGATTTGCGAGGCATAACTAAATAAATACTTAAAAATATTAGTTATTTTGTTCTCCCGTTACATAACCATTTCAACAATTTATCAGATAGCCGGCAATCCGGCGGCCGCAGCCAATTTCAAAAGTATCATTTAGCCGGTGATCCGGCGGCCTCAGCCAATTTCAAAAGTATCATTTCTCAAAATATTTTTCGTTTCTTTTATAGTTCACCATTCACCAGGGCTCTTGTGACCGCAATCCTCATAACCAATATTTTCCCGCAGGAAATCATACAATTGCCCTTGGGGAATCTAACCCGCAAGAACTCAATACATCCTGGGGAATCTAACCCGCAGGAAAACATACAATCGCCCTTGGGGAATCTAACCCGCAAGAACTCAAATATATCATTGGGAATCAAACCCGCATGAATCATATTGATAATGTCAAACTTGATCACAAGTCCCCAATGTTTCAAAAGAATTCTTTTAAGAAAAATGTTTTTATTTGGTGTAACGGGATTTTTCAAAGATATAGCTTTATCGTAATTCCAACGTCTCGATCGTTGTTTAAAAGATTTCAAAAATCGATCGATGTCACAGTTTGCGCCTTTTTAGTTTAAAAATCCATTTCTTAGGCGATTGTTCTGAAATTTGTACAGTAACTCAAAAACATCCCAACGAACAACTTTCGTGTTTTAAGTTTTTCGGAAAAACGATGGGAAGCATGTCAAAAATCAAGTTTTCTTCAGAAACAAAAAGCTGTCAGGATTCAGGTTTGACAACGTTAAAAGATTTGACTTTTTAGCATATCAAATGGACTCCAAAAATTCTAAAATTTTACAGAGACATACTAGACATGATTTCCAACAACTTTTGTTTAGATCATGAAGATTGATTCGGACTAGAAATGATAGGAACAAGCTCATCAAGATCGGCTATAAAATCTGTCATCCTTTGACAATTCTTAAAAACGCAGAATATGTCCGATACGATTTGGGGTATCAAAACTTGATGAAAATCTTTGAAATTTTTACACAATATAGCTTATGATCTTTGGATCAAAATCTTAGTTTTGAGTTTTCAGGTTTGAACACTCGAAGTAAGAGTTTTGCTCGTCGAGTTTGATTATGAAATCTATCAAGCTTCTTGACATCGGTTCTAACGCAGATCGGATCGGCTCGAGTTTGGAGGTTCAAATCTCAATGAAAAATTCTAAAAATTTGCAGAAATGTTCTATACTCATAGATCTATAACTTTCATGTTCAACACCAATCCTAGATCGGCCTAGATCCATGGTCAAAATAACCAACAAGATTGAGAGTGAAATCTGCCAAAGTTCTAAGATTCAGATTTAATGCTCTTCGGTTTTGGGTCGGTTTCAGGTTTCAAAACATCATGAAAAATTCTAAAATTTTTACAGAAGCTAGACCAAAGTCTTAGGAACACTTTTCATGTTTTGAGTTTTTCCGTTTGAGCAGCTTTAGGGGTTTGAAAAATTCATACGAAAACGCTGCGTTGAGGGTTTCTCTTGTTGACAGATTTTTATTAATTTCCTTGAGTTGAATCTCTATGTTTGGTTGCATTTTAAGTCACCCAAAACCATAGTAAGGTTAACTTACAGTGGGGATGATGTTTAGGAAGTCACGGGGTCGTCCGGAATCCACGGGATGTCACGAACGAATCTCTTCCACCCGATTTATTCTTCCCTTGGCTCCGATTTGTGTTCGAATATGAAGATTCGTAAGTTAGTATGATGTTTATGATCTTAAAATCATAAGGAAACTTGAATAACATCTTACCAACAATCCAAAGCCTGCAATCCTTGATCTACACACTTCCTTGGTTGGATTTGGTTGCCGGAAACTCGTCGGAAAGTCGCCGGAAGTTCGTCGGAAGAGTGTTTGGCTTTTGGGAGAGTTTTTGGAGAGTTTGGGGTGAATGATTGATGAAAATGGCTGAGAATGGGGATGGGATTGATTACATAACATCCAAAAAGATGCCACACCCGTGATAGATCAAGATTCCCACCTTTGGGACCCAAAAAATGGCAAAAAGTCCCAAAAACACATAAATCCCGACTGCTACAGTAGCATGCTACAGTAGCGTGCTACAGTAGCATGCTACAGTAACTTTTTTTTTTTTTTTTTTTTTTTAAAAAATTTTTTTTTTTTTTTTTATATATATATATATATATTAAGATTCTTATCTTAAAAAAATCATAATGTGGGAATTTTTGTGATCTTGTAAGTCATACATAGCTTCAAAAAGGAATATATTCTTTATTTGAAAATGACAAGATATGATTAATATTCCACCCTACAATTTCAAACCATAGTCAAATTATTCCCAATTATATTATGGCATTCTAGAATAATTCATAAAAAAAATATGGGTAGAATGATTAATCAAGGATATATAGAAAATAGATAATTCTCATTATAATTTAAACATGTAAATATATACATGTATATACATGTGTACATGTTTGGAAAGATTATTTCAAGACCAAGGTATATATGTGTATATAAACTTGTATATGGATTTAAAATATTCTATGAACCATATACTTATTACACTTGATATTGAAATCCATATATTTATTTGAAAAGACAAATATATATAATTTTTCAAAGTATGTTTTGTAGAAAATAATATACTAATCTTTAAGCACATATTTGAACATATAAATATATATAGATTTGATTAAAAATCTACTTAGTGAATTGATCAAAATATATATATTCATACATATATATCGGGCAATTTCTATGGTATTACAATCTACCCTCCTTAAGAATCAACTTCGTCCCCGAAGTTGCGCGACTTATTGACCGATTGATTGATTGTGGTTGTGTCATTAAATTTCTTCCGACTTCACGGGTTCTTGGAATTAAAATTCTTTTCCTTCTTGAATTTAATTCCAATTATCTTGACTCAATTCATGGAATGTCTTCGGGCTTCCTTTCCCTCTTTTATTCCATTTTGAATTTTAATCTATCGGCGTTTCATATCCGAGCAATAATTTATTGTGATAAATTATTTTCTTCTTCTCGGATATATTTCGACATTGATCGGAATAAATTTTTATTCCGTTGGGCGTTGATAAAAATCTGGGGTATTACATTAGACTATAGTATAAACGGGTCTGTTTAACCCGTGTTTTGGCCATGTTGGCCCTATTTACATTTTCCGCTGCAATACTTATACTTAGATACTATTATTCCGCTGCATTATAATATTTATTTTTGAACTTATATTGAATGGGCTATTTGAATGGTTTTAAATGATTTAAATACTGCAATACCTAGCATTGCATCTCTTTAGTAAGCTCGGAGAAACCGTGTCTTACTAGGGAGGTGTGGCGGTGACATCCCGACCTGGGTGACCAAAAACCGGGGTGTTACAAGTTGGTATCAGAGCCCGGATATTTTTAAACTATTATTTTTAAACCATTATTATTTTTAAATTATTATTATTTTTAAACTACTAGATTATTATTTTTAAACCATTAGTATTTATATTATTAATATAGAAGCCCAAAATTATTATTTTAAACTTTCCTAGCCCAAAATTATTTTTAGCCAACTTATAATTATTTTGACCCAATATAGAGGTCCAAGGATATTAAATACTATTTTAAATTTTTAAGCATTATTTCCATGGAAATGAATTTTTATTTTAAAACCCATGGAAAAAAAATATATATAGTGCATGAACTATTTTTGGGGGGAAATCATCATTTGCATGTGCATACTGCATTGCCTGAACTTAGAGAACCTAGAAGCGTGATACATTCTAACTTAGATCTTTTGCTTGCGCTGATGGCTAGTCAAGATATGATGAACTTGATGATCAAAATGGTGAACGCTCACTTTGACTCCCAACAAACCATAGAATAAATGAAACATCGTATGGCTCAATTAGAGGCAAATCTGCACCATATAGGCAACTTTAGAGAGGCGGATCACCACCGCATAAACCAACTCGAACGCCAAGTCCAAACCCTCACTAAGCAAAACCTAATACTGAAGGAACACGTTGATGCTCATGGACAAGACTTGAACACCATCTTTGACGATCTACTGCCGCCAAGTTCGGAGGAGGAAGACCCGGAGGAGGATCCCGCTACTCCAACGGAGGACGTCTTGAGGCTCTAGGGATTTTATTTATAGTAGATACTATTTTTGCTACGAAAACGTTGCTATTTTTGTACATGTCCTCACTTGTATTAAAAGCTTCTTTTAAGGGAATAAAATACAAGAGTTATTCATTTAAACAAAATAAAACAAAACCTTGCGTTACTTTAACGTCCAATCAAGCACTATGTGTAAAAGCATAAGCACATACATAGTGACTTGCCTAGACAATATATTACGTTCTAATTTACACCGTTTGTAACAGAATGGCACTACGAGGAGATCAATGAACCAACCTGCTTCCCAAACTACTATTGAAGTGCCACCAAATGACACCGAACCCGCTCAACCTGTAGGAGAGCAACCCCAAGGTGCGCAGGACGCCCCCGCACCGAACAATGTGGGCGATCGTCTTCGGACGATAGAGGAGGTCTTGATTGCGCTAGGGAACGCGCAAGTCAATCCGGGCCAAGCTGCGGCGGTACCTCTGCCCCAAGCTCGCCCTAACTACCTGGCAATGGTGAATCCCTACCAGCCACCCCACTATGCTGGTGAGGAGGATCCAGCGAAACTGGAGGAATGGATCCGGACCTTTGACAAGCTGCTGGGCGCGGTCAAGTGTCCGGAAGGAGAGAGAGTGCACGTCGCTTCGTACTATTTGGGAGGCGAAGCGGACGGCTGGTGGCAGGCGACTCAAGCCAAGCTGACCAAGGATGACGAGCCCTACTCTTGGGCGGAAACGATGGAGCTACTCAGGGATAGATTTTATCCCTTGAGTACTAAAGCTGCAATGTACGAAGAGTTTCTGTCACTGAGACAAGGAAGCCAGACTGTGCAAGAATACTACACTCGATTCAAGGAGTTGGTGAGGTTCGCACCAAGACTAGTACCCACGGATGCGGAGAAAGCTCAAAAGTTCGAGATGGGACTGAACCTGGCAGTACGCGAGGTGATTGCAGGGGTGCACTACCCTGATCTGCAGGCAGTGTACGATCACGCTGTGGCAGTGGCGCGAGTACAGCAACTGAAAAGGAGAGTGAGTGAGGAGTCTAGCCGGGGTCCCCAAGACAAGAGGAACCGGGACGCGAGAAGCAAGAACAACACGGCAAGGAACGAACAGCGGAGAGTGTCGAATAGGCCACAACAAACCAACAATGGAAGGAGGTTTAACAAAGAAGAACCGGTACCACCTTGCCCGAGGTGTGGGCGACCCCACCTAGCGAGGGGATGCCCTCAACAAGGGGCATGCTTTCGGTGTGGACGTATGGGCCACATACGTCGGGAGTGCCGAACAAGGCTTGAAAACATAACGAAGAGGGAAGACTTGGTCACGGGGCAGGGGCAGCCTCAAAATTAAAACGGACGGAACGACAACAATCAGGGGTATAGACCCCCTCAAAATCAATTTAGGCAGCCGAATCAAAATCAGAACCAACGTCCTCAACCACCTCAGAATCAAAATCAACAGCAAGATCAGCAGCCGAATCCAAACAAGCAAGGCAATCAGGGACGCCCGATGGGAAGACTTAACGTGGTTAACCAAGCGGACGTGCCTGCACAAGGAGAAGTGATGGCAGGTACATTTCCTGTCCTAAATACACCCCTTAGAGTCTTATTTGATTCTGGAGCTAGTTGCTCAATCATAGCATCAAGGATAGTGCCTGAGTAGATCTACCTAAGTGCGAGATAATTAGCTTAGGAATTCAACTGCCTTCAGGAGAAGTAGTAGCTTGCTCTAAACGATACAACGGAATTCCTATAGTGATCAAGAACGTAGAATTCTTCGCAAACTTAGTAGAGTTTAACTTAAGGGACTTTGACATTATACTAGGGATGGACTGGTTGTCCCAGTATAAAGCGGTGATCGAATGCCAAAAACAAAAGATCACCCTGTCGAAAAGTAGGGGAAAGAGAGTTATCTTTTATTCTCAGCCCCCTAAGAGGAGCAACAAAATCGTTAGTGCTCTCAAACTAAGTAACTTGATGCGTATGCGGTATGAGCTATATACGTGATACGTGCACAACCTTGAGGCGGAAGAGAACAAGGTTGACATCATACCAGTGGTAAGAGAATACCCGGATGTGTTTCCTGAAGACATCCCGGGAATGCCACCTAAGCAAGATCTTGAATTCGCGATAGATCTCATTCCGGGAACCGAGCCTCTCTCAAAAGCTCCGTACCGGATGGCACCACTGGAAATGGAGGAGTTAAAGGAACAACTCGAGGAGTTACTGCAAAAAGGGTATATAAGACCGAGTACCTCCCCATAGGGAGCACCGGTTTTATTTGTTAAGAAGAAAGACGGAGGATTACGTCTTTGCATAGATTATCGAGGATTGAACCAAGTGACTATCAAGAATAAATACCCATTGCCGAGAATTGAGGATCTATTTGATCAACTGAAGGGAGCTTCAGTATTCTCGAAGATCGACTTACGATCTGGGTATCACCAGTTGAGAATCACCGAGAAAGACATTCCGAAGACGGCGTTCCGAACTCGATATGGCCACTACGAGTTCACAGTGTTATCCCTTGGGTTAACAAATGCTCCAGCAATGTTCATGAACCTCATGAACAATGTATTTCGAGAGCTGTTAGATCAGTGTGTAGTAGTGTTCATTGATGACATCCTGATCTACTCGAAAAGTGAGGAGGAGCACGCCCAGCACTTGCACCAAGTGTTAGGGACCTTGCGAAAGAATCAGCTATACGGCAAATTGTCCAAATGCGATTTTTGGTTGAAGGAGGTAGCATTTCTTGGACACATAATATCAGCTGATGGAGTTTCAGTGGATCCGGCAAAAGTTTCTGCCGTAACTAAATGGGCAACCCCAAAGAGCCCAACTGAGATAAGGAGTTTCCTTGGATTAGCCGGGTACTATAGACGGTTCATGAAGGATTTTTCAAAAATCGCACGACCTTTGACCCAGCGACTGAAGAAGGGAGTAAAATACGTGTGGACAGAGGCTTGTGAGACAACGTTTCAAGAGCTGAAGAAACGACTCACAACCACACCCGTATTGACACTACCATCAGAGAATGGTGACTTCGAAGTTTACAGCGATGCTTCGAAGGAAGGTGTAGGTTGTGTCTTGATGCAAGACTCGAGAGTCGTTGCATATGCATCACGCCAACTGAAACCTCACGAGGAAAATTATCCGACACACGACCTGGAGTTGGCAGCGGTCGTTTTCGCTCTAAAGATATGGAGACATTATCTTTATGGGCGAAAGTGTCGAATGTTTACCGACCACAAGAGCTTGAAATATATATTCACTCAGAAGGAGTTGAATTTGAGACAGCGAAGGTGGTTGGAACTCATTAAAGATTATGATTTGGAGATAGACCACCACGAGGGGAAGGCGAATGTGGTAGCCGATGCCCTAAGCCGGAAAACCCAACACGTGACAAACTCGTTGGTAATTCCACCGGCATTGTACATGGAGTTGGCAAGATTGGATTTAGAACTTGTGCATCCGGGCACAATGAGTGACACGATCAATGCCATGATCGTAGAAACTCCAATATTGGACGAGATTCGACTCGCTCAACCGGGCGACGCGAAGTTGGAGATAATAAAGGAGTATATTGCCGAAGCGAAGGCAATAGGATTTGCTATCCATGAGGATGGAAGCATTCGTTTCAAAGGGAGATGGTGTGTGCCTCAAAGGTGTGTCGAGTTGAAGCAAAGGTTGATGAATGAAGGTCACAATACACCATACTCAGTGGATCCCGGAGCTGACAAACTTTATAAGGACCTGAAGAAGATCTACTGGTGGCCGGGAATGAAGAAAGAAGTGGCAGACTTCGTGGCAAAATGCCTCACCTGCCAAAGGGTTAAGGCAGTGAGACATAAACCCTTAGGACTGATGCAACCACTAGAGATTCCAAGTTGGAAGTGGGATAGCATCTCGATGGACTTTATCTCGGGATTGCCCCGATCACCTAAAGGCATGAACAAGATTTGGGTGATTGTGGATAGGCTAACGAAGACGGCCATATTTATCCCGATGAAGGGCACGTGGACTATGGACCAATTGACCCGAGCCTACATTGATAATGTGGTACGACGACATGGAGTACCACATGACATTATTTCTGACAGAGACAGTAGGTTTGTCTCTCATTTTTGGACGGAATTACAAAAAGCTCTCGGTACTCAAATCAAAATGAGCACCGCATTCCACCCAATGATGGATGGCAAAACGATAGAACAATCCAAACACTTGAGGACATGCTGAGAGCATGTGTATTGGAGTTCAAAGGAAATTGGGAAGCTCATTTTGTAACACCCCGGATTTGATAACCCAGGCCGGGGTGCCACCGCCACACCTCCCTAGCAAGACACGGTTTCTCCGAGCTTGCTAAAGAGATGCAAGGCTATAGGTGTTGGAAAAAGTTTTAAAAGCAAGTCCGGAATTACTTAAAAATAATATTATAATATCATCCATACATGATAATAATAATAAGTTGCAGCGGAAATTAAAATACAGGGCCGACATGGCCAAAACTCGGGTTAACAAGCCCGTATGCAAGTCATGTAAAACAAATAATTAAATGCCCAAAATGATCCCCCGATGCATGATCATGCTCCATACTCTGTAATGGAAAAATGAACAACGGGTTTATCAGTATATAAAATACTGAGTAAGTTAATCCCTAACAAAACAATTTAAGGGGTTACATGTGTTTAATTAAAATTACACTTTTCATGCATTACGAAATTAATTTAAAATTCATAGTTTACTTGCAGCGGAAAAACATGATTAATTTATTAAAGACGAGAATACATAATTTAAGGACTTAAATTAAAAGTGTAATTTAAAGGCATAATTTAAGAACGTAATTTAGAAGCATAGTTTAAAAACATGGTAAATAAGATTTAAGCATAATTAAACACTCACACAAGTCTTTTATATTTTATCCCGCAACTAAGAAGAGGACACCGCACAAGGGAGATCACTAACGAGGCAATCTAAAAAAAAAATCATAATCAGTTAGCCGGTGAACCGGCGGCCGCAGCCATATCAGTATTGACTGCCGTTTTGGCTAGCCATGTATCTCGATTGCCATTCCGGCAAGCCGTGTGTATCTACTGTCAATTTGACAGGCATGTATGTCAACTGTCATTTGACAGGCCTTTCAAGCGGTTTCACTGCCACTCGGGCAGGCCGTGTATTTCTCACTGCCGTTTTGGCAGGCCATGTGCACAACTGCCGTTTTGGCATAATAAGGAGATCACTAACGAGGCAATCTCAGATAGTAGGGAGACCACTAACGAGGCAGTCTCAAAATAATGATAGCATGAAGATCGGCTCAGCCTAGTGAACGGGATTTTTCGAAAGTTCATATTTCAAGGTTTTCAAATATTCGATATCGCGTTTCGTAGTTCGAGTTTTCTCAAGTTCGAAAAATCCGATTCGAGGCAGTTTACGCCTTTCTTAATTACAAATTCATCTTTACACCAAAAATTCTGAAATTTACACAGTAGCTCAAAAACACACACACGAACAACTTTCATGTTTTAAGTTTTTGGCGTTTCGAAGTGAGTCAAAATTCGAGTTCTTTGCAAAAGATAATTTCTGTCTCAAAAACTGATTTCGTCACAGGTTTGTGCGACGCCAATTAAAAATTCATTTCAAAGCCAATTGATCCGAAATTTTTACATGAGATACACAACACATTAATGAACAACTTTCATGTTTCAAGATTTTGGAAATAATGAATTTTAGATGTTCAAAAATCGACCACAACACGCTGTATACGCGCGGACTCAAAAGATAGTTTTAAACAGTTCTGAAGTTTGGCCACTTTGACATATCAAATGAACTCCAAACTTCATGAAATTTTATATTCATAATCTAGACACTATTATCTACAACTTTTGTTTATAAATGCAAAGTTGAATCATTCTAAAAACGGGTGAAAAACATGCATCAAGTCGAGTAAGTAAATCTGTCAACAGTTTAAAACGTTCGATTTGTCACAGAAAGTTTACGGCGCGATTTGAAATAGCAAATCTTAATGTCAATGGCTGAAATTTTGACACAAGGTAGATTAAAGTCTTAGGAACAAAATCTATGTTTAAAAGTTTTCGGTTTGAATTCCGAAGGTCGAGTTTTAGGCGAATTTTTGAAATTGGACGAAAATAGGGTTTTTTGAAAATTGATTTTTGTTACGGGTCTAGATCTCGAGTTTTAAACAACAATAAACACAAAAATTGGTGAGTAAGGTCTTAACTTACTTATTTAGAGAGTGGGGTCGTTGGAAGGGGTTTCCGGATGTCCTAAGGTCGCGACGAACGGCCAACTTCTCCGATCGCTTTTTGTTCGTCCCCCGACGTGAAATCGTAGTAAAAGGAAAATGGTTAGATTTCGAGTTTTTACAACTTATGGACGACTAAAACACTGAAATACTTCTTACCAAGGTTCTAGAGGGTAGAGGCTTCGTCCGGTTTGCCTCGTCGTCGCCAGAATACTCGCCGGAAAGTGAAGTCGGAGGAGTTTTGACTTGGGGAGGAAGATTGGGAGTGTTTAGGGTTTAGTTTTCTGAAAATTATGGGGAGGGGGCGCCCAAATCTGATCATATGCCCTTCGCAATTGTTGTGATCGACTTGCCACCGATTGAGGTCGGATTTTTGGCAAGAAAATCGCCATAGAAGGAAAGTTTACACCTTCTGCACCTCTGGCGCGCTGGTGACGCGCACCTATAGCTTTTCCCACGCGGAGCACGCGCGACCAACCCTGGGGACGCGTCTCCTTCTTCCGCACGGTGGCCGCGCGGCGAGCGCGTGGTGGCCGGACCGGCCGGTTCGGCGGTCCGCGTGGTCCGTCGGGTCTTTTCTTCTTTCCTCTATCGGTTTTCTATCCTCTACACGTTGGCTCGACTTCTCGGGTCGTTTCTGGGATTACAATTCCTTTCTTAAATTTATTTCCACTCTAATGAATTTCATATTCGAAATCTTGAATCCGTCGAGTTTGAATCCGTCGGCTTGAATTCGTCGTCTCTTTTGGCTCCCGTGCAATAATTTATTAAATTATTTCCGACTTCACGGGTTCTCGGAATTAAAATTCTTTTCCGTCTTGAATTTAATTCCAATTCTTTTGGGATTAATCCATGGAATATTTTCGGGCTTCCTTTCCCTCTTTCATCCCATTTCGACTTGACCAAAATTTGGGTTCGAATTCTTTGAGTTTATCGGTCACGCCATTTCCGAGCAATAATTTATTGTAATAAATTATTTTCTTCTCGGAAATAAATTTTATTTCGTTTCTTTGGGCGTTGTAAAAACCCCGGGTATTACAGTCTACCCCCCTTAAGAATCAACTTCGTCCCCGAAGTTGCGCCCTCGCTTTCTTTCGGGCTCAATTTAATGTTGGGGTATTTTCATCTACTTTCCTTAAGGATAAACGTCTTCCACAAGAAATTTATTCCATTCCTTTGAACGTGAAATAAATTTCTCGGGTGTTACATCCTCTCCCCCTTAGGAATCAACTTCGTCCTCGAAGTTGGGCGTTAGCTCCTCGCAAGCTCAGACATTGTTTGGTTGCGTGATTGTATTATTGTGTGTTGTTGTTTGTTATTATTTGACTGAACTCAGAATTGAAATTCCAAGTTGCCTACGTACCCCGTGAAGGGATCAAGTCATCACGTAGTTCAAAACAATTTGAACTTGTTTATTTTTGATTGGATACAATTCGTCGAGTCGAACTCAACAATAAATGCAGTTATCGATGCTTGAAAACTTCTTACGGTTGCTTGGGCCGAGTGGTCACGTCCTCTCTCCTGTTTATGTTTCCCATTCGCGTCCGACAGTCACGCAGCTGATGACCATGCCGACCGGACCGAAGGCATGCTCCAGGCTGAGGGCATCCTCTCGCATAGTGTGGTTTACCACACTTTGGACATGGTGGCGCATAGTCACCATGGTTGAAGACTATCCCCTTGTTTCGTCCATTGTCGTTTTGATGTGGTTGGTTCGAGTTTCTACGGACATGGTCCTTATTCCTCTTGTATCCTCCTTGTGGTCCTTGGTTAGTCCCATCTACCGATTTCCGTTTCAGTCCTTGAACTCGTGCTACCGCTACTGCAGGATCATAAACAGCTTGTAGGTCAGGGTAGTGCTCACCCGTGATCACCTCTCTAATAGATAGGTTCAGTCCCATCTCGAACTTCTGTGCCTTCTCTACATCAGTTGGCACCAGTCTCGGTGCGAACCGCACCAACTCCTTGAAACGGTTATAGTATTCTTGGACCGTTTTTCCTCCTTGCCTTAGTGTCAGAAATTCCTCGTACATGGCAGCCTTTGTGCTCATGGGATAAAAATGATCCCTAAGTCGATCCGTGAATTCTGACCATGTGTAGGGCTCTTCGTACTCCGCACGTTCCCATTGGGTGGCTTGCCACCAATCATCTGCCTCGCCTCCTAAGTAGTATGAAGCTACGTGAACCTTTTCCCCGTCGGGACACTTTACGGCGTTCAACACCTTATCGAGCGTCCGTATCCATTCCTCCAGCTGAGCCGGGTCCTCTTTGCTGGCGTAGTGGGGTGGTTGGTAAGGGTTTACCAAGGCTAAGTAGTTGACTCGGGTTTCCGGTGGTGGTACACTCGCTTGTGCATGTTGCACTTCAGCATTTCCTAATACTACGAGAACTTCCTCAACCGTCCTTAGACGCTCATCCATATTCTGAGGAGTCTCATTGTTGTTTGGCATGTTGGGGAGGTCAGAGTCAGTGTTGTTTGGGATTACATTCCTTGGTCTTCCCCTAGGTGCCATTCTCTGTTATCAACGCACGTGAAGATGAGTTTCTAATCTAAGGCAAGTTAGCGTTCAAGAAAATCTATAAGGTAGGATTGTCAAGAGGTAATAGATAGGAGAATGCTAAACTTAGGTGATCAAATTCTAAGACTGAGGCAAAATTAGTTTAAAGCAAACGCTTCTAAGTCAAGGTCATGACCAATTTGAAGGTAAGAGTTTTGACACTGTTAATTCACATAAAAAAAATTAGCGCGATATTCATGTATGTATGTATGCGAATGCATGTATGCTTTATACAATGCTACCCCAACCCCGAAAATATTTTCGTGACTTTAAAAACTTGTTGGAAAAAATTTCTATGCATATGTAAACATTTTCCATGGGTTTAAAATAAATCTTGTTCAATGGAAATAAAACTTAAAATTTAAATAATAATAATGGTACTTAAAAATTTAAAAACAATATTAATATTTGTTTAAAAATCTTGGCCCTCTATATTGGCCAAAATAATAATAATAATTTAAAAATATTTCCGGGCTCTGATACCACTTTGTAACACCCCGGATTTGATAACCCAGGCCGGGGTGCCACCGCCACACCTCCCTAGCAAGACACGGTTTCTCCGAGCTTGCGAAAGAGATGCAAGGCTATAGGTGTTGGAAAAAGTTTTAAAAGTAAATCCGGAATTACTTAAAAATAATATTGTAATATCATCCATACATGATAATAATAATAAGTTGCAGCGGAAATTAAAATACAGGGCCGAAATGGCCAAAACTCGGGTTAACAAGCCCGTATGCAAGTCATGTAAAATAAATAATTAAATGCCCAAAATGATCCCCCGATGCATGATCATGCTCCGTACTCTGTAATGGAAAAATGAACAACGAGTTTATCAATATATAAAATACTGAGTAAGTTAATCCCTAACAAAACAATTTAAGGGGTTACATGGGTTTAATTAAAATTACACTTTTCATGCGTTACGAAATTTATTTAAAATTCATAGTTTACTTGCAGCGGAAAAACATGATTAATTTATTCAAGACGAGAATACATAATTTAAGGACTTAATTTAAAAGTGTAATTTAAAGGCATAATTTAAGAACGTAATTTAGAAGCATAGTTTAAAAACATGTTAAATAAGATTTAAGCATAATTAAACACTCACACAAGTCTTTTATATTTTATCCCGCAACTAAGAAGAGGACACCGCACAAGGGAGATCACTAACGAGGCAATCTCAAAAAAAAAATCATAATCAGTTAGCCGGTGAACCGGCGGCCGCAGCCATATCAGTATTGACTGTCGTTTTGGCTAGCCATGTATCTCGATTGCCATTCCGGCAAGCCGTGTGTATCTACTGTCAATTTGACAGGCATGTATGTCAACTGTCATTTGACAGGCCTTTCAAGCGGTTTCACTGCCACTCGGGCAGGCCGTGTATTTCTCACTGCTGTTTTGGCAGGCCATGTGCACAACTGCCGTTTTGGCATAATAAGGAGATCACTAACGAGGCAATCTCAGATTGTAGGGAGACCACTAACGAGGCAGTCTCAAAATAATGATAGCATGAAGATCGGCTCAGCCTAGTGAATGGGATTTTTCGAAAGTTCATATTTGTAATACCATAGAAATTGCCCGATATATATATGAATATATATTTTTGATTAATTCACTAAGTAGATTTTTAATCAAATCTATATATATATTTATATGTTCAAATATGTGCTTAAAGATTAGTATATTATTTTCTACAAAACATACTTTGAAAAATTATATATATTTGTCTTTTCAAATAAATATATGGATTTCAATATCAAGTGTAATAAGTATATGGTTCATAGAATATTTTAAATCCATATACAAGTTTATATACACATATATACCTTGGTCTTGAAATAATCTTTCCAAACATGTACACATGTATATACATGTATATATTTACATGTTTAAATTATAATGAGAATTATCTATTTTCTATATATCCTTGATTAATCATTCTACCCATATATTTTTATTATGGGATTATTCTAGAATGCCATAATATAATTGGGAATAATTTGACTATGGTTTGAAATTGTAGGGTGGAATATTAATCATATCTTGTCATTTTCAAATAAAGAATATATTCCTTTTTGAAGCTATGTATGACTTATAAGATCACAAAAATTCCCACATTATGATTTTTTTTAAGATAAGAATCTTAATATATATATATAAAAAAAAATAAAAAAAAATAAAAAAAAAGTTACTGTAGCATGCTACTGTAGCACGCTACTGTAGCATGCTACTGTAGCAGTCGGGCATTATGCGTTTTTGGCGACTTTTTGCCATTTTTTGGGTCCCAAAGGTGGGAATCTTGATCTATCACGGGGGAGGCATATTTTGGATGATTATAGATGTTCCTAACACCCCATTTCAGCCATCAACACTCAATAATTCATCCCAAAACTCTCCCAAACTCTCCCAAAGCCAAAACACTCTTCCGGCGACTTTCCGGCAACTTTCCGGCAATCAAATCCAACCAAGGTAGTGTGTAGATCAAGGATTTGCAGGCATTGGATTGTTGGTAAGGTGTAAATCAAGTTTCCTTATTGCTTTAAGATCATAATCAACCTTCTAACTTACGGATCTTTACTTGCAAAACACGTTCGTAGCCAAAGGAGAAGAAGAACGTGTTGCGTAGATCCGTTCGTGGCGATTTTGGACAAATCGATCAACTCTAGAACGTTCAAGAACTCACTCACTGTAAGTTAATACCTTCCATATCAATATGGGTGGTTTAAAGACATCCGAAACATTGGATCTTAAACGAAACGTTGAAATCAAACCTAAAAACCCCAATCTACGTATTTTCTGAAATCCGAGCAAAACTCTTACTTCGAGCGTTCAAACCTGAAAACTCAAAACTAAGATTTTGATCCTAAGATCTTAAGCTATATTGTGTAAAAATTTCAGAAATTTTCATCAAGTTTTGATACCCCAAATCAAGTCGGACATATTCTGCGTTTTTAAGAATTTTCAAAAGTTGACAGATTTCATAACCGAACTTGATGAGCTTATTTCTATCATTTCTAGTCCGAACCAATCTTCATGATCTAAACAAAAGTTGTAGATCTATGAGTCTTGAATACCTCTGTAAAATTTCATGCACTTTTATTAAGATTTGCTATCCCAAACCGCGTCAAACATATTCTGTGGTGCATGAACCTTTCGAAAACTGAGACAGATTTTAAGACCGAACTTAGTAGATTAATCTGACTTAATCCGTGATGAATTTGCATAATTTGCCTCTAATAAAACTTGTTTATTTTGGTGTCTTTTAAGTGCCTGTAAATTTTCAGAATTTTTGGAGTTCATTTGATATGTTAAAAAGTCAAATCTTTGAGAAGTGTCAAACCTGAATCCTGACAGCATACTATTTGTGTAGAAAACTTGATTTTTGACATGCTTCCCATCATTTTTCCGAAAAATTCAAAACATGAAAGTTGTTCATTGGGATGTTTTTGAGCTACTGTGAAAATTTCAGATCAATCGCCTAAGAAATGGATTTTTAAACTGAAAAGGCGTAAACTGTGACATCGATCGGTTTTAAACTTGTGAGATTTGAAATTTCTAAACAACGATCGAAATCTAGTGATACGATAAAGCTGTATTTTTGGAAATCCCGTTACACTAAAGTTGAAACGATATCGGTTACTGTAACACCCCGGTTTTGGTAACCCAGGCCGGGATGCCACCGCCACACCTCCCTAGCAAGACACGGTTTCTCCGAGCTCACTAAAGAGATGCAAGGCTATGGTTTTTCAGAATTTAAAATATTCAAACAGCCCATCCATATATAATTTAAAAATAATACATCAAAGTTGCAGCGGAAATATAAGTTGTGCAGCGGAAATAAAGTATAAGGGCCGACATGGCCAAAACACGGGTTAAACAGTCCCGTTCATGCAAGTCGTAATTAAATGCAGGGATTTAAAATAGAGATTTCCCCAAATACTCCCATGTATGCATATGACGATGCATATTCTTCAACTCTGAAAGAAAAAGAGGATAAATGGTTTGGGTCAGCAAAAAGGCGCTGAGTAAGTTAACACATAGCATGGGTTAGGGGTTTCAAAGCCTTTAATTAAATTAAATAAAAAGATGTTTTGAGCTTTTAAAAATTCTTTCCGATACGCCACCATCTCAACAATATTTAATTTAGCCGGCAATCCGGCGGCCGCAGCCAATTTCATAAAATCTAAGCTTTTTAATATATTTCCCGTTACGCCATCATCTCAACAATATATCATTTAGCCGGTGATCCGGCGGCCGCAGCCGTATCGCATTTCAAGTACTTCATTGGCCGTCTTGGCACAGTTTCTCATGTCTCATGTTTCAAGTTTATATTTCAATCTCCATTCGGCAAGCATTATATTTCAATTGCCTTTCGGCAAGCAAGATATTTCAATTGCCTTTCGGCAAGCAAGATATTTCAATTGCCTTTCGGCAAGCAAGATATTTCAATTGCCTTTCGGCAAGCAAGATATTTCAATTGCCTTTCGGCAAGCAAGATATTTCAATTGCCTTTCGGCAAACAAGATATTTCAATTGTATTTTATCTCAAAGGGATTCCCAATCATTTAAACCTTAAAGGCTAATTTCATGTTTCGACAAGATTTCAAGATCTCTCAAGTTTAAAACCGATCAATGTCACAGTTTGCGCCTTTTCCGTTTAAAAATCCATTTCTTAGGCGATTGATCTGAAATTTTCACAGTAACTCAAAAACATCCCAATGAACAACTTTCGTGTTTTAAGTTTTTCGGAAAAACGATGGGAAGCATGTCAAAAATCGAGTTTTCTACGTAAATAGTATGCTGTCAGGATTCAGGTTTGACACCTTTCAAAGATTTGACTTTTTATCATACAAATGGACTCCAAAAATTCTGAAATTATACAGACACATACTAGACATGATTTCCAACAACTTTTGTTTAGATCATGAAGATTAGTTCGGACTAGAAATGATAGGAATAAGCTCCTCAAGTTCGGTTATGAAAACTGTCATCCTTTGAAAATTCTTAAAAACGCAGAATATGTCCGACACGATTTGGGGTATCAAAACTTGATGAAAATTTCTGAAATTTTTACACAATATATCTTATGATCTTTGGATCAAAATCTTAGTTTTGAGTTTTCAGGTTTGAACACTCGAAGTAAGAGTTTTGCTCGTCGAGTTTGATTATGAAATCTGTCAAGGTTCTTGACATCGGTTCTAACGCAGATCGGATCGGCTCGAGTTTGGAGGTTCAAATCTCAATGAAAAATTCTAAAAACTTACAGTAATATTCCAAACTCATAGATCTACAATTCTTATGTTCAACTCCAATCCTAGATCGGTCTAGATCTAAGGTAAAAATAACCAACAAGATTGAGAGTGAAATCTGCCAAAGTTCTAAGATCCAGATTTAATACTGTTCGGTTTTGGGTCGATTTCAGGTTTCAAAACAACATGAAAAATTCCAAAATTTTTACAGAAGCTAGACCAAAGTCTTAGCAACACTTTTCATGTTTTGGGTTTTCTTGTTTGAGCAGCTTTAGAGGTTTGAAAAATTCATACGAAAACGCTGCGTTGAGGGTTTCTCTTGTTGACAGATTTTTATTAATTTTCTTGAGTTGAATCTCTATGTTTGGTTGCATTTTAAGTCACCCAAAACCATAGTAAGGTTAACTTACAGTGGGGATGATGTCTAGGAAGTCACGGGGTCGTCCGGAATCCACGGGATGTCACGAACGAATCTCTTCCACCCGATTTATTCTTCCCTTGGCTCCGATTTGTGTTTGAATACGAAGATTCATAAGTTAGGATGATGGTTATGATCTTAAAACCATATGGAAACTTGATTAACATCTTACCAACAATCCAAAGCCTGCAATCCTTGATCTACACACTTCCTTGGTTGGATTTGGTTGCCGGAAACTCGTCGGAAAGTCGCCGGAAGTTCGTCGGAAGAGTGTTTGGCTTAGAGAGAGTTTTTGGGATGAAAAGATGAAGTAAATGGATGACAATGGGGCTGGGAATCATTACATATCGTCCAAAATATGCCTCCCCCGTGATCAAGCAAGAATCCCGCGTTGGGACCCGAAAATTGGCGAGAAAGTCGCCAAAACGCGACAAAACGTCGCTGCTGTCAGGACGGCGCGGGGTTGGCGCGGTTTTTGGCTAAACCCCGCGCCGGGTGCGCGCCAACCACGCCTGGACTTCGGTCCGGGCGGGGTCGTGCGATCCGTCGTGCTTTTCCTCCTCTCTTTCGGACTTCTGTCCTCCTACGTTTTCGGGCTCGATTTTTCGGGTCATCCTCGGGTCATAAATTCTTATCTTAAGTTTATCTCGACTCAAATGAATTTCATGTTTGAGATCTTAAGTCCGTCGGTCTCGGGTTCGTCGGCTTCCAATTCGTCGTCTTTTGATTCCCGTGCAATAACTTGTTTCATTAAATTTCTTCCGACTTCACGGGTTCTTGGAATTAAAATTCTTTTCCTTATTAAATTTAATTCCAATTATCTTGACTCAATTCATGGAATGTCTTCGGGCTTCCTTTCCCTCTTTTATTCCATTTTGAATTTAAATCTATCGGCGTTTCATTTCCGAGCAATAATTTATCGTGATAAATTATTTTCTTTTTCTCGGAAATATTTCAACATTGATCGGAATAAATTTTTATTCCTTTGGGCGTTAATAAAAATCTGGGGTATTACAGTCTACCCCCCTTAAGAATCAACTTCGTCCTCGAAGTTGTGTTTCGGCTTTTCTCGCGCTAAGAGTTAGGGTTCTTTTGTTTACTATTTGCGATATTGTGTTATTGAATTATTGTTCGATTGTTGATTATTGTTTGACTGAACCCAGAATTGAAATTTCCAAGTTGCCTACGTACCCTGTGAAGGGATCAAGTCATTACGTAGTTCAAAAAGAATTTATTTGGGATACAAAATATTCGAGTTTCGAAATAAATGCTTATGCATTCTTACGGGGTATTACATCCTCCCCCCCTTAAGATTACAGTTATGTCCCCATAACTGCCTATGTATTATTCACAACCAGGTTCGGGTATCATCGCATATGATCATTCCTCAGTATTCTTCTAGGTGTCATTCTAGAAGCACGCGAAGATGAGTTTCTAAGTGATCAAGATTTATGACTAAGGCAAGGTTAGTCTTAAGTTGGCGCTCCTAAGTCAAGATCATGTCAAGTTCTAAGGTAGGAGTGTTTCTTATTACTGATAATTCACATAAAAAGAGTTAGTACAGATATTTATGTATGCATATGCATATGTGATTCCCCCAATAAAAAAAATTTTATGCATGCATTTATTTATCCATGGGTTTTAAAAATAAATTTATTCCATGGATAGATTAAAATAAGGAATAAAGGTTTGGGCCGCTATATTGGGCCGAAAGAAATAAATTATTTGGGCTTTAAATAAAAACAAGGTTATTGGGCCAAAAATAATTTCTTGGGCTTCTAAAAAAAATTTTGGGCTAAAAATTTGGGCTTTAACTTCAAAATAATAATTGGGCTCTTTAAAAGATAATAGCTTCAAAATAATCCGGGCTCTGATACAATCTTGTAACACCCCGGTTTTGGTAACCCAGGCCGGGATGCCACCGCCACACCTCCCTAGCAAGACACGGTTTCTCCGAGCTCACTAAAGAGATGCAAGGCTATGGTTTTTCAGAATTTAAAATATTCAAACAGCCCATCCATATATAATTTAAAAATAATACATCAAAGTTGCAGCGGAAATATAAGTTGTGCAGCGGAAATAAAGTATAAGGGCCGACATGGCCAAAACACGGGTTAAACAGTCCCGTTCATGCAAGTCGTAATTAAATGCAGGGATTTAAAATAGAGATTTCCCCAAATATTCCCATGTATGCATATGACGATGCATATTCTTCAACCCTGAAAGAAAAAGAGGATAAATGGTTTGGGTCAGCAAAAACGCGCTGAGTAAGTTAACACATAGCATGGGTTAGGGGTTTCAAAGCCTTTAATTAAATTAAATAAAAAGATGTTTTGAGCTTTTAAAAATTCTTTCCGATACGCCACCATCTCAACAATATTTAATTTAGCCGGCAATCCGGCGGCCGCAGCCAATTTCATAAAATCTGAGCTTTTTAATATATTTCCCGTTACGCCATCATCTCAACAATATATCATTTAGCCGGTGATCCGGCGGCCGCAGCCGTATCGCATTTCAAGTACTTCATTGGCCGTCTTGGCACAGTTTCTCATGTCTCATGTTTCAAGTTTATATTTCAATCTCCATTCGGCAAGCATTATATTTCAATTGCCTTTCGGCAAGCAAGATATTTCAATTGCCTTTCGGCAAGCAAGATATTTCAATTGCCTTTCGGCAAGCAAGATATTTCAATTGCCTTTCGGCAAGCAAGATATTTCAATTGCCTTTCGGCAAGCAAGATATTTCAATTGTATTTTATCTCAAAGGGATTCCCAATCATTTAAACCTTAAAGGCTAATTTCATGTTTCGACAAGATTTCAAGATCTCTCAAGTTTAAAACCGATCAATGTCACAGTTTGCGCCTTTTCCGTTTAAAAATCCATTTCTTAGGTGATTGATCTGAAATTTTCACAGTAACTCAAAAACATCCCAATGAACAACTTTCGTGTTTTAAGTTTTTCGGAAAAACGATGGGAAGCATGTCAAAAATCGAGTTTTCTACTTAAATAGTATGCTGTCAGGATTCAGGTTTGACACCTTTCAAAGATTTGACTTTTTATCATATTAAATGGACTCCAAAAATTCTGAAATTGTACAGACACATACTAGACATGATTTCCAACAACTTTTGTTTAGATCATGAAGATTAGTTCGGACTAGAAATGATAGGAATAAGCTCCTCAAGTTCGGTTATAAAAACTGTCATCCTTTGAAAATTCTTAAAAACGCAGAATATGTCCGACACGATTTGGGGTATCAAAACTTGATGAAAATTTCTGAAATTTTTACACAATATATCTTATGATCTTTGGATCAAAATCTTAGTTTTGAGTTTTCAGGTTTGAACACTCGAAGTAAGAGTTTTGCTCGTCGAGTTTGATTATGAAATCTGTCAAGGTTCTTGACATCGGTTCTAACGCAGATCGGATCGGCTCGAGTTTGGAGGTTCAAATCTCAATGAAAAATTCTAAAAACTTACAGTAATATTCCAAACTCATAGATCTACAATTCTTATGTTCAACTCCAATCCTAGATCGGTCTAGATCTAAGGTAAAAATAACCAACAAGATTGAGAGTGAAATCTGCCAAAGTTCTAAGATCCAGATTTAATACTGTTCGGTTTTGGGTCGATTTCAGGTTTCAAAACAACATGAAAAATTCCAAAATTTTTACAGAGGCTAGACCAAAGTCTTAGCAACACTTTTCTTGTTTTGGGTTTTCTTGTTTGAGCAGCTTTAGAGGTTTGAAAAATTCATACGAAAACGCTGCGTTGAGGGTTTCTCTTGTTGACAGATTTTTATTAATTTTCTTGAGTTGAATCTCTATGTTTGGTTGCATTTTAAGTCACCCAAAACCATAGTAAGGTTAACTTACAGTGGGGATGATGTCTAGGAAGTCACGGGGTCGTCCGGAATCCACGGGATGTCACGAACGAATCTCTTCCACCCGATTTATTCTTCCCTTGGCTCCGATTTGTGTTTGAATACGAAGATTCATAAGTTAGGATGATGGTTATGATCTTAAAACCATATGGAAACTTGATTAACATCTTACCAACAATCCAAAGCCTGCAATCCTTGATCTACACACTTCCTTGGTTGGATTTGGTTGCCGGAAACTCGTCGGAAAGTCGCCGGAAGTTCGTCGGAAGAGTGTTTGGCTTAGAGAGAGTTTTTGGGATGAAAAGATGAAGTAAATGGATGAAAATGGGGCTGGGAATCATTACATATCGTCCAAAATATGCCTCCCCCGTGATCAAGCAAGAATCCCGCGTTGGGACCCGAAAATTGGCGAGAAAGTCGCCAAAACGCGACAAAACGTCGCTGCTGTCAGGACGGCGCGGGGTTGGCGCGGTTTTTGGCTAAACCCCGCGCCGGGTGCGCGCCAACCACGCCTGGACTTCGGTCCGGGCGGGGTCGTGCGATCTGTCGTGCTTTTCCTCCTCTCTTTCGGACTTCTGTCCTCCTACGTTTTCGGGCTCGATTTTTCGGGTCATCCTCGGGTCATAAATTCTTATCTTAAGTTTATCTCGACTCAAATGAATTTCATGTTTGAGATCTTAAGTCCGTCGGTCTCGGGTTCGTCGGCTTCCAATTCGTCGTCTTTTGATTCCCGTGCAATAACTTGTTTCATTAAATTTCTTCCGACTTCACGGGTTCTTGGAATTAAAATTCTTTTCCTTATTAAATTTAATTCCAATTATCTTGACTCAATTCATGGAATGTCTTCGGGCTTCCTTTCCCTCTTTTATTCCATTTTGAATTTAAATCTATCGGCGTTTCATTTCCGAGCAATAATTTATCGTGATAAATTATTTTCTTTTTCTCGGAAATATTTCAACATTGATCGGAATAAATTTTTATTCCTTTGGGCGTTGATAAAAATCTGGGGTATTACAGTCTACCCCCCTTAAGAATCAACTTCGTCCTCGAAGTTGTGTTTCGGCTTTTCTCGCGCTAAGAGTTAGGGTTCTTTTGTTTACTATTTGCGATATTGTGTTATTGAATTATTGTTCGATTGTTGATTATTGTTTGACTGAACCCAGAATTGAAATTTCCAAGTTGCCTACGTACCCTGTGAAGGGATCAAGTCATTACGTAGTTCAAAAAGAATTTATTTAGTGAGCTCGGAGAAACCGTGTCTTGCTAGGGAGGTGTGGCGGTGGCATCCCGGCCTGGGTTACCAAAACCGGGGTGTTACAATGTGGTATCAGAGCCCGGAATATTTTTAAACTATTATTTTTAAGTATTATTATTCTTAAAGTTATTATTTCTAAACTAGTAATATATTTTAAAGAGCCCAATTATTATTTTGAAATTAAAACCCAAATTTTTAGCCCAATACATGTATTTTTAAATAAAGCCCAAATGTGTATTATTTTGAGCCCAAAAATTTTATTTACTTAGTGTAATATTTTAAACCCAAGGATTAATTATTTTTGGCTCAATATTTAAGTATCATGATAAGCCCAACTATTTTGGCCCAATAACCTTGTTTTTATTTAAAGCCCAAATAATTTATTTCTTTCGGCCCAATATAGCGGCCCAAACCTTTTATCCTTATTTTAGTCTATCCATGGAATAAATTTATTTTTTTAAAACCCATGGATAAATAAATGCATGCATAAAAATTTTTTTTTATCAAGGGGGATCATCACTGCATGTGCATATTGCATTTCTATACCTTAGAGAACCTAGAAGCGTTATGTTGTAACCTAGATCTTTTTCTTGCGCTAGATGGCTAACCAAGACATGATGAACTTAATGGTCAAAATGATGAACTCTCACTTTGATTCCCAACAAACCATACAACAAATGGAACATCGTATGGCCCAATTAGAGGCAAATCTGCACCATATGGGAAGCTTAAGAGAGGCGGACCACCACCGCATAAACCAGCTCGAAGACCAAATCCAAAACCTCACTACACAAAATCTATGTTTAAAGGAGCTTGTTGATGCTCATGGGGATGACTTGAACCACATTTTCGATGACCTACTACCGCCAAGCCCGGTGGAGGAAGATCCGGAGGAGGATCCCACCACTGTGCCGGAGGACGCCTAGAAATGATAGGAGGATCCTATTTTGGTATATCCTATCACTTGTAAAAAAAAAAAAAAAAAAATAAATAAATCAAGTTTTTGTTTGAACACTCTCTATTCCAAAAATTATGTTGAATTCCCAAACAACAAATCCATCTCAAACGCACGGCTCATTTAAACCTTGAAACCCAAGACCCTGAAACCCTAGACCCTGGGGTTTCGATAATCATTGTATAAACCCTTTATTATATTTTCCTTAAAATCTAAATCACTTGTTCTTGCAACAGAATGGCACCGAGAGGGAGACCGCGCGTCCAGCCCATTCCTCCCAATACCAACGAAATACCTAGGCAACCTGACATGCCGATACCAAACTTGGGTGTACACGCTCAGGAAGAGCCAGCAGGCCCTATACCAGACAACATAGGTAATCGCCTACGCACTCTAGAAGAGGTTCTCATTGCGATAGGGAACGCGCAGGTGAACCAAGGCCAAGCGGCTGCGGCACCTCCACCACAAGCTCGCATTAATTACCTAGCCATGGTGAACCCATACCAACCGCCGCACTACGCAGGCGAGGAAGACCCTGCAAAACTAGAGGAGTGGATTAGGACCTTCGACAAGTTGTTAAGCGCAGTTAAGTGCCCAGAAGGGGAAAAGGTGCATGTGGCCTCATACTACCTGGGAGGTGAAGCAGACGACTGGTGGCAAGCCACCCAGGGAAAGATACAAGAGGAAGATGTGCCCTATTCATGGACTGAAATGATGGAACTGCTCAGGGACCGATTTTACCCCCTGAGTACGAAGGCGGCCATGTACGAGGAGTTTTTGTCACTGAAACAAGGCGGGCAGACTGTACAAGAGTATTACACTCGATTCAAGGAGTTGGTGCGCTTTGCACCAAGACTAGTACCGACAGACGTAGAGAAGGCACAAAAATTTGAGATGGGATTGAACTTGACCATACGGGAAGTGATAACTGGTGTCCATTACCCGGACCTGCAAGCAGTATATGATCGTGCAGTTGCTGTTGCAAGGGTGCAACAACTGAAGAGGAGGATGAGTGGAGAGTCCAGCCGGGGACCTCAGGGGCAAGATAAGAGGAACAGGGATAACCGCACCGGTAACAATTCTGGAGGAAACAACTTTCGGGGAGGCCTGAACAGACCCCCTCAGAACAACAATAGGGGAAATGGTGGGAGAACCTTTTTCCAGGGTAACCCTGTGCCACCATGCCCAAGATGTGGGAGACCTCACTTGATTAGGGGATGCCCCCAACAGGGCACATGCTTCAGGTGTGGCCGATTTGGTCATCGGGTGAATGAGTGCCGGACTCGAATTGAAAACATCACCAAGCGGGAGGACTTGATTATGGGGCCAACACAGCCTCGTAACCAAAATGGACGGAATGGTAACTATCAAGGGTACAGACCCCCTCAGAACCAGAATTTCAACCAGAATCAACGCCCTCCACAGAATCCAAATCAGCAACAGAATCAGAACCCGAACCGGGATCAGCCGGGCAACCAAGGACGGCCCATGGGGAGGTTGAATGTTATCAACCAAGCAGATGTGCCTATGCAGGGTGACGTGATGGCAGGTACATTCCATGTTTTAAGTACACCCCTTAAAGTTCTGTTTGACTCAGGAGCTAGTTGTTCGATTATATCATCAAGAGTCTTATCTGAACTAGATCTACCTAAGTGCGAACTGATTAACTTAGAAATTCAACTACCATCAGGAGAGGTAGTACCATGCTCTAAACGTTATAACGGAATTCCGATAGTTATCAAGAACATAGAATTTTTCGCAAACTTGGTAGAATTTAATTTAAGGGACTTCGACGTTATACTGGGAATGGATTGGTTGACCCGGTATAAAGCGGTAATAGAATGTCAAAAGCAGAAGATCACCTTGTCGAAAGGTAGGGGAAAGAGAGTCATCTTTTACTCTCAACCCCCTAAGAGGAGCAACAAGGTTGTTAACGCTCTCAAGCTTCGTAGCTTAATGCATAAGGGATACGCGTTGTATGCATGCTACGTTCACAACCTGGAGGCGGAAGAGAGCAAGGTTGACGACATCCCAGTGGTGAGAGAATACCCGGACGTATTTCCTGAAGACATCCCTGGTATGCCACCTGAGAGAGATCTTGAATTCACCATAGATCTCATTCCGGGAACGGAACCTGTCTCGAAGGCCCCTTACCGTATGGCACCACTGGAAATGAAGGAGTTAAAGGAACAACTCGAAGAGTTGTTGGAGAAAGGATACATAAGACCAAGTACGTCCCCGTGGGGAGCACCGGTCTTATTTGTTAAAAAGAAGGACGGAGGACTACGCCTTTGCATCGATTACAGAGGACTCAATCAAGTGACCATCAAGAACAAGTATCCATTACCAAGGATTGAGGACTTATTTGATCAATTGAAGGGGGCGTCGGTGTTCTCAAAGATCGACTTGCGATCCGGTTATCACCAGCTGAGGATTGCGGAGAAGGATATTCCGAAGACGGCATTCCGAACTCGTTATGGACACTACGAGTTCACAGTATTATCCTTTGGGTTAACAAATGCACCTGCAATGTTCATGAACCTCATGAACGATGTATTTAGAGAATTGTTAGATCAAAGCGTCGTGGTGTTCATCGACGACATCCTGATCTACTCGAGAAGCAAGGAGGAGCATTCCCAACATTTGCACCAAGTGTTAGGGATTTTGCGCAAGAACCAACTCTATGGCAAACTATCCAAATGCGACTTTTGGTTGAAGGAAGTAGCATTCCTTGGGCACATAGTATCCGCCACTGGAGTTTCAGTGGATCAGGCAAAAATTTCGGCGGTGACGGAATGGGTATCGCCGACGAGTCCAACTGAAATACGGAGCTTCCTTGGGCTAGCTGGTTATTATAGGCGTTTTGTGAAGGACTTCTCAAAAATCGCACGCCCGTTGACCCAGCTGTTGAAGAAAGGGGTAAAATATGACTGGACCAGTGAGTGTGAGTCCGCGTTTCAAGAACTGAAAAAGCGACTCACCAGTACACCCGTACTAGCACTACCATCAGAGAATGGTGACTTCGAGGTTTACAGTGACGCTTCAAAGGAAGGTCTAGGATGTGTTTTGATGCAAGACTCGAGAGTCATTGCATATGCTTCGCGCCAATTGAAACCTCATGAAGCGAACTACCCAACGCACGACTTGGAGTTGGCGGCAGTCGTGTTCGCTCTGAAAATATGGAGACACTACCTTTATGGGAGAAAGTGTCGGATGTTCACAGACCACAAAAGCCTCAAATACATATTCACGCAAAAAGAGCTAAATCTGAGACAACGGAGATGGTTGGAACTAATCAAGGACTATGATCTCGAAATTTCTTACCACGAAGGGAAGGCCAACGTAGTAGCCGATGCCTTAAGCCGGAAGACCCAACATGTGGCAAATTCGATGGTGATTCCGCCAGCATTGTATATGGACTTGGCAAGATTGAGCTTAGAACTAGTGCATTCGGGCACTGTAAATGAAATGGTCAACGCAATGGTAGTCGAATCGACCATATTTGACGAGATCAAACTCGCCCAACCGGGCGACGCAAAGTTGGAAAGGATTAAGGAGAACATTGCCAACGGGAAGGCAATAGGATTTGCTATCCATGAGGACGGAAGCATTCGTTTCAAGGGAAGATGGTGTGTACCACAAAAATGCATGGAGATAAAACAAAGATTGATGGAAGAAGGGCATAACACACCTTACTCGGTTCACCCTGGAGGCGACAAATTATATAAGGATTTGAGGAAGATTTACTGGTGGCCGAGGATGAAGAATGAAGTGGCAGAATTTGTAGCGAGATGCCTCACGTGCCAAAAGGTCAAAGCCGTGCGACAGAAACCCTTAGGATTGATGCAACCATTGGAAATCCCGAGTTGGAAGTGGGATAGTATCTCTATGGATTTCGTTTCGGGATTACCACGATCACCAAGAGGAATGAATAAGATATGGGTGATTGTCGATAGGCTAACGAAGACGGCCATTTTTATTCCAATGAAGGACACTTGGACCATGGACCAATTCGCAAGGGCGTATATTGACAATGTGGTACGAAGACACGGGGTGCCACATGACATTATCTCCGATAGAGACAGTAGATTTGTCTCTCACTTTTGGATCAAGTTACAAGAAGCCCTCGGTACGCAGATTAAGATGAGCACCGCATTCCACCCAATGACGGATGGACAAACTGAGAGAACAATCCAAACGTTGGAAGACATGCTGAGAGCTTGCGTCCTAGAGTTTAAGGGTAGCTGGGAAAATCATTTACCCCTAATTGAATTTTCCTACAACAATAGCTACCATGCTAGCATCGGCATGGCACCATTCGAGGCATTGTATGGTCGAAGGTGCCGAAGTCCGTTGAGTTGGGAAGGGAATGATAAGACAGTGATAGTAGGACCACAACTCGTAGAAGAGATGACCCAACAAATCAAAGTGATTCGAGAAAAGATGAAAGCGGCCCAAGACCGACAGAAAAGTTATGCCGATGTGAGACGGCAAGACCTGGAATTTCAAGTTGGGGATAAGGTCATGTTAAAGATATCACCGATGAAGGGGGTTATGCGTTTTGGCAAACGAGGAAAGTTAAGCCCTCGATATATAGGACCTTATGAAATTCTAGAAAAAGTCGGGAATTTAGCATATCGTCTAGCCTTACCGCCACAATTGGCTAGAGTTCACAACGTGTTCCACATATCACAATTGAAGAAGTATGTGCACGATCCAACCCATGTACTCCAACCGGAAGGAATTGAATTGGATGATGACTTGAGCTATGAGGAAATTCCGGTACGAATACTCGATGTTAAGGAGAGAGTAACAAGGAACAAAGCCGTGAGAATGGTCAAGGTTCTTTGGTCGAACCATGAAAGTGAAACGGCGACATGGGAGTTAGAATCCGACATGAAGGAGCGTTACCCGACCCTATTCCAAAACGGTGCAACCGCAGTTATGGGGACATAACTGTAATCTTAAGGGGGAGAGGATGTAACGACCCGAATATTTTGTATCCCAAATGAACAAATTCAAATTGTTTTGAACTACGTAATGACTTGATCCCTTCACGGGGTACGTAGGCAACTTGGAAATTTCAATTCTGGGTTCAGTCGAATAATATCAAACAACAAAACACAATGATACAATCGCAATCAATCAATCGGTCAATAAGTCGCGCAACTTCGGGGACGAAGTTGATTCTTAAGGAGGGTAGATTGTAATACCATAGAAATTGCCCGATATATATATGAATATATATTTTTGATTAATTCACTAAGTAGATTTTTAATCAAATCTATATATATATTTATATGTTCAAATATGTGCTTAAAGATTAGTATATTATTTTCTACAAAACATACTTTGAAAAATTATATATATTTGTCTTTTCAAATAAATATATGGATTTCAATATCAAGTGTAATAAGTATATGGTTCATAGAATATTTTAAATCCATATACAAGTTTATATACACATATATACCTTGGTCTTGAAATAATCTTTCCAAACATGTACACATGTATATACATGTATATATTTACATGTTTAAATTATAATGAGAATTATCTATTTTCTATATATCCTTGATTAATCATTCTACCCATATACTCCCTCCGTTTTTTTTTAAGTTCACCATTAGCATAGTAGATACTATTCATTGAGTAACTTTAATTTAACTTTTTCATATAGTTATATAAGATAAAACATAGTCAAGTGAGATCTTGTTGGATTCGTTTAATCACGTAGTTTTAGAATATCAAACTTTTATAATTTTTACTTATATATAATATGAGATATTGATGATTGAAAATGTGCATTGGATTGCGTGCAGTGCAGGATGGGTGAAGTTAAAAAAAAACGGAGGGAGTATTTTTATTATGGGATTATTCTAGAATGCCATAATATAATTGGGAATAATTTGACTATGGTTTGAAATTGTAGGGTGGAATATTAATCATATCTTGTCATTTTCAAATAAAGAATATATTCCTTTTTGAAGCTATGTATGACTTATAAGATCACAAAAATTCCCACATTATGATTTTTTTTAAGATAAGAATCTTAATATATATATATAAAAAAAAATAAAAAAAAATAAAAAAAAAAGTTACTGTAGCATGCTACTGTAGCACGCTACTGTAGCATGCTACTGTAGCAGTCGGGCATTATGCGTTTTTGGCGACTTTTTGCCATTTTTTGGGTCCCAAAGGTGGGAATCTTGATCTATCACGGGGGAGGCATATTTTGGATGATTATAGATGTTCCTAACACCCCATTTCAGCCATCAACACTCAATAATTCATCCCAAAACTCTCCCAAACTCTCCCAAAGCCAAAACACTCTTCCGACGACTTTCCGGCAACTTTCCGGCAATCAAATCCAACCAAGGTAGTGTGTAGATCAAGGATTTGCAGGCATTGGATTGTTGGTAAGGTGTAAATCAAGTTTCCTTATTGCTTTAAGATCATAATCAACCTTCTAACTTACGGATCTTTACTTGCAAAACACGTTCGTAGCCAAAGGAGAAGAAGAACGTGTTGCGTAGATCCGTTCGTGGCGATTTTGGACAAATCGATCAACTCTAGAACATTCAAGAACTCACTCACTGTAAGTTAATACCTTCCATATCAATATGGGTGGTTTAAAGACATCCCAAACATTGGATCTTAAACGAAACGTTGAAATCAAACCTAAAAACCCCAATCTACGTATTTTCTGAAATCCGAGCAAAACTCTTACTTCGAGCGTTCAAACCTGAAAACTCAAAACTAAGATTTTGATCCTAAGATCTTAAGCTATATTGTGTAAAAATTTCAGAAATTTTCATCAAGTTTTGATACCCCAAATCAAGTCGGACATATTCTGCGTTTTTAAGAATTTTCAAAAGTTGACTGATTTCATAACCGAACTTGATGAGCTTATTTCTATCATTTCTAGTCCGAACCAATCTTCATGATCTAAACAAAAGTTGTAGATCTATGAGTCTTGAATACCTCTGTAAAATTTCATGCACTTTCATTAAGATTTGCTATCCCAAACCGCGTCGAACATATTCTGTGGTGCTTGAACCTTTCGAAAACTGAGACAGATTTTAAGACCGAACTTAGTAGATTAATCTGACTTAATCCGTGATGAATTTGCATAATTTGCCTCTAATAAAACTTGTTTATTTTGGTGTCTTTTAAGTGCCTGTAAATTTTCAGAATTTTTGGAGTTCATTTGATATGTTAAAAAGTCAAATCTTTGAGAAGTGTCAAACCTGAATCCTGACAGCATACTATTTGTGTAGAAAACTTGATTTTTGACATGCTTCCCATCATTTTTCCGGAAAATTCAAAACATGAAAGTTGTTCATTGGGATGTTTTTGAGCTACTGTGAAAATTTCAGATCAATCGCCTAAGAAATGGATTTTTAAACTGAAAAGGCGTAAACTGTGACATCGATCGGTTTTAAACTTGTGAGATTTGAAATTTCTAAACAACGATCGAAATCTAGTGATACGATAAAGCTGTATTTTTGGAAATCCCGTTACACTAAAGTTGAAACGATATCGGTTACATTGGTTATATAAAATTAGGGGGAGATTGATCTGCAGGGTGCCCTCCTAATTATTCATTTTGTGCCAAAACGGCAATGATGATTACGCGCGAAAGATTGCCAAAACGGCATCTTATATTTTTGGGCCTATCCTCTCGGGTGTATCCGTATGGGTTACTCGAGGCTTGACGGAGCGGTACTGGATATGGCGTATTTGGTCACAAGAGACCAACGGCCTACCCTCTCGAGTGTATCCGTATGGGTTACTCGAGGCTCGACGGAGTGGTACTGGGTATGGCGAATCGGCTGCGGCCGCCGGAATACCGGCTAAATGAGATGATACTTATGAAATTGGCTGAGGCCGCCGGAGCACCGGCTAAATGATATTATTGATATTGGCTGCGGCCGCCGGATCACCGGCTAAATGATATATATTGTTGAGATGATGGCGTAACGGGAAATATATATTAAAAAGCTCAGATATTATGAAATTGGCTGCGGCCGCCGGATTGCCGGCTAAACTAAATATTGTTGAGATGGTGGCGTATCGGGGTGAATTTTTAAAAGCTCAAATTTTTATTTACTTACTTACGGCGTTTTTCATGTTTTTAAATCATGTCTTAAATAATTGCCCATGCTTAAGTTTTAAATTATGAAATTAAATGTGTCTTTAAAGTATGCAATTATATTCGCATTTTTTTTAAATAAAAATGTTTTTATGCATGGCAAAAAGTTTTATCTTAATTATTAAAAATCTAACCCCTTTATTGCTATGTAAGGATTGACTTACTCAGTATTTTATAATACTGATAAAAAAACCGTTGTTCATTTTTTTTCTGTTACAGAGTACGGAGCATGATCACTCATTGGGGGATCATTTTGGATACTTAATTATTTATTTTACGTGACTTGCATGAACGGGTCTGTTTAACCCGTGGTTTGGCCATGTCGGCCCTATATTTTAAATTCCGTTGCATACACTTTACTTCCGCTGCGTACTTTATATTCTCGCTGCAACTCTGATGTAGTATTTTTAATTTATTTATGAATGGGCTGTTTGAATATTTTAAATTCTGAAAAACCATAGCCTTGCATCTCTTTAGTGAGCTCGGAGAAACCGTGTCTTGCTAGGGAGGTGTGGCGGTGGCATCCCGGCCTGGGTTACCAAAACCGGGGTGTTACAATATTTCAATGTTTTCAAATATTCGATATCGCGTTTCGTAGTTCGAGTTTTCTCAAGTTCGAAAAATCCGATTCGAGGCAGTTTACGCCTTTCTTAATTACAAATTCATCTTTACACCAAAAATTCTGAAATTTACACAGTAGCTCAAAAAGACACACACGAAGTTTCGGAAATAAGGTTTCGAAGTGAGTCAAAATTTGAGTTCTTTGCAAAAGATAATTTCTGTCTCAAAAACTGATTTCGTCACAGGTTCGTGCGACGCCGATTAAAAATTCATTTCAAAGCCAATTGATCCGAAATTTTTACAGGAGATACAAAACACATTAATGAACAACTTTCATGTTTCAAGATTTTGTAAATAATGAATTTTAGATGTTCAAAAATCGAGCACAACACGCTGTATACGCGCGGACTCAAAAGATAGTTTTAAACAGTTCTGAAGTTCGGCCATTTTGACATATCAAATGAACTCCAAAATTCATGAAATTTTATATGCATATAATCTAGACACAATTATCTACAACTTTTGTTTAGAAATGCAAAGTTGAATCATTCTAAAAATGGGTGAAAAACATGCATCAAGTCGAGTAAGTAAATCTGTCAACAGTTTAAAACATTCGGTTTGTCACAGAAAGTTTAAGGCGCGATTTGAAATAGCAAATCTTAATGTAAATGGCTGAAATTTGGACACAAGGTAGATTAAAGTTTTAGGAACAAAATCTATGTTGAAACGTTTTCGGTTTGAATTCTCGAAGGTCGGGTTTTAGGCGAGTTTTTGAAATTGGACGAAAATAGGGTTTTTGAAAATCGATTTTTGTTACGGGTCTAGATCTCGAGTTTTAAACAACAATAAACCACAAAAATTGGTGAGTAAGGTCTTAACTTACTTAGTTAGAGAGTGGGGTCGTTGTAAGGGGTTTCCGGATGTCCTAAGGTCGCGACGAACGGCCAACTTCTCCGATCGCTTTTTGTTCGTCCCCCGATGTGAAATCGTAGTAAAAGGAAAATGGTAGATTTCGAGTTTTTACAACTTATGGACGACTAAAACACTGTAATACTTCTTACCAAGGTTCTAGAGGGTAGAGGCTTCGTCCCGTTTGCCTCGTCGTCGCCGGAATACTCGCTGGAAAGTGAAGTCGGAGGAGTTTTGACTTGGAGAGGAAGATTGGGAGTGTTTAGGGTTTAGATTTCTGAAAATTATGGGGAGGGGGCGCCCAAATCTGATCTTATGCCCTTCCCAATTGTTGTGATCGACTTGCCACCGATTGAGGTTGGATTTTTGGCAAGAAAATCGCCATAGAAGGAAAGTTTACACCTTCTGCACCTCTGGCGCGCTGGTGACGCGCACCTATAGCTTTGCCCGCGCGGAGCACGCGCGACCAACCCTGGGGACGCGTCTCCTTCTTCCACGCGGTGGCCGTGCGGCGGCGCGCGGCGAGCGCGTGGTGGCCGGACCGGCCGGTTCGGCGGTCCGCGTGGTCCGTCGGGTCTTTTCTTCTTTCCTCTATCGGTTTTCTATCCTCTACGCGTCGGCTCGACTCCTCGGGTCATTTCTGGGATTACGATTCCTTTCTTAAATTTATTTCGACTCCAATGAATTTCATATTCGAAATCTTGAATCCGACGAGTTTGAATCCGTCGGCTTGAATTCGTCGTCTTTTGGCTCACGTGCAATAATTTATTAAATTATTTCGGACTTCACGGGATCTCGGAATTAAAATTCTTTTCCTTCTTGAATTTAATTCCAATTCTTTTGGGATTAATCCATGGAATATTTTCGGGCATCCTTTCCTCCTTTCATCCCATTTCGACTTGACCAAAATTTGGGTTCGAATTCTTTGAATTTATCGGTCACGCCATTTCCGAGCAATAATTTATTGTAATAAATTATTTTCTTCTCGGAAATAAATTTTATTTCGTTTCTTTGGGCGTTGTAAAAACCCCGGGTATTACACATTTACCCTTAATTGAGTTATCCTATAACAATAGCTACCATGCTAGTATAGGCATGGCACCTTTCGAGGCTTTGTATGGACGAAAGTGCCGAAGCCCGTTGAGCTGGGAAGAAAATGATAAGTCTGTACAAAACGATAAGTCTGTGATAGTGGGACCACAACTTGTCGAAGAAATGGCTCAACAGATAAAGGTGATTCAAGGGAAAATGAAAGCCGCTCAAGACCGTCAGAAGGGTTATGCTGACGTGAGACGACGAGACCTAGAATTTCAAGAGGGAGATAGGGTCATGCTAAAGATATCACCCATGAAGGGGGTGATGCGCTTTGGCAAACGAGGAAAGTTGAGTCCTCGATACATAGGACCTTACGAGATTCTAGATCGAGTCGGAAATTTGGCCTACCGACTGGCTTTACCGCCACAATTAGATCGAGTTCATAATGTCTTTCATGTCTCACAACTAAAGAAATATGTGCCGGACCAGACACATGTACTTCAACCGGAAGTAATCGAACTTGATGAAGATCTGACTTATGAAGAAGTCCCAGTGCGAATTCTAGACACTAAGGAGCGAGTAACGAGGAATAAAACTGTCAAGATGGTCAAGGTTCTTTGGTCGAACCATGAAAGCGAGACAGCAACATGGGAGTTAGAATCGGACATGAGGGAACGCTATCTGTAACACCCCGGTTTTTGGTCACCCAGACATCGGATTTAATCCTGCATCCGATCAACTCATTAATCAGCGGGCAATTCATTCATAAAGTACAAACTATATAAGCTGAAGGCTTAGGCGAGGCTTGACTTGAATATCAATATGCACTTTCAGAGAAGAGGAAGGAAATGAGCTCTAATTCTCTCTTTGGGAACGTATACTTGAGTCTAAAGAGAGTTTCTTGCCCGATCTAATAAAAGGCCTCTTTGTTGATTGAATTCTTCTTCTTTCATCCGATGTGAGAACTTGGTCTGCGTGTTTTTAATATATAAGGGATCTTATGTATGAGAGTTCTTAATTGCATCAACCCTCGCCCGCCGCTGATGGCGTAAACCTATAATAAAGCATCCTAATAAAGCTCTAATGTAACACCCCGGTTTTGGTAACCCAGGCCGGGATGCCACCGCCACACCTCCCTAGCAAGACACGGTTTCTCCGAGCTCACTAAAGAGATGCAAGGCTATGGTTTTTCAGAATTAAAAATATTCAAACAGCCCATCCATATATAATTTAAAATTAATACATCAAAGTTGCAGCGGAAATATAAATTGTGCAGCGGAAATAAAGTATGAGGGCCGACATGGCCAAAACACGGGTTAAACAGGCCCGTTCATGCAAATTCTAGTCTAACGCAAAATTTAAAATATAATGTAATCCCCAAAAATTCCCAGTATGCATATGATGATGCATATTCTTCAACTCTGAAAGAAAAAGAGGATAAATGGTTTGGGTCAGCAAAAACGCGCTGAGTAAGTTAACACATAGCATGGGTTAGGGGTTTCAAAGCCTTTAATTAAATTTTATTAAAAACATTTCTTGTAGGTAATTCACAATTTGAGTTAATCATCCACTATAAATAAATGGCATGATTTAAGACATGAATAATGCCGTAAGTAAGTAAATAAAAATTTGAGCTTTTAAAAATTCTCCCCGATACGCCACCATCTCAACAATGTTTAATTTAGCCGGCAATCCGGCGGCCGCAGCCAATTTCATAAAATCTGAGCTTTTTAATATATTTCCCGTTACGCCATCATCTCAACAATATATCATTTAGCCGGTGATCCGGCGGCCGCAGCCGTATCGCATTTCAAGTACGTCATTGGCCATCTTGGCACAGTTTCTCATGTCTAATGTTTCAAGTTTATATTTCAATCCCATTCGGCAAGCATTATATTTCAATTGCCTTTCGGCAAGCAAGATATTTCAATTGCCTTTCGGCAAGCAAGATATTTCAATTGCCTTTCGGCAAGCAAGATATTTCAATTGCCTTTCGGCAAGCAAGATATTTCAATTGCCTTTCGGCAAGCAAGATATTTCAATTGCCTTTCGGCAAGCAAGATATTTCAATTGCCTTTTATCTCAAAGGGATTCCCAATCATTTAAACCTTAAAGGCTAATTTCATGTTTCGACAAGATTTCAAGATCTCTCAAGTTTAAAACCGATCGATGTCACAGTTTACGCCTTTTTGGTTTAAAAATCCATTTCTTAGGCGATTGATTTGAAATTTGTACATCATCTCAAAAACATCCCAACGAACAACTTTCGTGTTTTAAGTTTTTCGGAAAAACGATGGGAAGCATGTCAAAAATCAAGTTTTCTACTCAAATAGTATGCTGTCAGGATTCAGGTTTGACACCTTTCAAAGATTTGACTTTTTGACATATCAAATGGACTTCAAAAATTCTGAAATTTTACAGGCACATACTAGACTTGATTTGCAACAACTTTTGTTTAGAACTCAAAGATTGGTTCGGGCTAGAAATGATAGGAATAAGCTCCTCAAGATCGGTTATGAAATCTGTCATCCTTTGACAATTCCTAAAAACGCAGAATATGTCCGATACGATTTGGGGTATCAAAACTTGATGAAAATCTTTGAAATTTTTACACAATATAGCTTAAGCTTTTAGGATCAAAATCTTAGTTTTGAGTTTTCAGGTTTGAACACTCGAAGTAATAGAAATATGCTCATCAAGTTTGATTATGAAATCTGTCAAGGTTCTTGACATCGGTTCTAACGCAGATCGGATTGGCTCGAGTTCGGAGGCTCAAATCTCAACGAAAAATTCTAAAAACTTACAGTAATATTCCAAACTCATAGATCTACAATTCTTATGTTCAACACCAATCCTAGATCGGCCTAGATCCAAGGTCAAAATAACCAACAAGTTTGAATAAAGAATCTATCACCACTTCAAGATCTAAGTCGATGGCAGGTCTGTTCATGGTCGTTTTCGGATATCAAAACACGATGAAAAATTATGAAATTTTTACAGTAGCTAGATTAATGTCTTAGGAATGTTTTTCATGTTTTGGGTTTTTCCGTTTGAAGACTTTTAAGGGTTCGAAAAATTCATACGAAAACGCTGCGTTGAGGGTTTTCTCTTGTTGACAGATTTTTGTTAATTTCCTTGAGTTGAATCTCTATGTTTGGTTGCATTTTAAGTCACCCAAAACCATAGTAAGGTTAACTTACAGTGGGGATGATGTTTAGGAAGTCACGGGGTCGTCCGGAATCCACGGGATGTCACGAACGAATCTCTTCCACCCGATTTATTCTTCCCTTGGCTCCGATTTGTGTTCGAATATGAAGATTCGTAAGTTAGTATGATGTTTATGATCTTAAAATCATAAGGAAACTTGAATAACATCTTACCAACAATCCAAAGCCTGCAATCCTTGATCTACACACTTCCTTGGTTGGATTTGGTTGCCGGAAACTCGTCGGAAAGTCGCCGGAAGTTCGTCGGAAGAGTGTTTGGCTTTTGGGAGAGTTTTTGGAGAGTTTGGGGTGAATGATTGATGAAAATGGCTGAGAATGGGGATGGGATTGATTACATAACATCCAAAAAGATGCCACACCCGTGATAGATCAAGATTCCCACCTTTGGGACCCAAAAAATGGCAAAAAGTCCCAAAAACACATAAATCCCGACTGCTACAGTAGCATGCTACAGTAGCGTGCTACAGTAGCATGCTACAGTAACTTTTTTTTTTTTTTTTTTTTTTTTTTTTTTTTTAAAATTTTTTTTTTCTTTTTATATATATATATATATTAAGATTCTTATCTTAAAAAAAATCATAATGTGGGAATTTTTGTGATCTTGTAAGTCATACATAGCTTCAAAAAGGAATATATTCTTTATTTGAAAATGACAAGATATGATTAATATTCCACCCTACAATTTCAAACCATAGTCAAATTATTCCCAATTATATTATGGCATTCTAGAATAATTCATAAAAAAAATATGGGTAGAATGATTAATCAAGGATATATAGAAAATAGATAATTCTCATTATAATTTAAACATGTAAATATATACATGTATATACATGTGTACATGTTTGGAAAGATTATTTCAAGACCAAGGTATATATGTGTATATAAACTTGTATATGGATTTAAAATATTCTATGAACCATATACTTATTACACTTGATATTGAAATCCATATATTTATTTGAAAAGACAAATATATATAATTTTTCAAAGTATGTTTTGTAGAAAATAATATACTAATCTTTAAGCACATATTTGAACATATAAATATATATAGATTTGATTAAAAATCTACTTAGTGAATTGATCAAAATATATATATTCATACATATATATCGGGCAATTTCTATGGTATTACAATCTACCCTCCTTAAGAATCAACTTCGTCCCCGAAGTTGCGCGACTTATTGACCGATTGATTGATTGCGATTGTATCATTGTGTTTTGTTGTTTGATATTATTTGACTGAACCCAGAATTGAAATTTCCAAGTTGCCTACGTACCCCGTGAAGGGATCAAGTCATTACGTAGTTCAAAAAGAATTTATTTGGGATACAAAATATTCGAGTTTCAAAAATAAATGCTTATGCATTCTTACGGGGTATTACATCCTCTCCCCCTTAGGACTCCAGTTATGTCCCCATAACTGCCTATTCAGTACTCTCAAGAGGTTTCGGGTTTTGGTCTTTATTCTGAGGGTGTTGGTGCCTTTGGTTGTTGCCACCTTGACCGTCTGGGTTTCGTGGTTGCTTAGGTCGAGTAGTCACATCCTCTCTCTTGTCGATGTTCTCTCTCCGTGTCCGGCAATCACGCAGCTGATGACCATGTCGACCACATCGAAGGCATGCTCCAGGTTGAGGGCATCCTCTCGCATAATGCAGTTTACCACACTTTGGACATGGTGGCGCATAGTCACCATGGTTGAAGACTATCCCCTTTTTCTCCCCATTGTCATTTTGATGTTGTCCTTTCGTGTTTCCATCGAAATGGTCCTTATCCACCTTGTATTCTCCTTGTGGTCCTTGGTTAGCCTCATCTACCGGTTTCCGTTTCAGTCCTTGGACTCGTGCAACCGCTACCGCACGATCATAAACCGTCTGCAGGTTCGTGAATTGTCCTACTGCAAGTATCTCCCGGATACTAAGGTTCAGACCCATCTCAAATTTCTGAGCCTTGTCAGAGTCGGTTGGTACTATCCTCGTAGCAAATCGTACCAATTCCTTAAACCGGGTGTAATACTCCTGCACCGTTCGTCCCTCTTGCTTCAGTGATAAGAACTCTTCGTACATTGCCGCCTTGGTGCTCATGGGGTAGAATCGGTCCCTTAGGCCCTCCTTAAGTTCATTCCACGAATAAGTTTCTTCAGCTTCCTCTAAATTCCTCTGGAGGTTTTGCCACCACTCATCGGCTTCGCCTCCTAAGTAGTAGGTTGCTACTCGTATCCTTGCCTCATCAGGACATTTGATAGCATCCAAGAGCTTATCAAATGTACGGATCCACCCCTCTAGTTTGGCGGGGTCCTCCTGCCCATCGTAGCGTGGTGGTTGATAGGGATTCACCAACGCTAGATAGTTGGGTTGAGCTACGGGTGGAGGTACTGTTTGTGTCCTATGCACCTCGGCATTTCCTAATGCCACTAGGACTTCCTCCATAGTCCTTAGACGTTCTTCCATGTTGTTGGGTGTAGGAGGCACTTGTTCTTCTAGGTTCTGAGGACTTCCACTGTTGTTGGACGTGTTGGGGAGGGTAGCGTCAGTGCCATTTGGACTAACTTTCCTCGGCTTTCTCCTAGGTGCCATTCTGTTATTAAGCACGCGAAGATGAGTTCCTAAGTGATCAAGATCTAGGACTAAGGCAAAGTCAGTCTTTAGCAAGCGCTCATAAGTCAAGATCATGTCAAGTTCTAAGGTAGGAGTGTTTCTTATCACCGATAATTCACATAAAAAAAAGAGTTAGTGCAAAGATTTATGTATGCATATGCATATGTGATCCCCCCAATAAAAAAAATTTTATGCATGCATTTATTTATCCATGGGTTTTAAAAATAAATTTATTCCATGGATAGGTTAAAATAAGGATAAAAGGTTTAGGCCGCTATATTGGGCCGAAAGAAATAAATTATTTGGGCTTTTAATAAAAACAAGGTTATTGGGCCAAAACAATTTCTTGGGCTTCTAAAAAAATTTTGGGCTAAAAATTTGGGCTTTTAATTTCAAAATAATAATTGGGCTCTTTAAAATAGTAGTTTTAAAAATATTCCGGGCTCTGATACCACATTGTAACACCCCGGTTTTGGTAACCCAGGCCGGGATGCCACCGCCACACCTCCCTAGCAAGACACGGTTTCTCCGAGCTCACTAAAGAGATGCAAGGCTATGGTTTTTCAGAATTAAAAATATTCAAACAGCCCATCCATATATAATTTAAAATTAATACATCAAAGTTGCAGCGGAAATATAAATTGTGCAGCGGAAATAAAGTATGAGGGCCGACATGGCCAAAACACGGGTTAAACAGGCCCGTTCATGCAAATTCTAGTCTAACGCAAAATTTAAAATATAATGTAATCCCCAAAAATTCCCAGTATGCATATGATGATGCATATTCTTCAACTCTGAAAGAAAAAGAGGATAAATGGTTTGGGTCAGCAAAAATGCGCTGAGTAAGTTAACACATAGCATGGGTTAGGGGTTTCAAAGCCTTTAATTAAATTTTATTAAAAACATTTCTTGTAGGTAATTCACAATTTGAGTTAATCATCCACTATAAATAAATGGCATGATTTAAGACATGAATAATGCCGTAAGTAAGTAAATAAAAATTTGAGCTTTTAAAAATTCTCCCCGATACGCCACCATCTCAACAATGTTTAATTTAGCCGGCAATCCGGCGGCCGCAGCCAATTTCATAAAATCTGAGCTTTTTAATATATTTCCCGTTACGCCATCATCTCAACAATATATCATTTAGCCGGTGATCCGGCGGCCGCAGCCGTATCGCATTTCAAGTACTTCATTGGCCATCTTGGCACAGTTTCTCATGTCTCATGTTTCAAGTTTATATTTCAATCCCATTCGGCAAGCATTATATTTCAATTGCCTTTCGGCAAGCAAGATATTTCAATTGCCTTTCGGCAAGCAAGATATTTCAATTGCCTTTCGGCAAGCAAGATATTTCAATTGCCTTTCGGCAAGCAAGATATTTCAATTGCCTTTTATCTCAAAGGGATTCCCAATCATTTAAACCTTAAAGGCTAATTTCATGTTTCGACAAGATTTCAAGATCTCTCAAGTTTAAAACCGATCGATGTCACAGTTTACGCCTTTTTGGTTTAAAAATCCATTTCTTAGGCGATTGATTTGAAATTTGTACATCATCTCAAAAACATCCCAACGAACAACTTTCGTGTTTTAAGTTTTTCGGAAAAACGATGGGAAGCATGTCAAAAATCAAGTTTTCTACTCAAATAGTATGCTGTCAGGATTCAGGTTTGACACCTTTCAAAGATTTGACTTTTTGACATATCAAATGGACTTCAAAAATTCTGAAATTTTACAGGCACATACTAGACTTGATTTGCAACAACTTTTGTTTAGAACTCAAAGATTGGTTCGGGCTAGAAATGATAGGAATAAGCTCCTCAAGATCGGTTATGAAATCTGTCATCCTTTGACAATTCCTAAAAACGCAGAATATGTCCGATACGATTTGGGGTATCAAAACTTGATGAAAATCTTTGAAATTTTTACACAATATAGCTTAAGCTTTTAGGATCAAAATCTTAGTTTTGAGTTTTCAGGTTTGAACACTCGAAGTAATAGAAATATGCTCATCAAGTTTGATTATGAAATCTGTCAAGGTTCTTGACATCGGTTCTAACGCAGATCGGATTGGCTCGAGTTCGGAGGCTCAAATCTCAACGAAAAATTCTAAAAACTTACAGTAATATTCCAAACTCATAGATCTACAATTCTTATGTTCAACACCAATCCTAGATCGGCCTAGATCCAAGGTCAAAATAACCAACAAGTTTGAATAAAGAATCTATCACCACTTCAAGATCTAAGTCGATGGCAGGTCTGTTCATGGTCGTTTTCCGATATCAAAACACGATGAAAAATTATGCAATTTTTACAGTAGCTAGATTAATGTCTTAGGAATGTTTTTCATGTTTTGGGTTTTTCCGTTTGAAGACTTTTAAGGGTTCGAAAAATTCATACGAAAACGCTGCGTTGAGGGTTTTCTCTTGTTGACAGATTTTTGTTAATTTCCTTGAGTTGAATCTCTATGTTTGGTTGCATTTTAAGTCACCCAAAACCATAGTAAGGTTAACTTACAGTGGGGATGATGTTTAGGAAGTCACGGGGTCGTCCGGAATCCACGGGGTGTCACGAACGAATCTCTTCCACCCGATTTATTCTTCCCTTGGCTCCGATTTGTGTTCGAATATGAAGATTCGTAAGTTAGTATGATGTTTATGATCTTAAAATCATAAGGAAACTTGAATAACATCTTACCAACAATCCAAAGCCTGCAATCCTTGATCTACACACTTCCTTGGTTGGATTTGGTTGCCGGAAACTCGTCGGAAAGTCGCCGGAAGTTCGTCGGAAGAGTGTTTGGCTTTTGGGAGAGTTTTTGGAGAGTTTGGGGTGAATGATTGATGAAAATGGCTGAGAATGGGGATGGGATTGATTACATAACATCCAAAAAGATGCCACACCCGTGATAGATCAAGATTCCCACCTTTGGGACCCAAAAAATGGCAAAAAGTCCCAAAAACACATAAATCCCGACTGCTACAGTAGCATGCTACAGTAGCGTGCTACAGTAGCATGCTACAGTAACTTTTTTTTTTTTTTTTTTTTTTTTTTTTTTTTTTTTAAAAAAAAATTTTTTTTTTTTCTTTATATATATATATATATTAAGATTCTTATCTTAAAAAAAATCATAATGTGGGAATTTTTGTGATCTTGTAAGTCATACATAGCTTCAAAAAGGAATATATTCTTTATTTGAAAATGACAAGATATGATTAATATTCCACCCTACAATTTCAAACCATAGTCAAATTATTCCCAATTATATTATGGCATTCTAGAATAATTCATAAAAAAAAATATGGGTAGAATGATTAATCAAGGATATATAGAAAATAGATAATTCTCATTATAATTTAAACATGTAAATATATACATGTATATACATGTGTACATGTTTGGAAAGATTATTTCAAGACCAAGGTATATATGTGTATATAAACTTGTATATGGATTTAAAATATTCTATGAACCATATACTTATTACACTTGATATTGAAATCCATATATTTATTTGAAAAGACAAATATATATAATTTTTCAAAGTATGTTTTGTAGAAAATAATATACTAATCTTTAAGCACATATTTGAACATATAAATATATATAGATTTGATTAAAAATCTACTTAGTGAATTGATCAAAATATATATATTCATACATATATATCGGGCAATTTCTATGGTATTACATCTAACCCTCGAGCAAAGCTCGAGAAAGAAATTACCTTCCTCTCATCTTAATATGCCATCTTCGGCTAGGCAGAAATGTCTACTACCGCCACACCTCCCTAGCAAGACACGGTTTCTCCGAGCTTGCTAAAGAGATGCAAGGCTATGTTTTTTCAGAATTTAAAACATTCAAACAACCCATTGTAATATAATTTAAAAACCATAATATCAAAGTTGCAGCGGAAAATAATATTTACATATGTTATGCAGCGGAATTTGAAGTTTTAGGCAACACGGCTAAAATACGGGTTAAACAGGCCCATTCATGCAATTTCTAGTCTAACGCAAAATTTAAACATAAAGTATTTCCCCAAAATTCCCATGAATGCATATGATGATGCATATTCTTCATCTCTGAAAGAAAAAGGGGAAAAACATGGTTTGGTCAGCAAAGACTTACTGAGTAAGTTAACACAGACATGATTATGGGGTTTCAAAGCCATTAGTTAAATTTAAAGAGAACATGTGTATACAAGACATGATTTAATGTATTCATCTAATAACAATTTAACCGCATAATTTAAGTGACATGGATTTCATAGATCATAAATATAGCTTGCAAGGTAACAAATTGATATAAATTTAAAAGCACAATTTAACCGGAATCTAGTTTAAATTTCTTATAAATGTCTCGCTTCGTTTCTTTCACAGATCACCATCGCTAGGGCTCTTATGCCCGCCAGCCTTACGCTTGGGCTCTTATGTCCACAAGTATCATGGTCGATCTTTTAATATGTTCTATGCGTTCGCTAGCCATAAATCAATATTTCGCTAGGGCTCTTACGTCCACTAGACATACACTTGGGCTCTTATGTCCCAAGCCGTAGAGAACATTGACAGTATCCAGCTTAGTCATCAACCACAATGTTTTAATCTTCTCTTTATTTAGAAAGACCAATTCCACAAATTTAGTAAGTTTCTCAAAATATACTATTTCAGGACGCTATTCGCTCCGATATCATTTAAAATTCATTTCCAACAAGATTTTCAAGATTTGATTTGGTCAAAACCACAGTTTACTCCAAAATTAACTAAAAATTGGTTTTAAGTCCAAAAATTCTGAAATTTGACCAGTGACTCGAAACACAGAGATGAACAAGTTTCATGTTTTAAGTTTTTCGATCCTTGATATGGAAGTAAGTCAAAAACGTCGATTTCTAACAGGTTACAAATCTGTCCGAATCTTTACGATAGCAGTTCCTAAATTTCGAGATCTACCATAGCAAACCAACTCTAAATTTGATGAAATTTTACAGGGGAATGCTTAAGACATATATCTAAAAGTTTCATGTTCAACAAAAGATCCAATTCATCCCATATCTATTGTCAAAAATGCCTACAAGATCGGACCAAGAATCTGTCAAGATTTCAAGATCTAAATTTAGAACAGTTCGGTATGGAGTCGATTTCCGATATCAAACCTCAACGAAAAATTCCAAACATTTATGGAGGTGTTCTTAATGTATAGATCTAAAATTCTTATGTTCAACATCAATCCTAGATCGGTTTAGATCTAAGGTAAAAATCAACCTCAAGTTCGGATAAAGAATCTATCACTGTTTCAAGATCTAAGTCAAAGGCAGGTTTGTTTGCGGTCGTTTTCAGATATCAAAACATGATGAAAAATTATGAAATTTTTACAGTAGATAGATCTATGTCTTAGGAACGTTTTTTGTGTTTTACGTTTTCTCGTTTGAACAATTTTAAGGGTTCAGAAAAATCACGCAGTTCTGCTGCGCCGTGGTTTCCTTCGGGTTGACAGATTTTTAGGTTTCTTGATTAGATCGTTCCGTTAGGTGTATTTTAAATCGCCCAAAACCATAGTAAGATTAACTTACAGATTCATGGTTATTCCAGCTCGTCGATTCGAAGGCGTGGCTTCCAGTCCACCGTTTATCTCCTCGGTTCGTCGGGTTTTTCGTTCTAGATCCGAATCAGGGTGTAGAAAAGAAAGAGATCGATTTAGGATTCGTTTTCGAATCAAGAATGGAAAAAGATTAGATCGGATCTTACCACGACGATAGAAGACTTCCGATTTTCATCCAAGGCAGTCCCTTCTCTTGGTTTCGTGCCTCCGACGACTCCAGGATTAGGGTTTGATGTGTAGAGATTTTTCGTAGGTTTTGAAAAGTGTTTGGGGCTGATTAGGATATTTATTTATAGATGTAAAGGACCTAAAGGACGTCCAAAGGCAGCCCTAGGATGTCTTGAGTCGCAAGGTGGGCAACCGAAGTCGAAAAATCCGGATTCGGGCGAGAGAATCTCGCACGGGGCGTTTCTGCCAGTTGGCGCGGGGTTGGCGCGCCCTTAGGCCAACCAGCGCGCGGCTAGCGCGCCACTCACGCCTGGACTCCGGTCCGGGCGGGTCGTGCGATCCGTCGCGTTTTTCCTCATCTCTTTCGGACTTCTATCCTTTTATGCTCCCGGAGTCCGATTTCCGGGGTATCTTCGGGCTCCTATTTCCTATCGTCATTTTATTCTGGTCTAAATTTACATTTGGACTCGAGTTATTGAGTCCATCGGTGTTGGGTTCCCGTGTAACCATTTATTTGATTAAATTATCTTCAGCTTCCCGGGTTCTCAAAATTTTGATTCCTTTTTAATTTAAATTCCATTTCTCATCTCTTATGATTCTTTATCTATTTATCATGTTTATTTATTTATTATATTTATTTATTGTTTATTTATTTAATTATTTTATGTTGCAAAATTCTCGAGTATTACACTATCCGACACTGTTCCAAACCGACACCGACACAGTTATGGGGACATAACTGCAATCTTAATGGGGAGAGGATGTAATACGCGGTGTCACATCCGTATTTTAATTTCCGTACATTTTTGTAACCAAACAAATTCAAATTGTTTTGAACTACGTTATGGCTTGATCCCTTCACAGGGTACGTAGGCAGCTTAGAAGTTTTAATTCTAAGTTCAGTCACACAATAATAAAACAAACAAAAGCATTCGTTCTTAACATGAGAAAAGCCGAAACACAACTTCGAGGACGAAGTTGATTCTTAAGGAGGGTAGACTGTAATACCCGAGAATTTTGCAACATAAAATAAAATAAATAAATGAATAAAATAAATAAATAAAATACAATAAATAAAACAATAACAATAAATAAATATAATACATGAATAAACATAATACATAGGCAAGGAAATGAGAAATGGAATTTAATTTAAGAAGGAATTAAATTTCCAATACTCGTAAAGCCAAAGATAAAATTAATCAAATAAATTGTACAAGGATACCCGACACTAATGGACTCGAGAATTCGAGGCCAATATTAAAGCTAGACCCGAGTAAGAATTAAGATCGGAGTTCCTAGTTCCTAGTTCATAAACCCTAAGCCCGGAAATATCCCGGAAATCCAAATCTGAGAACATAGAGGGATAGAAGTCCGAAAGAGAGGAGGAAATGCCCGACGGATCGCACGATCCGCCCGGACCGAAGTCCAGGCGTGGGCCGCGCGGTGAATGGCCAAACGGCGCGCCAACCCCGCGCCACACGACAGATTCGCCGGTTGCGAGATTCACTCGCCCGAATCCGGATTTTCTGACTTCGGTTGAACTCCTTTCGGCTCAAAACTCACGAAGGCCAACCTTGGACGTCCCTAGGTCGTGCCTATCTATAAATAACACCTCTTGGCAGCCCCGAACACTTTTCAAAACATCCATACTCTCTATACGTTCGAAATACCCTAATCCTGGTGTCATCGGAGGCTCGAAAACAGGGCGAGGACTGTTTTGGACGAAAATCGGGAGATCTGTAACGTCGTGGTAAGTTCCGATCCGATCCTTGTTCCATATACGATTCGAAAATGAATCCTAACTTCATTCTTTTTCTTCTCTACACCCCGAATCGGATCTAGAACGAAGAACCCGACGAACGGAGAAGATAAACGGTGGACTGGAAGCCACGCCTCCGAATCGACGATCCCGGATGCCCAATAATCTGTAAGTTAATCTTACTATGGTTTTGGGAGGATTTAAAATACACTTGATCTAACGATTTAAACCAAGAACGTAAAATCTGTCAAAACGAAATCTTTAACGGTGCAGCATTTTTGCTTGATTTTCCCGAACCCTTAAACCTGTTCAAACGAGAAAACTTAAAACACAAAAAACGTTTCTAGGACGTAGATCTAGCTACTGTAAAAATTTCATAATTTGTCGTAATGATTTGATATCTGAATTCGTTCTCAAACCGAACTGCTTCGAATTTGAATCTTGAAATCTGGACAGAAATTAGGTTCGAACTTGATGACGTTTTTGACAATTAGATCTAGACCGATTTGGAACTTTAGCCGAACATGAAAGTTGTAGATATATGTCTTAGGTATCTCTCTGCAAAATTTCATCAATTTTGGAGTTATTTTGCTATGGTAGATATTGAAATCTTGAAACTGGTGTTGGAATTTTCGGACAGATTATCATCCTGTTAAAGATTGACGTTTTTCACTTACTTCGGTACCTCGGATCGAAAAACTTAAAACATGAAACTTGTTCATCTCTGTGTTTTCGAGTCACTGGTCAAATTTCTGAATTGTTGGATTTAAACTCAATTTTTAATGAATTTTGAAGTAAACTGTGGTTGACCGAGTCAAATCTTGAAATCTTGTTGAAACGGTGAAACTAGCCTTTAAGGATTAAACGAGTAGAAGACTTTTTGAAATAAATATATAAAATCTGAAATTTAGAAAATCACCTTTACAAACTTAATCTTTTAAAATTAGGGGGTGAGTGCTCTGCAGGGTGCCCTCCTAACGATTCACTTCGTGCCTTTATGGACGATGGTGACCCGCGCGAAATTTTGAGATATGTTGCCAAAACGGCATGAGATATATGGCCTACACTCTCGTGAATATCCATATGGGTTTCCCGAGGCTCCAGAGTGGTACTGGGTATAGCAGATACGGCTGCGGCCGCCGGCTTCCGGCTAAACTTGACGAGATTGCGATGCAATCGTGAAATACTTGAAATACTAAATCTTGGGAGTAATGGGGATAGTTAAATATTTATTTATTGTCCTTTTTAAATTATTTAATGCTTTATTTAAATTAATTATGGCTTTTATTTAAATTATGCAAAATGTATTATTGATTAGTGCCATGTATTAATTATGCGAATTGGTTAGATTATTAAATTGGATTATTTATGATTTATTATCATGCTTTTGTTTAAATATTAATTAATGGCTTTGAAACCCCACGATCATGTCTGTATTAACTTACTCAGCAAGTTGTGCTGACCAAACCATTTTATTTCCGTTTTCCTCACAGAGTATGTGGAATGAGCATGAGCACTACATGCATGGGATTTATGGGAACATTTCGTATTTTGATTTTGCATTAGACTATAGTATAAACGGGTCTGTTTAACCCGTGTTTTGGCCATGTTGGCCCTATTAACATTTTCAGCTGCAATACTTATACTTAGATACTATTATTCCGCTGCATTATAATATTTATTTTTGAACTTATATTGAATGGGCTATTTGAATGGTTTTAAATGATTTAAATACTGCAATACCTAGCCTTGCATCTCTTTAGTAAGCTCGGAGAAACCGTGTCTTACTAGGGAGGTGTGGCGGTGACATCCCGACCTGGGTGACCAAAAACCGGGGTGTTACACCGTCGCTAAGCTCCACGTCGTGAGACTGAGGCTTGCGACGTGGGTGTCTTGCGTCGGAGGGTCTCGCGTCGTGGAATGGGTTGGCTCGAAGAGGACCGTCGTGAGAGTCACGTCGCAAGAGGGGGTCTTGCGATGTGGGTTGAGTCTTGCGACGGGGAAGGAGGCTCGCGACATGGAGGGAGTTCTGTGGGGTCCACCGGCTATTTTCTCTCTCCTGCTTGTTTAAGTGTTCATGTGCATGCATGCACTTGTTGAAATTACAAATAAAACAACTACTAAAAATGTTCGATATTCCGGCGGCTGTTCCGGTGGGGTTCCAGCCAGCTTCCGGTGATCGACATCCGACTGCCTCCGGTCACAGGTGGGTTTCCAGATCCAGTGAAGTGGGTCTGGGGTTTTCCTCGATTTGAATCAGTAGCTTTAAACACATCCTTCCAGCTTTGGCCTTCAGCAGTTCATTTTCAAAATTCCGGTGCAACAACTCAGCAATTCTGGATATGAATCTTTTGGTACGTTGCTGGGACACAGGTCTTTCGGGAAAAGTGGGGATCAGTAGTGCTTACGTTTCGGCTTCCATGCCATCCCCACCCCCTTGGGGAGGTTGATCGATTAAATGACCATGATCTTCCTCGTCCCTTTCGAAAAGAGTCAGATCTGCATCATTAAAGACGGGATTAATATGACCATATTCTTCAGACAATTCTAATTTGTACGCATTGTTATCAATCCTTTCTAAAACTTTAAATGGCCCATCTCCTCGCGGAGATAACTTGTTGCGTCGGCTTGCACGAAATCGTCCTTTCTTCCAGTTGAGCCAGACCCAATCCCCTGGATTCAATTTAGCTCCTTCTGACCTCTGTTGTTATATTTGGCATATCCTTCAGCAACTTTCACTAGACTGTCCCTTACATCTTTATGCATCTCCTTTATCGCAATTGCCATGTTCCTGCCATTGATATTTAAATGCGCATTGCGAGGCAACGACCACAAATCCAGTGGCGTTAGTGGATTAAAACCGTACACAACCTCAAAAGGTGACATGTGTGTGGCATTGTGTATATGTTTTTTTTATAGGAAAATTCGATGTAAGTTAAGCACTCATCCCAGCTTTTGCTACTAGATACAGTAATAACCCTAAGTAAATTACCTAGGACTGTATGAACTGCCTCAGTCTGTCCATCAGTTTGTGGATGATAAGCAGTAGAAAATAACAGACTAGTCCCTATTTCAGACCATAAGGATTTCCAGAAATAACTTACAAACTTGGCGTCTCGGTCCGAGACAATGGTCCTGGGCACACCGTGGAGTCTTACAACTTCCTTGAAGAATCTTTTGGCCATGGTGTGCGTCTTTTGTCTTGGAACAGGGTATGAAATGCGCCATCTTTGAAAACCTGTCAACCACAACAAAGATAGAATCTTTAGCCCATGCGGTGCGAGGTAACCCTAGAACGAATTCCATTGACAAATCAATCCATGGTCCCTCTGGTGCCGACAAGGCTTGATATAGTCGGTGGAGCTTGGCGGTTGACTTGGCTCGCAGGCACGTGATTCACTTGCTGATGAAATATGCAACTTGCTTCTCCATCCCTGGCCAGTGGAAACGTTCTGTCAGTAGGCTCATGGTTGCAATCCTCCAAAGTGACCCATCATATCTCTAGAGTGTGCTTCAGTAATCAGAAGTTCCATGACAGATCCCTTTGGTATGCACAGCTTGTTTCCATAGTAGAGAAAGCCATTCAGTTGAGAAAATTCCTTATGGGCTATTTTCTCGGTCTTCTCATACACTTCTCCAAAGTCAGTATCTTGAGCATACAGATCTTTAATGTGCTCGAATCCAATTAGATGTGTTGTTGCGAATGCTGCCAGATTTAGTCTTCTTGATAAGACATCTGCAACCACATTGTCCTTTCCTTTCTTATAGCAGATCACATACGGAAATGATTCAATAAAAGAACTCCATCGGGCGTGTCTCGAACTTTTCAGCTGCCTCTGTCCTCGAATGTGCTTCAACGTCTCATGATCTATGTGAATAATGAATTCTCTTCCTCGCAAGTAATGTTGCCACGTCCTTAAGGCTTGTACGACTGCATACAATTCCTTGTCGTATGTGGAATAGTTCAGTTGAGCTCCTTCAAACTTCTCGCTGTGGTATGCGAACGGTCGTCCGTCTTGCAAGAATACTGTGCCCATGCCAGTTCCAGATGCATCACATTCGATCTCGAAAGGAAGATCGAAATTGGGGAGTGCTAATACTAGTGCATGGGTGAGTTTTTCCTTCAACTCATCAAATGACTTCTGCTCCTTTGGTCCCCATTTGAATTGTAAACCTTTCTTAAGCAGAGAGGTCATCGGTGCGACGATCACACTGAATTGCGGCACAAACCTTCGAAAGAACCCGCACATGCCCAAAAATCTTCGAACTTCATTGACGTTGGTTGGTGGTGTCCATTCAGAAATAGCTTTAATTTTGAACTCATCCAGCTGTAGTCCGTTCCCCCCAACGACAAATCCCAAAAATGTGACTTCAGGCACGTGGAAGGTGCACTTTTCGAAATTCGTGTATAATTCAGCCTTCCCCAGTTTGATGATTACCTGCACAACATGTTTGACATGATCAGATTCGTTGTGGCTATAGATTAATATATCATCAAAGTACACAACAACGAATTTTCCATAAACTCCCAGAGAGTCTCACTCACGAGTCTCATAAATGTGGATGGAGCATTAGTGAGTCCGAAGGGCATCACGAGCCATTCATACAGCCCAAACTTTGTTTTGAAGACAGTCTTCCATTCGTCTCCTGGCTGCATGCGGATCTGGTGATAGCCTCTTTTCAGATCTATCTTTGTAAAAATGCTTGCTCCATCCAGCTCGTCGAGCATGTCGTCGAGTCGCGGGATCGGATGGCGGTACTTGATGTAATTGTATTAACAGCTCGGCAGTCAACGCACATCCTCCACGTTCCATATTTCTTCGGTACCAGCAATACCAGCACTGCACAGGGAGATAGACTCTCCCGAACCCAGCCTTTGTCCAACAGTTCCTGGACTTGCTTTTGGACTTATTTTATCTCTTCAGGGTTCATGCGGTATGCAAGCCTATTTGAAATTGACGCTCCTGGTACGAAGTCAATCCGATGCTCCACACCTCTCAAAGGTGGTAGACCAGCTGGTAAAACTTCGGGGAAAACATCCATATTTTCTTCGAGCATCCTGCGAAAATTATCAGGCACATTAAGTGTAGCAGGAGAGTTCTTAAAAATTTCTCCAACAGGTTTAACGAAAGCTAGAAAGCAGTGACCTGGTAGAGGGGCGTCCTCAATGGCTGCTTCCAGTTCTTGCTTTGTGAATACCAAGCATCGATCATGACATGTCAAGAGTAAGGGAGATGAATTACAATTATAAGAATCAATTACAATCCATTTACCTCTTTGTTTTCTCTTGAATTCCTCTTCCTCCTTTCAGTTGTTTTCCACTAAATTTCGATGGTCGATCTTAACGGTTTTCGGCGGTAGTGACTTCATCATAATTCTGCTTTGGCCATTGTGGAAAGAGAGATCATTCTCTGTGCCTCCGTAGATGACTCGTTTGTCGTACATCCAAAGTCGTCCCAACAGGATATGGCACGCGGTCATTGGGACTACATCACATAAAATTTCTTTGGAGTAGGGGCCGATGGTAATTGGCACCCTTGCTTGCTTCACAACCTTGGTAGTCCCATGCTCGTTCATCTAGTGTAGGTGATACGGCTTTACATGATCCTGTGTTGGTATCCCTAACCTACGCACAGTGTACAGACTTACAGCATTTACACAGCTACCATTGTCAACGATCAAGGAGGCGACATTGCATTTTAGTTTACAATGATAGTGAAAGAAATTCTCTCTTTGTTCCGGTGCACTGCTGTTGGATTCGTCAGCTTTGCCAGCGGTAAATGCCCTCGTGGCGAGAAATTCGTCACATACTCTTCTTCATCTTCTTCCAAGACTACTCGGCTCATATCGCCCTCGTCCGGATACTGTTCACAACCATCATCTTCCTCTTCATGCTCAGCTTCCTCTTGATCTTCATCAGAATCAATTTCTTTCCAAGTTCCCGGTTTGATCATAACCATTCGCCTTTCTCTTCGCGGACAATCTTGGGAATAATGGCCTTTCAATTCACACTTGAAACAGGTGACATCCTTGATGTCCCGCTTGGGCTTATCCCTTTCATCCTTACTGTATCGATATGGATCCTTGAAATCTTTGCCCATCTCAAATGCTTTGGGCAGATTAGGCCTGTCATCCTTTGTTGCGTTGGGTTTTCCATATCGATCAGTGGGCTTCAAAGGTGGTTCATTTGACCTAGTCGTCCAATACTTCGTGTTATTTGATATAATTGTGGACTTGACTGGTCTATCCCTCAGTTGTCGGTCAATTTCTATGGCTAGTTGAACCAAATGTTCCAAACCAGTGTATGTCCTTAATTTGACCTCTGCTAGGACCTCTCTTTTCAAACCTCGTTTAAATCTGGCAATGAGTAATAGTTTGTCCTTGTTGATCTGGGCTCTCATCATGAGGCATCCCAATTCCTTGTAGTATTCATCCACGGTTCGATTGCCCTGCACAAAAATTAACTTTCAGGTACAAGTCATCAAGATTACTACTAGGGACAAGCCTCTTTTCCATTGCATGCATCAGTTCGGCCTATGTAGAAATAAGAGGAAGTCCTAGACGCTGTCCGTCGTGTTGAATTTTCTGCCACCAAGTCAGAACATAGTCCTTGTATTCACAAACGACAAGTTGAATCTTTGTGAATTCGTTGTGTTGGTTGCAATCATAGATGAGCTCAATCGATTGCCTCCAATCAATGAACTCCTCTGGATCATTCGTGCCTTTGAATGCCGGAATTGTGAATTTGATCCCTCTCAGATCGGCCTCTAATCTGTTGTGCTCAACAGGTGCTCGATGTAAGTCCTCTTCCTCGAGATCGTCGTCAGGAAGGCCCACTAAAAGGGGATTCATGTTCAGTCTCTACCGGACAGGTTGGTGTAAGGGTGGTCTTGGAATAGCTGCTGGGGCGGCTGGTGCCGGTGGTGGTGCATTCTGGAACTGAGTATTCGTTGGGACCCGCGGTCGGGGTGGCGGCGGAGGAGGTGCCCGTGGACCTCGCGGGGCCTGATGTCTGCCATAGTGTAACTCTTGTTCTTCAATGGCCTTTTCTGCCTCGTCCATTACGGATTGATGAACTCTGCTCGTGCTTCCGGGAGTTAAATTCAGAGCTTACTCTTGTAGGGCGATTCGGCTAGAAATATCATTCATGTTGTTTACAAGAGTGTTTACTCGCTCATTTATAGTAGCTATACTAGTTACATTAGCATCTACGGTTTGACAAATGGACTCAACATCAGAATGCCTGAGGGCTTCCATAATGTCTCTCAATGTAGGCTCAGTGTTTCCTGCTATATCAATTCAGAGGAAAGAAAAGAAAACTAGATATATGTATAGGAGGTTAGTGAAAAATGTAACAAATATGTAGAGTGACCTCACAAGTGTATCTCTCACTGAAGGTCCCGATTCCCCACCAGTTGGTTCTAATCAGACAGAAAGTGCTCAATCATATAGACCAACTATCAAATGGCGAGAAAATATTGAAATGGACGCACAACGCAAGAAGCACTTTGCAGTGTTCGGCTCTATTAAAGAAATGACTCGGACTTGTGTGTGGTATGATTAATTTGAATTAATTATCTGTTTACCGTGTTAATCTGCAAGTAAATATCCGACCCCTCGCAGTTTTAAAGTGTAAAGTAAAAATCTCACAAAAATAAAATGCTCGGAATAAAATATCTGCCTCACTCACACAATTCCAACAATAAATATCACCTAGCTGTTGAAAGCAACCCGATAATGCTTACTGTTGAGGAACTCCACTCTCTGCAATTGCAGACGGAGCTTCAACTCTATGATTTGTGAAGTAAATCAGAAGAACAGTGATAAGCACTTATTTCTCAAGGAATTCCACTGTCAGTTATAGATCTCTGATGGAACTTCAACCCGATAAATTGTTTGTGATTCAAATCAGTGAAATCATATAGTAAAAATAATGTTCAAATCCGCCAATTTTCAAATTTGAATGTGGAATCCTGAATATGACCGTTGGCCTTGGAATTGGAGATGTCACATGTGTCGCGTGCGGATTGGGCCTTATTTTTGGCTGGTACAATCCCAAGACTGAGGATGCGTCGCGAGATTCGGAGCCGTCGTGAGAGTGGTGGCCCGTTGTGAGACTAAGCTTTCCGACGGGTAATTTGGCTAGCGACGGGCGTGGAACAGCCTTAGCCTGGGATTCACATTGTGAGACTGATTTGCATCGTAAGACTTGGCCTTTCGACGTGAGGGTTGGATTGCAACGGATTACTGTCTGGCGACACGTGACTAGTCTCCCGTCGTGAGACTTGGTTACGTCGCGAGACGTGGTCTTGCGACGTGAAGGGGCCTTGCGACGGATGCGGACTTAGAATTTTCTGGGCTCTCCTTGCATCGTGAGACTTAATTGCGTCGTAAGACGTGGTCTTGCGACGGGGGGCCTTGCTGCTTGTTTCTTTTTGCACGTCGTGAAAGGTTCCTTTGCAACGTGGGGAGCCTCTTGCGACGGGCTTCTTAGCGACTTTACATCCTTAAGCCAGTATTACGTCGCAAGACTGGTCTTGCAACGTGAAGGGACGGCTTGCGAAGGACCGATTGCTCTTGCGACGTGGGTGGGTTTCTTTATCTTTTTCCCCCGTGATAGTGACCCACTACGAGTTTCCAACAACTTCGGCAGCGCACACCTCGCGTACTTACAATGCCCGGCACTTGTCCCCCAAGTAAAAGAAGAAAACACACACCCCCACACCCTAATCTGAATCAAACCCACAAAAATGAAGAACTTCTTAAATATTCAAACTGTTCATGCAAGAATCCTAAAATTCCCAACTCTCGGAGTACCCTCAAAATGGAAAATATTGCCACATACAATATTGACTAACACTTAAAACCAAACATTAGTCCAAATCAAACACATTAACACGGATACATGAAGATCAAAGAGCAAAAATGGTAATGTTTTTGAGTTTTGGACAAGAACACACTAGAAACTTGAAATGCACATAACTCACTCAATATTTGACCAATCTGGGTGAACATTATATTAATCTATAGGTAAACAGGCCAATGAGATCAAATATGCACCCAGATTTCAGAACTTTTGAAGTTTCAGACACGAAAATCGATAGAACAGTAAACCGAGTAACAAGAACTCAAGAACAAAGACTATTTTTGGTTTTTTTTTGAGATATAAGATGGAATGATATGGTGGAATAAGGTCTAATCTAGGCTCTGATACCAAATAGATATTCCATAGATCGGATTAGACACATATTCATGGATGAACAAAGTGAAGAACATGAAAATGGAAAAATAAAAAGGATAATGGGATTACCAAGTTGGAAGGCTCAATCTCGGACCAATTACACACTAACTGTGTTAGGAGTCCCTCAATCGACAATCCTAATGGCTACAATACGATTGAACACATCCCATGCTCAAAAGAAATCCAAACCGAATGGATAAACTCATTGGTGATCTTTCAAACAAGCATATATTTCACTCTCAAAGTGTTTTCAAGATATATTCATTCAAAAGGTAAAATAACAAAGTGTTAGGGACATATATATAGACAACCCAAAATACAAAGGTGTAAACAACCCTACACTAGAAATAAACAAACAAGGAAAACCTGGACTGTCCGTCGCTAGGCAAGCCCGTCGTGAGACTAGGTCTTGCGACGTGGGCAACGCTTGCGACGGGAAGCTGGGACATCAACGGAGCACACCCATCGTGAAACTGTGGACTAGCTGTCGCTAAGCTCCACGTCGTGAGACTGAGGCTTGCGAAGTGGGTGTCTTGCGACGGAGGGTCTCGCATCGTGGAATGGGCTGGCTCGAAGAGGACACGTCGTGAGAGTCACGTCGCAAGAGGGGGTCTTGCAACGTGGGCTGAGTCTTGCGACGGGGAAGATCTCTCCTCACGTTGCAAGAGGGGGTCTTGCAACGAGTTCCGAGTCTTGCGACGTGGAAGGGGGCTCGCTACGTGGAGGGAGTTCTGCAGGGTCCACCAGCTATTTTCTCTCTCCTGCTTTTTTAAGTGTTCATCTGCATGCATGCACTTGTTGAAATTACAAATAAAACAACTATTAAAAATGTTCAATATTCCGGCGGCTGTTCCGGTGGGGTTCCGGCCAGCTTCCGGTGATCGACATCTGACTGCCTCCGGTCACAGGTGGGTTTCCTGATCCAGTGAAGTGGGTCCGAGGTCATCCTCGATTTGAATCAGTAGCTTTAAACCCATCCTTACAGCTTTGGCCTTCAGCAGTTCATCTTCAAAATTCCGGTGCAACAACTCAGCAATTCTGGATATGAATCTTTTTGTACGTTGCTGGGACACCAGTCCTTCGGAAAAAACGGGGATCAATAGTGCTCTCATTTCGGCTTCCATGCCAAACTTCATCTGTTCCTTCTCCTAAATTTCTTAAAACTATGTCTTGATTTCGCTGCCTTTGGCATGGAAGCCAGAAACCGAGCAATGATAATCCCCGTATTTCCGGATGGACCGGTGTCCCAGCAACATTCCAGAAAGTTCACATCCAGAATTGCTGAGTTTCTGACCCGGAATTTTGAAGATGAGCTTACGAAAGCCAAAGCCAGGAAGATGGGTTTAAAGCTGCTGATGCAAATCGAAGAAGACCCCGGACCCACTCAACGGGATTCGGATACCCACCATTGACCGAAAGCAGCCGGATGTCGATCGCCAGAAAGTTGGCCGGAATCCCTCACCGGAGCAACCACCGGAAATCGAACATTAAATTTAGTTGTTTAATTTATATTTAAACAAGTGCATGCATGCACAAAATATTTAAACAAGCAAGAGAGAGAAACCACCAGGTGGACCACCCAGGCAGGAAGACGACGCGAGCCTCCTACGATGCGATCCCCTTCCTACGACGAGAGCCCGAAAGGACGACATGAAACTACTTTCACTTCGTAATCATCAAAACCTTCTGGAATCCTCGAGTCCTACGACGCGATCCTCACCCGACGACGCTAGTCTCGTTCCACGATGTAAGGATCTCGTCGTAACCTCGGAACACGACGTCAGCCCCGCCAGGAGACTCTACGACACGAGACCTTCCCAACGATGCTAGACTAGTCTCATGTCGTAAATGTCTAGCGTCGTCTAACAGTGCCAGTCCAGGGCTTTCCCACTTGTTTATTCCTTCTTCCATTTTGTTTAATTCTTTGTAATGTGGGTTGCCTATTGATTGTGTACGGTTTTAACCCACTAACGCCACTTGATTTGTTGCCATTGCCTCGCAATGATCATTTGAATATCAATGGCCGGAGCAGGGCAAATGAGATAAAGGAAATGCATAAAGATGTAAGGGACGGTCTGGTAAAAGCGGCAGAAGGATATGCCAAATATAACAATCCAGGTCGGAAGGAGCTGAAACTAAACCTAGGGGATTGGGTCTGGCTCAACTGGAAGAAAGAACGATTTCCCGCCAGCCGACGCAACAAGTTATCTCCACGAGGAGATGGGCCATTTAACGTTTTAGAAAGGATTAATAATAATGTATATAAGATAGAACCATCTGAAGAATATGGTCATGTTAATCATGTCTTTAATTTTGCAGATCTAACTCTTTTCGAAAGGGACGAGGAAGATCATGGTCGGTTGATGGATCAACCTCCCCAAGGGGGTGGGGATGGCATGGAAACCAGAAACAGAGCACTGATAATCCCTGCATTTCCCGATGGATCGGTGTCCTAGCAACGTTACAGAAAGTTCACATCCAAAATTGCTGAGTTGCTGACCGGAATTTTGAAGATGAGCTTATGAAAGCCAAAGCCAGGAAGATGGGTTTAAAGTTGCTGATCCAAATCGAGGAAGACCCCGGACCCACTCAACGGGATCCGGATACCCGCCATTGACCGAAAGCAGGCGGATGTCAATCGCCAAAAAGTTGGCCAGAATCCCTCTGATGGGTGATTTTCACTACTCATATTTTACCACAAGCGGATGGTTGTCATTAAGTAATAAATACCGGTGAATACCGGGTCGAACAACAGGGAATTTCAGAATATTATTTCATTCCGGAGAAAATTTTAATTGTTCTTAAGTTCATTAATTATATTTAATATATTTAAAAGGATTTTGATTAATTCTAATGGTGATTAAATTAAAAAATAGTGACATTAAATTTAAAATAAAGCAAGTTAAAATTATAATTAATAAAGATATAGATGGGAGATGCTTGTAATATTTTAAATATTGCCATCTTTATATAAAATAGAAATTGCATATTGATTTAGCATTTTCCAATGTCTAAAAGATCAATTTCTAAAAATTAATTATTTTATAAAGATTAAAAATATTGTAATCTACTAATAATCAAATTATGCTTAAACGGATTTCATGGAAGCTGATTAAATTATTTAACATTCTGCAATCATTATTCTAGGCCTAAATTTGAGTCTTTCCCAAGCATACAAATTTTCCTATAGCAATTAAAAGGCACTTTTCATTTCCCAAATCATTGTGCACATGCCAAAATCCATTTACAATTCAATTTATTCCCAATTCCGGTACTAAAATATTAATTCTACTTTTTATCTCCCGATTTAGCAAAGCAGAAATCACAGAATTGGATTCTAACATTTAATTATGCAGAACAGTGTAAATAATTTAACAATTATGGTAAAATAATAATAAAACATGGTAAAATGGATTAAATTACTAATTTTAAGATGTAGACAGATTAGGATTATTTCCAGATTACTAAAAGTAGAATCTGCAGATTGATCGATCAATTAAAATTTAGCAGATAGAAATACAAAACATCAGATTGTTGCCCAAATAGATTTATCGATCAAATTTATGCAGCAGATTAACAATCCTAATACAGATTCTAACATCTTTGCAGATTACTCCAAATTTAACACATGAAACATCGATAAATTATATTGCTTCCATAAAACAGATAAATTCATACTTCAAAGTGATTCTGAACTTCCGTTCTAGAACACTTCTAACACGAACAACACAGAAATCCGTCTACAAATTAAAGCATGATAGCATATTACATTTAGAGGCAATTTAAATTCATTACAAAGTAAGAAAAAGAAAGGCAACACCTAGAATAGGAAGAACACGCCCAGAACAGCGTTCTTGATGCATTCCTCCGGCATGATTATGTGTTTCTGGCCTTCTTCTCCCATTAGCAAGTGTTTCCAGAGAGTATTTGTCGAAAATTATGAGTCTGGATGATGAAGAATGAAGAGAAACGGCATTTAAAACCGAGTTCGGGAGGTTAGAAAACTGCCCAACTGCGACGGTGGCGCATAAAGTGGCGCTCGGAAGAGGTTTTAGGCGCCACCAAGGAGAGCTGGCGCATGCGATGATTTTCCGAATTTTCCTCTGCGGCGCAAAACGTTGCGCTCCAAGGTGGTTTTAGGCGCCACCAAGGAGGTGCGGCGCATTCTGACAATTTCCCAATTTTTAATTTAACAGCGGCGCATTTTGTGGCGCTCCGGAGTAGATTTCGGCGCCACCAAGCTTATGCGGCGCATCCTGAAGCTTTTTCCATCCGAAATTTTCTTAAGTGTCGATGTGGCGCATAATGTGGCGCTCCGGAGTAGATTTCGGCGCCACCAAGTAGTGTGGCGCTCGAGCATGATTTTATGCGCCGCCATGCCTATGTGGCGCATTCTGGAGCTTTTCCAGTGTTGCAAATTCCGAATTTTACATCATTTGGCCTCCAAACATCTTCTCTCTTCATTTTAATGCCTGAAACATCATTGCAATGTATTAGAATTGCCAAAGTCTTATTATAAAGCATAAAACGAGGTAAATTGGGCTCGGATAAACTCAATTTAACCGGTCTTATTAATATTTACACATCACATGAAATATACACTAAAAAGCAGTAAAATAGAGTCTCATGCATGCAATTTAGGTTCGTTTTAACACAATTTAAGCTTATTTAATTGTGGTTTCACAGGGTGCATCAACATCCTCACACTTAAATATTGCTCGTCCCTTGAGCAATGAGATCAATTAACACATCAACTTGCCAATCAAGATAATAAAGATAAAGTCTCTATAGTTCTGCCAAATCATAGATTTCAACAACAAAATGAGATAAGAGGGTTTAAAGTTTAATGTACTAGAACTAGGCAAATTGATATGCATTAGCTATTAGAACCAGATACCCAAAACACTTACAATACAGAAAACAGATTAATTATACATAGCACTTACTATGGGAAAGTGAGTAATGTAAATATGCTTTTCTATTCCAGTCTTTAAATATGCTCAATCTATGGCTAGGTTTCACTATATTCTAGACACTTTGGCTGAGTTGTAGACGGTTGAATTCCAAAAGCTACTCGTGTCACCGAATATGTGCCAGTCATCCAGCCAAGAGTTTATGAATTTTTATTTAATCCCCCTCTTTTTTTTTGATCTTGCATTCTTCGGTAATTTTTCTTTTTCTGTTTGCAAGATGTGAATATCATTTTTTATATATATATATAGGGGTTTCACTTTGACTCTATTTTAATTAAGCATTTAAAAAGACTTAGAACGAGCATATTTATTTATAAATAATGATAACTCTCCACATTTTAAATAACTAGTCTAATTAATCAAATAGTTTTCTGCAAGGCAAATAGAATTGTCACCAATAGCTCAAACAACTTGCATAACAATTTGACAAAGTCTAGGACTTTAAACTAAGAAACCTAATACTCATTAAATTGTAAAATCAGATTAAAGCAGAACATTTAGACTTATTTGGATTTTTATCCAGATTGGCAATAATGTGGTAATCTCCAAATAGTAGCACCACTGGGAAAACACAATTTAAATTTAAAATAACTAGTCATGCATGTACCATTTTATTCAAAGCATAATAAACAGTAAAATAAAATTAAATCAAGCTCTTACCACACACTTCATGCAAATTGATAACATATAACATGAAAAGATCACACCTGGAGTATGTAGATCTCTAGAATTTCCCTTTACCAATACGGATGTCCCCTTTTTGCTTGCTTCTTCATGGCATATCCTGCTTCTTTATATATTTATATGGTATTTGCTCATACAAAAGACAATCATTAGAACACATGGTAATTTATAGATTAAAGTAATTAAATTCTGTCCATAATTTATTTAATTCAGATTTTTATTATTTTAATTTTTAAATTTCAGATTTTTAATTTTTATTAACTCTTTTTTATTAATTAAATAAACATGGACAGATTTAAATAAAATATTAACTTGCATAGACTTACCAAAAGCAAAATACCACAAGTTCTAGCAACTATTACATAAAGATGCTAATTAAATAAGCAAAATAGTGCCAAAATTATTCTAACTATTACAAACTAAACCAAAAAGGGAGCAATCCTATCTAATCAAAAATCTAGATTTCTTAAGATCCATCCGAATCATCTACTCCATCTTCCCTAGGAACATCATCACTCCCTGTAGAGCTCGAACTAGTGGTAGGAGGAATATATCGATCACCTAGACTTTCAGACATGAAGTACTCAAGTCTGTTGGAAAGTCGTGCAATTTGTGTCTGTGTACTATCCTCCTTCTTCTTCATCTCGGCTCTAAGCTGATGAATTTCATAAGCCATCCTATTGATTGCATTCTCTGCGGGCTCAGCCTTAGTACCAGATGTACTAGGCATATCAGTGTGATGAGTGGGTGCCCTACGAGGTGAAGTCGGGTAAGCTAGCTCAGCACATCTTACTCCAGGCATGGTATAATTAGTCTTGAAGCAGATAGGGGGCTTTGGCTTCACATCTTGAGCATAGGCACTTAGATCCACTCCAGCTCTTTTGCAAAGTGCCCAAATCAGTGTAGGGAATCCAAGAATCTTCGTTTTTACATCAGATGCCAATTTACCCAACTCATATGCCACCATATCCCCAATGTTAATAGGCAACCCATTCTTCACACAATACACAAAATACAGCTCCTCTGCATTCGGTTGTGCAGTGTGCGAAGTAGGAAACACCTTATGCTTGTAGAGCAAGTAGATCTGGTATAGCGGTGCATCCATTGAAGTGGCAACAACATTTTCCTTCTTCTCCCCTATGTAGGCAACTTCCTTTTGCTTTTCAAACATCTCTCTCAAGATTCTTTTCTCCAATTCTGGTCCTCCTTCCTCTTCATGAATAGGGTCATGAAAGTGCTTCTTCTTTGTAGCCAGACAAGAGACATCCACAGTACCATAAAGTTCATTAATTACTGCGGGACCATATGGCACAGGCACTCCCCTAATCCACGAAGTATATTGATCATATCGAGCATTACATAGGAATTGCCTAGTAAGCTCCCAAGAGTAAACTCCTTTCGGATGCTCAGCAAATTTCATCCATCCTCGACTCATGAGAGCATCATGAACCGAAAATCGCTCCATGTCAGCTTCAGTGAATCCTTTGTCCTGGATAATCCATCTTTCCACCATCTTCTGATAATAAGAATATGCCGTTTGATTGATGAAAATAGCCGGATTGAAAGTGTCCCCAGTTAATTCTTCCAGAGGAGGGGTATCATCCTTTCTATTGTGACTCTTTCTCTTGGTTTTAGAATCACGTGGAATCTCCGGTGAAATTTCCTCTAGAGATTCAGCATCATCCTCTTCTTGCTGTGGATCATCCTCTGTTGGTTGAGCAGAATTGAAAGAAGTGTTGTATCCATTATATGAATCAGGAGCCACCAAATTATTCACAAACATGCCTTCAGTACCCACAGCAGCCGGCTCCGGATCAGGTTCTCTAATAACTGGTGTATGTGATGGGGCAGGCTCTGTGGTTTTCTGTTTCTTTCCACCATTGTTTCTCGGGTTATTCTTTCTCTTTGTTCTCATGATGGTAGAATTTGGGAAGAAGGGATTGAGATTGGAAAGCTAATTAAACTGAAAGAGAGAAGAATTGACAGATTTGATAATGGGAGAGTGACCGATCGATATTCTCTCTTTTAAAGGTGGTGAAATCTTGATTTTGTTGAGATATGGAGGGATTGATTTAATCTAGATCCAAATATACTCTAAACATACGATTTAGAGTCAGTATAATGTTGTTTAGGATCCCAAAAATCGATTCGATATGATTTGAATCTTTTGGATTCGCGGATTTTTGAAAAATTCGCGTCGGTGTCGCAAAAAGTGGCGCTCCGAAGCCAATTTAGGCGCCACACAGTGAGTGTGGCGCATTTGAAAATAAAATAAAATTTAAAAATAATCCCTGGCGCAATTTGTGGCGCTGAAAGGGGGTTTTATGCGCCGCACAGTTGATGCGGCGCATCCTGAAGCAAACTTGGAAAAATTCTCATTTTGCGGCGCCAAAAGTGGCGCTTCAAGGTAGATATAGGCGCCACCAAGCACATGCGGCGCATTTTGGAAAAACTTAGAAAAATTTCTAAGTTTTGCGGCGCATAAAGTGGCGCTGGAAGGCATTTTTAGGCGCCACAATGCACATGTGGCGGATTCTGTGCCAATTCGGGCAGAATGCGCTTTTCCTAAGTTCTTCCCCATGATGTCCAAAATCTCTAAATCACTCAACAATACCAATTTCACTTCATCCACACCTTAATCTAGTCCAAATAAACTTCATTGATCTTTTTAACAGTTCAAAACAACTCAATCTAGCATGCTATTGGCAAGAGCTACTTTATTGAACTTAAAAGCAACTAAAAACCTTATAAACTAGATACACACTATCTAATACTTCATATAATCAAAAGAACGTGAATAACAGAAATAATATATCTAAGATAGCAAAATAATAGGAAATAGAGTTACGACAATACAACCCAAATGAAAATAACTAAAATGTAGCAAAATAAAAATAGAGTCAAATACATAGGCCTATCAATACATGTCATATCTAATGATCACAAGCCTATCTATCGCTCATCTCTCGCACTCAGTCAGAATCCTCAGAATCGTCATCATCATTGTCTCCAACTTCCTCAGATCCATCCCCAGCATCATCATCCTCAGCATCATCATCTCCATCATCGCTACCATCTCCAGAGCCTACATAGTCCTCATCCTCATCGTTCTCAGAAGGTGTCTGAGGGGCGACATATCGCTGTCCTAAGCTCTGGGACATGAAGTACTCCAGTCGGGCTGCGTGGTAAGCCTGGGCTCGAGCATTCTTGGCTATCTGGTCAGCCAAGAAATGGTGCCTTTGAGCTGCAAGTAAGGCATGCTCATTCACTGTGTTCAGCAAGTTCTGCCGGTTTATCAATAAAGTCCTAGCCCACTCAGGCTCTCCCTGATGTTGATATGACTGCTGTGACTGCTGTGGCTGAGCTCTACCTCGTCCTCTACCTCTGCCTCTACCACCTCGTGTACCTCGGGTGGACTGTGAAGGAGCCTCTGAATGCTCCTGGCTAGCCTGTGAAGGTGCAAGTGGTGGTGACTGCCTGGGCAACTCCCTGGGAAGTATCATAGGTCGGCATCTTATGCCAGACAACTTGAAGTTCTTCTTCCCAAATGGAATAGGGGGCCTCATTCTCCAATCTCTATCAAACTGCCCCATATTCACTCCTGCCTGAGCACAAAGTTGCCATATCAAGCTGGGGAACATAAGAGCTGACCTCTTAGACACCCCCGGTGTCTGTCTCAATTCAAGTGATATAAGCTCTCCCATGTTGATCGGGCTCCCCACCTTGATGCAATATGGGACATACATATCCAGGGCAGTGGGTCCAGAGGTGTGAGTCGAAGGACTCAATCTAGATATTTAGAACATGAGAAGCTGGTACATGGGTGCATCTATATCAGGCCCATGTAGCCTACTCATGTCATCATCATCATATGTGAGGACATCCTCCTGGCCCTCAAACATAGACATCAGTACAAGCTTCTTGAAATCTTCCCTATCATCGGCTCTTATAACCGGCTCCTAGAAGTCTCTGCCATAGGGCACATCCACTACTCCAAATAATTGGTTGATGTCCTGAGAGTGATGGGTACTGTAACCCCAAAAATCCAAGAATCCTCCTCCTCAGCATTGGCTAGAAACAGCCTAGTCAACTCCCACGAATATGATCCAGCTGGGTGTCTCACAAATCTCTCCCAACCCCTGGATCTAATAGCATCTCGAAGCAAAGGGTGCTGCAAGTCTTTCTCTGAGAAACCCCTATCTGCAATGATCCTCTTTTTATGGAATCTCTGGTACAGCTCATATGCCCGAGCACTCCTGAATATAGTGGCATCGAATATGCCCGGCCTGACATAAAACAACTCAGGGACATAAGCTCTAGGATCTTGCCTTTTCGGTCCTCCCCTCGCCGGTTGCTCCTCCTGATCAACCTCATCATCATCTTCCTTCCCACCCACAGCCTCAGGGACAGGCTCCTGTATAACTAACGCAGCAGATCTCCCTCTCCTAGGTCGAGAGGAAGTGGAACTCGTGGCAGGTGCCTTCCCCCGAGAGGCTCTAGAGGGGGCCTGTGAATGATCGGATGCCTCAGGCTGAACGGACTGATCAGGCTGGTCGGGCTGGTCAGGCTGATTGACCTCCTGATGGTCATCAGCGGGTACTGTAGTATGTCTCGAAGATGCACCACTCTTGGACTTGCTCTTCCTGAAATAGGAGAGAAGTCCCTTGGACTTGGAAGCACCTCCTGAGCCCTGTGGGTGATCCATCTGTATCAAATTTTTCGTACAGAGTCTGCGATGTTCAAAAATATGCTCATTAGGAATAGGAGTAGGAATGCTATCCGGTGACTGTGGATCATAAATCCCCATTCTCCCCTCGGGCATGGGTATATACCTATAACCCGATTTCTTAGGGAGGTTTGGAGGATTATACATTATTTCAGTACCTGGTTGTACAAAAACTCTGGGTTAGTATCATATATATGCATTGCCTCCCATCATCACACTTAAGTTTAAACCAAAGGTTTAACTTAAGTGTTCAGTACAAAGCAAACATATACATCAACCTAGAATGTGGGATTTAAATAATTCAATGACCAAGATGTTGCATTTTAAAAATTATGAATCCTAAACTTTGTTTAAACACAACACCCATTTAATTTTAAAGTTTAAAATTCATGTTTAAGCATGCCTTTTTAATAAAAACTCCTCATTTTATTAAATTTCAGATTTAATAAATAAAAACAACCTAAATTATTAAACTAGTGTATTACAAATGGTTTAAATTAATATTTAAACTCATCCCAATTTATTCATATGATAAATTAACCTATTTTAATTAACTAAATTATAAATAAAAGAGTTTTTATCAAAACATGCTCCAATTGACTCATATTATGAAGAACATGGGAGTTTTTGGCATGAAAATTAGCTTATATTTTTAATATAATTAAAATGACATGTTCTAGTGATTTTTCATCCATTTAATTAATCAAAAATGCCATTTCAATTAATTTAAAGCAATTTTCAGATTTTAAAATTCAAAAATCCCAAATTTTAATATTAATCCAAAAAATTCACATTATGCATTCAATCCATGTTCTACAAACCTTGCTCATGTTCAAACTAAGATTTAGACATTTAAAAACAAGTTTAATCCCACATTCTAACAATACCCAAAATTTGAGCAACAACACAAATACCACAATCAATGTATTCCAAAGCACTAGAATATGATAAAATTTGAATTGGGATAGCCATTCTTACCTAAATCGAAGGATTGGAGCACTTTGAAGTAAAATCCCCAAATTTGGAAGAACTAGGGTTCTTGAGCCCTAATTTGAGTAAACAAGCAGAAATTGGGGTTTTTGGAATGAGAATTTGCAATGTAGATGAAAATTGATAGGAAGAAACAAGAATTGGAAGAATTTTTACCGGAGTGGCGCAAATTGTGTCGCTTGGAGAGAAGAAAATGGCGCACGGTGGTGAGGGAAGAGAGCTCTAGGTCGAATTGGATGAAAAATGAAGAGAAGAGGTAAATTTTTGGGATAAATCCCATTTCCAGACCCGGGTCAGGGACCAGACCTGCCGGGTCATGCGCCAAAATGGCGCTTGAAGGGGTGTTTCGGCGCCGCACAGTTGGTGCGGCGCCTGGCCTGATCGAAAATTCTTCTAAGTCCGAAGGCGGCGCCGGATGTGGCGCTGGACGATGATTTTATGCGCCACACAGTACGTGTGGCGCCTTTACTGATGTGGCCAATTTTCAAGTTCGACCCTGGCGCTTAAAATGGCGCTCCGGAGTGATTTTATGCGCCACACAGTGTATGTGGCACATAACCTGACTTCAAAATTTTCCAGGTTCAAAATTGGTGCATATTGTGGTGCTCGAGCATGATTTTAGGCGCCACCATGAAGGTGTGGCGCCTAATCTGAGTCCAATTCAACCACAATGATAGTAAATTCACTCCCTAAGATTAGCAAGTCAGATTTAGCATATATAGCCTCCTTAAATCCTCCCAGTTCATAGTTCCCCTCAATTAAACCAACTACTCCATATAGATCCTCCTCCTCAATTTCCAACCGGGTCAACTTGCACATATCAAGATCAATCTTCAAGCACACACAAATCCATCATTTCTCAACATTTTGCTACTTATTCCAATTCATATGCAATGTCCTACTCAATTTATTGAACACATGCAATTAACATAGCATAAAATTCAAACACATAATTAAACTAAAAACACATTTAAATTAAATTAAACAAGAACAATAAAGCAAATAAAAGCACATAAACAATAAAATGCAAAATATTTTTGTCTTTTTCTCTCATTTTATAATTTTTATTGGTTTTTATAAGTTTAATTAATAAAAACTCAACATAATTAAACATGCAATGCAAATACTTCAATAAGCAGATTTAAATAACCAAAGGCTTAACATTAATTTGTTCGATGAATTTAACTTCATCTCCAAAATAATGTTTAAGTCTTTGACCATTTACAGTGAATTCCCTCTCATCTTCAGCTTTTAAAACTAATGCACCATTATCCAACACTTTAACAATCCTAAAAGGCCCTGACCACTTTGTCTTCAATCTACCAGGAAACAGTTTAAATCTAGAATTATATAAAAGCACTAACTGTCCAGCTTCAAACACCTTAGGCCTAAGCATTTTATCATGATAAAGCTTTGTTCTTTCCTTATAAATTAGAGCATTATCATACGCTTGACGTCTAATTTCTTCTAATTCAGTAAGATCTACCTTCCTTTTTTCTTGAGCCTCTTTAAATTCAAAATTCAATTTCTTCATAGCCCAAAGTGATTTAAACTCAAGTTCAAAAGGTAAGTGACAAGCTTTATCATAAACCAATTTAAAAGGAGTCATACCTATAGGCGTTTTAAAGGCTGTCCTATAAGCCCACAATGCTTCATCTAACTTAAAAGCCCAATCTTTTCTAGATTTCCCTACAGTGGCTTCCAAAATCTTTTTAATCTCACGATTAGTGACTTCTACCTGACCATTGGCTTGAGGATGATAGGGTGTTGTTATCCTATGATGAACATGAAATCTAGATAACAATTTATTAACAGCCCTATTGACAAAATGAGATCCACCATCACTAATGATTGCTTTAGGCACACCAAAACGAGTAAAGATTTGCTTTTTCAAAAATTTAATCACTTGTTTAGCATCATTTAAAGCACATGATTCAGCTTCCACCCATTTTGATACATATTCTACAGCAACAAGAATATACAATTTCCCATTAGATGGTGGAAATGGACCCATAAAATCAATTCCCCACAAATCAAATAACTCAACAGGCATAATTCCTTTTAGTGGAATTTCATATTACCAGCTCTTTGACATGCATCACATTTTTGCACAAATGATCTAGCATCACAATAAATATTAGGCCAATATAAACCACTTTCGAGTACCTTATGAGCTGTCCTGTTCGGTCCAACATGTCCTCCTCCAAGTCCTTCGTGGCAAGCCTTTAAAACTTTTTCAAAATCCTCATCAGGGATGCATCTCCTTATGATTTGATCTAAACACAGTCTAAACAAATAAGGTTCATCCCAAATAAAATATTTAGCATCAGTTTTAAATTTTTGCTTTTGGCTATGCCATTTTAAATTATCAGGAATTACACCACATGCTAAATAATTTACAAAATCAGCAAACCACGGATCAGAGGAAGTGTTATTTATTAAATACAAATTTTCATCAGGAAATGCATCATTAATTAATCTTTCTTCCCCTTTTTCATGCTCCAGTCTAGATAGATGATTAGCTACAGGATTTTCATCTCCTTTTCTATCTTTAATTTCTAAATCAAATTCCTGTAACAATAATACCCATCTAACTAACCGTGGTTTAGCATCTTTCTTTGCAAATAGATATTTGATAGCAGCATGATCAGTGTAAACTACAGTCTTAGAGCCTATCAGATATGGTCTAAACTTTTCACATGCATAAACAACAGATAAAAGTTCTTTTTCAGTGGTGGCATAATTTCTTTGTGCAGAATTTAACGCCTGACTAGCATAATAAATAACATGAAGCTTCTTATCCTTTCGTTGACCCAGTACTGCTCCAACAACAAAGTCACTAGCATCGCTCATGATCTCAATGGTAAACTCCAGTCAGGTGGCTGAATAATTGGTGCAGTCACCAATGCTTCCTTGATCCTATTGAACGCCTCAATACACTCGTCAGTAAAATCAAACTCGACATCCTTACATAGCAGCTTAAACAAAGGCAATGCAATTTTAGAAAAATCTTTTATAAATCTTCGATAGAATCCAGCATGTCCCAGAAAACGTCTTAAAGTTTTTAAATTACTAGGAGGTGGAATTTTTGCAATTACTTCTACTTTAGCCCTATCAACTTCAATGCCATTTTTAGAAATCCTATGTCCTAAGACAATACCTTCATTAACCATAAAATGACACTTTTCCCAATTAAGAACTAAATTTGACTCTTCACATCTAATCAGAACTTTTTCCAAGTTAATTAAACATTTCTCAAAATCAGACCCGAATACAGAAAAATCATCCATAAATACCTCAATGCATGTCTCAATTAAATCAGAGAATATAGACATCATGCATCTCTGAAATGTAGCTGGAGCATTACACAAACCAAATGGCATTCTCCTGTATGCAAATGTACCGTAAGGACATGTAAATGTAGTTTTATCTTGATCCTCAGGTGCAATTGGAACTTGATTATAACCAGAATAGCCATCTAAGAAGCAATAAAACTCATGACCAGCTAAACGCTCTAGCATTTGATCAATAAAAGGCAATGGAAAATGATCTTTCCTAGTCTTATCATTCAATCTCCTATAATCAATGCATACACGCCACCCAGTAGTAGGTCTAGTAGGTACTAATTGACCATTTTCATTTCTAATCACAGTCATACCTCCCTTTTTAGGCACTACTTGAACTGGACTCACCCACTGACTATCAGAGATAGGATAGATATACCTGCATCGAGTAGTTTAATCACCTCTGATCTTACAGCTTCTTGTAGATGTGGATTCAGTCTCCTTTGGGGCTGTCTCACTGGCTTGTCATCCTCCTCCATATAAATCTGGTGTGTACACAATGCTGGACTCAGTCCCTTGATGTCGGCTATCGTCCAACCTATTGCTCTAACATGCTTACTCAACACTTGGGTTAATGCATTTAATTGATCATCATTTAATTTATTACTTGCAATAACAGGTAAAGTATCATTCTCACCAAGAAAAACATACCTCAAATGTGATGGCAGCTCCTTCAGTGTCAATGTAGGTGGCTTTTCAACAGACGGGACTAACTTGGATTCTTCTATCGCACATGTTACTTGCACTGGTAATTCTCCCTCACACTTACTTTCAGCTAAGTCCTCACAACTCTCCACTAACTGCTCAAATTTCCTATTGGGATCATGTCTAGCAAAGAACTCTCTCTCAATCACCTCATCCTCCTTATAGATAGTTGTAACTCTATTACACGAGTAGGTGTCAGAACTAGCGTGTTGTGTTTTAGTTGTCTTAGAAATGTCAAACGACACTTGTTCATTACCTAATTTAAGTGTAATTTTACCATCATCCATATCAACCATAGCCCTACCAGTTTGCAGAAATGGTCTACCTAAAATCAGAGGAATATCAATGTCTTTTTCCATATCAAGAACAACAAAGTCGACAGGGAAGATGAAGCTCTCTACTTGAACAGGAACATCTTCTACAATGCCTAAAGGGGTCCTAATTAATCTAACATCAAGCTGTAGCTGCATCCTAGTAGGCTTCACAACTCCTACTCCTAGTTCTCTAAAAACATGTAAAGGCATCAGATTAATACTAGACCCGAAATCACACAGAGCTTTGTTGAATTCTTTAGTGCCAATAATGCACGGAATAGTATAACTCCCAGGATCTTTTTGTTTAATAGGTTGCCTTCTTTGTAAGATTGCACTGCATTCCCCTGTCAGTGTCACTTTCTCTTCATCATCAACACTCCTTTTTTTGATAGAATTTCTTTTAAGAACTTAGCATACACAGGCATTTGCGCAATGGCATCAGAAAAAGGGATATCAATTCTTAAATTCTTAAAGACTTCTAAGAATTTAGCATAATCTTTATCTTCCTTAGCCTTTTTAAGACGCTGTGGATATGGAATAGGTGGCTGATATGGCTTGACCGGGACAGTAGACTTTCCCTTATCCTTACTCTGTTCCACTCTGAGTTTCTCGCTCTCCTTAGGCTCATCAGTGTTTTTATGATGGCTTTCTTTCTCTGTATCCTCACTTTGATCATCTACAGCATCAGCTAAAACCTCTGGATCATCTAAGGTAGGGTAAGGATTAGGTAATTCCTTTTTATTCCTTAAAGTGATTGCTTTACACTGCTCTTTTGGATTAGGATCAGGCATGCTTGGTAGTGTTCCTTGCTGTCTATTTGAGGTATCCCTAGCAATTTGACCAACTTGAACTTCTAAATTTCTCATTGAGGCTTGCATTTGCTGAATTGTTTGTTGTTGAGACACGATTGTGTTCATTAACTCTTTTAAATTGACCTCATCACTTCCTTGGTTTTGTTGCAGCTGTTGTTGAGGTTGAAAGTTCCTAGACTGTTGATTAGGGTAAAAAGGTTGATTCTGATTTCTGTTCTGATTATAGTTTTGGTTCTGATTTTGGTTTTGAAAATTCTGATTTTGATTTTGATTTTGATTTGGGTAATTTTGATTTTGGTTTTGTGGATAAGGTTGACGGTTGTTTTGTGGGTAGGTGTTTTGTTGAAATTGAGAATTTTGATTTGGATAGAAGTTTTGATTTTGAGGACGGTTTTGATTGTAATTCTGCTGCCTATTTCCCATGTAGTTCACATCTTCCACTTGCTCCTCAGTCCCCTCACACTGCATAGTCTCTTGAAGTCCTTGATCAAGCAGGTGACAGGCTGATGACTCGTGAGGTCCATGACAAATACCGCATCTCACAACTTTAGCTTGACCTTTCTTAAGCGTAGAAACCTCCCTCATCAAAGCATCTAACTTAGAATCTGTAGCAACTGCCTTTTCTACCTCATAGATTCCTCCTTTTGTTTTATTTCTAGCATTTTTCTTACCAGGAAATTTTTTCATGTTAGAAATCTTTTTCTCTATGATTTCCTTAGCTCTAGAAGGTCCTATAGATAGAAAAGAATCTCCAGCTGCTGCATCCAACAAATTCCTCCAATGATCAATCAACCCATTGTAAAAGAAGTGCATCTGCTGCCAGTCTTCAAAGCCATGATTTGGACATCTCACCAATAAAGTGTTGTATCTATCCCATGCTTCAAGTAAAGTTTCACCCTCATCTTGCACGAATTCTTTGATTTTTTCTTGTAATTCAATAACTTTGGATGGTGGGAAGATGTTCTAAAAAGGCTTCTAACATTTTATCCCAAGTAGTAACATCCCTTAATTGAAGTGAATTATACCAAGTTTTAGCTTTATCTCTAAGTGAAAATGAGAACAATCTCAACTTAATTTCATCACTGGTAACACCATTTATTTTCACTGTGCACAATAGTCCAGAAAGTTTCTTATGTGTTCTACAGCATCATTAGTAGGTGCTCCATTATATTGATTAGCTTGAACCATTGTGATTAGCGCAGGCTGAAGGGTAAAGCTTAAAGCATCTACGTCTGGCCTTGGAGTTCTATTAAGCAGATTTCCACTAGTTCCTTGTAAGTGTTCTTCAATGGTCATTTCAGCTTGATCATCGTGCTCCAAATCACCACCGTTACCTCCATTATTACCCTGATTATCATTGTTATTCGCTGCCATGTTTAACCTATTGAACTGAGCAACTAATTGATTAGTTTGAATTGTTGAAACTCCAGTCGTTGTAGAATAGTCTTCTTCATCAGAGGATGAATTAATTAAAATTTCCAACTGAGCTGGTCTCCTACGTTTCCCTAATCTAATAGCTCTAAGAGTACGCTCAATTTCAGGATCATAAGCTATTTCTGCTTGTTTGCTTCGCACTGCAAATATTAAATAAAAATAGAATAAAATAAGTAACAGTTAAATTAATATTTAACTTAATAAATTTTAATTAATAAACTAAAAACAATTAAAAGTTCACAACAAATTCCCCGGCAACGGCGCCAAAAACTTGATGGGTGATTTTCACTACTCATATTTTACCACAAGCGGATGGTTGTCATCAAGTAATAAATACCGGTGAATACCGGGTCGAACCACAGGGAATTTCAGAATATTATTTCATTCCGGAGAAAATTTTGATTGTTCTTAAGTTCATTAATTATATTTAATATATTTAAAAGGATTTTGATTAATTCTAATGGTGATTAAATTAAAAAATAGTGACATTAAATTTAAAATAAAGCAAGTTAAAATTATAATTAATAAAGATATAGATGGGAGATGCTTGTAATATTTTAAATATTGCCATCTTTATATAAAATAGAAATTGCATATTGATTTAGCATTTTCCAATGTCTAAAAAGATCAATTTCTTAAAATTAATTATTTTATAAAGATTAAAAATATTGTAATCTACTAATAATCAAATTATGCTTTAAACGGATTTCATGGAAGCTGATTAAATTATCTAACATTCTGCAATCATTATTCTAGGTCTAAATTTGAGTCTTTCCCAAGCATACAAATTTTCCTATAGCAATTAAAAGGCACTTTTCATTTCCCAAATCATTGTGCACATGCCAAAATCCATTTATAATGCAATTTATTCCCAATTCCGGTACTAAAATATTAATTCTACTTTTTATCTCCCAATTTAGCAAAGCAGAAATCACAGAATTGGATTCTAACATTTAATTATGCAGAACAGTGTAAATAATTTAACAATTATGGTGAAATAATAATAAAACATGGTAAAATGGATTAAATTACTAATTTTAAGATGTAGACAGATTAGGATTATTTCCAGATTACTAAAAGTAGAATCTGCAGATTGATCGATCAATTAAAATTTAGCAGATAGAAATACAAAACATCAGATTGTTGCCCAAATAGATTTATCGATCAAATTTATGCAGCAGATTAACAATCCTAATACAGATTCTAACATCTTTGCAGATTACTCCAAATTTAACACATGAAACATCGATAAATTATATTGCTTCCATAAAACAGATAAATTCATACTTCAAAGTGATTCTGAACTCCCGTTCTAGAACACTTCTAACACGAACAACACAGAAATCCGTCTACAAATTAAAACATGATAGCATATTACACTTAGAGGCAATTTCAATTCATTACAAAGCAAGAAAAAGAAAGGCAACACCTAGAATAGGAAGAACACGCCCAGAACAGCGTTCTTGATGCATTCCTCCGGCATGATTATGTGTTTCTGCCCTTCTTCTCCCATTAGCAAGTGTTTCCAGAGAGTATTTGACGAAAATTATGAGTCTGGATGATGAAGAATGAAGAGAAACGACATTTAAAACCGAGTCCGGGAGGTTAGAAAACTGCCCAACTGCGACGGTGGCGCATAAAGTGGCGCTCGGAAGAGGTTTTAGGCGCCACCAAGGAGAGCTGGCGCATGCGATGATTTTCCGAATTTTCCTCTGCTGCGCAAAACGTGGCGCTGAAACTTTTGACAATTTCCGAACACGAGTATTTTTATAAAATATCACAGGTTAAATTTATTAAACGAAAAGAGTTATGATTTATGGGAAAGGGGTTTAAGGATATATTCCACTTTTTATTACTCATGTGGGGTGCTTTGATTTCAAACGGCGCTGTGGTCCTCCCCGTCATGAAACTTTTGACAAATTTCGTGGTGCAACCAGGATAGACAGTTCAGTCTTGACCTTCAGTCTGTCACACTGAAGGTCCCCGGTATCTGCGCCATGATACTTTTCATAATTTTATGTCATGAGATTCCCTGCCATGAAACTTTCAACACATTTCCCATTATATGAGTATTTTCTGAAAAACAATGATCCTGGTTTTCAGTTTTATTTAATGAAACCAATTTATGAAGGCGGAGTTGGGATTAGGGATATATTTATAGGTTGTCACGTTTTTATTACTCGTGTTAAGAAACTGTGCCCCCGAAAGCGCACGGAGTCAAAAATTGCAGTATTTATAGTAAGTACCGGATCGTTCACTAGAGGATGTGCGATGGAAGCAGGGCCCACGTCATTTACTAAGATTTTCTACTCGGTTACTCGATTCAAGTTTGTGTTTGATTATAATCTACTTGACAAAATTTAAACTAAGTTATGAAAGCAATTAAAATAAAGCAGATAAAATTATTCTAGAAAGCGAATTATATTTAATCTAAGAAAGCAAGAAAATTATTCTAAGAAAGCGATTAAGATTATTCTAAGAAAGCAAATTTAAAATGAGACAGAAGGGACAGGAAGAAAAGAATAAAGATTGGACAAGATTCAGATGAAACACAGTTAAACTTCCATTTTGTTACGCAGATCTTAGCTTGGGATAATCCATCAGATAGCTAACTCTCATGCTTCCTATACTATGTTCCCTTTAACAGACAGGTACTTACAGTAAGGATTTACATGCCTTAAGACAACAAAATCTAAGATACCACAGATATATAACTGCCCCTGCGCAGAGGTATGCTATTTATCTGTGGTGGACAAGCAACACCCGACACATCATTTATTGAAGTGTCAAGTACTGCTATCGTTCCCCCATGTCACACCCAAAGATTCTAATCAAGCCGTGAACTATCCCTTAATTCTCAGTCCTAGTAGCAGTTACGCAACTCTCAATACAACCGAGTGACCTCTAGAGAAAGCAGTTAAAAGAAAGCGGTAAAAGAAAGCGGTAAAGAAAGCATTTAAATTCCTATCACTCGGAGGTTTTTGAAAGACTGACCCTGGTAGTAAAAGAAAGCCCCCAGTCAGAATAACCGGGTGTGGATCAAGAATTCCCTATTCTCAGTGAACCGCTCGCAGTGTTCACTTCCCGTCGGGTGGTTATGAGATACAAACTAATGAAATAAACTAATAAATTAGTTCATTCCGGATGCACTCACTCAGGACTCAAAAATGGGATTTGGCAGAAGAGGATAGCAGTTGAAAGGAACTCAACCCTATCTTAGAAAATAACCAAGGCCTATGTATTGTTCCTCTAAAATTATCTATCACACCGTATTTGAATCCAAGTGGACCCCATCTCAGTATGATATTTAATACCAGATTTCCAACACAAAGCAATTTCGGAAAATAATAGATTTGAAAATCATTCCCTAAACAGGTACTACACTCTCAATGAGAACACAGACCCTTTCAGTCTAGGTGAGACCTAATCGCTGACTCTGCTTCTAATTTCCCAAAATCAACCCCCAGTCGGATATGAATTAGTCATAACTGTGGAATTTATCCCTTACTTAGATCTGGATTTTATAAATAAATTTTTGTTGGAAATTTATTATGAGACATCTGATTAAAATCAAGACTCCTATGTCCAAGGGAAGGATCCCAAAATAACATGACCACAATATCTACATAATAATATCATGCATAAATTTTATAAAGAAGTGTAAATTAAATAACCCAAAATATAAGGAGGGTTTAGACAGAAACTGAAACACATAGATGAAATAGCCGGAGATGAGAAGAATTTATTTGGCTAAAAAGATGACAAAATAATTAGGGTTAATCGGATTGCAGTTATCTGTGGTCCAGTTCCCTAATTATTAAGGTGAGATGATTTTTAGACAGAAAGGAATTCCAAGTGACGGTGACCACCGTCATTCAGCTCCCTTTTGTCTGTGAATGGAAGAAAAACCCACATATTTTCTTGTTGTAATAATTCTCAAATAATGTTGGTCGACATCATTTAATAATACTACAACTTGAATTCAGGTTTGAAATTAAGATAAAGAAAATAAAACTGTATCCGGATAGGAATCAGCTGAGCAGCTATTATAATCCCGGAGGACGAACCGCCAAGGCTTCCACCGACCCTATTCGGACCATGCAAAATAACAACTACTCCCTCCGTCCCAGCTAACGTGTCCTGTTTGACTTTTTGACACTGTTCATTGTTCTACTTTGACTCGATTTTATTGCATGTATATATTTCGAAAAAATGGTCGAGTTTGGTCTTATTAGAATTGTATAGTCATGTAGTTTTAGAATATATATTTTACATAATTTTTTGTTGTATACATTTTGAGATATTACCGATTAAAAAAGTGCATTGGATTGTGTGCAAAAGTGAAACAAGACAAGTTAAGTGGGACGGAGGGAGTAGTAATTAATATACAGACCACGAGCTAGTTTATCCGTGTGGGAATACCCGTCAACATTAGTCTGTTATATCTCTTACTAGCTGTTTCACACAACACGGAAAAGACAAAATAAATAAAAGAAAATATTTTTGGGTCATCTTGTATGAGAGACATTGGTTTCTCATGCAAGGGTATGGAAATTAATCCATAATTACTCTTCATGGTCTAAATAATCTCTCATTCTATAATTAATTAATTAATTACAGTCTGGATTATATACTTAGATCATTAGAGTTTAATTTTGTAGAGAAGTCTTTTAATGGAAATTGAACAAAGTTCTTTATATCACATTTATCACGGGTTGGGATCATTGGATTTCAACCTCAAAATATTAATACAAAGGTTCCATTAATTAATGGAGTGAGATGGAGAATAAAAATTTGGCAAAAAGGTGCCGAGCCTGTCGAGAAACAAGCCTGTCGAGAAGCAGAAATTGTGTCGCGGACCGTGGGTCCGCGACAGGAGGATCTCGACAGAGAGGTGGGAAATAAGAGAAATGGGATATTTTGAAAATTAGGGTTGTTGTGTCGCTAAACAAAATTTGTGTCGAGGACCGTGGGTCCGCGACAGGGGGATAGCGACACAAAGTTTGAAAATTCAACAAGGGCATAATTCCTGTCGCGGAATAAGAAGTGTGTCGCGGACCATGGGTCCGCGACAGGGGTTCCGCGACAGAGCCCTTCCAGAATAAAATTACAAGTATTTGGGTCCTCTGTCGCTAGTCAGGGAGTTTGTCGCGGACCGTGGGTCCGCGACAGGGGTTCGCGACAGAAGGATTTTAAAAGATTTTTATAAAATTTTGGCAGCATAACGCCTAATATTGCATTGTAGGGAAGTGCGTTGTGATCCGTGGGATCACAACGGGAAAATTACGTTGCAACTTGTGGGGTTACAACGTAATGCAATACAATACAGGAAATGCAATTTTGAAATAAACATGCACAAACACTATAATACTATCCAATGTAAGATCTAGTGCACTAAAATGAAAACTAAAATAATAAGAAAAAATAAAACAAGACAGGACACTCAATAGAACTAAACTACCTAACACTAAACAAAACATGACACTATACTAAAACTAAATAAAACAAGAACATGATACTAAATATAAATAATAATAAAAACTAGCAACAGTAACAATAATCAAGTCCAACTATGCTAACAAACCAATCTAAAAAAATAGAACCTACACTAAGTCTATCAAAGGATAATCATAAAATGTTTATGCATTTTTATTAAATCTAAATAAAGCATTAAACCTAACTAAAAATAATAAAAATGGTCAAGTGACCAAAATGCAAAAAATAAAGCAAGTAATATTATGGAAGACCCATAACACATTTTTGTGGAACATTTTCTTTGATATACCATCAAAAATAAAAAAATGGGTTAAACACACCCATTGATTAAGTGTTTCAAACCCAAAATCCAAAAATATAAACTGGGAAAATAAATTGAACACTAGCTACACTTATTTATTACAAAGCAATAATTAACACTAAACTAGAGTCTATCTCTACATTGCATAAAATTAAAATAGACTAAACTACCTATTCTAATAAATTCTTGGAGAGCACAGTGGTGCCTCCAAGAATAAGAAAAACTGGAGTGTAGCTAGGTTACTGTTCAAAGGGGTTGGGAGGTTATATTTATAGAGTGGTGGAATTAAGCCCTAGGCCCATTCAAGGCCCACCAGTCGCTAAACAATTGTGCCTGTTCGCGGAACAAATCTGGTTCAGGACACAATTTTTAGCTCCAAGATGGCGCACAGGAGGGGGCGGGACTTGAGGTCCAGGAGGAAGAGGACGAAAATTTAACACTTGCGGGAGCTGAGGTCCAGGGACCTTGTGATGGTTTTGACATGTGAGAATTGAAAGTGGGGTGGTCACGTGAGGGAGCTGCTGCTTTTTATTTTCTTTGTCCGTGTCGCGGAACTGCTCCAGTCGCGGTCGCGTTCCATTTGTCGCGGTCCATTGTTCCGCGACAGAGTGTTCCGCGACAGACTTTGTGTCTTGATGCTCCCAGTCTCTAACCATTTTCTGTCCAGGTCGCGGTGCACCCGGTCGCGGTCCATGGTATCTCGACCCGGGGTCTGTTTAGCGACACGGATTTTGTGTCTCTAAACCTCCCCAGTCCTTAAGCCATTTTCCAGTCGCGGAGCACCTGGTCACGGACCATGGCATCTCGACCGGGGTTTGTTTAGGGACCGGATAAAATTTATCTCGTTTTCTTTTTCTTCTCTCTTTATTCTCTTTCTCTAATTTATTTTCTTCTCATTCCCCATTATTCTTCTTCATCCTCCATTCTCGACAGACTTCATCTTTCTTGTTCTTCTCTCAAATTCTAATCTGTTCTTCTTTCATTTTCCTCCAGTTTCTTCTTTCTCTCTTCTTCGTCTCTCTTCTTCCTCCTCCTCCATTTCCATTTTTTTCTTGCTTGTTTTCTGAATTTGGGGTAGCAGCGGCCATCGGAGTTTGATGGTGATGGAGAACGGAGATGGATGGTGCGGATCGGAGAGGGAGATGGGAAATCGGAATGGTGACTGGAGGATGGAGTGGATGAGAGGATAGATCGGAGTGGGGGCGGATTGATCGGAAATGGTTGGGGGAGATGACCGGAGGGGCGGCCGGCGGCGGCTGGCGGCGCCGGTGGGATTAGGGTTAGGGTGGTGTTGGGCTAAGGGGTTTGTTTTGGGCTTGGGGTGGTGTGTTGGATTGGGCTTGAAATGAAAGTATTGGGCTAAAGGAGTATGGGTGTAATGGGGTTTTGGACTATGGACTGAAAATATTGGACTGGATCAATTTGGACTGCATTGGACTTAATTCAATTAAACACCTGCAATTTAATTAAATATGGATTAGTGGATCAATTAATGCTTAACTAAAGAAGAAAATGGAAATAAAATAAAAAATAGAGGTAAACATAGAATTTAAAAATATATATGATAATGGCCAAAATTGACCATTATTTTCAATCTATTTCCGTGTCTAATACGGACGTTTGATCGCATTCCGGTCTTATTTAAATAAGAAAGCAGTTGAATTTAACATATTTATGCAAGTTTGTATAAATAATAAGCTGGTATTGAAAAACACAAAAATATTGCTTTTTTATTAAATTTATGTTAAAAAATCCAAAAACATGATAAAAATATTAAAAATTCCACATTTGATAATTATGGTTTGGTAGTATCTGTTCGGTGGAACACGGATCCATTAAACGGAACACAAACAAAATATCAAGTGGAGCAAATACCCTTATTTATTACGTTTTTATATTTTATATTTTGATGTATATATTTTTAGTTTTATATACTTTTAGTTTTTATGTTTACTTATTTTTATTTATGTTTTCTGCTATAATTTAAATAATATTAGGTCCACTAATCATTTTTATTTTTAATTAACTGCAGGTCTTAAGTTAATTTGGTCCAGTCCAATTGATCCAAGCCCACTTCAAAATTAATCAGTCCCAAGCTTCCATAGCCCAAGTTAATCAGCCCACTCTAACAATTAATTCAGGCCCAATCCACTCACCCCAAAGCCCAAAACCTAAGTCCAACCCCCATCAACCCTAACCCTAGCTTCCCACCGCCGGCGTCGCTTCTGCCGCCGGCCGCCGCTCCGGCGACTCGCCACCACCAGTTTCATCCTTCGAGCTCCGGCCACATCCGCCTCTCATCTCCCACCTCCGGCGACAGCTCCATCCAAATCCAGTCACCACCTCCACACTCGCCTCCACCCACCGCCTCCATTTTCGAGTTCCAGATTCCGACCAACTCCGCCGCACGCCGCCGCCACTCTCCTCCATTTACAGCCCCATCCCTTCTCATCCCATCTCCGCCGCCGTCTTCCTAGCGCCACCGCTCGCCCTCAACAGATTCGGCAACCATGGCCGCCGCCACCAGGACCAGTCGCCGCTCTCCATTTCTCCACCGGAGCCCAGCCGCAGCTCCGAGCTTCGCCACCGCCAGCCGCCGCCCATCTCGCCATCCACCACCATTCGCAACACCGATTTCAGTAAACAAGAACAACAAAAAATGGGCGAAGGAAGAAATTGGAAGAAGAGAAGAACAGAAACAGAGAAGCAGAAAGAAAAGAAAATGGAGAAGTTGAAATCTGTGAACAAGAAATGAGAAAGAGAAAAGAGGGGAGAGAGAGGAAATTAAACATTTTGTCGCGATAAAGTGTTCCGCGACCAAGTGCTCCGCGACCAAATATTGCTCCGCGACTGTGAGAGGAGTACCAAGACAAATAATTTTGTCGCGGAACCATGTTCCGCGACAAAATGGAACGCGACCGTGACAAGCCTTCCGCGACAAAGACAGTCTTCCGCGACCAGGTCACGTGACCCCTCCAATTTGAAATTCCCACATGTCAAATCAAGTGGAAGCTCCCAGGACTTGAAGACCCGCAGGCATAAAAATCCTTGTCTTTTCCCCTGGACCTCGAGCTCCCGCCCCCTCCAGCGCGCCATCTTGGAGCTAAAAAGTGTTTTGTCCCTAGCCAAATTGTTCGCGACAAAGCAGTTGTTTAGCGACCAGGTGGGCCTTGAATGGGCCTAGGGCTTATATTCTACTCATCTATAAATATATCCTCCCACCCCCTTGAACAGTAACCTAGCTACACTTTAGTTTATTTTCACTGTTCTTGGAGGCACCACTGTGCTCTCCAAAAATAGGTTAGAATAGGTAGTTTAGTTTATTTTTATGCTATGTAGATGTAGATCTTAGCTTAGTTTTAATTTATGCTTTGTAATAAATAAGTGTAGCTAGTGTTCATTTTCCTTCCCAGTTTATATTTTTGTATTTTAGGTTTCAAACACTTAATTAATAAGTGTATTTTGAACCTTGTTTAGTTGCTTTAATCAAGAAAAGGCCCACAAAAATTTATCATGGTTTCTTCCTTTTCATTTTGCTTTTCTGTTTTTATTTTGTTGGGTTGCTTGACCATTTTGTTATTTTAGTTAGTTTAAATGCTTTTTTTGATTTAATAAATGTATCAGCACTTAACACTTATCCTTTGATAGATTTAGTGTAGGTTTTATTTTAATTTTGGTATGCTAGCATAGTTTGTATTCAGTAGTAGTTCTTGTTTTGCTATATTTATTTTGTTTAGTATTCTGTTCATGTCTAGTTTAGATTTTAGTTAGTTTATTTCTTTATTTTACTTTTAGTTTTAGTACATTAGATCTAAAAATGGATAGTTTTAAAGTGTTTGTGCATATTTATTTAAAATTGCATCTCCTATATTGTATTGCATCACATTGTAACCCCACGGGTTGCAATGTAATTTTCCCGTTGTGATCCCACGGATCACAACGCAAACCCATGTAATGCAATATTAGGTGTTATGCTGCCAAAATTTTTATAAAAATTTTTAAAACCCTTTGTCCCCATACAATCTTGTCGCGGAACCACGTTCCGCGACAAAACCCATGTTTAGCGACAAAGGACCAAACTCTTGCATTTTGTCTGCATGGCTTTTGTCGCGGAATACTTTTGTCGCGGAACCATGCTCCGCGACAAAATCTTATTCCGAGACAGAAAATTATGCCTTGCCATTAGTTTTGAAACCCTTGGTCGCGAAGCAATCTTGTCGCGGAACCATGTTCCGCGACAAAACCCTTGATTAGTGACCAAGGACCCAAATACTTGTAATTTTATTCTGGGAGGACTCTGTCGCGGAACCTTTGTCGCGGAACCACGGACCGCGACAAAATCCTTGTTCCGCGACCAGGAATTATGTTTTTACCAATTTTCAAACCTTTGTCGCTATACATCCTTGTCGCGGAACCATGTTCCGCGACAAAATTTTTGCTTAGCGACAAAACAAACCCTAATTTTCAAAATATCCATTCCTCTTATTTCCCACCCCTTTGTCGCGAAACCCTTGTCGCGGACCCATGGTCCGCGACACAAATTCTATTCCGCGACAAAGTGGCACCTTCTTACCAAATTTTTATTTTTCATCTCACCCCATTAATTAATTGAACCTTTATATTAATATTTTGAGGTTGAAATCCAACGATCTCAACCCATGATTAATTTGATATAAAGAACTTTGTTCAATTTTCCATTAAAAGATTTTTCTACAAATGATTAAACTCTAATGATCTAAGTATATAATCCGGACTGTAATTAATTAATTATGGAATGAGTGATTATTTAGACCATGAAGAGTAATTATGGAATCATTTCCATACCTTGCATGAGAAACCAATGTCTCTCATGCAAGATGACCCAAAAATATTTTTCTTTTATTTATTTTGTCTTTTCCGTGATGTGTGAAACAGCTAATAAGGAATATATCAGATTAATGTTGGCGGGTATTCCCACACGGATAACTAGCTCGTGGTCTGTATATTAATTATTAAATGTTATTTTGCATGGTCCGAATAGTGGTCGGTGGAAGCCTTGGCGGTTCGTCCATCCGGGATTATAATAGCTACTCAGCTGACTCCTATCCGGATACAGTTTTATTTTCTTTATCTTAATTTCAAACCTGAATTCAAGTTGTAGTATTATTAAATGATGTCGACCAACATTATTTGAGAATTATTACAGCAAGAAAATATGTGGGTTTTTCTTCCATTCACAAACAAAAGGGAGCTGAATGACGATGGTCACCGTCATTTGGAATTCCTTTCTGTCTAAAAATCATCTCACCTTAATGATTAGGGAACTGGACCACAGATAACTGCAATCCAATTAACCCTAATTATTTTGTCATCTCTTTAGCCAAAAATTCTTCTCATCTCCGGCTATTTCATCTCTGTGTCTCACTTCTGTCTAAACCCGCCTTATATTTTGGGTTATTTAATTTTACACTTCTCTATAAAATTATGCATGATATTATTATGTAAATATTGTGGTCATATTATTTTGGGATCCTTCCCTTGGACATAGACGTCTTGATTTAAATCAGATGTTTCATAATAAATTTCCAACAAAAATTCCTTTATAAAATCCGGATCTGAGTAAGGGATAAATTCGACAGTTATGACTAATTCATATCCGACTAGGGATTGATTTTGGAAAATTAGAAGCAGAGTCAGCGATTAGGTCTCACCTAGACTGAAAGGATCTGCGTTTTAATTGAGAGTCTAGTACCTGATAGGGAATGATTTTCAAAGATCTATTATTTTCCAAAATTGCTATCTGTTGGAAATCTTATATTAAATATTGCACTGACTCAGAGTCCACTTGGATTCAGATGAGGTGTAATAGATAATACTAGATGTAATACCCCAGATTTTTATCAACGTCCAAAGGAATAACAAAGGAATAAAATTTATTCCGATCAATGTCGAAATATCTCCGAGAAGAAGAAAATAATTTATCACAATAAATTATTGCTCGGATATGAAACGTCGATAGATTTAAATTCAAAATGGAATAAAAGAGGGAAAGGAAGCCCGAAGACATTCCATGAATTGAGTAACAAAATTTGGAATTAAGTTCATGAAGGAAAAGAATTTTAATTCCAAAAACCCGTGAAGTCTGAAGAATTTAATGATACAAGTTATGGCACGAGAATCAAAAGACGACGAATTGGAAGCCAACGAACCCGAGACCGACGGACTTAAGATCTCAAACATGAAATTCATTTGAGTCGAGACAAACTTAAGATAAGAATTTATGACCCGAGAATGACCCGAAAAATCAAGCCCGAAAACGTAGGAGGATAGAAGTCCGAAAGAGAGGAGGAAAAGCACGACGGATCGCACGACCCCGCCCGGACCGAAGTCCAGGCGTGGTTGGCGCGCACCCGGCGCGGGGTTTAGCCAAAAACCGCGCCAACCCCGCGCTGTCCTGACAGCTGCTGCGTTTGTCGCGTTTTGGCGACTTTCTTGCCATATTCCTTGGCCCCAACGCGGGAATCTTGCTTGATCACGGGGGAGGCTTATTTTGGACGTTATTAGTTGTCCCTAACACCCCATTTCAGTCATCAACACCCCAAAGTTTCCTCCAAAACTCTCCCAAAACTCTCCCAAAGCCAAACACCCTTCCGGCGGACTTTCCGGCAACCAAATCCGACCGAGGAAGTGTGTAGATCAAGGATTGCAGGCTTTGGATTGATGGTAAGATGTTAATCAAGTTTCCATATGGTTTTAAGATCATAAACATCATCCTAACTTAAGAATCTTCGTATTCAAACACAAATCGGAGCCAAGGGAAGAATGAATCGGGTGGAAGAGATTCGTTCGTGACATCCCGTGGATTCCGGACGACCCCGTGACCTCCTAAACATCATCCCCACTGTAAGTTAACCTTACTATGGTTTTGGGTGACTTAAAATGCAACCAAACATAGAGATTTAGAAACTCTAAAAATCTGTCAACAAGAGAAACCCTCAACGCAGCGTTTTCGTATGAATTTTTCGAACCTCCAAAGCTGCTCAAACAATAAAACTCAAAACATGAAAAGTGTTCCTAAGACTTTGGTTTAGCTTCTGTAAACATTTTAGAATTTTTCATGATGTTTTGAAACCTGAAACCAACCCAAAACCGAAGAGTATTAAATCTGGATCTTAGAACTTTGGCAGATTTCACTCTCAATCTTGTTGGTTATTTTGACCATGGATCTAGGCCGATCTAGGATTGGTGTTGAACATAAGAATTGTAGATATATGAGTTTAGAACATTACTGTAAGTTTTTAGAATTTTTCGTTGAGATTTGAGCCTCCGAATCTGAGCCGATCCGATCTGCGTTAGTACCGAAATCAAGAACCTTGACAGATTTCATAATCAAACTCGACGAGCAAAACTCTTACTTCGAGTGTTCAAACCTGAAAACTCAAAACTAAGATTTTGATCCAAAGATCTTAAGCTATATTGTGTAAAAATTTCAGAAATTTTCATCAAGTTTTGATACCCCAAAACGTGTCGGACATATTCTGCGTTTTTAAGAATTTTCGAAGGATGACAGTTTTCATAACCGAACTTGAGGAGCTTATTCCTATCATTTCGAGTCCGAACTAATCTTCATGATCTAAACAAAAGTTGTTGGAAATCATGTCTAGTATGTGTCTATACAATTTCAGAATTTTTGAAGTTCATTTGATATGTTAAAAAGTCAAATCTTTGAAAGGTGTCAAACCTGAATCCTGACAGCATACTATTTGAGTCGAAAACTTGATTTTTGACATGCTTCCCATCGTTTTTCCGAAAAACTTAAAACACGAAAGTTGTTCATTGGGATGTTTTTGAGATACTGTGAAAATTTCAGATCAATCGCCTAAGAAATGGATTTTTAAACCAAAAAGGCGCAAACTGTGACGCCAAACGATTTTTAAATCAAAGAGATTTTGAAATTTCGAAACAAACGGTCGAGACGTTGAAAAACGATATATCTATACTTTTGAAAAATCCCGTTACACCAAATAAAAACATTTTCTTTAAAAGGATTCTTTTGAAACATTGGGGATTTGTGACCAAGTTTGATATTATCAATATGGACCAGAAGGCTTGTGGACATAAGAGCCCAAGCGAACGGCTAGTGGACATAAGAGCCCTGGCGAATGGTCGACCAAAAGGCTTGTGGACATAAGAGCCCAAGCGAACGGCTAGTGGACATAAGAGCCCTGGCGAATGGTTATTTATGAGGCTTGTGGACATAAGAGCCCAAGCGTACGACTAGCGGACATAAGAGCCCTAGTGAAATATTGATTATGAGGATTGCAGTCACAAGAGCCCTGGTGAATGGTGAACTATAAAAGAAACAAAAGAAAATGAGAAATGATACTTTTGTTATTGGCTGAGGCCGCCGGAGCACCGGCTAAATGATACTTTTGATATTGGCTGCGGCCGCCGGATCACCGGCTAAATGATATATATTGTTGAGATGATGGCGTAACGGGAAATATATATTAAAAAGCTCAGATTTTATGAAATTGGCTGCGGCCGCCGGATTGCCGGCTAAATTAAATATTGTTGAAATGGTTACGTAACGGGAAAGTAAGAGATTTAATATTTTTAAGTATTTATTTATTTATGTCTTGCAAATCATTTTACTATGCAAGTCGAATTATGATTACGTGGAAATCTATGTTTTAAATCATGCCATTTATTTATAGTGGATGATTAACTTAAATTGGGTATTACCTACAAACATTTTTTTTTTATTAAATTTAATTAAAGGCTTTGAAACCCCTAACCCATGCTATGTGTTAACTTACTCAGCGCGTTTTTGCTGACCCAAACCATTTATCCTCTTTTTCTTACAGAGTATGAAGAATATGCATCGTCATATGCATACATGGGAACATTTGGGAAATCTCTATTTTAAACCCCTGCATTCAATTACGACTTGCATGAACGGGACTGTTTAACCCGTGTTTTGGCCATGTCGGCCCTTATACTTTATTTCCGCTGCACAATTTATTTTTCCGCTGCAACTTTGATGTATTATTTTTAAATTATATATGAATGGGCTGTTTGAATATTTTAAATTCTGAAAAACCATAGCCTTGCATCTCTTTAGTGAGCTCGGAGAAACCGTGTCTTGCTAGGGAGGTGTGGCGGTGGCATCCCGGCCTGGGTTACCAAAACCGGGGTGTTACACTAGAAGAACAACATGTGGGCCTTGGTTATTTTCTAAGGTAGGGGCGAGTTCCTTTCAACTGCTATCCTCCTCTGCCAAAGCCTATTGTTGAGTCCTGAGTGAGTGCATCCGGAACGAACTAATTTATTAGTTCGTTTCATTAGTTTGTATCTCATAACCACCCGGAAGGAAGTGAACACTGCGAGCGGTTCACCGAGATCCGGGAATTCTTGATCCACACCCGGTCATTCTGACTGGGGGCTTTCTTTTACTACCAGGGTCAGACTTTCAAAAACCTCCGAGTGATAGGATTTTAAATGCTTTCTTTACCGCTTTCTTTTACCGCTTTCTTTTAAATGCTTTCGTTAGAGGTCACTCGCTTGTATTGAGAGTTGTGTAACTGCTACTAGGACTGATAGTTAAGGGATAGTTCAGTCTTGATTAGAATCTTTGGGTGTGACATGGGGGAATGATAGCAGTACTTGACACTTCAATAAATGATTTGTCAGGTGTTGCTTGTCCACCACAGATGAATAATATGCCTCAGCATGGCCATGTGAGGGCAGTTGTGAGTCTGTGGTATCTTAGAATTTGTTGTCTTAAGAGCATGTAAACTCTTACTGTAAGTACCTGTCTGTTAAAGGGAACATGGTATAGAGAGCATGAGAGTTAGTTAACTGAAGGATTATCCCAAACAAAGATCTGTGTAATTAAAATGGAAGTTTAACTGTGTTTCGTCTGAATCTTGTCCAATCTTTATTCTTTTCTTCCTATCCCTTCTGTCATATTTTAAATCTGCTTTCTTAGAATAATCTTAATCGCTTTCTTATAATAATTCTATTGCTTTCTTAGATTAAATTTAATTCGCTTTCTAGAATAATTTTATCTGCTTTATTTTAATTGCTTTCATAACTTAGTTTAAATTCTGTCAAGTAGTTGTTAGTCATTTCACAAACTTGAATCGAGTAACCGAGTGGAAAATCTTAGTAAACGGCGTGGACCCTGCTTCCATCGCACATCCTCCAGTGAACGATCCGGTACTTACTACAAATACTGCAATTTTTGACTCCGTGCGCTTTCGGGGCACAATTTCTTAACACGAGTAAATAAAAAATGTAATTTTTCGGAAAATACTCATGTAGTGGGAATCTGCTGAAAGTTTCATGGTAGGTAATCTCATGATATGAAATCATGAGAAGTATCATGGCACATATGCCGGGGACCCTCAGTTAGACCCGGCAATATGGGTAAATACACGTAGACACGACACGTAAACGACCTGCGTTGTACATGTACGGGTCTTCAAAAAACAGATACGGGTCAAAACAGGTCGACCCGTTTAGTACACGAATACAATTTGGGTCAAATGCAGGTTTATCTGTTTTACCCGAATTGACCTGTTTTTTACCCGAATTGACCTGTTTTTTTATACAGGTCACCTGTTATCTGAATCAGACACATATCTGTATTTTACCTGTATTTTACCTGTATATATTTAAGTACAATAGAATTAAATTTAAATAAAATACGCACAAGGTAAACTTTATGTTTAATATTGAATTTGAACTTTGGATTTTTTTTAAGTTTGAACTTTTGTATTTGAATGTTTGAAGATGAATTGTTGAGTCTATTAGGAATTTTAAGATTTGAATTATGGGAATGTAATATTTTATATTTTATTTTAAAAGTTTAAAAAGTAATTTGATATAATTTAGTAGAATAGAAGTAAACAGGTAAAATACAGGTAAACATGTCACAGGTAAATTCGACACGCGTGTCTACATGTTCAAATTCACGTGTATACAGGTCGACACGCATGTGATCCATTTTTGAAACAGGTCGTGTACAGGTTTTGAAATACGGGTAAATTCTAAAAACAGGTCGTGTACAGATACAGATCAAACAGGTAAACAGGTACTTGACACGTATAACATACACGACCTGTTTACCCATATTGCCAGGTCTACCCTCAGTGTGACAGGCTGAAGGTCAATCTATCCCGATTGTACCATGAGACTTGTCAAAAGTTTCATGACATGAGAGGACTGCAGCGCCATTTGAAATTAAAGCATCCCACCTGAGTAATAAAAAGTGAAATATATCATTAAACCCCTTTTCCACGAATCATAACTCTTTTCATTTTAATAAATTCAATCCTGATATATTTTAGAAAAATACTCGTGTTAATGAAATTTGTCAAAAGTTTCATGGCGCCGTTGCCGGGGAGGATGCAGCGTCGTTTATTAAGAGAATTACACTCCTGATTACTCATAGTTAGTTCTGTGTAGTTAGTTTTGTGTATGTATATCAGAACAGAGAAGTACTGTAACACCCCGGTTTTGGTAACCCAGGCCGGGATGCCACCGCCACACCTCCCTAGCAAGACACGGTTTCTCCGAGCTCACTAAAGAGATGCAAGGCTATGGTTTTTTCAGAATTAAAAATATTCAAACAGCCCATTCATAAAATAATACATCAGAGTTGCAGCGGAAAATAATATTTACATATATAATGCAGCGGAATTTAAATATAGGGCCAACATGGCCAAAACACGGGTTAAACAGGCCCGTTCATGCAAGTCGTAATTAAATGCAGGGATTTAAAATAAAGATTTCCCCTAATGTTCCCATGTATGCATATGACGATGCATATTCTTCGTACTCTGTAAGAAAAAGGAGATATATGGTTTGGGTCAGCAAAAACGCGCTGAGTAAGTTAACACATAGCATGGGTTAGGGGTTTCAAAGCCTTTAATTGAATTTAATAAAAACATTTCAACAATATTTAATTTAGCCGGCAATCCGGCGGCCGCAGCCAATTTCATAAAATCTGAGCTTTTTAATATATTTCCCGTTATGCCATCATCTCAACAATATATATCATTTAGCCGGTGATCCGGCGGCCGCAGCCAATATCAATAGTATCAGTTAGCCGGTGATCCGGCGGCCGCAGCCAATATCAATAGTAACAGTTAGCCGGTGATCCGGCGGCCTCAGCCAATTTCATAAGTATCATGTCAAGTTAGCCGGTGATCCGGCGGCCGCAGCCGATGCGCCATACCCAGTACCACTCCGTCGAGCCTCGAGTAACCCATACGGATACACTCGAGAGGGTAGGCCGTTGGTCTCTTGTGACCAAATACGCCATATCCAGTACCGCTCCGTCGAGCCTCGAGTAACCCATACGGATACACTCGAGAGGATAGGCCCAAAATAATAAGATGCCGTTTTGGCAAATCTTTCGCGCGTAATAATCATTGCCGTTTAGGCACAAAATGAATAATTAGGAGGGCACCCTGCAGAGCACTCACCCCCCAATGTAACCGATATCGTTTCAACTTTAGTGTAACGGGATTTCCAAAAATATATCTTTATCATATAACAAGATTTCGATCGTTGTTTAGAAATTTCAAAATTTCACAAGTTTAAAACCGATCGATGTCACAGTTTACGCCTTTTCAGTTTAAAAATCCATTTCTTAGGCGATTGTTCTGAAATTTTCACAGTATCTCAAAAACATCCCAATGAACAACTTTCATGTTTTGAGTTTTCCGGAAAAATGATGGGAAGCATGTCAAAAATCAAGTTTTCTACACAAATAGTATACTGTCAGGATTCAGGTTTGACATCTGTCAAAGATTTGACTTTCTAACATAACAAATGAACTTCAAAAATTCTGAAAATTTACAGACACATACTAGACATGATTATCTACAATTTTTGTTTAGATCACAAAGATTGGATCGGACTAAAAATGATAGAAATATGCTCATCAAGTTCGGTTAAGAAAACTGTCAACCTTTGAAAATTCTTTAAAACGCAGAATATGTCCGACTCGATTTGGGGTATCAAAACTTGATGAAAATGCATGAAATTTTACAGAGGTATTCAAGACTCATAGATCTACAATTCTTATGTTCTACTCCAATCCTAGATCGGCCTAGATCCAAGGTAAAAATAACCAACAAGTTCGAACGAAAATTCTGTCAAGGATTCTAAGATCCAGATTTAATATTTTTCGGTTTTGGGTTGGTTTCAGGTTTCAAAACATCATGAAAAATTCTAAAATTTTTACAGAAGCTAGATCTAAGTCTTAGGAATACTTTTCATGTTTTGAGTTTTATTGTTTGAGCAGCTTTAGAGGTTCGAAAAATTCATACGAAAACGCTGCGTTGAGGGTTTCTCTTGTTGACAGATTTTTATTAATTTTCTTGGGTTGAATCTCTATGTTTGGTTGCATTTTAAGTCACCCAAAACCATAGTAAGGTTAACTTACAGTGGGGATGATGTCTAGGAAGTCACGGGGTCGTCCGGAATCCACGGGATGTCACGAACGAATCTCTTCCACCCGATTTATTCTTCCCTTGGCTCCGATTTGTGTTCGAGTATGAAGATTCGTAAGTTAGGATGATGTTTATGATCTTAAAATCATAAGGAAACTTAACTAACATCTTACCAACAATCCAAAGCTTGCAATCCTTGATCTACACACTTCCTCGGTCGGATTTGGTTGCCGGAAAGTCGCCGGAAAGTCCGCCGGAAGGGTGTTTGGCTTTGGGAGAGTTTTGGGAGAGTTTTGGGGTAAATGATTGATGAAAAATAGCTGACAATGGAGATGGGACTCAATACATAACGTCCAAAAGAGGCCTCACCCGTGATAGATCGAGATTCCCCCCTTGGGCCCCGAAAATTGGCGAGAAAGTCGCCAAAACGCGACAAGGTGCTGCTGTCCTGACTTGGGCGCGGGGTTGGCGCGGTAATGTGAAGAACCCCGCGCGGGGTGCGCGCCAAACACGCCTGGACTTCGGTCCGGGCGGGGTCGTGCGATCCGTCGGGCTTTTTCTCCTCTCTTTCGGACTTCTATCCTCCTACGTTTTCGGGCTCGATTTTTCGGGTCATTATCGGATCATAAATTCTTATCTTAAATTTATCTCGACTCAAATGAATTTCATGTTTGAAATCTTAAGTCCGTCGGTCTTGGGTTCGTCGGCTTCCAATTCGTCGTCTTTTGATTCCCGTGCAATAACTTGTATCATTAAATTTCTTCCGACTTCACGGGTTCTTGGAATTAAAATTCTTTTCCTTCATGAACTTAACTCCAATTATTTTTACTCAATTCATGGAATGTCTTCGGGCCTCCTTTCCCTCTTTTATTCCATTTTGAATTTAAATCTATCGTCGTTTCATATCCGAGCAATAATTTATTGTGATAAATTATTTTCTTCTTCTCGGATATATTTCGACATTGATCGGAATAAATTTTTATTCCTTCGGACATTGATAAAAATCCGGGGTATTACAGTCTACCCCCCTTAAGAATCAACTTCGTCCTCGAAGTTGTGCTTCGGCTTTTCTCGCGCGAAGAGTTAGGGTTCTTTTGTTTACTTGGGATACAAACTATTCGGGTTTCAAAAATAAATGCTTATGCATCCTTACGGGGTATTACATCCTCCCCCCCTTAAGATTACAGTTATGTCCCCATAACTGTGGTTGCACCATCTTGGAATAGGGTCGGATGACGCTCCTTCATGTCGGCTCCTAGTTCTCATGTTGCTGTTTCACTTTCATGGTTTGACCAAAGAACCTTGACCATTCTCACGGTTTTGTTCCTTGTTACTCTCTCCTTAACATCGAGTAATTGTACCGGAATTTCCTCATAGCTCAAGTCATCATCCAATTTAATTCCTTCCGGTTGGAGTACATGGGTCGGATCGTGCACATACTTCTTCAATTGTGATATGTGGAACACATTGTGAACTCTAGCCAATTGTGGCGGTAAGACTAGACGATATGCTAGATTCCCGACTTTTACTAGAATTTCATAAGGTCCTATATTCCGAGGACTTAGCTTTCCTCGTTTGCCAGAATGCATCACCCCTTCATCGGTGATATCTTTAACATGACCTTATCTACGACTTGAAATTCTATGTCTTGTCGTTTCACACGTTTCGGTCCACTTGTATTTTGTAGAGCAGAGGAGGAGTAAATAAAAAAAAAATATATATATATATATATTTTTTTTTTTTGTCCCGCGCGGGGTCCGCGCGGGTTTAGGGGGTTTAGCGCGCGGGGTCCGCGCGGCGCCCTCAGGGTCAGCATATAGGGCTCGCGCGGGGCGCGAGCCATTTCACCCCTTTCCCCTTCCGAAATTCCTCCCAACTTCCTCTCAAATTCGTCCCCTCGTGCTCGGATTCTCCTAGTTCCGACTTCGATTTCTCTTTGTAAGGTATGTATCTTCTATTTTCACTTGTCAATTTCAAGTTTTATGCCTGGATTTGTTAGAATTTGATTGAATTGAGGAATTAGGGTTTTGGCATGTAAATTGGGGTTTTGAAATTTTCGGCTTAATTCTCGCGAATTAATGGTTGTATGTAGTACTTTGGTGCCATTTCTTATTGTTTAGGAAATATTGGTATGTATATATGTGCCTAAGTTGTGGAATTTCTTGCTAGAACTTGGATTTTTAGGGGAACTATAAAATTTTCGATTTTGTTGGTGTTATTGGTGTAAAAGTGGTTTCGTTGGTGTTGTTTGTTGACACTTGTGATTATGATTTGTTGTTCAAGCAATTGTTTGGTTTTTGTGGTTAATTGCCATGTGTTTACCAAATTTTTGAACTTAATTAATTGCGCGCATAAGGTGTTCGACAGAATGCCACAATGGGTTTTTGAATTTGTCTGGGCACATTCCTTGGTTTGATTCTCTCCCAATATGTATTGACAAACTATTGGGTCTAAATCCCTCCTGGATTTTCCTCGTTGGAACTTTATATTTATGATGTCTATATGTATTTTTGCTTGTGAATTGATGTGTTGAAAATTAGTCTTACCCTTGATATTGGGTGTTCGCAGGATGTTGCTTTTTCTGTGGTTCATCTTGGCGTTCCTTATGGTCCTTTCGGGGGCCAAGAGACGGGCTACTCGACTTGATGCGGCTGGCCCTAGCACTGCCGCTCCGGTGATGCCGGATAGTGATGATAGCGACGGCGATGACGACAGTGAGTCCGAGGAGGACGAGGAGCGAGAGCCGAGGCTCAGGGGTCTCCCTTACGAGGTGCGTCCTCGCCGGCATGATCGGTTCCGTTTCCATACGATGGCCTCCCAGGACTTTTATTTCGACGAGCTTCGTCGGAAGAGGGCTTACGTTCCCGAGCGAGGCTTGTTCCCCGATCATATGGGCGATGACCGGATCAGTGCAGTGTTGGGGCATCTCCAGTGGACCGGTCTTGCACGTCATCCCGAGGGCGTTGCCTCCGGCTATCTAGCCATGGAGGTTATCGCCAACATCAGTGGTCTTGGGGTAGACGACGACCTCTCTCGAGTCTGGGTTCGTGGTCGCTACTTAGACTTCAGTGCTCGGGCGATTAACACCTATTTCGGCCTTCCAGATGATGGCGCGTTCCGACCGCAGCCAGAGGGTCGGGTTTATGCTCCTGCCTGGGGTGTCTTGTGTACCGAGGTACCCCCGCGGACTGGGGAACCCCACGAGTTGCGACTGACATCTTTGGATGCTCATTGGCGTGTACTTGCTCAGCTTTGGTTAGGACGCATCCGGCCGATCACCCGAAGTCATATCGTCATAGATCATGTCTTTGAGACTATCTGCTTTATCGCACCGGGCGGCCGGGTAAATGTGGGCGCTTGCATTGCGGACAACCTGAGGGGTTTACGACGGGGGCGAGGGAGTAGGGTGATCACTCACGCACACCTCATTTGTGGCCTATGCGCTGCCCAGGGGATCCGCACGTCTCCCGAGACGGACCCCTATCCTTTAGCTCCAGGTGAGCACTACCGTATTCCGTCTTATGCCGCCCGGCGCAGCACTTTGCGTCGTGGAGCGCCTCGGGCTATACTGCACCCGCAGCCTGAGGATGGTGGTTTGATCTTAGTTGTTCCTCCTGAGCGACCACTTCCTCCTCCTGTGGTTCCACAGCAGGGTGTGGTTCCACCGCGGGGTCAGGACATGACGCAGATGCTCCAGATGATGCAGGAGATGCGTATCAGTATGGATGCCGGGTTTGCAGCTGGGCAGGCTCGCTATGACGCCTTGGATGCTAGGATGGATCTCTATCAGGATCGTATGGACACGCTCACTGTGAGACAGGCGGAGCAGCAGGCCACCTTGACGGACATGTACGCCTACATGCGTCAGATGGATGACTACATGCGTCGCCGGTTCCCTCCTCCTGATCAGTGACTTTATGTTTCCCGTTTATGTTTTATCTAGACTCGTGTTAGCAGCGGTTGGTTTAGTATTTCCCATTTGCGTTTTCAGTTAGACTTGGTTTGGTATTTCTCTTAAGATGTAGTACTGTGACGTTACTCTGATTCCGTGCATGTCTCTGTTTGTACTGCATAGTTTGATGCATCGTGTGTTTTTATGTTTTTATAATTTCGGATTTAAATTTATCTAAATAGATAAATCTTGCATTTTATTTCCTTAAAAGGAATTTTTAGTACAAGTGATAGGATATACCAAAATAGGATCCTCCTATCATTTCTAAGCGTCCTCTGGCACAGTGGTGGGATCCTCCTCCGGATCTTCCTCCACTGGACTTGACGGTAGTAGGTCATCGAAAATGTGGTTCAAGTCATCCCCATGAGCATCAACAAGCTCCTTTAAACATAGATTTTGTGTAGTGAGGTTTTGGATTTGGTCTTCGAGCTGGTTTATGCGGTGGTGGTCCGCCTCTCTTAAGCTTCCCATATGGTGCAGATTTGCCTCCAATTGGGCCATACGATGTTCCATTTGTTGTATGGTTTGTTGGGAATCAAAGTGAGCGTTCATCATTTTGACCATTAAGTTCATCATGTCTTGGTTAGCCATCTAGCGCAAGAAAAAGATCTAGGTTACAACATAACGCTTCTAGGTTCTCTAAGGTATAGAAATGCAATATGCACATGCAGTGATGATCCCCCCTGATAAAAAAAAATTTTATGCATGCATTTATTTATCCATGAGTTTTAAAAATAAATTTATTCCATGGATAGACTAAAATAAGGATAAAAGGTTTGGGCCGCTATATTGGGCCGAAAGAAATAAATTATTTGGGCTTTAAAAAAAAACAAGGTTATTGGGCCAAAATAGTTGGGCTTATCATGATACTTAAAATATTGAGCCAAAAATAATTAATCCTTGGGTTTAAAATATTACACTAAGTAAATAAAATTTTTGGGCTCAAAATAATAAACATTTGGGCTTTATTTAAAAATACAGGTATTGGGCTAAAAATAATTTATTGGGCTTCAAAAAAAAATTTTGGGCTAAAATTTTGGGCTTTAACTTCAAAACAATAATTGGGTTCTTTAAAATATATTACTAGTTTAGAAATGATAACTTTAAGAATAATAATACTTAAAAATAATAGTTAAAAAATATTCCGGCTCTTTAAAATAGTAGTTTTAAAATATTCTGGGCTCTGATACCAACTTTGGTATCAGATATTTTCTTTAAAATAAATAGCTTTAAAATAGTCTGGGCTCTGATACCAACTTTGGTATCAGATATTTTCTTTAAAATAAATAGCTTTAAAATAGTCTGGGCTCTGATACCAACTTGTAACACCCCGGTTTTGGTAACCCAGGCCGGGATGCCACCGCCACACCTCCCTAGCAAGACACGGTTTCTCCGAGCTCACTAAAGAGATGCAAGGCTATGGTTTTTTCAGAATTAAAAATATTCAAACAGCCCATTCATAAAATAATACATCAGAGTTGCAGCGGAAAATAATATTTACATATATAATGCAGCGGAATTTAAATATAGGGCCAACATGGCCAAAACACGGGTTAAACAGGCCCGTTCATGCAAGTCGTAATTAAATGCAGGGATTTAAAATAAAGATTTCCCCTAATGTTCCCATGTATGCATATGACGATGCATATTCTTCGTACTCTGTAAGAAAAAGGAGATATATGGTTTGGGTCAGCAAAAACGCGCTGAGTAAGTTAACACATAGCATGGGTTAGGGGTTTCAAAGCCTTTAATTGAATTTAATAAAAACATTTCAACAATATTTAATTTAGCCGGCAATCCGGCGGCCGCAGCCAGTTTCATAAAATCTGAGCTTTTTAATATATTTCCCGTTACGCCATCATCTCAACAATATATATCATTTAGCCGGTGATCCGGCGGCCGCAACCAATATCAATAGTATCAGTTAGCCGGTGATCCGGCGGCCGCAGCCAATATCAATAGTAACAGTTAGCCGGTGATCCGGCGGCCTCAGCCAATTTCATAAGTATCATGTCAAGTTAGCCGGTGATCCGGCGGCCGCAGCCGATGCGCCATACCCAGTACCACTCCGTCGAGCCTCGAGTAACCCATACGGATACACTCGAGAGGGTAGGCCGTTGGTCTCTTGTGACCAAATACGCCATATCCAGTACCGCTCCGTCGAGCTTCGAGTAACCCATACGGATACACTCGAGAGGATAGGCCCAAAATAATAAGATGCCGTTTTGGCAAATCTTTCGCGCGTAATAATCATTGCCGTTTAGGCACAAAATGAATAATTAGGAGGGCACCCTGCAGAGCACTCACCCCCCAATGTAACCGATATCGTTTCAACTTTAGTGTAACGGGATTTCCAAAAATATATCTTTATCATATAACAAGATTTCGATCGTTGTTTAGAAATTTCAAAATTTCACAAGTTTAAAACCGATCGATGTCACAGTTTACGCCTTTTCAGTTTAAAAATCCATTTCTTAGGCGATTGTTCTGAAATTTTCACAGTATCTCAAAAACATCCCAATGAACAACTTTCATGTTTTGAGTTTTTCGGAAAAATGATGGGAAGCATGTCAAAAATTAAGTTTTCTACACAAATAGTATACTGTCAGGATTCAGGTTTGACATCTGTCAAAGATTTGACTTTTTAACATAACAAATGAACTTCAAAAATTCTGAAAATTTACAGACACATACTAGACATGATTATCTATAATTGTTGTTTAGATCACAAAGATTGGATCGGACTAAAAATGATAGAAATATGCTCATCAAGTTCGGTTAAGAAAACTGTCAACCTTTGAAAATTCTTTAAAACGCAGAATATGTCCGACTCGATTTGGGGTATCAAAACTTGATGAAAATGCATGAAATTTTACAGAGGTATTCAAGACTCATAGATCTACAATTCTTATGTTCTACTCCAATCCTCGATCGGCCTAGATCCAAGGTAAAAATAACCAACAAGTTCGAACGAAAATTCTGTCAAGGATTCTAAGATCCAGATTTAATATTCTTCGGTTTTGGGTTGGTTTCAGGTTTTAAAACATCATGAAAAATTCTAAAATTTTTACAGAAGCTAGATCTAAGTCTTAGGAATACTTTTCATGTTTTGAGTTTTATTGTTTGAGCAGCTTTAGAGGTTCGAAAAATTCATACGAAAACGCTGCGTTGAGGGTTTCTCTTGTTGACAGATTTTTATTAATTTTCTTGGGTTGAATCTCTATGTTTGGTTGCATTTTAAGTCACCCAAAACCATAGTAAGGTTAACTTACAGTGGGGATGATGTCTAGGAAGTCACGGGGTCGTCCGGAATCCACGGGATGTCACGAACGAATCTCTTCCACCCGATTTATTCTTCCCTTGGCTCCGATTTGTGTTCGAGTATGAAGATTCGTAAGTTAGGATGATGTTTATGATCTTAAAATCATAAGGAAACTTAACTAACATCTTACCAACAATCCAAAGCTTGCAATCCTTGATCTACACACTTCCTCGGTCGGATTTGGTTGCCGGAAAGTCGCCGGAAAGTCCGCCGGAAGGGTGTTTGGCTTTGGGAGAGTTTTGGGGTAAATGATTGATGAAAAATAGCTGACAATGGAGATGGGACTCAATACATAACGTCCAAAAGAGGCCTCACCCGTGATAGATCGAGATTCCCCCCTTGGGCCCCGAAAATTGGCGAGAAAGTCGCCAAAACGCGACAAGGTGCTGCTGTCCTGACTTGGGCGCGGGGTTGGCGCGGTAATGTGAAGAACCCCGCGCGGGGTGCGCGCCAAACACGCCTGGACTTCGGTCCGGGCGGGGTCGTGCGATCCGTCGGTCTTTTTCTCCTCTCTTTCGGACTTCTATCCTCCTACGTTTTCGGGCTCGATTTTTCGGGTCATTATCGGATCATAAATTCTTATCTTAAATTTATCTCGACTCAAATGAATTTCATGTTTGAAATCTTAAGTCCGTCGGTCTTGGGTTCGTCGGCTTCCAATTCGTCGTCTTTTGATTCCCGTGCAATAACTTGTATCATTAAATTTCTTCCGACTTCACGGGTTCTTGGAATTAAAATTCTTTTCCTTCATGAACTTAACTCCAATTATTTTTACTCAATTCATGGAATGTCTTCGGGCCTCCTTTCCCTCTTTTATTCCATTTTGAATTTAAATCTATCGTCGTTTCATATCCGAGCAATAATTTATTGTGATAAATTATTTTCTTCTTCTCGGATATATTTCGACATTGATCGGAATAAATTTTTATTCCTTCGGACATTGATAAAAATCCGGGGTATTACAAGTACCCTCAAATCAATTAAACATTTAGAGTACTAAGACTCTAAATGTGAGGATGTTGATTTGAGGGGAAAACCTAACCAATTGGGTATTTTGTCTTGCAGGAATCATGGAGCCATAAAAATTGGTGTAAGGAGTTAAATGTGGAAGTGTAGCATTGGGGCTACACTACTTTGATTTTTCGTTTAATTACACTTTCCCAAATGCAAAATCTAGGTTAATTAAACGAAAAATCAAAGAAAAATGGAGAAGTGTAGCAGTGGAGCTACACTAATTCGCAATTGTAAATTGCAAAACACGTGAGACTCACGTGTTTGTCATCTCCACCACATCCGGACTGCCATTTGCTCACCACCATCGGACAAGCCACAGCCACTATCTCACTTTCCGTCGCCCCTGTTCCGACTGAGCATCTAAACAGGTTCCCGGTTGGATTAGTTCTGTAATTGACCGAAGATTATATCCGGAATTCAAAGAAATTTAAAATCCGGAATAATTTTCGCAAGCACGGAATTAATCCAACCTAAATTTCTGCAAGTCAAAATTATATATACATATATATATTTATATATATAAACCTCTTGTACATATTATATCAAATAATTCGGGTATTAATCAATTAACTCACATTTAGAGTACTAAAACTCTAAATGTGAGGATGTTGATATTTTTGAGAAAACCCGATAACTTCTTCTGTGTTTGCTCTGCAGGAATTTGTGGAATCACCAAAAAGAAAATTAAAGCTCCAAAACAGGTTCCCGGTTGGATCGATTCTGTGATTAATTGAAAGTATTCCTGGAATTTAAAGCAATTTAAAATCCGGAATAACTTTTATAAGAACAGAATTAATCCAACCTAATTTATGCAAGTAAATATTGTAATACCCCAGATTTTTATCAAAGTCCAAAGGAATAAAAATTTATTCCGATCAATGTCGAAATATATCCGAGAAGAAGAAAATAATTTATCACAATAAATTATTGCTCGGATATGAAACGCCGATAGATTTAAATTCAAAATGGAATAAAAGAGGGAAAGGAAGCCCGAAGGCATTCCATGAATTGAGTAACAAAATTTGGAATTTAGTTCATGAAGGAAAAGAATTTTTAATTCCAAGAACCCGTGAAGTCGGAAGAAATTTAATGATACAATCGCAATCAATCAATCGGTCAATAAGTCGCGCAACTTCGGGGACGAAGTTGATTCTTAAGGAGGGTAGATTGTAATACCATAGAAATTGCCCGATATATATGTATGAATATATATATTTTGATCAATTCACTAAGTAGATTTTTAATCAAATCTATATATATTTATATGTTCAAATATGTGCTTAAAGATTAGTATATTATTTTCTACAAAACATACTTTGAAAAAAATTATATATATTTGTCTTTTCAAATAAATATATGGATTTCAATATCAAGTGTAATAAGTATATGGTTCATAGAATATTTTAAATCCATATACAAGTTTATATACACATATATACCTTGGTCTTGAAATAATCTTTCCAAACATGTACACATGTATATACATGTATATATTTACATGTTTAAATTATAATGAGAATTATCTATTTTCTATATATCCTTGATTAATCATTCGACCCATATTTTTTTATGAATTATTCTAGAATGCCATAATATAATTGGGAATAATTTGACTATGGTTTGAAATTGTAGGGTGGAATATTAATCATATCTTGTCATTTTCAAATAAAGAATATATTCCTTTTTGAAGCTATGTATGACTTACAAGATCACAAAAATTCCCACATTATGATTTTTTTTAAGATAAGAATCTTAATATATATATATAAAAAAAAAAAAAAAATTTTTAAAAAAAAAAAAAAAAAAAAGTTACTGTAGCATGCTACTGTAGCACGCTACTGTAGCATGCTACTGTAGCAGTCGGGATTTATGTGTTTTTGGGACTTTTTGCCATTTTTTGGGTCCCAAAGGTGGGAATCTTGATCTATCACGGGTGTGGCATCTTTTTGGATGTTATGTAATCAATCCCATCCCCATTCTCAGCCATTTTCATCAATCATTCACCCCAAACTCTCCAAAAACTCTCCCAAAAGCCAAACACTCTTCCGACGAACTTCCGGCGACTTTCCGACGAGTTTCCGGCAACCAAATCCAACCAAGGAAGTGTGTAGATCAAGGATTGCAGGCTTTGGATTGTTGGTAAGATGTTATTCAAGTTTCCTTATGATTTTAAGATCATAAACATCATACTAACTTACGAATCTTCATATTCGAACACAAATCGGAGCCAAGGGAAGAATAAATCGGGTGGAAGAGATTCGTTCGTGACATCCCGTGGATTCCGGACGACCCCGTGACTTCCTAAACATCATCCCCACTGTAAGTTAACCTTACTATGGTTTTGGGTGACTTAAAATGCAACCAAACATAGAGATTCAACTCAAGGAAATTAACAAAAATCTGTCAACAAGAGAAAACCCTCAACGCAGCGTTTTCGTATGAATTTTTCGAACCCTTAAAAGTCTTCAAACGGAAAAACCCAAAACATGAAAAACATTCCTAAGACATTAATCTAGCTACTGTAAAAATTTCATAATTTTTCATCGTGTTTTGATATCGGAAAACGACCATGAACAGACCTGCCATCGACTTAGATCTTGAAGTGGTGATAGATTCTTTATTCATACTTGTTGGTTATTTTGACCTTGGATCTAGGCCGATCTAGGATTGGTGTTGAACATAAGAATTGTAGATCTATGAGTTTGGAATATTACTGTAAGTTTTTAGAATTTTTCGTTGAGATTTGAGCCTCCGAACTCGAGCCAATCCGATCTGCGTTAGAACCGATGTCAAGAACCTTGACAGATTTCATAATCAAACTTGATGAGCATATTTCTATTACTTCGAGTGTTCAAACCTGAAAACTCAAAACTAAGATTTTGATCCTAAAAGCTTAAGCTATATTGTGTAAAAATTTCAAAGATTTTCATCAAGTTTTGATACCCCAAATCGTATCGGACATATTCTGCGTTTTTAGGAATTGTCAAAGGATGACAGATTTCATAACCGATCTTGAGGAGCTTATTCCTATCATTTCTAGCCCGAACCAATCTTTGAGTTCTAAACAAAAGTTGTTGCAAATCAAGTCTAGTATGTGCCTGTAAAATTTCAGAATTTTTGAAGTCCATTTGATATGTCAAAAAGTGAAATCTTTGAAAGGTGTCAAACCTGAATCCTGACAGCATACTATTTGAGTAGAAAACTTGATTTTTGACATGCTTCCCATCGTTTTTCCGAAAAACTTAAAACACGAAAGTTGTTCGTTGGGATGTTTTTGAGATGATGTACAAATTTCAAATCAATCGCCTAAGAAATGGATTTTTAAACCAAAAAGGCGTAAACTGTGACATCGATCGGTTTTAAACTTGAGAGATCTTGAAATCTTGTCGAAACATGAAATTAGCCTTTAAGGTTTAAATGATTGGGAATCCCTTTGAGATAAAATACAATTGAAATATCTTGCTTGCCGAAAGGCAATTGAAATATCTTGCTTGCCGAAAGGCAATTGAAATATCTTGCTTGCCGAAAGGCAATTGAAATATCTTGCTTGCCGAAAGGCAATTGAAATATCTTGCTTGCCGAAAGGCAATTGAAATATCTTGCTTGCCGAAAGGCAATTGAAATATAATGCTTGCCGAATGGGATTGAAATATAAACTTGAAACATGAGACATGAGAAACTGTGCCAAGATGGCCAATGAAGTACTTGAAATGCGATACGGCTGCGGCCGCCGGATCACCGGCTAAATGATATATTGTTGAGATGATGGCGTAACGGGAAATATATTAAAAAGCTCAGATTTTATGAAATTGGCTGCGGCCGCCGGATTGCCGGCTAAATTAAACATTGTTGAGATGGTGGCGTATCGGGGAGAATTTTTAAAAGCTCAAATTTTTATTTACTTACTTACGGCATTATTCATGTCTTAAATCATGCCATTTATTTATAGTGGATGATTAACTCAAATTGTGAATTACCTACAAGAAATGTTTTTAATAAAATTTAATTAAAGGCTTTGAAACCCCTAACCCATGCTATGTGTTAACTTACTCAGCGCGTTTTTGCTGACCCAAACCATTTATCCTCTTTTTCTTTCAGAGTTGAAGAATATGCATCATCATATGCATACTGGGAATTTTTGGGGATTACATTATATTTTAAATTTTGCGTTAGACTAGAATTTGCATGAACGGGCCTGTTTAACCCGTGTTTTGGCCATGTCGGCCCTTATACTTTATTTCCGCTGCACAATTTATATTTCCGCTGCAACTTTGATGTATTATCTTTAAATTATATATGAATGGGCTGTTTGAATATTTTAAATTCTGAAAAACCATAGCCTTGCATCTCTTTAGTGAGCTCGGAGAAACCGTGTCTTGCTAGGGAGGTGTGGCGGTGGCATCCCGGCCTGGGTTACCAAAACCGGGGTGTTACAATGTGGTATCAGAGCCCGGAATATTTTAAAGCTATTATTTTACATAGCCCGGAATATTTTTAAACTACTATTTTAAAGAGCACAATTATTATTTTGAAATTAAAGCCCAAATTTTTAGCCCAAAAATTTTTTTTTAGAAGCCCAAGAAATTATCTTGGCCCAATAGCCTTGTTTTTATTTAAAGCCCAAATAATTTATTTCTTTCGGCCCAATATAGTGGCCCAAACCTTTTATCCTTATTTGAACCTATCCATGGAATAAATTTATTTTTAAAAACCCATGGATAAATAAATGCATGCATAAAATTTTTTTTTTTGGGGGATCACATATGCATATGCATACATAAATATTTGCACTAACTCTTTTTTTTATGTGAATTATCGGTAATAAGAAACAGTCCTACCTCAGAACTCGACATGACCTTGAGTCTTGGCTTAGAAGCGCTAACTTAAGACTAACTTTGCCTTAGTCCTAGATCTTGATCACTTAGAAACTCATCTTCGCGTGCTTCTAAAATGGCACCTAGAAGAAAACTGAGGAAGGATCATATGCGATGATACCCGAACCTGGTTGTGAATAATACATAGGCAGTTATGGGGACATAACTGTAATCTTAAGGGGGGGAGGATGTAATACCCCGTAAGAATGCATAAGCATTTATTTCGAAACTCGAATATTTTGTATCCCAAATAATTTTTTTTTTGAACTACGTAATGACTTGATCCCTTCACAGGGTACGTAGGCAACTTGGAAATTTCAGTTCTGGGTTCAGTCAAATAATAATCAACAATCGAACAATAATTCAATAACACAATATCGCAAATAGTAAACAAAAGAACCCTAACTCTTAGCGCGAGAAAAGCCGAAGCACAACTTCGAGGACGAAGTTGATTCTTAAGGGGGGGAGGATGTAATACCCCAGATTTTTATCAAAGTCCAAAGGAATAAAAATTTATTCCGATCAATGTCGAAATATATCCGAGAAGAAGAAAATAATTTATCACAATAAATTATTGCTCGGATATGAAACGCCGATAGATTTAAATTCAAAATGGAATAAAAGAGGGAAAGGAAGCCCGAAGGCATTCCATGAATTGAGTAACAAAATTTGGAATTTAGTTCATGAAGGAAAAGAATTTTTAATTCCAAGAACCCGTGAAGTCGGAAGAAATTTAATGATACAATCGCAATCAATCAATCGGTCAATAAGTCGCGCAACTTCGGGGACGAAGTTGATTCTTAAGGAGGGTAGATTGTAATACCATAGAAATTGCCCGATATATATGTATGAATATATATATTTTGATCAATTCACTAAGTAGATTTTTAATCAAATCTATATATATTTATATGTTCAAATATGTGCTTAAAGATTAGTATATTATTTTCTACAAAACATACTTTGAAAAAAATTATATATATTTGTCTTTTCAAATAAATATATGGATTTCAATATCAAGTGTAATAAGTATATGGTTCATAGAATATTTTAAATCCATATACAAGTTTATATACACATATATACCTTGGTCTTGAAATAATCTTTCCAAACATGTACACATGTATATACATGTATATATTTACATGTTTAAATTATAATGAGAATTATCTATTTTCTATATATCCTTGATTAATCATTCTACCCATATTTTTTTTATGAATTATTCTAGAATGCCATAATATAATTGGGAATAATTTGACTATGGTTTGAAATTGTAGGGTGGAATATTAATCATATCTTGTCATTTTCAAATAAAGAATATATTCCTTTTTGAAGCTATGTATGACTTACAAGATCACAAAAATTCCCACATTATGATTTTTTTTAAGATAAGAATCTTAATATATATATATAAAAAAAAAAAAAAATTTAAAAAAAAAAAAAAAAAAAAGTTACTGTAGCATGCTACTGTAGCACGCTACTGTAGCATGCTACTGTAGCAGTCGGGATTTATGTGTTTTTGGGACTTTTTGCCATTTTTTGGGTCCCAAAGGTGGGAATCTTGATCTATCACGGGTGTGGCATCTTTTTGGATGTTATGTAATCAATCCCATCCCCATTCTCAGCCATTTTCATCAATCATTCACCCCAAACTCTCCAAAAACTCTCCCAAAAGCCAAACACTCTTCCGACGAACTTCCGGCGACTTTCCGACGAGTTTCCGGCAACCAAATCCAACCAAGGAAGTGTGTAGATCAAGGATTGCAGGCTTTGGATTGTTGGTAAGATGTTATTCAAGTTTCCTTATGATTTTAAGATCATAAACATCATACTAACTTACGAATCTTCATATTCGAACACAAATCGGAGCCAAGGGAAGAATAAATCGGGTGGAAGAGATTCGTTCGTGACATCCCGTGGATTCCGGACGACCCCGTGACTTCCTAAACATCATCCCCACTGTAAGTTAACCTTACTATGGTTTTGGGTGACTTAAAATGCAACCAAACATAGAGATTCAACTCAAGGAAATTAACAAAAATCTGTCAACAAGAGAAAACCCTCAACGCAGCGTTTTCGTATGAATTTTTCGAACCCTTAAAAGTCTTCAAACGGAAAAACCCAAAACATGAAAAACATTCCTAAGACATTAATCTAGCTACTGTAAAAATTTCATAATTTTTCATCGTGTTTTGATATCCGAAAACGACCATGAACAGACCTGCCATCGACTTAGATCTTGAAGTGGTGATAGATTCTTTATTCATACTTGTTGGTTATTTTGACCTTGGATCTAGGCCGATCTAGGATTGGTGTTGAACATAAGAATTGTAGATCTATGAGTTTGGAATATTACTGTAAGTTTTTAGAATTTTTCGTTGAGATTTGAGCCTCCGAACTCGAGCCAATCCGATCTGCGTTAGGACCGATGTCAAGAACCTTGACAGATTTCATAATCAAACTTGATGAGCATATTTCTATTACTTCGAGTGTTCAAACCTGAAAACTCAAAACTAAGATTTTGATCCTAAAAGCTTAAGCTATATTGTGTAAAAATTTCAAAGATTTTCATCAAGTTTTGATACCCCAAATCGTATCGGACATATTCTGCGTTTTTAGGAATTGTCAAAGGATGACAGATTTCATAACCGATCTTGAGGAGCTTATTCCTATCATTTCTAGCCCGAACCAATCTTTGAGTTCTAAACAAAAGTTGTTGCAAATCAAGTCTAGTATGTGCCTGTAAAATTTCAGAATTTTTGAAGTCCATTTGATATGTCAAAAAGTGAAATCTTTGAAAGGTGTCAAACCTGAATCCTGACAGCATACTATTTGAGTAGAAAACTTGATTTTTGACATGCTTCCCATCGTTTTTCCGAAAAACTTAAAACACGAAAGTTGTTCGTTGGGATGTTTTTGAGATGATGTACAAATTTCAAATCAATCGCCTAAGAAATGGATTTTTAAACCAAAAAGGCGTAAACTGTGACATCGATCGGTTTTAAACTTGAGAGATCTTGAAATCTTGTCGAAACATGAAATTAGCCTTTAAGGTTTAAATGATTGGGAATCCCTTTGAGATAAAATACAATTGAAATATCTTGCTTGCCGAAAGGCAATTGAAATATCTTGCTTGCCGAAAAGCAATTGAAATATCTTGCTTGCCGAAAGGCAATTGAAATATCTTGCTTGCCGAAAGGCAATTGAAATATCTTGCTTGCCGAAAGGCAATTGAAATATCTTGCTTGCCGAAAGGCAATTGAAATATCTTGCTTGCCGAAAGGCAATTGAAATATAATGCTTGCCGAATGGGATTGAAATATAAACTTGAAACATGAGACATGAGAAACTGTGCCAAGATGGCCAATGAAGTACTTGAAATGCGATACGGCTGCGGCCGCCGGATCACCGGCTAAATGATATATTGTTGAGATGATGGCGTAACGGGAAATATATTAAAAAGCTCAGATTTTATGAAATTGGCTGCGGCCGCCGGATTGCCGGCTAAATTAAACATTGTTGAGATGGTGGCGTATCGGGGAGAATTTTTAAAAGCTCAAATTTTTATTTACTTACTTACGGCATTATTCATGTCTTAAATCATGCCATTTATTTATAGTGGATGATTAACTCAAATTGTGAATTACCTACAAGAAATGTTTTTAATAAAATTTAATTAAAGGCTTTGAAACCCCTAACCCATGCTATGTGTTAACTTACTCAGCGCGTTTTTGCTGACCCAAACCATTTATCCTCTTTTTCTTTCAGAGTTGAAGAATATGCATCATCATATGCATACTGGGAATTTTTGGGGATTACATTATATTTTAAATTTTGCGTTAGACTAGAATTTGCATGAACGGGCCTGTTTAACCCGTGTTTTGGCCATGTCGGCCCTTATACTTTATTTCCGCTGCACAATTTATATTTCCGCTGCAACTTTGATGTATTATCTTTAAATTATATATGAATGGGCTGTTTGAATATTTTAAATTCTGAAAAACCATAGCCTTGCATCTCTTTAGTGAGCTCGGAGAAACCGTGTCTTGCTAGGGAGGTGTGGCGGTGGCATCCCGGCCTGGGTTACCAAAACCGGGGTGTTACAAATATAGTAGATTAAATTTTATAAAATTCAAAAATGTGATTGAACAATTTTGATGAAAATCAGAATTTTTCTTAACTATTGGGCATCGAACAATCGCCTTGTTCGACGAACCAAACGATCACACATAGCCAAAATCGTCGAACATTTAATTGGTTTGACGAAAAAGGCTATCAGAATTATTTTTCTATCTTTTATGTTAATATTTTCTCCCTCCCTCCCTCCTCTCTTATTTTGATTTTGATTTTGACAATTTGTTTAAGTAGGAATTGATTTACTCACATTTCGAGCAATGCTCAAAATGTGAGGATGTTGATTCTTCACTAAAAAAAAAGTGTGGTATTTTTTATTTTGTTTATTTTTATTATTTTATATAAACCCAGTGCAAAGCATGCATAAATCTGTCAGTTTAAATTCGCATATGAGATTTTGGTTTATGATTAAATTTTCAAACTTTTAAAATTGGGATAATATAATTGAAGACATGCATGATATGAATTTTCGAGGTTTTGAGCTATAAAAATTTAATGATATAATCATCTTGTTGGGTAATGAGTCCTCATGTTGAGAATTTGATTGAATAGATTGTATGAATTTTTCAAAGATTATATTTAAGAATATTGTATGACATGAATGAACCATTCCATGTGAGATTTGAGCCATGAGTCATTTTTACTCATTCTTTTCTTTGATGTGTGAAAATCATTTTGATTAAAGGAAACTAGAACTTGCGATTGGGACCGATTCAAGACAATGCCATATTCCAAAAATTGAGAATATGATCGAGGCACCTAGAAAACCAAAATTTTGGCCTTTTTTTGAAATCCAAACCCAAAAAATATTTTCCCTTTAGGATTAACCAATTTGAGCCTTAAGCCTAATTTTTATTTGAACATCTCTATATTATTCTTATCCTTAAAAAAAAGACCAAAAAAAAAATTCAAACCCAAGTGGGCAAGAATGAATTTTATCAAGGCATTAAAATTATGATCATCAATTCATCAAATCGGTATTCAAAAATCCGATCAAAAAAAAAAAGAAAAGAAAAGAAAATTGTTGAGTTCCATTCAACACAAAAAAAAGAAAGAAAATGTTGAATTTAATTCAACACAAAATAAATTGCAAATGACAAAGCAAATTAGACATAGTCTAATGTCACGCAATATGAAAAGAAAAGCAAAAGAAAGAAAATATTGATGATCATTAATTTTTAAAAATAATGCCATGTTATGATAATATTAATTCTTGTCACTTCTTAACCCAATAAATTCCCTATCTTACCAAATGTTACAACCGTATGCCCCATTATAACCCTTAAATAAGACCTCATGATCTCGATTTGAAGAAATGAGCCGGTGGCGAGTTGGTCTAATTGCAAGCTTATGGGATAATTTAATTAAATTTGATTATGAGTGCTCATTGATAAAACCCCTTTTTGAGAGTGAGTGAAATTTCCGTTTCTACTATATGTGAGGCTCTGCTTTTAATTATGTTCATGTCATACTTTAATTCTAGAATTAAATCAATGATTAGTTCTAAACATGATATTCATGAATAATTATCAATAATGACTGATTTTTAGGCCTGATTAAGTGAGAAGTATCATTTTATTAAACACTGCAATCAAGAGAATTTAATACTTGTAGTTTTTGATTGTCTTATCCCAATCTAAAAAAGAATGAAATTTTTGAAGCCACGAAAATAGATTGAATATGCAGCGTCTATGCTCTTAGGAGCACTGACTCTGACTGCTCGGGGACGATCAGTATTAAATGTGAGGATGTTGATAATGGCCAAAATTGACCATTATTTTCAATCTATTTCCGTGTCTAATACGGACGTTTGATCGCATTCCGGTCTTATTTAAATAAGAAAGCAGTTGAATTTAACATATTTATGCAAGTTTGCATAAATAATAAGCTGGTATTGAAAAACACAAAAATATTGCTTTTTTATTAAATTTATGTTAAAAAATCCAAAAACATGATAAAAATATTAAAAATTCCACATTTGATAATTATGGTTTGGTAGTATCTGTTCGGTGGAACACGGATCCATTAAACGGAACACAAACAAAATATCAAGTGGAGCAAATACCCTTATTTATTACGTTTTTATATTTTATATTTTGATGTATATATTTTTAGTTTTTATGTTTACTTATTTTTATTTATGTTTTCTGCTATAATTTAAATAATATTAGGTCCACTAATCATTTTTATTTTTAATTAACTGCAGGTCTTAAGTTAATTTGGTCCAGTCCAATTGATCCAAGCCCACTTCAAAATTAATCAGTCCCAAGCTTCCATAGCCCAAGTTAATTAGCCCACTCTAACAATTAATTCAGGCCCAATCCACTCACCCCAAAGCCCAAAACCTAAGTCCAACCCCCATCAACCCTAACCCTAGCTTCCCACCGCCGGCGCCGCTTCTGCCGCCGGCCGCCGCTCCGGCGACTCGCCACCACCAGTTTCATCCTTCGAGCTCCGGCCACATCTGCCTCTCATCTCCCACCTCCGGCGACAGCTCCATCCAAATCCAGTCACCACCTCCACACTCGCCTCCACCCACCGCCTCCATTTTCGAGTTCCAGATTCCGACCAACTCCGCCGCACGCCGCCGCCACTCTCCTCCATTTACAGCCCCATCCCTTCTCATCCCATCTCCGCCGCCGTCTTCCTAGCGCCACCGCTCGCCCTCAACAGATTCGGCAACCATGGCCGCCGCCACCAGGACCAGTCGCCGCTCTCCATTTCTCCACCGGAGCCCAGCCGCAGCTCCGAGCTTCGCCACCGCCAGCCGCCGCCCATCTCGCCATCCACCACCATTCGCAACACCGATTTCAGTAAACAAGAACAACAAAAAATGGGCGAAGGAAGAAATTGGAAGAAGAGAAGAACAGAAACAGAGAAGCAGAAAGAAAAGAAAATGGAGAAGTTGAAATCTGTGAACAAGAAATGAGAAAGAGAAAAGAGGGGAGAGAGAGGAAATTAAACATTTTGTCGCGATAAAGTGTTCCGCGACCAAGTGCTCCGCGACCAAATATTGCTCCGCGACTGTGAGAGGAGTACCAAGACAAATAATTTTGTCGCGGAACCATGTTCCGCGACAAAATGGAACGCGACCGTGACAAGCCTTCCGCGACAAAGACAGTCTTCCGCGACCAGGTCACGTGACCCCTCCAATTTGAAATTCCCACATGTCAAATCAAGTGGAAGCTCCCAGGACTTGAAGACCCGCAGGCATAAAAATCCTTGTCTTTTCCCCTGGACCTCGAGCTCCCGCCCCCTCCAGCGCGCCATCTTGGAGCTAAAAAGTGTTTTGTCCCTAGCCAAATTGTTCGCGACAAAGCAGTTGTTTAGCGACCAGGTGGGCCTTGAATGGGCCTAGGGCTTATATTCTACTCATCTATAAATATATCCTCCCACCCCCTTGAACAGTAACCTAGCTACACTTTAGTTTATTTTCACTGTTCTTGGAGGCACCACTGTGCTCTCCAAAAATAGGTTAGAATAGGTAGTTTAGTTTATTTTTATGCTATGTAGATGTAGATCTTAGCTTAGTTTTAATTTATGCTTTGTAATAAATAAGTGTAGCTAGTGTTCATTTTCCTTCCCAGTTTATATTTTTGTATTTTAGGTTTCAAACACTTAATTAATAAGTGTATTTTGAACCTTGTTTAGTTGCTTTAATCAAGAAAAGGCCCACAAAAATTTATCATGGTTTCTTCCTTTTCATTTTGCTTTTCTGTTTTTATTTTGTTGGGTTGCTTGACCATTTTGTTATTTTAGTTAGTTTAAATGCTTTTTTTGATTTAATAAATGTATCAGCACTTAACACTTATCCTTTGATAGATTTAGTGTAGGTTTTATTTTAATTTTGGTATGCTAGCATAGTTTGTATTCAGTAGTAGTTCTTGTTTTGCTATATTTATTTTGTTTAGTATTCTGTTCATGTCTAGTTTAGATTTTAGTTAGTTTATTTCTTTATTTTACTTTTAGTTTTAGTACATTAGATCTAAAAATGGATAGTTTTAAAGTGTTTGTGCATATTTATTTAAAATTGCATCTCCTATATTGTATTGCATCACATTGTAACCCCACGGGTTGCAATGTAATTTTCCCGTTGTGATCCCACGGATCACAACGCAAACCCATGTAATGCAATATTAGGTGTTATGCTGCCAAAATTTTTATAAAAATTTTTAAAACCCTTTGTCCCCATACAATCTTGTCGCGGAACCACGTTCCGCGACAAAACCCATGTTTAGCGACAAAGGACCAAACTCTTGCATTTTGTCTGCATGGCTTTTGTCGCGGAATACTTTTGTCGCGGAACCATGCTCCGCGACAAAATCTTATTCCGAGACAGAAAATTATGCCTTGCCATTAGTTTTGAAACCCTTGGTCGCGAAGCAATCTTGTCGCGGAACCATGTTCCGCGACAAAACCCTTGATTAGTGACCAAGGACCCAAATACTTGTAATTTTATTCTGGGAGGACTCTGTCGCGGAACCTTTGTCGCGGAACCACGGACCGCGACAAAATCCTTGTTCCGCGACCAGGAATTATGTTTTTACCAATTTTCAAACCTTTGTCGCTATACATCCTTGTCGCGGAACCATGTTCCGCGACAAAATTTTTGCTTAGCGACAAAACAAACCCTAATTTTCAAAATATCCATTCCTCTTATTTCCCACCCCTTTGTCGCGAAACCCTTGTCGCGGACCCATGGTCCGCGACACAAATTCTATTCCGCGACAAAGTGGCACCTTCTTACCAAATTTTTATTTTTCATCTCACCCCATTAATTAATTGAACCTTTATATTAATATTTTGAGGTTGAAATCCAACGATCTCAACCCATGATTAATTTGATATAAAGAACTTTGTTCAATTTTCCATTAAAAGATTTTTCTACAAATGATTAAACTCTAATGATCTAAGTATATAATCCGGACTGTAATTAATTAATTATGGAATGAGTGATTATTTAGACCATGAAGAGTAATTATGGAATCATTTCCATACCTTGCATGAGAAACCAATGTCTCTCATGCAAGATGACCCAAAAATATTTTTCTTTTATTTATTTTGTCTTTTCCGTGATGTGTGAAACAGCTAATAAGGAATATATCAGATTAATGTTGGCGGGTATTCCCACACGGATAACTAGCTCGTGGTCTGTATATTAATTATTAAATGTTATTTTGCATGGTCCGAATAGTGGTCGGTGGAAGCCTTGGCGGTTCGTCCATCCGGGATTATAATAGCTACTCAGCTGACTCCTATCCGGATACAGTTTTATTTTCTTTATCTTAATTTCAAACCTGAATTCAAGTTGTAGTATTATTAAATGATGTCGACCAACATTATTTGAGAATTATTACAGCAAGAAAATATGTGGGTTTTTCTTCCATTCACAAACAAAAGGGAGCTGAATGACGATGGTCACCGTCATTTGGAATTCCTTTCTGTCTAAAAATCATCTCACCTTAATGATTAGGGAACTGGACCACAGATAACTGCAATCCAATTAACCCTAATTATTTTGTCATCTCTTTAGCCAAAAATTCTTCTCATCTCCGGCTATTTCATCTCTGTGTCTCACTTCTGTCTAAACCCGCCTTATATTTTGGGTTATTTAATTTTACACTTCTCTATAAAATTATGCATGATATTATTATGTAAATATTGTGGTCATATTATTTTGGGATCCTTCCCTTGGACATAGACGTCTTGATTTAAATCAGATGTTTCATAATAAATTTCCAACAAAAATTCCTTTATAAAATCCGGATCTGAGTAAGGGATAAATTCGACAGTTATGACTAATTCATATCCGACTAGGGATTGATTTTGGAAAATTAGAAGCAGAGTCAGCGATTAGGTCTCACCTAGACTGAAAGGATCTGCGTTTTAATTGAGAGTCTAGTACCTGATAGGGAATGATTTTCAAAGATCTATTATTTTCCAAAATTGCTATCTGTTGGAAATCTTATATTAAATATTGCACTGACTCAGAGTCCACTTGGATTCAGATGAGGTGTAATAGATAATACTAGAAGAACAACATGTGGGCCTTGGTTATTTTCTAAGGTAGGGGTGAGTTCCTTTCAACTGCTATCCTCCTCTGCCAAAGCCTATTGTTGAGTCCTGAGTGAGTGCATCCGGAACGAACTAATTTATTAGTTCGTTTCATTAGTTTGTATCTCATAACCACCCGGAAGGAAGTGAACACTGCGAGCGGTTCACCGAGATCCGGGAATTCTTGATCCACACCCGGTCATTCTGACTGGGGGCTTTCTTTTACTACCAGGGTCAGACTTTCAAAAACCTCCGAGTGATAGGATTTTAAATGCTTTCTTTACCGCTTTCTTTTACCGCTTTCTTTTAAATGATTTCGTTAGAGGTCACTCGCTTGTATTGAGAGTTGTGTAACTGCTACTAGGACTGATAGTTAAGGGATAGTTCAGTGCTTGATTAGAATCTTTGGGTGTGACATGGGGGAATGATAGCAGTACTTGACACTTCAATAAATGATTTGTCAGGTGTTGCTTGTCCACCACAGATGAATAATATGCCTCAGCATGGCCATGTGAGGGCAGTTGTGAGTCTGTGGTATCTTAGAATTTGTTGTCTTAAGAGCATGTAAACTCTTACTGTAAGTACCTGTCTGTTAAAGGGAACATGGTATAGAGAGCTAGTTAACTGAAGGATTATCCCAAACAAAGATCTGTGTAATTAAAATGGAAGTTTAACTGTGTTTCGTCTGAATCTTGTCCAATCTTTATTCTTTTCTTCCTGTCCCTTCTGTCATATTTTAAATCTGCTTTCTTAGAATAATCTTAATCGCTTTCTTATAATAATTCTATTGCTTTCTTAGATTAAATTTAATTCGCTTTCTAGAATAATTTTATCTGCTTTATTTTAATTGCTTTCATAACTTAGTTTAAATTCTGTCAAGTAGTTGTTAGTCATTTCACAAACTTGAATCGAGTAATCGAGTGGAAAATCTTAGTAAACGGCGTGGGCCCTGCTTCCATCGCACATCCTCCGGTGAACGATCCGGTACTTACTACAAATACTGCAATTTTTGACTCCGTGCGCTTTCGGGGGCACAGTTTCTTAACACGAGTAAATAAAAAATGTGATTTTTCGGAAAATACTCATGTAGTGGGAATCTGCCGAAAGTTTCATGGTAGGTAATCTCATGATATGAAATCATGAGAAGTATCATGGCACATATGCCGGGGACCCTCAGTGTGACAGGCTGAAGGTCAATCTATCCCGATTGTACCATGAGACTTGTCAAAAGTTTCATGACATGAGAGGACTGCAGCGCCATTTGAAATTAAAGCATCCCACCTGAGTAATAAAAAGTGAAATATATCCTTAAACCCCTTTTCCACGAATCATAACTCTTTTCATTTTAATAAATTCAATCCTGATATATTTTAGAAAAATACTCGTGTTAATGAAATTTGTCAAAAGTTTCATGGCGCCGTTGCCGGGGAGGATGCAGCGTCGTTTATTAAGAGAATTACACTCCTGATTACTCATAGTTAGTTCTGTGTAGTTAGTTTTGTGTATGTATATCAGAACAGAGAAGTACCCTCAAATCAATTAAACATTTAGAGTACTAAGACTCTAAATGTGAGGATGTTGATTTGAGGGGAAAACCTAACCAATTGGGTATTTTGTCTTGCAGGAATCATGGAGCCACAAAAATTGGTGTAAGGAGTTAAATGTGGAAGTGTAGCATTGGGGCTACACTACTTTGATTTTTCGTTTAATTACACTTTCCCAAATGCAAAATCTAGGTTAATTAAACGAAAAATCAAAGAAAAATGGAGAAGTGTAGCAGTGGAGCTACACTAATTCGCAATTGTAAATTGCAAAACACGTGAGACTCACGTGTTTGTCATCTCCACCACATCCGGACTGCCATTTGCTCACCACCATCGGACAAGCCACAGCCACTATCTCACTTTCCGTCGCCCCTGTTCCGACTGAGCATCTAAACAGGTTCCCGGTTGGATTAGTTCTGTAATTGACCGAAGATTATATCCGGAATTCAAAGAAATTTAAAATCCGGAATAATTTTCGCAAGCACGGAATTAATCCAACCTAAATTTCTGCAAGTCAAAATTATATATACATATATATATTTATATATATAAACCTCTTGTACATATTATATCAAATAATTCGGGTATTAATCAATTAACTCACATTTAGAGTACTAAAACTCTAAATGTGAGGATGTTGATATTTTTGAGAAAACCCGATAACTTCTTCTGTGTTTGCTCTGCAGGAATTTGTGGAATCACCAAAAAGAAAATTAAAGCTCCAAAACAGGTTCCCGGTTGGATCGATTCTGTGATTAATTGAAAGTATTCCTGGAATTTAAAGCAATTTAAAATCCGGAATAACTTTTATAAGAACAGAATTAATCCAACCTAATTTATGCAAGTAAATATAGTAGATTAAATTTTATAAAATTCAAAAATGTGATTGAACAATTTTGATGAAAATCTGAATTTTTCTTAAGTATTGGGCATCGAACATCCTCACATTTAATACTGATCGTCCCCGAGCAGTCAGAGTCAGTGGTCCTAAGAGCATAGACGCTGCATATTCAATCTATTTGCGTGGCTTCAAAAATATCATTCTTTTTATATTGGGATAAGACAATAAAAAACTACAAGCATTAAATTCTCTTGATTGCAGTGTTTAATGAAATGATACTTCTCACTAAATCAGGCATACAAATCAGTCATTATTGATAATTTTTCATGAACATCATGTTTAGAAAAATTCATTGATTTAATTCTAGAATTAAAGCATGACATGAATATAAATTAGAAATGAGGCCTCACATATAGTATAAGCGGAAATTTCACTCACTCTCAAATTTGGGTTTATCATGAATCGCTCATAATCAAATTTAATTAAATTATCCCATAAGCTTGCGATTGGACCAACTCGCCACCGGCTCATTTCTTCAAATCGAGATCACGAGGTCTTATTTAAGGGTTATAACGGGGCATACGGTTGTAACATTTGATAGGAAAGGAAATTATTGGGCTAAGAAGTGGCAAGAATTTATTTTATCATAACAAGTCATTTTTTTTTATATTTAAAAATTAATGATCATCAATATTTTTTTCTTTCTTTTCTTGTGCTTTTCTTTACTATTGCATGACATTAGACTTTGTCTAATTTGCTTTGTCATATGCAATTTATTTTTGTTGAATTGAATTCAACATTTTTTCTCTTTTTTTTTCGGAATTTGGAATACCGATTAATGAGTTTGATGATCATGAATTGTAATGCCTTGATAAAATTTCATTCTTGCACACTTGGGTTTGAATTTTTTTGGTCTTTTTATAAGGCTAGGAATAATATAGTGGGTTTCAAAGAAAAATTAGGCTTAAGGCTCAAATTGGTTAATCCTAAAGGGAAAATGTTTTTGGGTTTGGAGTTCAAACGAAGGCCAAAAATTTTGGGTTTTCTAAGTGCCTCGATCATATTTTCGATTTTTGGAATATGGCATGGTCTTGAATCGGTCCCAATCGCAAGTTCTAGTTTCCTTTAATCAAAATGATTTTCACACATCAAATAAAAGAATGAGTAAAAATGACTCATGGCTCAAATCTCACATGGAATGGTTCATTCATGTCATACAATATTCTTAAATCTTATCTTTGAAAATTTCTTACAATCTATTCAATTAAATTCTCAACATGAAGACTCATTACCCAACAAGATGATTATATCATTAAATTTTTATAGCTCAAAACCTCAAAAATTCATATCATGCATGTCTTCTATTATATTATCCCAATTTAAAAGTTTGAAAATTTAATCATAAACCAAAATCAAATATGTGAATTCTTAGACAGAGTTATGCATGCTTTGTGCTGGGTTTAAATATATAAAATAATAAAAATAAGCAAAATAAAAATAACACACTTTTTTTTTATTTAAGTGAAGAATCAACATACTCACATTTCGAGCCTTGCTCGAAATGTGAGTAGATCAATTCCTACTTAAACAAATTATCAAAATCAAAATAAAATAATAGAGGAGGGAGGGAGGGAGAAAATATTAACAACTAATAACATATTTCCGATAGCCTTTTTCGTCAAACCAATTAAATGTTCGACGATTTTGGCTATGTGTGATCGTTTGGTTTGTCGAACAAGGCGATTGTTCGATGCCCAACACTTAGAAAAATTCTGATTTTCATCAAAATTGTTCAATCACATTTTTGGATTTTATAAAATTTAATCTACTATATTTACTTGCATAAATTAGGTCGGATTAATTCTGTTCTTATAAAAGTTATTCCGGATTTTAAATTGCTTTAAATTCCAAGAATACTTTCAATTAATCACAGAATCGATCCAACTGGGAACCTGTTTTGGAGCTTTAATTTTCTTTTTGGTGGTTCCACAAATTCCTGCAGAGCAAACATAGAAGAAGTCATCGGGTTTTCTCAAAAATATCAACATCCTCACATTTAGAGTCTTAGTACTCTAAATGTGAGTCAATTGATTAATATCCGAATTATTTAATATAATATGCACAATATGTATAAATATACATAAATATATATATATATGATTTTGACTTGCAGAAATTTAGGTTGGACTAATTCTGTGCTTGTGAAAATTATTCCGGATTTTAAATTTATTTGAATTCCGGATATAATCTTCGGTCAATTACAGAACTAATCTAACCGGGAACCTGTAGTTTGAAGGTCTGCTGCTCCATTTGTCGTTTCACCAGTGATGAGGGTTTCCTCAGTGCAGTGGTGGTAATGAGGTGGATGGGCGATGGAACAGCGGTGGAGCTTCGTGGTCTGGAGATGGTGGAGATGACAAACACGTGAGTTTCACGTGTTTGGCAATTTACAATTGCAAATTAGTGTAGCTCCAATGCTACACTTCCACATTTAACTCCTTACACCAATTTTGGTGGCTCCATGATTCCTGCAAGAAAGAATACCCAATTGGTTAGGTTTTCCCTCAAATCAACATCCTCACATTTAGAGTCTTAGTACTCTAAATATTTAATTAATTTGAGGGTACTTCTCTGTTCTGAAATAAATACACTAAACTAACACTAAACTAACTATGAGTAATCAGGAGTGTAATTCTTTTAATAAACGACGCTGCATCCTCCCCGGCAACGGCGCCATGAAACTTTTGACAATTTCCGAACACGAGTATTTTTATAAAATATCCCAGGTTAAATTTATTAAACGAAAAGAGTTATGATTTATGGGAAAGGGGTTTAAGAATATATTCCACTTTTTATTACTCATGTGGGGTGCTTTGATTTCAAACGGCGCTGTGGTCCTCCCCGTCATGAAACTTTTGACAAATTTCGTGGTGCAACCAGGATAGACAGTTCAGTCTTGACCTTCAGTCTGTCACACTGAAGGTCCCCGGTATCTGCGCCATGATACTTTTCATAATTTCATGTCATGAGATTCCCTACCATGAAACTTTCAACACATATCCCATTATATGAGTATTTTCTGAAAAACAATGATCCTGGTTTTCAATTTTATTTAATGAAATCAATTTATGAAGGCGGAGTTGGGATTAGGGATATATTTATAGGTTGTCACGTTTTTATTACTCGTGTTAAGAAACTGTGCCCCCGAAAGCGCACGGAGTCAAAAATTGCAGTATTTATAGTAAGTACCGGATCGTTCACTGGAGGATGTGCAATGGAAGCAGGGCCCACGTCATTTACTAAGATTTTCTTGTAATACCCCGGATTTTTATCAATGTCCGAAGGAATAAAAATTTATTCCGATAAATGTCGAAATATATCCGAGAAGAAGAAAATAATTTATCACAATAAATTATTGCTCGGATATGAAACGACGATAGATTTAAATTCAAAATGGAATAAAAGAGGGAAAGGAAGCCCGAAGACATTCCATGAATTGAGTAAAAATAATTGGAGTTAAGTTCATGAAGGAAAAGAATTTTAATTCCAAGAACCCGTGAAGTCGGAAGAAATTTAATGATACAAGTTATTGCACGGGAATCAAAAGACGACGAATTGGAAGCCGACGAACCCAAGACCGACGGACTTAAGATTTCAAACATGAAATTCATTTGAGTCGAGATAAATTTAAGATAAGAATTTATGATCCGATAATGACCCGAAAAATCGAGCCCGAAAACGTAGGAGGACAGAAGTCCGAAAGAGAGGAGGAAAAGCACGACGGATCGCACGACCCCGCCCGGACCGAAGTCCAGGCGTGTTTGGCGCGCTGTCCGCGCGGGCTTTAGGCGATTCGCGCGCCAACCCCGCGTGGGTATGACAGCAACGGCGTTTGTCGCGTTTTGGCGACTTTCTCGCCAATTTTTGGGGCCCAAGGCTGGAATCACGGGGGGAACACATCTTGGACGTTATGTGTTGGATCCCATCCCCATTGTCAGCCTCCCTCATCAATCATTTACCCCAAAAACTCTCCCAAAACTCTCCCTAAGCCAAACACTCTTCCGACGAACTTCCGGCGACTTTCCGACGAGTTTCCGGCAACCAAATCCAACCAAGGAAGTGTATAGATCAAGGATTGCAGGCTTTGGATTGTTGGTAAGATGTAAATCAAGTTTCTTTATGATTTTAAGATCATAAACATCATCCTAACTTACGAATCTTCGTATTCAAACACAAATCGGAGCCAAGGGAAGAATAAATCGGGTGGAAGAGATTCGTTCGTGACATCCCGTGGATTCCGGACGACCCCGTGACTTCCTAGACATCATCCCCACTGTAAGTTAACCTTACTATGGTTTTGGGTGACTTAAAATGCAACCAAACATAGAGATTCAACTCAAGAAAATTAATAAAAATCTGTCAACAAGAGAAACCCTCAACGCAGCGTTTTCGTATGAATTTTTCGAACCTCTAAAGATGCTCAAACAATAAAACTCAAAACATGAAAAGTATTCCTAAGACTTAGATCTAGCTTCTGTAAACGTTTTAGAATTTTTCATGATGTTTTGAAACCTGAAACCAACCCAAAACCGAAGAGTATTAAATCTGGATCTTAGAATCCTTGACAGAATTTTCGTTCAAACTTGTTGGTTATTTTTACCTTGGATCTAGGCTGATCTAGGATTGGAGTTGAACATAAGAATTGTAGATCTATGAGTCTTGAATACCTCTGTAAAAGTTCATGCATTTTCATCAAGTTTTGATACCCCAAATCGAGTCGGACATATTCTGCGTTTTAAAGAATTTTCAAAGGTTGACAGTTTTCTTAACCGAACTTGATGAGCATATTTCTATCATTTTTAGTCCGATCCAATCTTTGTGATCTAAACAAAAATTGTAGATAATCATGTCTAGTATGTGTCTGTAAATTTTCAGAATTTTTGAAGTTCATTTGTTATGTTAAAAAGTCAAATCTTTGACAGATGTCAAACCTGAATCCTGACAGCTTTTTGTTTCTGTAGAAAACTTGATTTTTGACATGCTTCCTATCATTTTTCCGAAAAACTCAAAACATGAAAGTTGTTCATTGGGATGTTTTTGAGCTACTGTGAAAATTTCAGATCAATCGCCTAAGAAATGGATTTTTAAACTGAAAGGGCGTAAACTGTGACATCGATCGGTTTTAACTTGTGAAATTTTGAAATTTTTAAACAACGATCGAAATCTTGTGATACGATAAAGCTATATTTTTGAAAATCCCGTTACACTAAAGTTGAAACAATATCGGTTACATAAAATCAGGGGGTGAGTGCTCTGCAGGGTGCCCTCCTAATTGTTCATTTTGTGCCAAAACGGCAATGATTATTACGCGCGAAAGATCGCCAAAACGGCATCTTATTATTTTGGGCCTATCCTCTCGAGTGTATCCGTATGGGTTACTCGAGGCTCGACGGAGCGGTACTGGATATGGCGTATTTGGTCACAAGAGACCAACGGCCTACCCTCTCGAGTGTATCCGTATGGGTTACTCGAGGCTCGACGGAGTGGTACTGGGTATGGCGTATCGGCTGCGGCCGCCGGATCACCGGCTAAAATGACATGATACTTATGAAATTGGCTGAGGCCGCCGGATCACCGGCTAACTGTTACTATTGATATTGGCTGCGGCCGCCGGATCACCGGCTAACTGTTACTATTGATATTGGCTGCGGCCGCCGGATCACCGGCTAAATGATATATTGTTGAGATGATGGCGTAACGGGAAATATATTAAAAGCTCAGATTTTTATGAAATTGGCTGCGGCCGCCGGATTGCCGGCTAAATTAAATATTGTTGAGATGGTGGCGTATCGGGAAGAATTTTTTAAAAAAAAAGCTCAAATTTTTATTTACTTACTTACGGCATTATTCATGTTTTTAAATCATGTCTTAAATAATTGCCCATGCTTAAGTTTTTAATTATGAAATTAAATGTGTCTTTAAAGTATGCAATTATATTCGCATTTTTAAAATAAAATATTTTTATGCATGACAAAAAGTTTTATCTTAACTATGCCGTGCAAATCATTTTACTATGTAAGTTGAATCATGATCACGTGGAAATCTTTATTTTAAATCATGCCATTTATTTATTAGTGGATGATTAACTTAAATTGGGTATTACCTACAAACATCTTTTTATTAAATTTAATTAAAGGATTTGAAACCCCTAAATCATGCTATGTGTTAACTTACTCAGCGCGTTTTTGCTGACCCAAACCATTTATCCCCTTTTTCTTACAGAGTCTGAAGATTATGCATCGTCATATGCATACATGGGAACATTTGGGGAAATCTCTATTTTAAATCCCTGCATTTAATTACGACTTGCATGAACGGGACTGTTTAACCCGTGTTTTGGCCATGTCGGCCCTTATACTTTATTTCCGCTGCAACTTTGATGTATTATCTTTAAATTATATATGAATGGGCTGTTTGAATATTTTAAATTCTGAAAAACCATAGCCTTGCATCTCTTTAGTGAGCTCGGAGAAACCGTGTCTTGCTAGGGAGGTGTGGCGGTGGCATCCCGGCCTGGGTTACCAAAACCGGGGTGTTACAATGTGGTATCAGAGCCCAGACTATTTTAAAGCTATTTATTTTAAAGAAAATATCTGATACCAATGTGGTATCAGAGCCCGGAATATTTTAAAACTACTATTTTAAAGAGCCCGGAATATTTTAAAACTACTATTTTAAAGAGCCCGGAATATTTTAAAGCTATTATTTTATATAGCCCGGAATATTTTTAAACTATTATTTTCAAGTATTATTATTATTTTAAAGTTATTACTTCTAAACTAGTAATATATTTTAAAGAGCCCAATTATTATTTTGAAGTTAAAGCCCAAATTTTTAGCCCAAAATTTTTTCTAGAAGCCCAAGAAATTATTTTGGCCCAATAACCTTGTTTTTATTTAAAGCCTAAATAATTTATTTCTTTCGGCCCAATATAGCGGCCCAAACCTTTTATCCTTATGTTAGTCTATCCACGGAATAAATTTATTTTTTTTTTAAAAAAAACCCATGGATAAATAAATGTATGCATAAAATTTTTTTTTTTCGGGGGGATCATCACTGCATGTGCATATTGCATTTCTATACCTTAGAGAACCTAGAAGCATCATGTTGTAACCTAGATCTTTTTCTTGCGCTAGATGGCTAACCAAGACATGATGAACTTAATAGTCAAAATGATGAACGCTCACTTTGATTCCCAACAAACCATACAACAAATGGAACATCGTATGGCCCAATTGGAGGCAAATCTGCACCATATGGGAAACTTAAGAGAGGCGGACCACCACCGCATAAACCACCTCGAAGACCAAATCCAAACCCTTACTACACAAAATCTATGTTTAAAGGAGCTTGTTGATGCTCATAGGGATGACTTGAACCACATTTTCGATGACCTACTACCGTCAAGTCCAGTGGAGGAAGATCCGGAGGAGGATCCCACCACTGTGCCGGAGGACGCCTAGAAACGATAGGAGGATCCTATTTTGGTATATCCTATCACTTGTATTAAAAATTCCTTTTAAGGAAATAAAATGCAAGATTTATCTATTTAGATAAATTTAAATCCGAAATTATAAAAACATAAAAACACACGATGCATCAAACTATGCAGTACAAACAGAGACATGCACGGAATCAGAGTAACGTCACAGTACTACATCTTAAGAGAAATACCAAACCAAGTCTAACTGAAAACGCAAATGGGAAATACTAAACCAACCGCTGCTAACACGAGTCTAGATAAAACATAAACGGGAAACATAAAGTCACTGATCAGGAGGAGGGAACCGGCGACGCATGTAGTCATCCATCTGACGCATGTAGGCGTACATGTCCGTCAAGGTGGCCTGCTGCTCCGCCTGTCTCACAGTGAGCGTGTCCATACGATCCTGATAGAGATCCATCCTAGCATCCAAGGCGTCATAGCGAGCCTGCCCAGCTGCAAACCCGGCATCCATACTGATACGCATCTCCTGCATCATCTGGAGCATCTGCGTCATGTCCTGACCCCGCGGTGGGACCACACCCTGCTGTGGAACCACAGGAGGAGGAGGTGGTCGCTCAGGAGGAACAACTAAGATCAAACCACCATCCTCAGGCTGCGGGTGCAGTATAGCCCGAGGCGCTCCACGACGCAAAGTGCTGCGCCGGGCGGCATAAGACGGAATACGGTAGTGCTCACCTGGAGCTAAAGGATAGGGGACCGTCTCGGGAGACGTGCGGATCCCCTGGGCAGCGCATAGGCCACAAATGAGGTGTGCGTGAGTGATCACCCTACTCCCTCGCCCCCGTCGTAAACCCCTCAGGTTGTCCGCAATGCAAGCGCCCACATTTACCCGGCCGCCCCGTGCGATAAAGCAGATAGTCTCAAAGACATGATCTATGACGATATGACTTCGGGTGATCGGCCGGATGCGTCCTAACCAAAGCTGAGCAAGTACACGCCAATGAGCATCCAAAGATGTCAGTCGCAACTCGTGGGGTTCCCCAGTCCGCGGGGGTACCTCGGTACACAAGACACCCCAGGCAGGGGCATAAACCCGACCCTCTGGCTGTGGTCGGAACGCGCCATCATCTGGAAGGCCGAAATAGGTGTTAATCGCCCGAGCACTGAAGTCTATGTAGCGACCACGAACCCAGACTCGAGAGAGGTCGTCGTCTACCCCAAGACCACTGATGTTGGCGATAACCTCCATGGCTAGATAGCCGGAGGCAACGCCCTCGGGATGACGTGCAAGACCGGTCCACTGGAGATGCCCCAACACTGCACTGATCCGGTCATCGCCCATATGATCGGGGAACAAGCCTCGCTCGGGAACGTAAGCCCTCTTCTGACGAAGCTCGTCGAAATAGAAGTCCTGGGAGGCCATCGTATGGAAACGGAACCGATCATGCCGGCGAGGACGCACCTCGTAAGGGAGACCCCTGAGCCTCGGCTCTCGCTCCTCGTCCTCCTCGGACTCACTGTCGTCATTGCCGTCGCTATCATCACTATCCGGCATCACCGGAGCGGCAGTGCTAGGGCCAGCCGCATCAAGTCGAGTAGCCCGTCTCTTGGCCCCCGGAAGGACCATAAGGAACGCCAAGATGAACCACAGAAAAAGCAACATCCTGCGAACACCCAATATCAAGGGTAAGACTAATTTTCAACACATCAATTCACAAGCAAAAATACATATAGACATCATAAATATAAAGTTCCAACGAGGAAAATCCAGGAGGGATTTAGACCCAATAGTTTGTCAATACATATTGGGAGAGAATCAAACCAAGGAATGTGCCCAGACAAATTCAAAAACCCATTGTGACATTCTGTCGAACACCTTATGCGCGCAATAAATTAAGTTCAAAAATTTGGTAAACACGTGGCAATTAACCACAAAACCAAACAATTGCTTGAACAACAAATCATAATCACAAGTGTCAACAAACAACACCAACGAAACCACTTTTACACCAATAACACCAACAAAATCGAAAATTTTATAGTTCCCCTAAAAATCCAAGTTCTAGCAAGAAATTCCACAACTTAGGCACATATATACATACCAATATTTCCTAAACAATAGAAATGGCACCAAAGTACTACATACAACCATTAATTCGCGAGAATTAAGCCGAAAATTTCAAAACCCCAATTTACATGCCAAAACCCTAATTCCTCAATTCAATCAAATTCTAACAAATCAAGGCATAAAACTTGAAATTGACAAGTGAAAATAGAAGATACATACCTTACAAAGAGAAATCGAAGTCGGAACTAGGAGAATCCGAGCACGAGGGGACGAATTTGAGAGGAAGTTGGGAGGAATTTCGGAAGGGGAAAGGGGTGAAATGGCTCGCGCCCCGCGCGTGCCCTATATGCTGACCCTGGGGGCGCCGCGCGGACCCCGCGCGCTAAACCCCCTAAACCCGCGCGGACCCCGCGCGGGACAAAAAAAAAATATATATATATATATATATTTTTTTTATTTACTCCTCCTCTGCTCTACAAAATACAAGTGGACCGAAACGTGTGAAACGGCAAGACATAGAATTTCAAGTCGTAGATAAGGTCATGTTAAAGATATCACCGATGAAGGGGGTGATGCATTTTGGCAAACGAGGAAAGCTAAGTCCTCGGAATATAGGACCTTATGAAATTCTAGTAAAGGTCGGGAATCTAGCATATCGTCTAGTCTTACCACCACAATTGGCTAGAGTTCACAATGTGTTCCACATATCACAATTGAAGAAGTATGTGCACGATCCGACCCATGTACTCCAACCGGAAGGAATTAAATTGGATGATGACTTGAGCTATGAGGAAATTCCGGTACAATTACTCGATGTTAAGGAGAGAGTAACAAGGAACAAAACCGTGAGAATGGTCAAGGTTCTTTGGTCGAACCATGAAAGTGAAACAGCAACATGGGAACTAGGAGCCGACATGAAGGAGCGTCATCCGACCCTATTCCAAGATGGTGCAACCACAGTTATGGGGACATAACTGTAATCTTAAGGGGGGGAGGATGTAATACCCCGTAAGGATGCATAAGCATTTATTTTTGAAACCCGAATAGTTTGTATCCCAAGTAAACAAAAGAACCCTAACTCTTCGCGCGAGAAAAGCCGAAGCACAACTTCGAGGACGAAGTTGATTCTTAAGGGGGGTAGACTGTAATACCCCGGATTTTTATCAATGTCCGAAGGAATAAAAATTTATTCCGATCAATGTCGAAATATATCCGAGAAGAAGAAAATAATTTATCACAATAAATTATTGCTCGGATATGAAACGACGATAGATTTAAATTCAAAATGGAATAAAAGAGGGAAAGGAAGCCCGAAGACATTCCATGAATTGAGTAAAAATAATTGGAGTTAAGTTCATGAAGGAAAAGAATTTTAATTCCAAGAACCCGTGAAGTCGGAAGAAATTTAATGATACAAGTTATTGCACGGGAATCAAAAGACGACGAATTGGAAGCCGACGAACCCAAGACCGACGGACTTAAGATTTCAAACATGAAATTCATTTGAGTCGAGATAAATTTAAGATAAGAATTTATGATCCGATAATGACCCGAAAAATCGAGCCCGAAAACGTAGGAGGACAGAAGTCCGAAAGAGAGGAGGAAAAGCACGACGGATCGCACGACCCCGCCCGGACCGAAGTCCAGGCGTGTTTGGCGCGCTGTCCGCGCGGGCTTTAGGCGATTCGCGCGCCAACCCCGCGTGGGTATGACAGCAACGGCGTTTGTCGCGTTTTGGCGACTTTCTCGCCAATTTTTGGGGCCCAAGGCTGGAATCACGGGGGGAACACATCTTGGACGTTATGTGTTGGATCCCATCCCCATTGTCAGCCTCCCTCATCAATCATTTACCCCAAAAACTCTCCCAAAACTCTCCCTAAGCCAAACACTCTTCCGACGAACTTCCGGCGACTTTCCGACGAGTTTCCGGCAACCAAATCCAACCAAGGAAGTGTATAGATCAAGGATTGCAGGCTTTGGATTGTTGGTAAGATGTAAATCAAGTTTCTTTATGATTTTAAGATCATAAACATCATCCTAACTTACGAATCTTCGTATTCAAACACAAATCGGAGCCAAGGGAAGAATAAATCGGGTGGAAGAGATTCGTTCGTGACATCCCGTGGATTCCGGACGACCCCGTGACTTCCTAGACATCATCCCCACTGTAAGTTAACCTTACTATGGTTTTGGGTGACTTAAAATGCAACCAAACATAGAGATTCAACTCAAGAAAATTAATAAAAATCTGTCAACAAGAGAAACCCTCAACGCAGCGTTTTCGTATGAATTTTTCGAACCTCTAAAGCTGCTCAAACAATAAAACTCAAAACATGAAAAGTATTCCTAAGACTTAGATCTAGCTTCTGTAAAAGTTTTAGAATTTTTCATGATGTTTTGAAACCTGAAACCAACCCAAAACCGAAGAGTATTAAATCTGGATCTTAGAATCCTTGACAGAATTTTCGTTCGAACTTGTTGGTTATTTTTACTTTGGATCTAGGCTGATCTAGGATTGGAGTTGAACATAAGAATTGTAGATCTATGAGTCTTGAATACCTCTGTAAAATTTCATGCATTTTCATCAAGTTTTGATACCCCAAATCGAGTCGGACATATTCTGCGTTTTAAAGAATTTTCAAAGGTTGACAGTTTTCTTAACCGAACTTGATGAGCATATTTCTATCATTTTTAGTCCGATCCAATCTTTGTGATCTAAACAAAAATTGTAGATAATCATGTCTAGTATGTGTCTGTAAATTTTCAGAATTTTTGAAGTTCATTTGTTATGTTAAAAAGTCAAATCTTTGACAGATGTCAAACCTGAATCCTGACAGCTTTTTGTTTCTGTAGAAAACTTGATTTTTGACATGCTTCCTATCATTTTTCCGAAAAACTCAAAACATGAAAGTTGTTCATTGGGATGTTTTTGAGCTACTGTGAAAATTTCAGATCAATCGCCTAAGAAATGGATTTTTAAACTGAAAGGGCGTAAACTGTGACATCGATCGGTTTTAACTTGTGAAATTTTGAAATTTTTAAACAACGATCGAAATCTTGTGATACGATAAAGCTATATTTTTGAAAATCCCGTTACACTAAAGTTGAAACAATATCGGTTACATAAAATCAGGGGGTGAGTGCTCTGCAGGGTGCCCTCCTAATTGTTCATTTTGTGCCAAAACGGCAATGATTATTACGCGCGAAAGATCGCCAAAACGGCAATGATTATTACGCGCGAAAGATCGCCAAAACGGCATCTTATTATTTTGGGCGTATCCTCTCGAGTGTATCCATATGGGTTACTCGAGGCTCGACGGAGCGGTACTGGATATGGCGTATTTGGTCACAAGAGACCAACGGCCTACCCTCTCGAGTGTATCCGTATGGGTTACTCGAGGCTCGACGGAGTGGTACTGGGTATGGCGTATCGGCTGCGGCCGCCGGATCACCGGCTAAAATGACATGATACTTATGAAATTGGCTGAGGCCGCCGGATCACCGGCTAACTGTTACTATTGATATTGGCTGCGGCCGCCGGATCACCGGCTAACTGTTACTATTGATATTGGCTGCGGCCGCCGGATCACCGGCTAAATGATATATTGTTGAGATGATGGCGTAACGAGAAATATATTAAAAGCTCAGATTTTTATGAAATTGGCTGCGGCCGCCGGATTGCCGGCTAAATTAAATATTGTTGAGATGGTGGCGTATCGGGAAGAATTTTTTAAAAAAAAAGCTCAAATTTTTATTTACTTACTTACGGCATTATTCATGTTTTTAAATCATGTCTTAAATAATTGCCCATGCTTAAGTTTTTAATTATGAAATTAAATGTGTCTTTAAAGTATGCAATTATATTCGCATTTTTAAAATAAAATATTTTTATGCATGACAAAAAGTTTTATCTTAACTATGCCGTGCAAATCATTTTACTATGTAAGTTGAATCATGATCACGTGGAAATCTTTATTTTAAATCATGCCATTTATTTATTAGTGGATGATTAACTTAAATTGGGTATTACCTACAAACATCTTTTTATTAAATTTAATTAAAGGATTTGAAACCCCTAAATCATGCTATGTGTTAACTTACTCAGCGCGTTTTTGCTGACCCAAACCATTTATCCCCTTTTTCTTACAGAGTCTGAAGATTATGCATCGTCATATGCATACATGGGAACATTTGGGGAAATCTCTATTTTAAATCCCTGCATTTAATTACGACTTGCATGAACGGGACTGTTTAACCCGTGTTTTGGCCATGTCGGCCCTTATACTTTATTTCCGCTGCACAATTTATATTTCCGCTGCAACTTTGATGTATTATCTTTAAATTATATATGAATGGGCTGTTTGAATATTTTAAATTCTGAAAAACCATAGCCTTGCATCTCTTTAGTGAGCTCGGAGAAACCGTGTCTTGCTAGGGAGGTGTGGCGGTGGCATCCCGGCCTGGGTTACCAAAACCGGGGTGTTACATTTCTACTCGGTTACTCGATTCAAGTTTGTGTTTGATTATAATCTACTTGACAAAATTTAAACTAAGTTATGAAAGCAATTAAAATAAAGCAGATAAAATTATTCTAGAAAGCGAATTAAATTTAATCTAAGAAAGCAAGAAAATTATTCTAAGAAAGCGATTAAGATTATTCTAAGAAAGCAAATTTAAAATGAGACAGAAGGGACAGGAAGAAAAGAATAAAGATTGGAAAAGATTCAGATGAAACACAGTTAAACTTCCATTTTGTTACGCAGATCTTAGCTTGGGATAATCCATCAGATAGCTAACTCTCATGCTTCCTATACTATGTTCCCTTTAACAGACAGGTACTTACAGTAAGGATTTACATGCCTTAAGACAACAAAATCTAAGATACCACAGATATATAACTGCCCCTGCGCAGAGGTATGCTATTTATCTGTGGTGGACAAGCAACACCCGACACATCATTTATTGAAGTGTCAAGTACTGCTATCGTTCCCCCATGTCACACCCAAAGATTCTAATCAAGCCATGAACTATCCCTTAACTCTCAGTCCTAGTAGCAGTTACGCAACTCTCAATACAACCGAGTGACCTCTAGAGAAAGCAGTTAAAAGAAAGCGGTAAAAGAAAGCGGTAAAGAAAGCATTTAAATTCCTATCACTCTGAGGTTTTTGAAAGTCTGACCCTGGTAGTAAAAGAAAGCCCCCAGTCAGAATGACCGGGTGTGGATCAAGAATTCCCTATTCTCAGTGAACCGCTCGCATTGTTCACTTCCCGTCGGGTGGTTATGATATACAAACTAATGAAATAAACTAATAACTTAGTTCATTCCGGATGCACTCACTCAGGACTCAAAAATGGGCTTTGGCAGAAGAGGATAGCAGTTGAAAGGAACTCAACCCTATCTTAGAAAATAACCAAGGCCTATGTATTGTTCCTCTAAAATTATCTATCACACCGTATTTGAATCCAAGTGGACCCCATCTCAGTATGATATTTAATACCAGATTTCCAACACAAAGCAATTTCGGAAAATAATAGATTTGAAAATCATTCCCTAAACAGGTACTAGACTCTCAATGAGAACACAGACCCTTTCAGTCTAGGTGAGACCTAATCGCTGACTATGCTTCTAATTTCCCAAAATCAACCCTCAGTCGGATATGAATTAGTCATAACTGTGGAATTTATCCCTTACTTAGATCTGGATTTTATAAATGAATTTTTGTTGGAAATTTATTATGAGACATCTGATTAAAATCAAGACTCCTATGTCCAAGGGAAGGATCCCAAAATAACATGACCACAAAATATAAGGTGGGTTTAGACAGAAACTGAAACACAGAGATGAAATAGCCGGAGATGAGAAGAATTTATTTGGCTAAAAAGATGACAAAATAATTAGGGTTAATCGGATTGCAGTTATCTGTGGTCCAGTTCCCTAATTATTAAGGTGAGATGATTTTTAGACAGAAAGGAATTCCAAGTGACGGTGACCACCGTCATTCAGCTCCCTTTTGTCTGTGAATGGAAGAAAAACCCACATATTTTCTTGCTGTAATAATTCTCAAATAATGTTGGTCGACATCATTTAATAATACTACAACTTGAATTCAGGTTTGAAATTAAGATAAAGAAAATAAAACTGTATCCGGATAGGAATCAGCTGAGCAGCTATTATAATCCCGGATTGTCGAACCGCCAAGGCTTCCACCGACCCTATCCGGACCATGCAAAATAACAACTAGTAATTAATATACAGACCACGAGCTAGTTTATCCGTGTGGGAATACCCGCCAACATTAGTCTGTGATATCTCTTACTAGCTGTTTCACACAACACGTAAAAGACAAAATAAATAAAAGAAAATATTTTTGGGTCATCTTGTATGAGAAACATTGGTCTCTCATGCAAGGGTATGGAAATTAATCCATAATTACTCTTCATGGTCTAAATAATCTCTCATTCCATAATTAAGTAATTAATTACAGTCCGGATTATATACTTAGATCATTAGAGTTTAATTTTGTAGAAAAGTCTTTTAATGGAAATTGAACAAAGTTCTTTATATCACATTTATCACGGGTTGAGATCATTGGATTTCAACCTCAAAATATTAATACAAAGGTTCAATTAATTAATGGAGTGAGAGGAGAATAAAAATTTGGCAAAAAGGTGCTGAGCCTGTCGAGAAACAAGCCTGTCGAGAAACAGAAATTGTGTCGCGGATCGTGGGTCCGCGACAGGAGGATCTCGACAGAGAGGTGGGAAATAAGAGAAATGGGATATTTTGAAAATTAGGGTTGTTGTGTCGCTAAACAAAATTTGTGTCGCGGACCGTGGGTCCGCGACAGGGGGATAGCGACACAAAGTTTAAAAATTCAACAAGGGCATAATTCCTGTCGCGGAATAAGAAGTGTGTCGCGGACCATGGGTCCGCGACAGGGGTTCCGCGACAGAGCCCTTCCAGAATAAAATTACAAGTATTTGGGTCCTCTGTCGCTAGTCAGGGAGTGTGTCGTGGACCGTGGGTCCGCGACAGGGGTTCGCGACAGAAGGATTTTAAAAGTTTTTTATAAAATTTTGGCAGCATAACGCCTAATATTGCATTGTAGGGAAGTGCGTTGTGATCCGTGGGATCACAACGGGAAAATTACGTTGCAACCCGTGGGGTTACAACGTAATGCAATACAATATAGGAAATGCAATTTTGAAATAAACATGCACAAACACTATAATACTATCCAATGTAAGATCTAGTGCACTAAAATGAAAACTAAAATAATAAGAAAAAAAAAACAAGACAGGACACTCAATAGAACTAAACTACCTAACACTAAACAAAACAGGACACTATACTAAAACTAAATAAAACAAGAACATGATACTAAATATAAATAATAATAAAAACTAGCAACAGTAACAATAATCAAGTCCAACTATGCTAACAAACCAATCTAAAAAAAATAGAACCTACACTAAGTCTATCAAAGGATAATCATAAAGTGTTTATGCATTTTTATTAAATCTAAATAAAGCATTAAACCTAACTAAAAATAATAAAAATGGTCAAGTGACCAAAATGCAAAAAATAAAGCAAGTAATATTATGGAAGACCCATAACACATTTTTGTGGAACATTTTCTTTGATATACCATCAAAAATAAAAAATGGGTTAAACACACCCATTGATTAAGTGTTTCAAACCCAAAATCCAAAAATATAAACTGGGAAAATAAATTGAACACTAGCTACACTATTACAAAGCAATAATTAACACTAAACTAGAGTCTATCTCTACATTGCATAAAATTAAAATAGACTAAACTACCTATTCTAATAAATTCTTGGAGAGCACAGTGGTGCCTCCAAGAATAAGAAAAACTGGAGTGTAGCTAGGTTACTGTTCAAAGGGGTTGGGAGGTTATATTTATAGAGTGGTGGAATTAAGCCCTAGGCCCATTCAAGGCCCACCAGTCGCTAAACAATTGTGCCTGTTCGCGGAACAAATCTGGTTCAGGACACAATTTTTAGCTCCAGGATGGCGCACAGGAGGGGGCGAGACTTGAGGTCCAGGAGGAAGAGGACGAAAATTTAACACTTGCGGGAGCTGAGGTCTAGGGACCTTGCGATGGTTTTGACATGTGAGAATTGAAAGTGGGGTGGTCACGTGAGGGAGCTGCTGCTTTTTATTTTCTTTGTCCGTGTCGCGGAACTGCTCCAGTCGCGGTCGCATTCCATTTGTCGTGGTCCATTGTTCCGCGACAGAGTGTTCCGCGACAGACTTTGTGTCTTGATGCTCCCAGTCTCTAACCATTTTCTGTCCAGGTCGCGGTGCACCCGGTCGCGGTCCATGGTATCTCGACCCGGGGTCTGTTTAGCGACACGGATTTTGTGTCTCTAAACCTCCCCAGTCCTTAAGCTATTTTCCAGTCGCGGAGCACCTGGTCGCGGACCATGGCATCTCGACCGGGGTTTGTTTAGGGACCGGATAAAATTTATCTCCTTTTCTTTTTCTTCTCTCTTTATTCTCTTTCTCTAATTTATTTTCTTCTCATTCCCCATTATTCTTCTTCATCCTCCATTCTCGACAGACTTCATCTTTCTTGTTCTTCTTCTCTCAAATTCTAATCTGTTCTTCTTTCATTTTCCTCCAGTTTCTTCTTTCTCTCTTCTTCGTCTCTCTTCTTCCTCCTCCTCCATTTCCATTTTTTTCTTGCTGGTTTTCTGAATTTGGGGTAGCAGCGGCCATCGGAGTTTGATGGTGATGGAGAACGGAGATGGATGGTGCGGATCGGAGAGGGAGATGGGAAATCGGAATGGTGACTGGAGGATGGAGTGGATGAGAGGATAGATCGGAGTGGGGGCGGATTGATCGGAAATGGTTGGGGGAGATGACCGGAGGGGCGGCCGGCGGCGGCTGGCGGCGCCGGTGGGATTAGGGTTAGGGTGGTGTTGGGCTAAGGGGTTTGTTTTGGGCTTGGGGTGGTGTGTTGGATTGGGCTTGAAATGAAAGTATTGGGCTAAAGGAGTATGGGTGTAATGGGGTTTTGGACTATGGACTGAAAATATTGGACTGGATCAATTTGGACTGCATTGGAGTAATTCAATTAAACACCTGCAATTTAATTAAATATGGATTAGTGGATCAATTAATGCTTAACTAAAGCAGAAAATGGAAATAAAATAAAAAATAGAGGTAAACATAGAATTTAAAAATATATACATCAAAATATATATAAAATATAAAATATAATAAATAAGGATATTTGCTCCTTTTGATATTTTGTTTGTGTTCCGTTTAATGGATCTGTGTTCCACCGAACAGATACTACCAAACCATAATTATCAAATATGGAATTTTTCATATTTTTATCATGTTTTTGGGTTTCTTAGCATAAATTTAATGAAAATAACAATATTTTTTGTGTTTTTCAATAACAGTTTATTATTTATACAAACTTGCATAAATCTGTTAAATTCGACTGCTTTCTTATTTAAATAAGGCCGGAATGCGATCAAATGTCCGTATTAGACACGGAAATAGATTGAAAATAATGGTCAATATTGGCCATTATCAGGCGCTCCAAGGTGGTTTTAGGCGCCACCAAGGAGGTGCGGCGCATTCTGACAATTTCCCAATTTTTAATTTAACAGCGGCGCATTTTGTGGCGCTCCGGAGTAGATTTCGGCGCCACCAAGCTTATGCGGCGCATCCTGAAGCTTTTTCCATCCGAAATTTTCCTAAGTGTCGATGTGGCGCATAATGTGGCGCTCCGGAGTAGATTTCGGCGCCACCAAGCTTATGCGGCGCATCCTGAAGCTTTTTCCATCCGAAATTTTTCTAAGTGTCGATGTGGCGCATAATGTGGCGCTCGAGCATGATTTTATGCGCCACCATGCCTATGTGGCGCATTCCGGAGCTTTTCCAGTGTTGAAAATTCCGAATTTTACATCCTTTGACCTCCGAACATCTTCTCTCTTCATTTTAATGCCTGAAACATCATTGCAATGTATTAGAATTGCCAAAGTCTTATTATAAAGCATAAAACAAGGTAAATTGGGCTCAGATAAGCTCAATTTAACCGGTCTTATTAATATTTACACATCACATGAAATATACACTAAAAAGCAGTAAAATAGAGTCTCATGCATGCAATTTAGGTTCGTTTTAACACAATTTAAGCTTATTTAAATGTGGTTTCACAGGGTGCATCACCCTCACCGGAGCAGCCACTGGAAATCGAATATTAAATTTAGTTGTTTAATTTATATTTAAACAAGTGCATGCATGCACAAAATATTTAAACAAGCATGAGAGAGAAACCACCATGTGGACCCCGCAGGCAGGAAGACGATGCGAGCCTCCTATGACGCGATCCCCTTCCTACGACGCGAGCGCGAAATGGCGACGTAAAACTACTTTCCCGACATCAGCTCCGCCAGGAGATTCGACAACGCGAGACCTTCCCGATGATGCTAGACTAGTCTCACGTCGTAAATGTCTAGCGTCGTCCAACAATGCCAGTCTAGGGCTTTCCCAATTGTTTATTCCTTCTCCCAGTTTGTTTAATCCTTTGTAATGTGGGTTGCCTATAAATAGGTTCTCCCAAACATTGTATAATTTTCACCTTTGAATGAAATATAAACTTGATGTGTGTCTATCTCCTTGAGAGCAATTGAAGGTCACCAATCGGATTCATCACCACTGATGCAATTCCTTTCAAGCTCGGGTTGTGCTTGATCGTATAGCCACCTTGAGGTCATCGATCGAGGGAATAGTCGAATCCACCCGGATTAGTCGATTCCAAGGTTGAGTTTCTTACTAGGTAGACCCATTATCCACTTTGCATTTTCCATTCGGTTTAGGACTTGTTCTTGTTGATATCTCGTATCCAATCTCAATCCATGGCAGCCTTTCAAGTCTCTCTTCCTCATCTGTGCTTTCTTCGTCTGAAAATTCTTTCCTTACATGAAAATTTTTACCTAGTCCTTTGAGCATAGTGTTCAACCCTTTTCTGTCAAAGTGTTTCTCATTCCATGCATCCCAATCATCCATAATTAGCTGCTGAATTTTTCCCTGTGTCTAGTCAGTATAAGCCCTGTGCTCTTTGTATGCATTTTTCCTGCACATCTTATCATATCTCATGTTCTTCTGAATAAATTCCTTCTTCCTCTCCTGCACAAATCCATGGACTTCTTTTTGAAGGGGTGGAGGAAGTCTCTTCATAATTTCATGAGGTCTGTCTGTAATAAGAATGTCTGCATCTCCTTCTGTAATCTATGGAACTGAAACTTTCCTGTAATTTGTTATTGGCTCTAGCCCTTCATTTATGACTGATTCTTTGAAAATACTCCTGACAATCACCTGAGGTGTCTGTTTTGCATCTGATCTATGTTTCCTGTTTTTCCCTGTACGTTCTGCCTCTCTTTCCTGAGCATCCTTAACCCATGTTTGTTGTTCAGGCATCAGATCAGCAAAATTTTCCAGTGGGAATTCCTCATCTAATTTTATGAAAAGTCCTGGTTTAAGAAGCCTTTTGTTGAGATTCTGGCCCTTATTCCATTCATTCATATTTCTTATCCAATTGTTTCTTGCATTTTGAATTGTTTGAAGAAATTTGGGTCGTTCCATTTTCCCTTGCCTCGCCTTCTAAAAGTGGTGTTCCAGATCATGCCTAAGATTAATTCTTGCATCTTTGATCCTTTCTCTAGCTAGATTTGTCAGAAAGTCTTGCTCCACATGTCCTTTTTATTGAGGAAAGCAGGAGGCATGTACGTAGGAAGTGCCTGTTGTAGATCATAAGCTCGGGCATTCCTGATTTCACTTAGCTTACAACAATACTTGGTGAGCCTTCTTTTGTATTTAGGCAATGATTTAAGGTCAAAGTACTCGATTTCCAGTCCCGCATAATCCTTGGGATTAATAATCCTGTAACATTCTTGATTCCATTCTGCCATGCACATCGTCTCTCTCAGCTGGAGCTTTTCAAACTTAACCTCTTTGGGAAAGTCTTTCTCATTCTTTAGGAACACCATCTGTTTTTCCAGAAATAAACTATCTTATTCCATAATGCTTCCTCTAAGTCAATTAGAAGCGACTCCCTCTCTTTCGCATGTATATGTTGAATCATCGAAGGCATGATGTGGAAATCTGGTGCTGAGAATTTTGCCTTACCCCATCCATAACCTTTCTAAATTTCTCCAATGAATGTCTTAGTGTGCCTTTTATTCCAAAGTGCCCTATCTTTCTTGCTCGATTCTATACTTCAGGCTTGAAGTTCTTCAAATGTCAATTTTATGAATCCTTTAAAGACAAGAAAAACAGATTAAATCATGATTATTCACTCTAAATGTGGGGATACGATTTAAAGGCAAATTTGAATTTCTCTTCCATTGGTCAGCAAATAAAATTTCCTACCTACTCTAAATGTGAGGCTGATTTTATTGGTTGTAATTGGCTAGAAGAAAATACAATTGCTTAGAGAATCATACAACAATTAATCAGGCAAAACAAAACACATACATTGTCAATCATAACAAAATTATACAGAAAGAGTTCTGCAGTGATACTTAAAAGTTCAAAAACAGCAAGGCAAAATATAAAGGGTCTTAAAAACAGTGTTTCTATGTCCAGAAATTACTTCCCATCCTCTTCTTCTTCTGGGTCAGACCATTGATCTTCATCAGTCAGAACAATGCCTTCATCACCAAATGCTCTCCTGAATTGTTTACAATGGCAGGCAGCTCGCAAGGGATGAAATTTGGCCTCCATCTGAGCTCAGCAGGAAGAACCATCTGATCATCCCCCTCTCATATCTGAAGTAGTTTGGGCAGTAGTTCCTTTCTTCTTGCGCATGGAAAGGATTAGGAATGTTTCTACAATGCAGCAGTCAATCGAGAACTTGGAATTTCAAGAGTACTAGGTCTAAATGGTCCTGGGTTACAGCTTTCATGAGCTTAATTCCTTCTTCATTGAACTCTTTCTCTTGTTTGCACATGAGTAAGAGAGTTCTCATAAAGATGGAAGGCTCATGATTGTCCTCTAGTCCTGGCTTAATAATCTCAAACGCTCTCTTTTCATCCTTGTTAACAGCAAAAGCAAGAAGTGTAGGTTCTAAGTTAAACATATAATTTTTCGCTTCTTGGCATTTGGTGATAAAATTCCTCTGATTTCTTGCGTAAATGTCCTCTCTCCATCTTGCACAACTCTCCATAGACACTCTCCTATACACAGTGTTTAGGTTGCTCGCTGCAAGAAGCCTTATACACGACTCTGAAGCTCTGAAAAGCTCTCTCACGCTCCCTCTTCCCAGTCTGGACATTATGTCTCCCAACACTGGGGGATTCTATAATTTCTGTTTGAAACAAAATGTGGGATTTAGCAAGAGAAAAATTTCAGGTTTTACTGTTTGAAGTGTGTGATCAGTGCTCAAAAGTATTGAAAGATAACTCAAAAGAACAGAAACAGATTATTATTAATAATTAGCCTACCTTACAGAATACAAGAGAACTGCATCACTTATCAACACTTCATCAAAATCAATTTCTAATGCTAGAATTTTAGAAATATGACACTGAATAACTTTATTAAGAAATTATTATTCTTCTTCTTCCCCATCTGAAAAATCTTCAGGTGGGTCTTTATCATAAAGCAGTTCTCGTGCCATAATTCTGAATTCTGCTACACTCCTTGTGGCGTCACAGCATAAACATAGAACTTGATCTGCATCATAATTAAAGTATGGTGGCCCGTGGATGAGTTCCCAAAAATGCTTAGAAAACATACAGAATAATCTCCTACATTGCCCTAGAAAGGGATTCGGAATTTCCTTCCATTCAGAGATTTGAGTAAGAAAGCTGTTTCTGATATCAAAACTATCAACTCTATCGTTGAATAGCGGGCTTAACAAATATAGCCCTCTATCTATATCTTCATGAGTGGTTCTACTGAAAAAGATCAGAGCCTTAGTATACATGGAAAGCTTATGATTTTCCTTAATCCCTTCGTCTAAGAGTTGAAAAGCTACTCTTTCATTGCCTGCTATGAACAACTCCATAGCTGTTTGGAGCTGAAACGTTGGGTTCTGAGCTTTTTTACATGTTTCTAAAAACTTGAGCTTCTGAGGAGACTGATTTGAAAGGCTTTTAAAATGATGATCTTCCAAGCAGACCCTTCGAAGAACAAGGGGCTGATTCATGGTAGTTATTGTCAATACACATGTTGCTTTAAAATTTAGCAAATCTCTGAAGCTGCTCTGCCCTACCCTTGACATTATCTCCCCAATGATGTCAATCGGAAGATTTGTCAACTGTAGTGCTTGAGCAGTAACCTCAGATCCTTGCATTTTCATTTTAACACTGTTTGTGTAAATTTTAGGATCAAGTTAGGCTCGATTTAAAACTCGGCTAGATTAAAATAAAGATTTCCCATAAAGAACAGACAAACAACTATATGTTCAAAACTACTCTTATGGAGATTCAGCAGTAAATCAGCAAACTCAAAGGCTGGAATTTCTAGACAAGTTGACCTTCTTTCTTAGACCAAAAATATATGAGCTCTAAGCTCAATTCTACTATCAAAAACATACTTGGTCATTAACGGAGTCCTTACAAACCACTAAAAATATTCTGAAACTAAATTTCTAATCTGGTTTTCTCAAAACTGAAAGACTTCCGTCCAAACTTTTAGCTTAAAGATTAGGAGAGTTATTGAAATTTTCATTCATCTAAAGAAGTTAAAACTCAGAAATTTTAACAAGAAGCATCAGAATGTAGCCCACAGAAAAGAGAAGCACACAAAGCGGGATATGAATTCTTAACCCTAACTGAAGCACAAAAAGCGGGATATGAATTCTTAACCCTAACTCGTCAGAAGTAGAACGATTTAAAACACATAGAGGAGGAACATCGAAGTAAAAACCTAATAGATTTTTGAAATCTTACGGTATGTCTCTTGCCATTGTGTTCTTCCGAGTTCCTGAAGATTTCCGAGTTGCGATTTTCAAAAATCAAACGAAGAATCTCAGTTTTATGACGGTTTCGTGCTCAGAAGAAGAAAACCTGCGCAATTATGTTTGAAAAGACTAGTGAAAAGTAACCAGAGGGAAAGGGGCAGACCTATTTGCAGAAGCCTATTCAAAGGGTATTTTAGGTCTTTAATCATTACAAAGAGTAATGATTATATTTAAACAGAAAATGCCCTTTTCATTTATCGAGAGGGTAAGTTTGAAATTGTGATTTGTTTGAAAAAGGCTCTCGCGTTGTTGAAGGAATTAAAGTGAGAGTTTGAAAACTCAAATACTGAATTACAACACGAAACAAAACATAAAAGGAACAATACAAGGAAAAACAACCATTACAGACTTAACAAGAAAGGAAGTAAACAGCCCTAATCGGATTCAGATTCAAAATCCGAATCTGAATCAAATTCATCAACTTGTTCGTTAAAAGCCTCCCTCAAGACTTTAATCAATGTGGTCATCTCGCAACACAAACAGTCGATGTTTGTGGCACCATAATTATAGTGAGGAGGGACTTGCACCAATTCCTTGTTATGAGGAGCTAGATAGTCGCAAAACTCTATATGCTTCTGCCCAAGGAAAGAATTAGGTTCTTCTTCACTGTTGGCAAAAACCTCAATAATCTTCTGCCTGCTGCTGTTGATATGATCTTCTTCCTTGAAAATTGTTCCCACCAGGTATAGCCCTTCATCCACCTTCTCCAAACTTTCAGAACTTATGAGAATAAAAGCTTTAATGAAAATTGATGGATGATGGCCATCCTCGATCCTAGGGCGTAGTTCTTCGAATGCAGCCTCCATGAGTCCTGTGTCGCGAAAAACTTTCAGTGCGGGCTCCAGCCTGAGCATGAAGTTGTCGGCTTCCCCGCATCTTTCCAAGAATGTTTGATATTCTTGGGTAGCAACTCTTTCATTGCGAAGTTCCCGGACCACATTAGCCCTTCTTCGAACAACGGGAAGTTCGCTCGCAGCTTGGAATTTTCTACAGGTAGGGGCTACTCTGAAGACATCCGTCATATTGTCTTAACCCAAACGAGAAAGAATATCTCCTAATAATTCATTAGGGATGTCCACTATAGTGGTTCTTGCATTCGGAGCTACTCCGGCCAATTTTTTTTTTCTCTAGTGAAATTTTAGTTTGGAAGAGAAGAAAATGTTTGAGCACGAGTGATTTGAAAGATCCTTTCGGATTTTATTGCAGAAATTATTCCAGAGGATTGAAACATGTGATGATTAGTAGGAAGGAAGAAGAAGGATCACAGGAGGGGTAATCTAGTCTTTGAAATTTAAAAATCTACCTGTTAATTATTCAAAGACCTATGCTTCATTTTTCTGAACAAACTGTAGGCATTTTTATTAAGGATTACTCACGCTTTGTTAAAATTTACATAGCGTGAGGAATTACTAAGGTCTTATAAACATAAGTCTTTTAAATACTCACGCTTCGTTACTTGTGACAATGCTTGGGTAATTAAAGTACTATAACATCACACCAAAAAAACTTAGAATTAATCAAAATCAATCATGCATGAATCGTGTTTATTACTCAAAAATCTGGTTGAAGTCCTTCTTCAATGTTCCTTTTCTGATTCATCACGTCTTCCATTCCTTTGATCCTGAAACAAAAACGTAGAATTAGTCTAAATTTTTAAAGAATAAGGGTAAAACTAAGTAAACCTGGGTAGTTTCCCCACCCATAAATGTATGAATATTCAAATCATGCTGTCCAATATACTCCTTTAACCTATGGCTATTGACCGTTTTCTCTCCTTCATTGAGCATGATTGTGACAGCTCAGTTTTCATGAACTGCTACAACAGGAAATGGGTATGTCCACCTGGATTTAAGTTTTCCTGGAAACAAATTTATAAATCTTTATAAATTTTGCTACTCTCGTATGCTTCGAGTCTCATTTCATCCATCTTGCATAAATTAAATTTTCTCTTGTTCTGTCCTTGATGGATGTCCATGAATCAACAGGAAGGTGACACGCTTTGCCCAAAACTAATCTGTAAGGAGAGATTCCTATGGGAGTTTTAAAGCAGTTCGATACGCCCACAGAGCATCATCTAATTTCTTAGACCAATCATTCCTTGTGGTGTTGACGGATGCTTGCAAAATATGTTTGATTTCTTTTTTGGATATCTTGACTTGCCCACTCGTCTAAGGATGATATGGTGATCCAATTTTATGATGCACGCCATATTGTTTAAGCAATTTTTCAAAAAGCTTGTTCACAAAATGTGAGCCTCCGTCTGAGATTATAGCACGAGGAGCTCCAAACCTAGTAAAAATATTCTTTTCAAGAACTTAGTCACTTGCTTTGCTTCATTTGTGGGTAAAGCTGCTGCTTCCACCAATTTAGAAACATAATCCATTGCCACCAAAATATAATACTTACCATGTGATGGAGGAAATGGTCCCATGAAATCTATTCCCCAGACATCAAATAATTCTACTTCCAAAATTTCTTTATGTGGCATTTCTTCCCTTACAGAAATATTCCCTAACCTTAGACTTTTCTGACAGTCCATAAAAATAGTTGGCCAGTAAAATCCACAATCTAAGACTTTTCTAGCTGTTCTCGCAGGGCCATGGTGTTCTCCCAAGGGGTTTTCATGACACTTCCTTATGATTTGAATTCCTTCTTTCTCATGGACACATCGTCTTATAACTTGATCAAAACAGAATTTGAATAAGAATGGCTCATCCCAATAACATTTCTGTATTTCTCTGAAGAATCTAGATTTTTGATGAGATCTTGTAGTTGAGAATTCTTACCTCAGGCCATGTGCATTTTGAAAAAAAAATGTAAGCAAAGGATATGAGTGTTTGGGAGCGAATGAATCTGCTAGCCGATGGCAGATCGGGAGCATCAAATTGTGTGGATTCATAACCCAATCTCAGAAACAGATCAAAATGTACTTAAACAAAGCCATGTCGGCGGCACTACAAGAATTTCGCGGGTAGGTGACGGAAAGGATTTCGTCGCCTAGTGCTCTAGGCGATGAAATCCGCCAGGCAACGAAGTTTTAGGCGACGACTTCAATAAAATTTCGTTGCCAAATTCGTCGCCTTGCCGCGAATTTCTTATAGTGTGGACTGTTCACAAGGATTCACATATCTTCTATATTTAGTCGATTGCCATATCAACTTGATGTTTGAGGAGTCAGCCATTATGGACACTACAAGAAAAAAGTTTATTGCCCAGTAACTTTTTCGAGGACTAGTACAAGGCAACTTAAAGTTTCCGAGGAGTTGTCCTCCCTCCGTCGTCCACGCCCAAATTTTTATCGAACAAAATTGCACGTGGACTATTCCGAGGACCGATTTTACCGTGTAAAATTTCGAGGACAGGTACACGATGGTCTCCCGGTTCTTAACCGGTTCACCAAAGACATTCTGGGAGTACTCATCCTCGGTAAAAGTCGTCCGCATTTTTGCGTGGACTAGTTCTTGCTAAAGTACTATTCCGAATAGTCCGGTCCAAACTCGGTCTAAACAATGCTATTTCCGTGGACTAGTCGTCCTTCCTGTCCTCGGGCTTTTCTCGGATGATTTCTCCTCGCTTAAGTCCATGTTAAAGCTGGCCGGTAACGGTCAAATAATTTGAATTTTCCGAGGACTAGTACAAGGATGTTTCCTCGGTAAAAAAATCAACATTTCCCACAGAATCTGTTTCCTCGGTAAAAAATTGACATTGTTGGTTTGACATCAACAAACCAACAGTGAAAATTACCAACAAATAAATTTTGAGCATTCCCTAAATATGAACGAATACGCATCTCAAGGCAAACTTGTGCAATATCCAAAACCTTAACAATATACAACAATAAACCAGAAATCACCCAACGACCTTACTTTCAAAAATGAACAAAAACCCATCTAAGTGAAACAGAGTGATAAACGACAACAAACGAAACATAAACGAGTAACAAATCTCTCAGATACAACCATCAACAAAATGTTAGTAAACATGCATGTCTAAGTCATCGTAGCAGCGTCATCACCATCCGGGCCGTCATATGGTCCTCTGTGTCCTCGCAATCTGTATACCTCTTCTTCAAGGGTCCTCATACGCGGAAGCATGGCCTTGAATTCAGGGTCATCCGTGACCCGTGGGGCAGGCTTTGCAGGTGGAGGCAGAGGGTATGGTGGAGCTGGACGACGGGAAGTCTTGCGAGCTCCTCAGAGAGCAACAGCATCCGCTAAGGACTCGATCCCATAAATACACTGTTGGTGGGTTTTCCCACCACTAACATCGAAGTAGATAGCTTTGGGATCCACATTTCCCTGCGATGCTATCTTCTGTGAGTCCACCTGAAAAACTCTCTATTACATAGATTGATAATCACATATGAATTAGTCAGAATTAAATTATTAGCAAACAAGTACTGAACTTTTTAAGAATTGACAAAACTAACATAACATACCTCCGAATTCTCTGCTTTCTTAGTCACCAAGGTCTTGTCTTTCTTCTTATGTGTTTTTTGGAACACTGCGAAGTATGTGGCCGATTTGCCCTGTTTGACCTACTTGATTATGATATTTAATTGTTATATATTATATTACTAACCAAGACACATTAGAATATGTCACTGAAAGAAAATGTAATAAACGAAATACATTGGTTGGACACTTAAGTTCATTACCAATTTATCCGCTATCACACTGTGAGAGCATGATCCTGCAGTGTGTGTAGGTAGTGTTGGTGTTGTTGCATCATCGCCGTGTCGATTCCTCTTGTTGCTGGCATACAACTCCTTCTTAAGCGGAGTCCCAGACACGGCACCACGATTGCCAGTGCTCATCACTCTGGCTAGGTAGCTTCTTACCTTTCTTTCTCTTCTCACACAGGAAATCGGTATACCGGACCTGTAATTTCGAGGCCTATCGTTGCCTAACCTGGGAATAATACTGAGGCTCGAAAACCACTTGTCTCTGCAACGTACAAAATTAGTTTAAACACATCAACATTGATATTTTTTGATGAAGGTAATGGAAAACAATTGATACAAGATGATCGATTTAATAATTTGCTTTTGCGTACCAGGAACTCCCTCCAGAAAAAGGTCAAGTAGATTCTCACTTAGGGAGTTGAAATCAGCCCCAATGCCGTCAAAAAATTCCTTAAAGGATTTGGTTAAGCATCGTGTAGCTTTAGTGGACCACACGATCCTGTGATTGAAAAATTATTACGCAACATGAATGAATAACCATTAAACATTAAGATAAAAATATAACATCGTGGGACAAGTACCTGCCATCGCGAGCCGCTAGGCGCAAATGAGGATGCACACCCCCATTGGCGTCTGTGTAAATCTCTAGACCATCACCGTCTGGCTGGTTTGCTAGGGACTCAACATGGACATCTTCAGCACCTGTAAAATACAATCATTGAAACATACATATTAGTATGACATACATTAAGCTTTGTATAAGATCGTGAAAACACCAACCTATCATCATCCGGGGCCTCTGTACTATCAGGATCAGTGTGCTCACCAAGTTGTGTTAACTGATTCTGTATTACATATGGAACACACGAACAACATATGTATACAACCCTTGTCACATCAAATGCGTATTAATTGATTAAATTTTAAACGCACCTGGAACAAATGAAGTAGAAGACCCGCCCTGCTCCGACTGTTTACTCTGTGACCTAGCCCGCCATAATCTCATTAATATATCAAGTCCCTTGGGATTCTTGGGATTTTTGTCTGACATCCTGCACAATTTTTGGTAAAATATATAGTAAAATGGAATGAAGCATACTTTAATACAAAACAAACACACAATTCAATTTAAATAAATGATGAAAGGTGTTCGAGTACGTCATCACATTTACAAATCTTATTTAATTTCACATATCGAACTCCGCATCGTCTGGCATAGATCCTTCAGCTGTGTTAGTATCAGTCATGAAGGCCTCAAAGTAAGTGAAAAATTTTAATAATAAATACTACTACCTACTTTATATATTAATATTACTCTCTTCGTCCCGCGAAATGTGACACGTTTCTTTTGGGCACGGTAATTTATGTGGTATGGTTTAGTGGTTAAAGTATTGTGGGTATTTGTGTTTAAAATTTTAATGAACTTTCACTTTGTTTATTGTTTAACTTTGACTTAATATTATGTCATGATTTAATTAAAAAAATATATTAAAGTGCGGTCTTGTTAGAATCGTCTAGGCGTCTAGTTTTACAATATATATTTTATATAATTTTTATTTATATCCATTTTGAAATATGAAGAATTAAAGAAATGTAATGGATTTGTGTAGAAAAATAAAGTGTATTGAAAGTTGTGCAGAATAGTTAAAGTAATTACTTTTAATGGAAATTTGGAAACTATTAAGATTCTAATAATGTTTATATTAGTTTAATTTATCTAAAAATGGAAAGTGTCAAATTTCGTGGGACGGATATTATAGGAATACGTGTCACATTTAGCGGGACAGAGGGAGTATATTTCTTTTAAGGAACCGAAGCCATAGAGAAAAGGTGGTGGAAGCTCATACCACACAAATTACAAAGAGATAAAAAAAGATGTATAGGGTGTCGGGTGTGGAATCGAACCCCCAACCTTAAGGTTGGAAGATAAGGACTTGGTTGTTTGAACAAGTTCTCATCCCTTATTGATATTATATTTACAATTGGAAGAAGAAAAAAAACCCGCATATCTTTCCAAAATTTAAAAAAAAAAACTCCAAAACGGTCTCACAAATATCGAATTAGATGAATCCGTCCCAAAATTACCCTAATCATCGCCGGACCGTCCATGAAATCGGTTTTTCGCTAATAATCACATAACCCATCCAATAACTACCCTAATCATCGCCGAACCCATCCCTCTATTAGGGAAGTTAATGGACGAGTTCGACGATGATTAACGAAAAAACCGGTTCATGGACAGGTTCGGCGATAATTAGGGTAGTTATGGGTCGGATCGATATTTGTGGGACTGTTGTGCAATTTTTTTTAAATTAAGGAATGATATGGGTTTCTTTTTTCCATTTATAAGTATTAGTAGATAATAACCTTTATTAATTTGGGCGCCATATATATGTATACTAGGTAAACCTCGCTGTGCGGCCTGCCTGGATCTACAACTGTCCATGGAAAAAGAAAAATTATTTCTGAGTGAGTGAGGCATGTTTTTTAGGTGACTGATTTTGTGTATGGGGAAATGTTGGTGTGTAGAGTTATGGTCATATAATTATTTGCAAGATAATCGGTTTGTTAGTTTGAAATTAGATTTGACTGGAAGTTTTGAAACACACAACGGAAGAGCAAAAAAATGATAAGACAGTTTAAACATAATAATGGGAATATAAACATAGGAAAAAGATTATGAAGTTCCTCCATAGTTCGAAATTCACATAACATGAAATTGCAATTAAAAATGAATTAGATAACTGAGCACTAACTGAATCATTTAGGAATAGATACTTTCTAATTAAAAAGATTCACTAAAACAATGTGCTTTGATGATATACCTATAGACTAATGAACACAACTATTTGATATTTTATGATTTGAAAATGCATGCGTAAATGCTACTGAAAGCTATATTAACAATTCAAATTATAATAATGATACTTTAATTAGAAAGGAACTTCAATATGAAAACCAAAGTATTTACATCAATAATGAGAGCTAGGGTCCCAAAATTGAGGGTATCCTCCTGATTTCCATACTTCTATTCAATATTGGATCAGTTTTTCTAGGAATAAATGTGCCAATAATCACTAATCAGGTTCAACATTCTTCTTCCATTTTGACACTTGATTTGCAGTCATTACAAAGCTGGCTTCTCGTATTTGATCCGATATAGGCATTATAAACAGCAGCAAAAAGGCTTCAAAAACATTGTCCCCAATTAAAGGCAACTAGAAAGGAATGATCACATACCCCCCAATTTTGAGGCCGTGGAGGAGGATTAAGATTCATTATTTCCATTTCCAGAGCTTTCTTTGCCTTGTAGAATGGAACATCATTGATGATGATGGGATCATCCCTAGCACGAGCTGGATCAAGGGACATCAAAGCCTGGCAAAATATAATGTTAGTAGGGCAATGAAAGATGCTACTATTGTGGAGGGCAGTTTGGGTGCATGCCATGAATCATTTCAGCAACCTTCCCCTCTCCTTTTTAAAAATGAAAGATACACAGACAAGGTACTCATTCACATAAGATTTTTCGTGGTAAATAATAACACTTACCTCTTGCAAATACTCCCACCAGGATTACGGTTGGCAACCTCATCACGTAATTGATCATAACGCATAGATTCCTAAATAATTGTCAAGTAAATGTATTATTACAAACAGAGGCGGACTTACGCCTAGGCCAGGTGGGGCCCGGGCCCTACCTCATTTTTTTAAAAAAATAATATATATATATATATAAATATTTATTTTTCATTTTTATTTTATTGATTAGAATTAAATTAGAACACCTCTATTCTATTGCTGCAATTCAAAATTAATCTTTTTATTATTTTAATTTGACATATGAATTATGCTTCTATATTAAGGTACTTTTGAATTCGCTTAAATATTGTATTTTTCTGGGCTTTCGATTTATTGAAGTGAGAGATGAATAGCTTACTCATTGAAATAACTTCGAATTGCTACTTTGTTATCCTGATCATATATATAGCTCAATTTTCCATGTTTGATAGAGACGATTACTTCGTCTTTATAAACTCTATCTAGCTTATTTTTCATCAATTAATAGGAGTTATGATGTGTATTTGTATGTTGTCATTGTACTAATTATTTATAAATTGATTGAATTTACATTGATGTTACCAATTATTCTCGACAATGAATCTTATGAAAATAAAATTGAGGAATAAATTGGGAGATAAACTGATGAGTAATACTATACTATAGTGTTGTATATTGAAAAATATGTTTTCACCTCTATAAATGATGAATCCATATTGCAGCCTTGTAAACAAATTATTTGAATTAATTTATAAATTTTATTATTATTGTGGTTAAATCTTTTTTATATTTTTTTAGGAGTCATTAAAGACCTGGGAAATGGTTGGTACCGTCCATGCCACACAATTACAATCTTGTTCATATTTTGTACTCTTTTATAAACAAAAGTATATATAATTATTTTGTCTGCTTAAGCTCCGGCCCTACCAGCTAAAAAATCCTGGATCCGCCACTGATTACAAACCATTTAAAAGTATTGTAGAAACCACAACAGGAGCAATGCCATAAGGACTTCCACCAAAAGAAAGCATACAACTGATTGGATATTGAAAATGCTACCATAAATTTTGCCACACAGCCAAAGAGAACAACAGACAAAATAAATTAAGCAGCAACACCATTTACAGTCAGCCATTACTATGCTTCCAAACTGACAAACAAAAATACGAACAAAAGATGCATACTAAGGAAATAATCTCTTTCTTTATTAATGCTCTAATTAGATATTCCTTTTTCATTTTCCAATGTAATTTTTCCTCTTATTTAATTTTCTTTATTAAGAAAATAATCTCTTTCTTCATAATCACTATATTAGAATTTGAAATAGAGAGAGAGGATTTAAATTACAGTGCATTAAAATTACAGAACGACAAATATTGTTGAACTTCTTTTAGTGTAGAATGGCATTTGAAAGTGAACATATAGAGTATTTTATATTGGAATTGAGATTTTCAAAACTATATGATAATGGCCAGAAATGTCCATTATTTTCAATCGATTTCCGTGTCTGAGACGAGCATTTGATCGCATTCCGGTCTTATATTAATTAAGAAAGCAATTGAATTGGACTGATTTATGCATATTTGTAAAAATAATAAGCTGGTATGAAATGCATAAATATGTAATTTTATTACACATTTATGTTAGAAAAATCCAAAAATATGAGAAAATGAAAAGAAAAGAAAAAGAAAATAAAAAGATGGGAAAAGAAATGAAAAACCCACAAAATGCAAATTTTCAAGTATCTACGACGCTAGACAGAGCTACGACGCTAAATATGTTTCACGTCGTAGGCTAGGCTAGCGTCGTAGGGAGAAATCAAGGCAGAATTCTGAAGGAAGATGGCTACGACGCTAAGCGAGGATAGCGTCGTACTCGAGTCTGGCGTCGTAATGAACGATAGCGTCGTAGGCTGTTCACTTAGAGACAAGAAGTGTTTTCGAGATGGAAGCCTACGACGTGAGACTTGTTCCACGTCGTAGTTGATGCTTGACGTCGTAAGGCAGTTTGACGTCGTTACCTGGCCAGAAATTCAAATTCAAAGACCTGAGGGGCCATGGGCCTAGGGTTTCCCACGTATTTAAGGACAAGTTGACTCCTATATTCAGTCACTTCACAACATTCTCAAACTTGGAGACAACTTAGTGTTCTTGAGAGGTGTGTATAGGTAGTGTAGTTAGTTAGGTATAATTATTTTTTTGTGTTATTTATTTCCATGCCTTGTTCTTAATTCTTGTCCACTGTTAGCTTAGATTAGTGTTAGTTTAGTGTTTCTAGACTTAGATAGCCACTATTTTTCTTATTTCCAGCTTTGTTAAACTTTTATTAAGGTTTGAAATACCCAAATAATGGGTATTATCAAACCATTTGCTATAAAATGGGAAGTTAATCACAAAAAGAGTTCCAAAATCATGAAATGGACATGGGTCCATGGATTTTTATGCTTTATTTTGGTTTAATGACCATTTGGTCATTTTATTTTCGGATTATAGTGTGGGTTTTGTGTTTTTTCTTCATTTTTGGGTTCTTATGCATGATATTGTGGTAGAAAACCCTCATTTGGGTTTGTGGTTCATGTATGCTTAGTTTTTAGCTCATTTTCCTCTTATTTTATGCATTCTTTTCCTTCATGTTCTTTACTGCTTTGATATAATTTTGCATTTGTGAACCATGAATCTGAAAAAGGGTCTTGAAATCGCATAGATTACATGACCCGACCAAAATCTTATGTTCTGGGGTGGCTACGACGCTAACCGCCCTACGACGCGAACCGCCCTACGACGCTAACCTAGGTTAGCCTTGTAAGGGAGGTTTTACGTCGTAGTTATTCCAGACTTAAGAAAAATTTGCCCTACGACGTCAGTCTCACGACGTGATCCTAGGATCACGTCTAGGATCACGTCGTAATTTTAGTCTAACGTCGTAGGACCCCAAAAACACATTTTCACATAAACCCACCTACGACACTAAGCTCACGACGTGATCCTAGGATCATGTCGTAATTTAAAATTTTGCGTCGTACTCCCCAAATTTAAAAACACTTCGAAAAATTCATGCTACGACGCTATCCTCACGACGTGTTCCTAGGATCACGTCGTAATTTAATGTTTGACGTCATAGCACCCTTCCTTTTTCAAAAACCATCTTTCCCTACTATGACGCTAAACCTTACGACGTGAACCAACGTTTGACGTCGTAGCACTTGCTTAGCGTCGTAGTCCCTCAAATTTTGATCCAACATGCACGACGTCAAACCTACGACGTGAACCATGTTTCACGTCGTAATCATGGTTAGCGTCATACATGATACCCTTTAACTCCAAAATTTTCACCTCTCTTTGACGACGCTAGTCTCACGATGTGGATCACGTCGTAAAATCTGTCTAGCGTCGTAAATGGCATTTTCATGTCAAAATTTTCATTCTCCATTTTCATACTTAATTAATTGGACCCTTGTATCATTAATTAAAGATCAAGATTAGCAATAATTAAGGTCAATAGTTAATTGGTGCAAGGAATTTTGTTCAATTCATCACTAAAAGATTATTTTACAAAATAAAATTCAATTAATCTAAACAGATAATCCGGACTGTAATTAATCATGGAATGAAAGATTATTTAGGTTAATGAATAATTATGGGTCCAAATCCATAACCTTGCATGAGAAACCAACGTCTCTCATACAAGATGATTTTTTGTTGTTATTTTCCTCTCTTTTATCTTGATTCTATTTTGGTCTTTGTCTGTATTGTGTGAAATGAACAGTAAGAGATAAACATAATACTGTTGGCGAACGGTCCCTTCACAGGGAAATAAAGTAGCCCGTAGTCTGTGTGTCGATTACTGTTTGTTATTTTGCATGGTTTGAACAGTGATTGATGAGGTCAGGCGAACAGTCCTTTTACCAGGAAATGAGGTAGCCACTCAGTCAATTCCTGTCCAAATACAGTTTTATTTTCTTACTTCATTTTCAAACCCAAATCTCAAGTTGTGCCAACACTAGGTGACATAGGTCAATGTCATCTAGTAATTAAGATAGTGAAGAGAGCATGTAGGTTTTCATCCCACTTTACAGGTAGTAATGGTCTGAATGACAGCGACCACTGCCATTCTAGGTCAAATTACTGTCTAATTTCACTCCATCTGAATGATAAAGGATTGGACCACAGATCACTGCAGTCCATTTCCCTTTAATTATTCTGCCATCCTTTAGTCTCTGACTAATTCCTTCTGTGTTCCGAATTCTGTCTAGTCCCGGCTTATATTTTGGGGCAATTAATTTTACACCTTTTATATAACCTTATGCATGATATTACTATGTAAATATTGCGGTCTAATTATTTTGGGATCCTTCCCTTGGATATACGAGTCATGTTTTTTAATCAGATATCTCGTAATAAACTTCCAACAAAAATTTCTTTATAAAATCCAGTTCTGAGTAAGGGATAAATTCTACAGTTATGACTAATTCATATTCAACTGGGGATTGATTTTGGGAAATTAGAAGCAGAGTCAGCGATTATGTCTCACCTAGACTGAAAGGATCTGTGTTTTAATTGAGAGTCTAGTACCTGTTTAGGGAATGATTTTCAAACATTTATTATTTTCCAGAATTGTTGTGTGTTGGAAATCTTATATTAAGTATTGCACTGAATCAGAGTCCACTTGGATTCAGATAAAGTGTGATAAATAATACTGGAGGAACAATACATAGGTCTTGGCTATTTTCTAAGATAGGGTTGAGTATTCTTTCAACTTCTATCCTCTTCTGACAAAGCCTAATTTTGAGTCATGAGTGAGTGCATCCGGAACAAACTGATTTATTAGTTTGTTTCATTAGTTTGTATCTCATAACCACCCGGGAGTAGGTAAACACTGCGAGCGGTTTACTGATGTCCGGGAATTCTTGATCTGCGTCCGGTCACTAAGACTGGGGGCTCTCATTTACTACCAGTATGATGCTTTTAAAACCTCAGAGTGATAGGATTTTAAATGCTTTCTTTACCGCTTTCTTTTAAATGCTTTTATAGAGGTCACTCGGATGTATTGAGAGAACTTCTAACTGCTACTAAGAATGGGAGTTATGGAATAGTTCAAGGCTTAATTTTAGTCTTTGGGGGTGACATGGGGGAATGATGGCAGTACTTGGCATTTCAACTAATGATCTGTCAGGTGTTGCTCATCCACCACAGATAAATGGCATACCCCGGCAGGGGCAGTTATGCATCTGTGATATCTTAGAAAGTGCTGTCTTAAGTGCATGTAAATAGTACCTGTCTGTTAAAGGGAAAATAGTATAGGAAGCATGAGAGTTAGTTAACTGAACGAATTAGCCCAAACAAAGGACTGTGTAACAAAATGGAGGTTTAATTATTGTTTTATCTGCATCTTGTCCAATCTTTATTCTTTTCTCCCTGTCCCTTCTGTCCACTTGAAATCAGCTTCATAGTTAGCATAGCATAAATTTATAGCTTTCTTAGAATAACTTTTACTGCTTCCATAGGATAAGTTTATCTGCTTTCTAGACCTAATTTTAATCGCTTCTTAGCATAGATCTATCTGCTTTGTAGGATAATTTTATTTGCTTCCATAGCTTAGCTTACATTTTGTCAGTTAGATGTTAGCAAAATCCACTTTGAGTTGAGTAACCGAGTTGAAAATCTTATAAAATGGCGTGGGACCTGCTTCCATCGCACATCGTCCAGTGAACGATCCGGACATACTATAAATATTGCAATTTTTGACACCGTGCACTTTCGGGCCACAGTTTCCTACACGAGTATATAAAAACGTGACAACCTATAAACATATCCCTAATCCCAATTCCATCTTCATAATTGGTTTCATTAAATGAAATTAAACCAGGATTATATTCTTTTCTTAAAAATACTCGTGGTTGGAAATTGTCAAAAGTTTCATGGCGCTGTTGCCGGGGAGGATGCAGCGCCGTTTTATTAAGAGAATTAAACTCCTGATTTACTCATAGCTAGTGTAAATATTTTATTTAAAAACAAAATAAAAATGCATAATTCTCAAAAATCAATTAAACATTTAGAGTACTAAAACTCTAAATGTGAGGATGTTGATTTGTGAGAAATAAATTCTCTATACCAATTCTAACCTGGGGACATTGCACGTATTGTCCTTATTGAACGAAGCTGCTGTACATGCAACGAAGGAAGGAAACACTGCCAGCACTTCCACACAACCTCGAGATAGAAAGGGAAGCGAGACGAATCAGAGCCCTTACTAGACAGAGGAAAGAGTAGGAGCAAAGGGAACGTGAAAGACGGTCACTACCTTCTTCCAGTACAAGCAGCGGAGTTTCTGACATGGCACAGTTACCAGGCAATCCACCCATCATTCCTAATATCCCTGTCATCATTGACAACAACCCACCACCACTGCATGAAAACCGAGATGGAGATGACGACGATATAGATGACCCTCCATTGAATGAAATTCAAGGAGAGGGGAATCTCCCTAACGTTGGTAATCAAAATCTCAACCCACAACCTCCCCTAAACCAGTTTGATAACCCACTCAATCAGAACAATCCAAACAATCAAAATTTCCAGAATCCTCAGTTCCAAAACCCTCAATACAATCAAAATCAGAATCCACCCAACCCAAATGATTTCAATGACCCAAGGAACTACTATCCAAACCCGAACTTTTACCCACATCATTACCAAGGAGGTCCGGGGAATAATCAACAGGCGGCAGCTGCTGACTACATGCAGCCCATTCTGGAGCCATATTTGAACATTCCTTGGAAAGCACCATTCCTGGCTAGGAACTTTGAGCTAAAGCCGGCACTCATCAACGTTGTTCAGAGCAAAGCCGGCACTCATCAACGTTGTTCAGAGCAATCAGTTTGCAGGGGCGAATCATGAAGACCCGCATGGCCATTTGCAAATATTCATGGAATAGTGTGACACCATTAAGAATCATAATGTATCTTCTAACACTATTCGTTTGAGATTGTTTCCATTTTCCGTGTCTAGTGGAGCACAAACGTGGTACAAGCCGCTGCCAGTCAATCAGAAATCCACATGGGAAGAGGTGATCAGAAACTTCCTGGCGAAGTACTTTCCGGAATCCAAGGTGGACGAATGCCGATCCAAAATTGTGGAGTTCAAAATGAAACCGGAAGAATCCTTGTACGACGCCAAGGAGTGATTCTTCAATCTGCTTAGGAAGTGTCCCCAGCATGGTTTCAAAGATAGGGAACAATTGAGGAAATTTTACAGCGGTTTGACCCATCCTGGAAATACATGCTTGACGCCGCTGGTGGACAACATCCCTTGCACATGCCCATGGATCAGGCCTGGGCTGAAATTGCAACATGACTGTAAACAGATCTGTTTTAACTGATGATGTTGATCCCCCTTCCCCTCGTGGTTTATGTGTTGTAGGAACAGCAGGCAAATCTGAATTAGATAAACTGAAGGATCAGGTGGCTGTGTTAGCCCTGAATCAAGAATCTGGGAGTTCTACTCAAGTCCAGAATGCCGAAGCTGATTGTGGGTTATGCCGGGGCCCACATTCCACTGATGCTTGTCAACAGGTGATGAACGAAAGCTGTAACTATGCATGTGGATTCCAGAACCGACACCCCAACCTTTCATACTCCAACAATAATGCTCTGAATTCACACCTATTGACCCAACCCCAGAAATTTAACCAACCAAGGCCTCAGCATTTCAACCCAAATTTTCAAACCCAGATTTTACCCAGGCCAACTCAAAACCAAAATTTCCAAAATTTCCAAAAACCCTAGAATCAGTTTGTTCCTAACCAAAACCAGGCCCAGAACCAGTGGAATCCACCTCCACAGAATCCCCCATCCAGACTTGAGAACATAATGACTGAATTTGTCTCTAGCCAGAAAGAGATAAACACACAGATGCAGGTTTCTATCAGAAATGTGGAGACTCGGGTGACACAAATGACAAAAGAGCTTCAAAAGAGATATCAAGGGACTTTACCGAGTAGCTCGGAAAAGAACCCACAATGCAATGCCATCACATTGAAATCAGGAAAGGTTCTGGCAGGGCCACAGATAAAGGAAGTGCAAGGGAAAGGTTCTGAAAGAGAGTATTTACGAGAATCAGGGAACAGAGGAAGAAGGAGAAAAAGAAAAAGGAACTGAGACAGCAGACCTCAGTGGAAAAACTGGTGAAGGTACCATTTCTGACCTTTCACCACAAAAATATTTTGATAATAAAATGTTCATGACAAGGGTTCCATACCCGGCCAGACTTAAGAATAAAGAGCAGGATCTTAAATTTGAAAAATTTCTGAAAATGCTGCAAAAAGTAGAAATAACTATTCTTCTCATCGAAATGATATCTGAAATGTCAGCATACGATAAATTTCTGAAAGAATTAGTTTCAGGAAAGAGAAGAATTGAACAGGAGGAACTGGTAGTTCTTAACAATACTTGCAGTGCTATCATCCAGCATAAGCTTCCTGAAAAGAAAGAAGACCCAGGTTGCTGCACGCTGCCCATTCAGATTGGGAAAATCAAAGCAGGAAAAGGTCTCTGTGATCTTGGTTCGAGCATCAACGTCATGCCTTTAGCAATGGTGCAACGCCTGAAACTAGGAAAGATCGAGCCTGTCAGAATGAGGCTTCAATTGGCCGACAGATCCATTACAAAGCCGGTGGGCATCCTCAAGGACATCATAGTGAAGACTGGGAATATCCCAGTAGATTTTGTGATACAGGACATAGAGGAGGATCTGGACATGCCATTAATCTTGGGGAGACCATTCCTTGCAACGGGCGGAGCACTGATTGATGCGAAAGCTGGGAGGGTAACACTGCGGGTCAATGAGGAGGAAGTTACTTTCGACATGGCACAGTTGCAGAAATACCCAGATGATGGGTTCTGTTCATCTAATTCTGTAATAGTTAGATCTGAGTGTGGAGAGGGAAAGAGCAATGACTCTGGATTTGGGTTTGACTCTGGACATGTAATATCTGACGATGGTGATTACAAGCAGGTACTGAAGCCTGCAGGCGTGGAGCACGACTGCTGCAACGCCGTCGACTTTTCTGATCCCACTTCGGGGAGCTTAGAAGAGTTGGACGGCACTCATTTCCATCAGGAGGATGGACAAGACGCCTTTGAAGCGGAGGAGGCGGGTCCTGCACCGAGGCAGGATCCGAAAGGTAAAACTGATTTCCCCTATCTAATACTCGCTAATTACTTCCATCAGTGGAATGCCCACCAGAGCTCGAACTAAAAATCTTACCGGATCATCTTAAATATGCGTTTCTCGTTGAACATAAAAAACTAACGGTAATTGTGTCAGCCAAGCTGACACAAGATCAAGAAAACGCTCTGGTGGGAGTGCTTAAAAAATATGTGCATGCAATCGGTTGGACCATTTCTGATATCAAAGGAATAAGCCCTTCTGTCTGTATGCACAGGATTTTGATGGAGGAGGACTTTAAAACCTCACGCCAACCCCAAAGGCATTTGAACCCCCCATGCAAGAAGTGGTAAGGAAAGAAGTTATCAAGCTCTTAGATGCTGGTATAATCTATCCTATATCTGACAGCAAAAGGGTTAGCCCAGTGCAGGTCGTACCAAAACAAGGGGGGATGTGCATAACAAGGAATGAGGAAGGAGAAGAGGTCGCAACGAGGCCAGTTACCGGATGGAGGGTCTGCATTGTAACACCCCGGTTTTTGGTCACCCATGTCGGGATGTCACCGCCACACCTCCCTAGCAAGACACGGTTTCTCCGAGCTTACTAAAGAGATGCAAGGCTAGGTATTGCTGTATTTAAAATATTTAAAACAATTAAAATAGCCCATACCATATAAATTCAAAAATAATATTATTATGCAGCGGAAAATAATATCTAAGTATAAGTATTGCAGCGGAAAATGTAAATAGGGCCAACATGGCCAAAACACGGGTTAAACATGGCCCGTTCATACTATAGTCTAATGCAAAATTTAAAAGTGAAGTGTTCCCAAAAATCCCATGCATGTACGTGCTCAAGTATAATCCACATGCTCTGTAGGAAAAGAAAGAAATGGTTTTGGGTCAGCACAACTTGTTGAGTAAGTTAACACATACATGATCGTGAGGTTTCAAAGCCATTAAATTAATATTTAAACAAAGGCATGATCATAATTCATAAGCAATTTAATTTAATTAACTTGCATAACTAATTCATGGATTCTAACAAGTAACACATTTAGCATAATTTAAATAAAAGCCATAATTAATTTAAATAAAGCATTAAATAATTTAAATGGACCATAAATAAATATTTTTAATTATCCCCATTACACCCAAGATTTAGTATTTCAAGTATTTCACAATTGCATCGCAATCTCGTCAAGTTTAGCCGGTAGCCCGGCGGCCGCAGCCGAATCCGCCATACCCAATACCACTCCGGAGCCTCGGGAAACCCAAATAGATATTCTCGAGAGTGTAGGCCATATATCTCATGCCGGTTCGGCAATGTATCTCAAATTTCGCACAGGTCACCATCGTCCATGAAGGCACGAAGTGAATCGTTAGGGGGGCACCCTGCAGAGCACTCACCCCCTAATTTTAATGGATCAAGTTTGTAAGGGGATTTTTTCAAAATTCTGATTTCATGTATTTATTCCAAAAAGATATTTCTACTCGTTTAAACCTTAAAGGCTAATTTCATCGTTTCAACAAGATTTTCAAGATTTGACTTTGTCAAAACACTGTTTACTCCAAAATTAATTAAAAATCAGTTTTAAGCCTGAAAATTCTGAAATTTGACCAGTGACTCGAAAACACATAGGCAAAAAAGTTTCGTGTTTTAAGTTTTTCGATCCGATTAAGGAATAAGTCAAAAAGGTCGATTTTCATCAAGCCATTAATCTGTCCGAAAATTTACATAGCAGTTTCATGATTTCGAGATCTACCATAGAAAACTAACTCCAAATTTGATGAAATTTTACATGGAGATACGTAAGACATATATCTACAAGTTTTATGTTCGACCATAGTTCTGAATCGGCCTTGATCTATTGTCAAAAATGTCTACAAGTTCGGACTAAAGTTCTTTCAAGATTTCAAGATCTAAATTTAGAACAGTTCAGTTTGGGGTCGATTTCAGATATCAAAACTTAGCGAAAAATTATGAAATTTTTACAGGAGGTAGATCTATGTCTTAGGAACGTTTTTTGTGTTAAAGTTTTCTCGTTCGATCTGTTTTATGGGTTCGGAAAAATCGTGCAAAAACGATATGCCGTAGAGATCTTCATTGTGACAGATTTTTAAGTTCTTGATTTAATCTTTAGATTAGGTGTATTTTAATTCTCCCAAAACCACGTAAGCGTTAACTTACCGATCTATGGACGTTCCGGCTCGTCGATTCGGAGGCGTGGCATCCAGTCCACCGTTTGTCACCTTGATTCGTCGGGTTCTTCGTTCTAGATCCGAATCAGGGTGTAGAATGGAAAAAGGATGAAGTTAGGATTCGTTTTCGAATCAAGAATGGAAAAGAAACGGACCAGAGCTTACCACAACGACAAGGCCTTTGGAATTTCGTCCAAGTCAGTATCCTCCCTTGCTTTCGTGCCTCCGACGACTCCGGGATTAGGGTTTAATGTGTAGAGATTTTTCGTAGGGTTTGAAAAGTGTTCGGGATTGAACAAGGTGCTTATTTATAGATAGATGTAAGGGACCTAAAGGGCTTCCAAAGTCTGCCCTAGTAAGCCTTGAGCCGCAAGGTGAGCAACCGAAGTCGAAAATCCGGATTCGGGCGAGAAAATCACGCGTGGGTTGTTACTGCCCGACGGCGCGGGCTTGGCGCACCGTTTATGGGAAAACCCGCGCGGTCACCGCCTGGACTTCGGTCCGGGCGGGTCGTGTGATCCGTCGAGCATTTCCTCCTCTCTTTCGGACTTCTATCCCTCTATGTTCTCGGATTCCGATTTCCGGGCTATTTCCGGACTCCAATTTCCTATCTAAAATTTTACTCGGGTCTAGATTTAATATTGGCCTCGAATTCTCGAGTTCATTGGTGTCAGATTCCCGTGTAAAATTTATTTGATTAAATTATCTTTGACTTTACGGGTATTGGAAATTTAATTCATTCTTACATTAAATTCCATTTCTCATTTCCTTATCTATTGTTATTTATTTATTATATTTATTTATTGTTATTGTTTTATTTATTGTTTATTTATTTATTTATTTTATGTTGCAAAATTTTCGGGTATTACAGTCTACCCTCCTTAAGAATCAACTTCGTCCTCGAAGTTGTGTTTCGGCTTTTCTCGTGTTAAGAACGAATCCTTTTGTTTATTTTATTATTTTGTGATTGGACTTAGGATTAAAACTTCTAAGCTGCCTACGTACCCTGTGAAGGGATCAAGCACTAACGTAGTTCAAAACAATTTGAATTTGTTTGTTTACAAAAATGTACGGAAAATACACGGTGTGACATCCACTTCCCCTGAAGATTACAGTTATGTCCCCATAACTGTGTCGGTGTCGGTTTGGAACAGTGTCGGGTAACATTCTCTCATGTCTGATTCTAACTCCCATGTTGCTGTTTCGCTTTCATGGTTCGACCAAAGAACCTTGACCATCTTGACGGTTTTATTCCTTTTTACTCGCTCCTTAACGTCTAGAATCCGTACTGGGACTTCTTTATAAGTCGGATCCTCATCGAGTTCGATTACTTCCGGTTGAAGTACCTGTGTCGGGTCTGGCACATATTTCTTTAGTTGTGAGACATGGAAGACATTATGAACTCGATCTAGTTTTGGCGGTAATGCCAGTCGGTAGGCCAAATTTCCGACTCGTTCTAGAATTTCATAAGGTCCTATGTATCGATGATTCAACTTCCCTCGTTTGCCAAAGCGCATCACCCCCTTCATGGGTGATATTTTTAGCATGATGATAATGGATAAAATTGTCCATTATTTCCAATCCATTTCCGTGTCTGAGACGGACATTTTGATCGTATTCCCATCTTATTTTAATAAGAAAGCAGTTGAATTCGACAGATTAATGCGAGTTTATAAGAAAAATAAGCTGGTAATGAAAGACACAAAAATATGCAATTTTAATTGTATTTGTGTATAAAAATCCAAAAACATGAAAAAAGGAAAAAGAAAAGAAAAAGGAATGAAAAGATGGGCAAAAGAATAAAATAGCCCACAAAAATAAAAAAGATGGGAAAAAGAATGAAAATCCCACAAACTGAAATTTTTGGTTAAATGTTGAAGATCAATTCGGTCTACGCAAATTCGGTCTAAACCGAATTGCTCAATAGACCGAATTGCTGAGGAGAAGAAGAAGAAAAATAGACAAGTGTTGAAGAAGAGAAGCAGAGCAACCAATTCGGTCTGTGGCAACTCGGTCTAGGGGTCAATTCGTTTTAAACCGAATTGCACTGTGGAAAGAAGAAGACCCTGAACATAAAGGAGAGATGTGATTCGATCTATGCAATTCGGTCTTAGACCGAATTGATTGCATAGACCGAATTGCCTCAAAGCAAGGAAGCCAAACAGGAGCCATCATCAATTCGAAAAGGCTAATTCGGTCTACACATAGACCGAATTGATGAATGAATACCACATTCCAGCTCAAGATCAAGAAGGAAGATCTCATGCAATTCGAATTACACCAATTCGGTCTAAACCGAATTGCTTGAAGAGACCGAATTACATTCAAAATTGCATCCAATTGAAGCTGTGAGCATGTGAGAAATGCATGGCAATGTTGATGGGCCCTGATGGGCCTAGGGTTTCGAGAAGAAGTATAAAAGCTGACCTTCCTCAACACAACAAAGAGATTCCAGTTCCACACTTTACAAGAGATTCGGCTGGGGACAAAAAGAAGTAGCAGGAGCTGTTCTTCGCCCCTTAAGGGTTAGGTAGGTAGTTTAGTTTAGTTAGTTTATTTTTATGCATGTAGCTTAGTTTTTGCTGTTTTAATCTTAGTTTATTTTTGTAGAAGCTTGTTACTACCTTTAGAGTAGCCATTTCCATACATTTTACATGCTTTGTGGTTAGAATAAACCCTACCTTCAAGTTAATGATGGTTTTGGGTTATTTATTTGCTTTCAAGTGCCAATACAAGAAGAAATTCCAGAAATGGGCTTTATTTCATGTGTTTGACACCCATTTAATGCTTTCCTTAGCAATAAATGTTAGAATGTTTGTTTGTTTCAACTAGGTTACATTTATTATGTCCTAGTTGACTTGCATTCTCAATAAATGCATGTTTAATGGGTTTTTGGTATGTTTTTATGTCTTAGAGCTTCAAATGAGTGTTCTTAGGTTTTAGATAATTTTAGGGTTGTTAGAATTTATTTTAATGTTTTATTTTACTGATTCTTGTTCTCTATATTTTAGTTTATTGTTGCCTTAGATAATGTAAGTGTTCTTATTTTTATGCATGTAGTTCTTAGATGTTTAAGTGTTTTAGGTTCTTTAATCTTTGATTTCTTGTTTGTAGATGTAACACCCCGGATTTGATAACCCAGGCCGGGATGTCACCGCCGCATCTCCCTAGCAAGACACGGCTTCCCGAGCTCGCTAAGGAAATGCAAGGCTTGTGGGTATGTAAAAGATTTAAAACATTTCAAGATTTAGTCCGGAAATTTATAATACTTAATACGATAGTAGTAATCATCATGCGCGAGAAATAAATAGAGAAAGTGCAGCGGAAAGTAAATCACGGCCAACATGGCCAAATCCTCGGGTTTAACAGACCCGGTAAAAAAAACAGTACGATGCAGAATTTAAAATGTCCGTTATGATTTTCCCCCAAGTGCATATGCAATGCGTCACTCGACATACTCTGTAAAAAAAAAAGGAAAATGACAACGGTTGTCAGTATAAAAATATACTGAGTAAGTTAATCCCTAACTAACAAATAAAAGGGGTTACAAGTGTTCAAACTAAAGATTTCGCTTACCGTACGAGAATTAAAAATACATAATTTATTAGCAGCGGAAAAACATGATAAAAAGGGCTTAATCTTAAAAGCGTAATTTAAAGCATAAATTAGGATGCATAAACTTTAAATACATAATTAAAGACATGATAAATACGATTTAAGCATAATGAAACACTCACACAAGTCTTTTACTTTTCATCACGTAGACTAAGAAGAGGACACCATACCGGGAGATCACTAACGAGGCAATCTCAACATAGGACCACTAACAAGGCAGTCCAAACAATGGGAGACCACTAACGAGGCAGTCTCAAAGATAGTAGGACCACTAACGAGGCGATCCAAAAAGATAGTAGGACCACTAACGAGGCGATCCACAAATACAGCGCGCGAGATCACTAACAAGGCAATCCCAGATAGTAAGGAGACCACTAACGAGGCAGTCTCAAAGATAATGATAGTATGAAGATCGGCTCAGCCTAGTGTACGGGATTTTTTGAAAGTTCGTATTTCAATGTTATCAAATGATCGATATCGCGTTTTCATAGTTCGAGTTTTCTCAAGTTCGAAAAATCCTATTCGAGGCAGTTTACGCCTTTCTTAATTAAAAATTCGTCTTTTCTCCAAAAATTCTGAAACTTTTACAGTAATTCAAAAACACGCACACGAACAACTTTCATGTTTTAAGTTTTTAGAAATAAGGTTCCGAAGTGAGTCGAAATTCGAGTTTATTGCAAAGAATAATTTATGTCTTAAAAACTGTTTTCGTCACAGGTTCGTGCAACGCCGATTAAAAATTCATTTCAAAACCAATCGATGTGAAATTTTTACAGTAACTACACAACACGTTAAGGAACAATTTTATGTTTTAAGTATTTGGAAATAATGAATTCTTGGTACTCAAAAATCGAGTGCAACTCACTGCATACTCGCAGCCCTCAAAACGATTTTAAAGCAGTTTTAAAAACTCGGCCGTTTGACATATCAAATGAACACCAAAATCCGTGAAATTTTATATGCATAATCTAGACACAATTATCTACAACTTTTGTTTAGGAATGCAAAGTTAAATCATTCGAAAAATGGGTGAAAAACATGCATCAAGTTGAATGAAGAGATCAGTCACAGTTTTAAAACGTTCGGTTTGATACAGAAAGTTTACGGCGGGATTTGGGATAGCAAAACTCAATGTCAACGGCTGAAATTTGGACACAAGATAGATAAAGGTGTTAGGAACAACCTTTATGTTGGAAAGGTTTCGGTTTGAATTCCCGAAGGTCGAGTTTTAGGCGAGTCTTTAAAATTGGACGAAAATAGGGTTTTTGAAAACCGATTTTTGTTACAAGCCTATATCTCGAGATTTAAACAACAAACAACCACGAAAATTTGTGAGTAAGGTTTTAACTTACTTAGAATGATGATAGGGTCACTGGATTGGGTTTCCGGACGTCCTAGGGTCACGACGAACGGCCAACTTCTCCGATCGCTTTTTGTTCGTTTTCCGACGTGAATTTGTAGTAAGGAAAAAGGGTTAGAATATGAGTTTCTGAGATCTATGGACGAATTAAAACTTTGTACAATAGCTTACCAAGAGTCTAGAGGGCAGGGGCTTGTCCCGGTTGTCCCGTCGTCGCCGGAATACTTGCCGGAAAGTGGTGTCGAAAGAGTTTGAACTTGGAGAGGGAATTGAGGGTGGTGGCTTGAATGTTTTCTGAAAACCTAGGGTTTGGGGCGCCCCTAGGGTATTCTTAAGCCTTCCCCAAGGCTGAGATTCGATTGCCATGGTTAGGGGTGTGGTTTTTGGCAAGAAAATCGCCATGGAAGGAAAGTTTACACTTTCAGCACCTCTGGCGCGCTCGTGGCGCGCACCTAAGCTTTTGTCCGCGCGGAGCACGCGCGACCAGCCTGGAGTCGCGACGCCTTTGCCCGCGCGGTGGCCGCGCAAACAGCGCGGGCCGGCCGGACCGGCCGGTTCGGCGGTCCGCGTGTTCCGTCGGGTCCTCCTCGCTTTCCCCTATCGGTTTTCTACGTGTTAGCTCGATTCCCTGGGTCGTCTCCGTTTCGGAATCTTCTCCTTAAACTTGTTACGAGTCCGGCTTATCGCTCGCAACATTTCTGTGTCCTAATTAGCCTAGTCTAAATTGGTTCCAACACCTCCTATCGTCCTTGTGATCTAATTCGTGATGTATTTTGTGATTTATTTCGTGACTGAACTTAGAAATTAGTTCTAACCTGCCTACGTACCCTGTGAAGGGATCAAGTCATGACGTAGTTCAAAACAATTTGAATTTTTTTTTCCTCGGGTGTTACATCCTCCCCCCTTAAGAATACAGTTATGTCCCCATAACTGTGGTCGGGTCGTCCTGGAAGAGGGCAGGGTAACGTTGCCTCATGTCGGCTTCCAATTCCCAGGTCGCCGTTTCCGTCTCGTGGTTGGACCACAGGACCTTGACCATCTTTACAGTTTTATTCCTTGTCACCCTTTCCTTGTAGTCGAGTATTTGCACCGGGGTTTCTTCATAGGTCAAGTCATCATCCAATTCGATTACGTCCGGTTGGAGTACATGCGACGTGTCGGGCACATACTTCTTCAGTTGGGAGACGTGAAACACGTTATGGACGCGTGCTAGTTGAGGCGGCAGTGCTAGCCGGTACGCTAGATTCCTCACTCTCTCGAGGATCTCATATGGCCTTATGTATCGTGGGCTCAGTTTCCCTCGCTTGCCAAAGCGCATTACGCCCTTCATCGGTGAGACTTTCAGCATGACCTTGTCACCGACTTGGAATTCCAAGTCCTGCCGTCTCACGTCTGCATAACTCTTTTGCCGGTCCTGAGCGGCTCTCATCTTCCCCTGGATGACCTTAACTTGCTGAGCCATGTCCTCTACCAGTTGTGGCCCTACTGTCATTACTCGATCGTTCTCTTCCCAACTCAATGGGCTCCGGCATCTTCGTCCATACAGTGCCTCGAAGGGGCGCCATGCCGATGCTCGCATGGTAACTGTTGTTATAGGAGAACTCGATCAATGGTAAATGGTGCTCCCAACTTTCCTTGAATTCCAACACACAAGCCCTCAACATGTCCTCCAGCGTTTGTATTGTTCGCTCCGTCTGTCCATCCGTCATAGAGTGGAACACCGTACTCATTTTTATCTGTGTCCCCAGAGCTTCTTGCAGCTTGGTCCAAAACTGGGAGACGAATCTGCTATCCCTATCCGAGATGATGTCATGTGGCACCCCGTGCCGGCGTACCACATTGTCTACATATGCTCTTGCTAGTTGGTTCATTGTCCAAGTGTCCTTCATCGGGATGAAGATGGCGGCCTTCGTTAACCTATCCACGATCACCCAGATCTTATTCATTCCTTTTGGCGAACGTGGTAACCCTGAAACAAAATCCATGGAGATACTATCCCACTTCCAGCTTGGGATCTCCAATGGTTGCATTAATCCTAAGGGCTTTTGCCGTACTGCCTTGATCTTCTGGCAGGTAAGGCACCTTGCCACGACGGCCACCTCTCTCTTCATGTTCGGCCACCAATAATTTTTCTTCAAGTCCTTGTATAGCTTATCCCCTCCGGGGTGGACCGAGTAGGGGGTGCTATGGCCTTCCTCCATCACCTTCTTCTTCAGATCCGCGGACTCCCGCGGTATACACCATCTTCCCCTGAAGCGGATGCTCCCGTCCTCGTGAATCTGGAAATCTATTGCCTTTCCTTTAGCAATGCTTCTCCTTATTTCCTCCAACTGTTCGTCACTCGACTGGGCGAGTCGTATCTCTTCGAATACGGTAGGGCTTACTACCATCGCGTTGACGACCTCGGTTACCGTACCGGGATGCACCAGTTCCAGGCTTAATTTCGCCAAATCTCTGTACAATTAGGCCGGTATCACCAGTGAGTTCGTGACGTGTTGCGCCTTCCGACTCAAGGCGTCGGCCACGACGTTGGCCTTGCCCTCGTGATACGCGACTTCCAGGTCGTAATCTTTGATCAGTTCCAACCATCTCCTCTGCCTCAAGTTCAGTTCTCTTTGCGTGAATATGTACTTGAGGCTCTCATGGTCGGTGAACATCCGACACTTCCGCCCATAGAGATAGTGTCTCCAGATTTTCAGGGCGAACACGACCGGGGCCAGTTCCAGGTCGTGCGTCGGATAGTTTTGCTCGTGCGGTTTCAGCTGTCGTAATGCGTACGCTATGACTCTTTGATCCTGCATTAGTACGCATCCCAGTCCTTCTCTCGAGGCGTCGCTATACACCTCGAAGTCTCCATCCTCTGATGGTAACGCCAACACCGGCGCCGTGGTAAGTCGTTTCTTCAGCTCCTGGAATGCGGCTTCGCACTCGCCAGTCAGTCGTACTTCACCCCCTTCTTCAGCAGTTAGGTCAATGGGCAAGCGATTTTGGAGAAGTCTTGGACAAATCGCCTGTAGTAGCCCGCCAGTCCGAGAAAACTTCTTATCTCCGTTGGGCTCTTCGGTGGTACCCACTCGGTTACGGCCGAGATCTTTGCCGGGTCTACCGCCACTCCGCTGGCGGATACGATATGCCCAAGGAATGTTACTTCCCTCAGCCAGAAGTCGCATTTGGACAACTTCCCATATAGCTGATTTTCTCGGAGGATCCTCAGCATTTTATGTAAGTGCTCGGAATGTTCTTCCTCGTCCCTTGAGTAGACCAAGATGTCGTCTATGAATACCACTACGCATTGATCTAATAGTCCTCGGAACACGTTGTTCATGAGGTTCATGAACATCGCCGGGGCGTTCGTCAATCCGAATGACAGTACTGTGAATTCGTAGTGTCCATAGCGAGTCCTGAACGCTGTCTTTGGGATGTCCTTCTCAGCAATTCGCAGCTGATGATATCCCGAACGCAGGTCGATCTTGGAGAACACAGTAGCTCCCTTCAACTGGTCGAACAGATCCTCGATTCTGGGCAACGGGTACTTGTTCTTGATAGTGACTTGATTAAGTCCTCTATAGTCGATACATAGTCTCAGACTCCCATCCTTCTTCTTGACGAACAAGACCGGTGCTCCCCATGGAGACGTACTCGGTCTGATATATCCCTTTTCCAGCAATTCTTCGAGCTGTTCCTTTAGCTCCTTCATCTCCGGCGGTGCCATGCGGTAAGGAGCCTTTGAGACAGGTTCCGTTCCCGGGATGAGATCTATGGTGAACTCGAGATCCCTCTCAGGGGGCATGCCAGGAACGTCCTCTGGGAACACATCCGGGTACTCTCTCACCACCGGAATGTTGTCTATCTTTACTCCTTCAGCCTCGAGGTTGTGAACGTAGCATGCGTATAGCGCGTGGCCCTTACGCATTAGGCTACCTAACTCTAGGACGTTGACTATCTTGTTAGATTTCTTAGGGGGTTGAGAGTAGAAGATGACTCTTTTCCCCCTACTTTTCGACAGCGTGATCTTTTGCTTTTGGCACTCGATCACGGCCTTATACCGGGTTAGCCAATCCATTCCTAGTATGACGTCAAAGTCTCTGACGTTGAACTCTACCAAGTTTGCGAAAAACTCTACGTTCTTTATCACTATAGGTATTCCATTGTAGCGTTTAGAGCATGCTATTACTTCTCCAGAGGGCAGTTGGATGCCTAAGCTAATTATCTCGCACTTAGGTAGATCTAGTTCAGTTACGACTCTCGAAGATACAATCGAACAACTGGCTCCGGAATCAAATAAGACTCTAAGTGGAGTACTTAGGACATGGAAAGTACCTGCCATCACGTCACCCTGCGCGGGTATGTCAGCCTGGTTGATCACGTTCAACCTCCCCATCGGCCTCCCTTGATTGGCTGGCTGGTTTTGATTTGGGTTTGCGTTTTGCTGCTGGTTCGGAGGGCGTTGGTTCGGATTCGGAGGAGGCCGATATCCTTGATTGTTGCCATCCATACCTCCCTGGTTGAACGGCTCGTTAGGTCCAATGACCAAGTCTTCTCTTTTTGTGATGTTCTCGAGTCGAGTTCGACATTCCTCCCTCCGATGGCCAATTCGGCCGCACCGGAAGCACTCGCCCATCTGAGGACATCTCCTCACCAGGTACGGCCTGCCACACCTTGGGCACGGCGGCACTTGTCCTCCTTGGTTGACATTCCGACCATTGTTGTTCTGAGCATTCCCGTTCGGTCCTCGCTGAAAGTTGTCCCCGCCAGTAGTGTTGCTTGTCCGGTTATCCCTGTTCCTCTTATCTGGCCCTTGTGCCCCTCGGCTAGATTCCCCAGCAGCCTTCCTCTTTAGCTGTTGCACTCGTGCTACTGCTACTGCCCGATTGTAGACAGATTGCAGGTCCGGGTAGTTAACTCCAGTGATCACCTCTCGAATCGACAAGTTCAATCCCATTTCGAACTTTTGCGCCTTCTCCCCGTCAGTAGGTACCATCCTGGGCGCAAATCTCACCAACTCCTTAAACCGTGCATAGTATTCTTGAACACATTTCTCTCCTTGCTTCAGGGATGAGAACTCCTCGTACAGTGCTGCCTTAGTACTCATCGGGTAGAAGCGCTCCCGGAGTAACTCCATGAACTCGTTCCACGAGTAAGGTTCATCATCCTCTGCCAGCTTCCCTTGGGTAGCCTGCCACCAGTCGTCGGCCTCGCCACCCAGATAGTACGAGGCCACGTGGACCTTCTCCCCCTCCGGGCATCTCACCGCCTTTAGCAATTTGTCGAAGGTTCTCAACCATTCTTCCAGCTTAGCGGGGTCTTCCTCCCCGACGTAATAAGGAGGTCGGTAGGGGTTCACCGCAGCCAAGTAGTTGATCCTCGCTTCCGGTGGTGGCGCCGCGGCAGCTCCACCCTGGTTAACGTAAGCATTACCCAGTGCGATTAGTAATTCTTCCATATTTCTCATTCGCCCTTCCGCAGGGTTGGGCATTGGTCCTGCCGGGTTCGGCATCTCCGCGTTAGGTGCCTGCTCATTGGGTTGTCCCGGCGTGCCGTGGGTGTTGGGGGTGGCAGGGAAGGTCCTTGGTCGTCCTCGGGGTGCCATCCTGTTACAACCAAGGAAGGTGTAAAGTTCAGGGAGATTCGATAAAGTGTGGAAAAAAAAGGGTTTTGCTGAATTGTATGGTGCTTATCAGGAGTTGGTCAGTATTTGCATTTATTCATTCAGTCGTTTAGGGTTTTAGGGTCTGAGGTGCTTGTCGTTTTGTTATGCAGAAATAGATGCGTTGTTTGTCTGTCGGCGCTTTGTTAAGATATAAAGATGGTGTATAAAATAAGTGTTTGTGACTTTATTGCCCAGTAGAAGTTTTGTTTCGATACAAGCGACAAGTAGCAAAGATCCTGAAAATAGTTTGGGAAAATAGAAAAGGAGAACAATAGGAATAATGTATCAAAAATCTCTAATCCTGCGAAGGGTAGGTGGTCGGGTCCTCCATGGGGTCATCCTCATCACTTGATTCCTCGATGGTGCCCGTGCCAAGGGGCCCATGGAACACTGGGCTGGCTGGCCAACTGGGCCCAGCAACAGGAGCAGGATCAACGATAGCAACTGGGGTTTGGACGGCTGCAGGGACAGCGATAGGGTCAATAACGAGGCTAGTTACAGGAGGAGTTCCTGGGTTAAGTGGGGCAGGTGGAAGCAGATCATCCTTCAGGTGATGCAGTTTATGTCCCAAGACCCCTGCTTGGGTCTCTACGTCGTCAATCTGGGTCCGAAGCTCAGTCTCGCGGGTCTAGAGTTCGTTGATTTGGATTTGGAGTTGGGTTATATCTTGATGTCCTGCTTGGCCCAGATTAGTTAGGTGGCCCAAGTTAGCTTCCATTTGCTCTACCCTTAGTCTGAAGTTGTTCACGTTTTGAGGCGATTCGAGGTATGCTTCAATCAACCTCATTAGTAGGTTGATCATGTTCACGTTTGGGGAAGCCATCTATTGTTAACAAGGTAGGTTAAAGTTAGACATTTTTCAGGCAAGGTTATGATATGCACCAATTTAAATCTATATGCAACATGCAAGTGCAAGTCCCTTCCCCATAAAAATTTAGTTTAAAATAAATTGCTAAAGGTTGGGCCTCTATAGCGGGCCAAAATTTAATATTTCTTGGGCTAAGATTTTGGGCTATGTAAAAAGGATTATAGACTTTTGGGCTAAAAATAATACTAGTAGTCAAAATAAATAGTTTTAAAAGAAATCGCACTTGGGGTTAAAAATAATGGTTTAAAATAATAGTAGTAGCTTTAAAAATTTTCCGGGCTCTGATACCAACTTGTAACATCCCGGATTTGATAACCCAGGCCGGGATGTCACCGCTGCATCTCCCTAGCAAGACACGGCTTCCCGAGCTCGCTAAGGAAATGCAAGGCTTGTGGGTATGTAAAAGATTTAAAACATTTCAAGATTTAGTCCGGAAATTTATAATACTTAATACGATAGTAGTAATCATGCGCGAGAAATAAATAGAGAAAGTGCAGCGGAAAGTAAATCATGGCCAACATGGCCAAATCCTCGGGTTTAACAGACCCGGTAAAAAAAAGAACAGTACGATGCAGAATTTAAAATGTCCGTTATGATTTTCCCCCAAGTGCATATGCAATGCGTCACTCGACATACTCTGTAAAAAAAAGGAAAATGACAACGGTTGTCAGTATAAAAATATACTGAGTAAGTTAATCCCTAACTAACAAATAAAAGGGGTTACAAGTGTTTAAACTAAAGATTTCGCTTACCGTACGAGAATTAAAAATACATAATTTATTAGCAGCGGAAAAACATGATAAAAAGGGCTTAATCTTAAAAGCGTAATTTAAAGCATAAATTAGGATGCATAAACTTTAAATACATAATTAAAGACATGATAAATACGATTTAAGCATAATGAAACACTCACACAAGTCTTTTACTTTTCATCCCGTAGACTAAGAAGAGGACACCATACCGGGAGATCACTAACGAGGCAATCTCAACATAGGACCACTAACGAGGCAGTCCAAACAATGGGAGACCACTAACGAGGTAGTCTCAAAGATAGTAGGACCACTAACGAGGCGATCCAAAAAGATAGTAGGACCACTAACGAGGCGATCCACAAATACAGCGCGCGAGATCACTAACGAGGCAATCTCAGATAGTAAGGAGACCACTAACGAGGCAGTCTCAAAGATAATGATAGTATGAAGATCGGCTCAGCCTAGTGAACGGGATTTTTCGAAAGTTCGTATTTCAAAGTTATCAAATGATCGATATCGCGTTTTCATAGTTCGAGTTTTCTCAAGTTCGAAAAATCCTATTCGAGGCAGTTTACGCCTTTCTTAATTAAAAATTCATCTTTTCTCCAAAAATTCTGAAACTTTTACAGTAATTCAAAAACACGCACACGAACAACTTTCATGTTTTAAGTTTTTGGAAATAAGGTTCCGAAGTGAGTCGAAATTCGAGTTTATTGCAAAGAATAATTTATGTCTTAAAAACTATTTTCGTCACAGGTTCGTGCAACGCCGATTAAAAATTCATTTCAAAACCAATCGATGTGAAATTTTTACAGTAACTACACAACAGGTTAAGGAACAACTTTCATGTTTTAAGTATTTGGAAATAATGAATTCTTGGTACTCAAAAATCGAGTGCAACTCACTGCATACTCGCGGCCCTCAAAACGATTTTAAAGCAGTTTTAAAAACTCGGCCGTTTGACATATCAAATGAACACCAAAATCCGTGAAATTTTATATGCATAATCTAGACACAATTATCTACAACTTTTGTTTAGGAATGCAAAGTTAAATCATTCGAAAAATGGGTGAAAAACATGCATCAAGTTGAATGAAGAGATCTGTCATAGTTTTAAAACGTTCGGTTTGATACAGAAAGTTTACGGCGGGATTTGGGATAGCAAAACTCAATGTCAACGGCTGCAATTTGGACACAAGATAGATAAAGGTGTTAGGAACAACCTTTATGTTGGAAAGTTTTCGGTTTGAATTCCCGAAGGTCGAGTTTTAGGCGAGTCTTTAAAATTGGACGAAAATAGGGTTTTTGAAAACCGATTTTTGTTACAAGCCTATATCTCGAGATTTAAACAACAAACAACCACGAAAATTTGTGAGTAATGTTTTAACTTACTTAGAATGATGATAGGGTCGCTGGATTGGGTTTCCGGACGTCCTAGGGTCACGACGAACGGCCAACTTCTCCGATCGCTTTTTGTTCGTTTTCCGACGTGAATTCGTAGTAAGGAAAAAGGGTTAGAATATGAGTTTCTGAGATCTATGGACGAATTGAAACTTTGTACAATAGCTTACCAAGAGTCTAGAGGGCAGGGGCTTGTCCCGGTCGTCCCGTCGTCGCCGGAATACTTGCCGAAAAGTGGTGTCGAAAGAGTTTGAACTTGGAGAGGGAATTGAGGGTGGTGGCTTGAATGTTTTCTGAAAACCTAGGGTTTGGGGCACCCCTAGGGTATTCTTAAGCCTTCCCCAAGGCTGAGATTCGATTTCCATGGTTAGGGGTGTGGTTTTTGGCAAGAAAATCGCCATGGAAGGAAAGTTTACACTTTCAGCACCTCTGGCGCGCTGGTGGCGCGCACCTAAGCTTTTGTCCGCGCGGAGCACGCGCGACCAGCACGGAGTCGCGACGCCTTTGCCCGCACGGTGGCCGCGCGGCGGCGCGCAGACAGCGCGGGCCGGCCGGTTCGGCGGTCCGCGTGTTCTGTCGGGTCCTCCTCGCTTTCCCCTATCGGTTTTCTACGTGTTAGCTCGATTCCCTGGGTCGTCTCTGTTTCGGAATCTTCTCCTTAAACTTGTTACGAGTCCGGCTTATCGCTCGCAACATTTCCGTGTCCTAATTAGCCTAGTCTAAATTGGTTCCAACACCTCCTATCGTCCTTGTGATCTAATTCGTGATGTATTTTGTAATTTATTTCGTGACTGAACTTAGAAATTAGTTCTAAGCTGCCTACGTACCCTGTGAAGGGATCAAGTCATGACGTAGTTCAAAACAATTTGAATTTGTTTTTCCTCGGGTGTTACAGTAGAATTAGGGTTGATCCATACCACTGACCACTGGACACGTACTCTACTATGCTATTTTCCTTAAAATGCTCACTAGTGTGGCTGTGAGGTGACACTGATGTGAAATGAAGGATTTGATAAATTTCATCCATCATAAACCGCACAGTGTAAACCGAACCTGTACTTGTGAGCACAAAAATACACTTATCTGAAAAATGGCATGCAATTCGATTTGAGGCAATTCGGTCTAAACCGAATTGCCCATGAAAATGGAAGTGCATGGTAAAAATGTTTGCTGAATACTTTATATAAAAATATATATGCAATTCGGTCTAGGCAATTCGGTCTAAACCGAACTGAATTGCCCATGAGACCGAATTACATAGCAAAAATTATCTCATATGGTGCACAAGCAATTCGGTCTATGCAATTCGGTTTAGACCGAATTGCTCCCATAGACCGAATTGACCTTGTACACTATATTGTATGCATTCCATCCCCTCATGCCTTAGTTAATTTCTTTGTTTCATCAATTCGAATTGCCAATTCGGTCTCTAGACCGAATTGACTTGGCAATTCGAATTACCCTCATTTTGGAGTAAATGCCTTGTCCAAATTTGAGTAAGGGAATGACTTCATCAATTCGAATTGTCCAATTCGGTTTAGACCGAATTGCTTCGACAATTCGAATTAGATGATGTTTCATATCTTTACAAGGATTAATTTGGTGAGGTAATACTTCATCCTTCATGCATCCTCAATTCGGTCTATTTTGCACCTTACCTAGTAGACCGAATTGACTTCTTCCCTTTATTTTAAAACTTCAAAAAATATTTTATTTCTTGATTTGTAAGTTGCATGGGTGTATTGGGCTTAGGCCCATTACATCTAAATTTTATCCATTACACATCTCAACCCATTAGTGTCTAAATTATTTTGTGATTAACACTCACAAAGTACCAAAAATATTTTGTTAATGTCATCTTTTCTGTTTATTGTGTGTATGAATGGATAATAATGAATATCACAGATCAATGTTGGCGAAAAGGTCCCTTCACCGGGATAACGATTAGCTCGTCTTATGTGTGTTAATTATTACTCGTTATTTTGCATGGTCTGATTAGTGGTTGGTGGAAGCTACGGTGAAAAGGTCCCTTCAAGGGGATAACGATTAGCCACTCAGCCAACTCCTAATTAGATACAGTTTTCTTTTCTTTATCTTAATTCCAAACCTGAATTTCGAGCTATAGTACTGTTAGATTGTAACACCCCGGATTTGATAACCCAGGCCGGGATGTCACCGCCGCATCTCCCTAGCAAGACACGGCTTCCCGAGCTCGCTAAGGAAATGCAAGGCTTGTGGGTATGTAAAAGATTTAAAACATTTCAAGATTTAGTCCGGAAATTTATAATACTTAATACGATAGTAGTAATCATCATGCGCGAGAAATAAATAGAGAAAGTGCAGCGGAAAGTAAATCACGGCCAACATGGCCAAATCCTCGGGTTTAACAGACCCGGTAAAAAAAACAGTACGATGCAGAATTTAAAATGTCCGTTATGATTTTCCCCCAAGTGCATATGCAATGCGTCACTCGACATACTCTGTAAAAAAAAAAAGGAAAATGACAACGGTTGTCAGTATAAAAATATACTGAGTAAGTTAATCCCTAACTAACAAATAAAAGGGGTTACAAGTGTTCAAACTAAAGATTTCGCTTACCGTACGAGAATTAAAAATACATAATTTATTAGCAGCGGAAAAACATGATAAAAAGGGCTTAATCTTAAAAGCGTAATTTAAAGCATAAATTAGGATGCATAAACTTTAAATACATAATTAAAGACATGATAAATACGATTTAAGCATAATGAAACACTCACACAAGTCTTTTACTTTTCATCACGTAGACTAAGAAGAGGACACCATACCGGGAGATCACTAACGAGGCAATCTCAACATAGGACCACTAACGAGGCAGTCCAAACAATGGGAGACCACTAACGAGGCAGTCTCAAAGATAGTAGGACCACTAACGAGGCGATCCAAAATGATAGTAGGACCACTAACGAGGCGATCCACAAATACAGCGCGCGAGATCACTAACGAGGCAATCTCAGATAGTAAGGAGACCACTAACGAGGCAGTCTCAAAGATAATGATAGTATGAAGATCGGCTCAGCCTAGTGAACGGGATTTTTCGAAAGTTCGTATTTCAAAGTTATCAAATGATCGATATCGCGTTCTCATAGTTCGAGTTTTCTCAAGTTCGAAAAATCCTATTCGAGGCAGTTTACGCCTTTCTTAATTAAAAATTCGTCTTTTCTCCAAAAATTCTGAAACTTTTATAGTAATTCAAAAACACACACACGAACAACTTTCATGTTTTAAGTTTTTGGAAATAAGGTTCCGAAGCGAGTCGAAATTCGAGTTTAATGCAAGGAATAATTTTTGTCTTAAAAACTGCTTTCGTCACAGATTCGTGCAACGCCGATTAAAAATTCATTTCAAAACCAATCGATGTGAAATTTTTACAGTAACTACACAACACGTTAAGGAACAACTTTCATGTTTTAAGAATTTGGAAATAATGAATTCTTGGTACTCAAAAATCGAGTGCAACTCACTGCATACTCGCGGCCCTCAAAACGATTTTAAAGCAGTTTTAAAAACTCGGCCGTTTGACATATCAAATGAACACCAAAATCCGTGAAGTTTTATATGCATAATCTAGACACAATTATCTACAACTTTTGTTTAGGAATGCAAGGTTAAATCATTCGAAAAATGGGTGAAAAACATGCATCAAGTTGAATGAAGAAATCTGTCACAGTTTTAAAACGTTCGGTTTGATACAGAAAGTTTACGGCGGGATTTGGGATAGCAAAACTCAATGTCAACGGCTGAAATTTGGACACAAGATAGATAAAGGTGTTAGGAACAACTTTTATGTTGAAAAATTTTCGGTTTGAATTCCCGAATGTCCAGTTTTAGGCGAGTCTTTAAAATTGGACGAAAATAGGGATTTTGAAAACCGATTTTTGTTACAAGCCTATATCTCGAGATTTAAACAACAAACAACCACGAAAATTTGTGAGTAAGGTTCTAACTTACTTAGAATGATGATAGGGTCGCTGGATTGGGTTTCCGGACGTCCTAGGGTCACGACGAACGGCCAACTTCTCCGATCGCTTTTTGTTCATTTTCCGACGTGAATTCGTAGTAAGGAAAAAGGGTTAGAATATGAGTTTCTGAGATCTATGGACGAATTGAAACTTTGCACAATAGCTTACCAAGAGTCTAGAGGGCAGGGGCTTGTCCCGGTCGTCCCGTCGTCGCCGGAATACTTGCCGGAAAGTGGTGTCGAAGGAGTTTGAACTTGGAGAGGGAATTGAGGGTGGTGGCTTGAATGTTTTCTGAAAACCTAGGGTTTGGGGCGCCCCTAGGATATTCTTAAGCCTTCCCCAAGGCTGAGATTCGATTGCCATGGTTAGGGGTGTGGTTTTTGGCAAGAAAATCACCATGGAAGGAAAGTTTACACTTTCAGCACCTCTGGCGCGCTGGTGGCGCGCACCTAAGCTTTTGTCCGCGCGGAGCACGCGCGACCAGCCTGGAGTCGCGATGCCTTTGCCCGCGCGGTGGCCGCGCGGCGGCGCGCGGAGAGCGCGGGCCGGCCGGACCGGCCGGTTCGGCGGTCCGCGTGTTCCGTCGGGTCTTCCCTCGCTTTCCCCTATCGGTTTTCTACGTGTTAGCTCGATTCCCTGGGTCGTCTCCGTTTCAGAATCTTCTCCTTAAACTTGTTACGAGTCCGGCTTATCGCTCGCAACATTTCCGTGTCCTGATTAGCCTAGTCTAAATTGGTTCCAACACCTCCTATCGTCCTTGTGATCTAATTCGTGATGTATTTTGTGATTTATTTCGTGACTGAACTTAGAAATTAGTTCTAAGCTGCCTACGTACCCTGTGAAGGGATCAAGTCATGACGTAGTTCAAAACAATTTGAATTTGTTTTTCCTCGGGTGTTACATCCTCCCCCCCTTAAGAATACAGTTATGTCCCCAAAACTGTGGTCGGGTCGTCTTGGAAGAGGGCAGGGTAACGTTGCCTCATGTCGGCTTCCAATTCCCAGGTCGCCGTTTCCGTCTCGTGGTTGAACCACAGGACCTTGACCATCTTTACGGTTTTATTCCTTGTCACCATTTCCTTGTAGTCGAGTATTTGCACCGGGGTTTCTTCATAGGTCAAGTCATCATCCAATTCGATTACGTCCGGTTGGAGTACATGCGACGTGTCGGCACATACTTCTTTTAGTTGGGGGTCGTGGAACACGTTATGGTTACGAGCAAACTGTGGTGGGGACGTTAGTTAACACGCGGTTCTCTATTCCCTACGGAATTTCTTATGGTCCCTATGTATTTACGTCCCGGGGGTTTCCTGTAGTCCTGCGAAAGGAGGACGTGAGGCAATTCCGCTGTCCTTGCCCGGAATAATGCCATGTGATGCTCCATGTCGTCGTATTTCTCTGTCAATGTATGCACGGGTTCAGTGAGGAGCGTATAGCAAAAGAGATTGAGCAGAACAGGAAAAATAAAACTCCATCCGGGTCCCGCGCGGTGGCCGCGCGGTGGCGCGCAGAGAGCGCGCGGCTCCCTCTGTTCGAGAAAAGAGGGCTCGCGCTCCGCGCGAGCCACTTCCCCCATTTTCCATTCGAGAACACACCCCCAATTCTCTCTAAATCCGGCGAGTCACCTTCCTGTTTGCTTGATTTCGACTTCAATTTCACCCATCTAGGTACGATTCTACTAAACCCACTTACTAATTTCAACTTTTATGTTTTGAATGACTTGATTTGTGTAGAGATTTAGGAAATTAGGGTTTGTGTACAAAAATTGGGGGTTTATGACCTTTAGGCTTGATTTGTGCAAATTAGCAAGTATATGTGGCAATTATCGTTACTCTTGTTGCCTTGCCTGTGTTTATGTTATAATGTGCTTATGTTTTTGACAAATTCTTGTTGAATTCGAATCCATAGAAAGGCTATGACGTTTGGGTGTTACTGGGGTATGGTTATTGGTTCGTTCCCCTGTTGTTTGGTGCGGTAGGACGCGCTGTGTTGTCAATAGAATGATTGTTTCATTCGGTGGGCAATTTCCGTGTGTTGTTAGTAACTTAGGTTTTGGTTTATTGCGCACATAACGTGTTCGACGAAATGCCACAAAGGGTTTAGGCACTGGTTTGAGAATATCCTTTGTCTAGATTACCTCCTGGTTGGTCCTAGTAAACGGTAGGATTTGTTGTTCTTACGGTACATTCGCGTTGGAAGCGTGTATTGATGCCCTTTACGTGTTTTCGCTTGACTTTTGTGTGGGACTTAGTCTTATAATTGGTATTTGGTAACTTGCAGGATGTTGCTCTTTTTGTGGGTCGTTTTGGCGTCTCTCATGTGTCCTCCGAGGACTAGGAGACGAGTTGCTGATGAGGCTGGCCCCAGTCATGCCGCTCCGGCGATGCCTGATTTCGACGAGAGCGAGTCAGAGGAGGACGAGGAGCAGCGGGGTCCGTGACTCAGGGGTCTTCCGGACGAGGTGCGTCCTCACCGGCACGACAGGTTCCGGTTTAGGACGAAGGCTGCCCAGGACTTTTATTTCGACGAGCTTCGTCGAAACAGGGCTTACGTCCCTGAGAGAGGCATATATCCTCTTCATATGGGCGATGACAGGGTCAGTGCAGTCTTGGAGTATTTGCAGTGGACTGGTCTGGCACGCCACCCCGAGGGCGTCGCCTCCGGTTATTTGGCTATGGAGGTTATTGCCAACATTGGCGGTCTCGGGGAGGGTGACGATCTATCCCGGGTATGGGTCCGTGGTCGCTATCTCGACTTCAGTGCTCGGGCGATCAATGTCTATTTTGGCTTGCCCGACGATGGCGTATTCCGGCCCCAGCCTGAGGGACGTGTTCTTGCTCCTGCGTGGAACACCTTATGCACCATAGTGCCTCCTCAGTTCGAGCACAGTCATGAGCTTCGTTTGACGTCGATGGACTCCCCTTGGCGAGAGCTTGCTCAGCTGTGGTTCGGGCGTGTCCGGCCGATGTCCCGGAGCCACATTGTCCTGGATCACGTCTACGAGACCATTTGCTTCATCGCGCGAGACGGTAGGGTGAATGTAGGGGCTTGCATCGAGGACAACTTGCGGGGTATGCGAAGAGGACGAGGGAGTAGGGTGATTACCCATGTTCACCTCATTTGTGGGTTGTGCGCGGCGCAGGGGATTCGCACTACACCGGAGACAGACCCGTACGACCTAGCACCTGGCCGTTGCTACCGTATCCCGACTTATGCTGAGTGGCGTAGCGCCTTACGTCGTGGGGCTCCCCGTGCTGTACTTCGCCCGTAGCCTGATGACGGCGGCCTGATCCTTGTTGTACCACCGGAGCAACCACCCCCTCCTTCAGTAGTTCCACCTCCTGCTGGGGCACCTCCTGCTGTGGCACCTCAGGGGCAGGAGATGATTCAGATGCTGCAGATGATGCAGGAGATGCGGGTCAGTATGGACGCCGGGTTTGCAGCTGGGCAGGCTCGTTATGACGCCCTCGACGCTAGGTTGGACTTCTATCAGACCCGTATGGACTCGTTTGCTACGAGGCAGGCTCAGCAGCAGGCCACCATGTCCGACATGTACGCCTATGTGCGGCAGATGGACGACTACATGCGCCGGCAGTTCCCGCCTCCCGATCAGTGATGTCTCCTTTTGGTTTCGTGTTTTCGTTTAGGTTTCGCATTTAGACGTACTTTGTTTAGTTTCCTCCTTATGAGGACGTTGCTGTTGCCTGGTGTTTGTGATTTATATTTTCGTTATGTTATTGCTTAGTTAGGTGTTTGACATGTGTTGGTTGTTTGCTGCTGTTTTAGAACCATGGTTTAATTGTTCTGTCCATTTTATGGTTTGAGATGTTCTGGATTTACTATTACCTTCCTATCGTGTCTGCATGTGTGTGGATTGCCCAACAATACCTACGCCGTTGCTTGACTAAACCGCTTGGATAAATTAGCGTGATAAGGTACACGGGATTAGAGTTTATATGTAGAGTATAATATAGTTGCTCTTAAGGGGAAAATTTTTATTGAATGAAGATTAATCTTTTAATAGGTATCAATTTATCAGGGTTTTCTTGTAAAGGTTGTTGGAATTTATTTATTTATTCTTATATGTACATATTTACGTATATGTATATATTTTATTATTATTATTATTTTTTTTTATTTTTATTATTATTATTTTTTTTCTTTTTTTTTCAGTAATCTGTTCGGTTTTTTTTTTTTGTTCAGGGTTGTAGGTTCCCCTCTTTGATTATGATAGTTAAAGAACTAAATAAAATGCATGGAATAAATTTAAATAGGCTTGTATTTTTATTACTCAAGAATTAAATTTGGTTTACAAGCATTCGAAATAGAAATAGCAATAGTGCATCAGTATGGATCCCTAAATCTAGGGTGACTAGGCAGGTATATCCTCGATGGGATCGTCCTCGTCGCTGGATATGTCAATGGGAATGGGTGTCCCCACCGGGCTCGGGCTCGGAGGGAAGATGTCAGCCTCTAGGCCCAGCAGCTCAGCTCCTAAGTGTCCTATTTGCATCATCAGTTCGTTATCCTTGTTTTGGAGTGCAACCACTAGTGTTTGCAGTTCGGCGACTTGGGCCTTGAGTTGGGTTATTTCATGATGGTCAGCTTCCCTAAGATTTCTCAGATAGTCCACGTTACTCTCTAGATGCCCCACTCGAGCTTTGAAGTGATTGACATGCTGTTAGGACTCGAGATATGCGTTGGTCAGTTTCATCATCAGGTTGGTCATGTTCGCGTTCGGTTCAGCCATCTAATGTCAACAAGGGAGGTTAGAGTTAGACATTTTTCAGGCAAAGTTAAGATATGCACAAATTTAAATCTATATACAACATGCAAGTGCAAGTCCCTTCCCCATAAAAATTTAGTTTAAAATAAATTGCTAAAGGTTGGGCCTCTATAGTGGGCCAAAATTTAATATTTCTTTGGCTAAGATTTTGGGCTATGTAAAAAGGATTATAGACTTTTGGGCTAAAAATAATACTAGTAGTCAAAATAAATAGTTTTAAAAGAAATCGCACTTGGGTTTAAAAATAATGGTTTAAAATAATAGTAGTAGCTTTAAAAATTTTCCGGGCTCTGATACCAACTTGTAACATCCCGGATTTGATAACCCAGGCCGGGATGTCACTGCCGCATCTCCCTAGCAAGACACGGTTTCCCGAGCTCGCTAAGGAAATGCAAGGCTTGTGGGTATGTAAAAGATTTAAAACATTTCAAGATTTAGTCCGGAAATTTATAATACTTAATACGATAGTAGTAATCATCATGCGCGAGAAATAAATAGAGAAAGTGCAGCGGAAAGTAAATCACGGCCAACATGGCCAAATCCTCGGGTTTAACAGACCCGGTAAAAAAAAACAGTACGATGCAGAATTCAAAATGTCCGTTATGATTTTCCCCCAAGTGCATATGCAATGCGTCACTCGACATACTCTGTAAAAAAAAAAGGAAAATGACAACGGTTGTCAGTATAAAAATATACTGAGTAAGTTAATCCCTAACTAACAAATAAAAGGGGTTACAAGTGTTTAAACTAAAGATTTCGCTTACCGTACGAGAATTAAAAATACATAATTTATTAGCAGCGGAAAAACATGATAAAAAGGGCTTAATCTTAAAAGCGTAATTTAAAGCATAAATTAAGATGCATAAACTTTAAATACATAATTAAAGACATGATAAATACGATTTAAGCATAATGAAACACTCACACAAGTCTTTTACTTTTCATCTCGTAGACTAAGAAGAGGACACCATACCGGGAGATCACTAACGAGGCAATCTCAACATAGGACCACTAACGAGGCAGTCCAAACAATGGGAGACCACTAACGAGGCAGTCTCAAAGATAGTAGGACCACTAACGAGGCGATCCAAAAAGATAGTAGGACCACTAACGAGGCGATCCACAAATACAGCGCGCGAGATCACTAACGAGGCAATCTCAGATAGTAAGGAGACCACTAACGAGGCAGTCTCAAAGATAATGATAGTATGAAGATCGGCTCATCCTAGTGAACGGGATTTTTCGAAAGTTCGTATTTCAAAGTTATCAAATGATCGAAATCGCGTTTTCATAGTTCGAGTTTTCTCAAGTTCGAAAAATCCTATTCGAGGCAGTTTACGCCTTTCTTAATTAAAAATTCGTCTTTTCTCCAAAAATTCTGAAACTTTTGCAGTAATTTAAAAACACACACACGAACAACTTTCATGTTTTAAGTTTTTGGAAATAGGGTTCCGAAGCGAGTCGAAATTCGAGTTTAATGCAAGGAATAATTTCTGTCTTAAAAACTGCTTTCGTCACAGGTTCGTGCAACGCCGATTAAAAATTCATTTCAAAACCAATCGATGTGAAATTTTTACAGTAACTACACAACACGTTAAGGAACAACTTTCATGTTTTAAGAATTTGGAAATAATGAATTCTTGGTACTCAAAAATCGAGTGCAACTCACTGCATACTCGCGGCCCTCAAAACGATTTTAAAGCAGTTTTAAAAACTCGGCCGTTTGACATATCAAATCAACACCAAAATCCGTGAAATTTTATATGCATAATCTAGACACAATTATCTACAACTTTTGTTTAGGAATGCAAGGTTAAATCATTCGAAAAATGGTGAAAAACATGCATCAAGTTGAATGAAGAAATCTGTCACAGTTTTAAAACGTTCGGTTTGATACAGAAAGTTTACGGCGGGATTTGGGATAGCAAAACTCAATGTCAACGGCTGAAATTTGGACACAAGATAGATAAAGGTGTTAGGAACAACTTTTATGTTGAAAAGTTTTCGGTTTGAATTCCCGAACGTCGAGTTTTAGGCGAGTCTTTAAAATTGGACGAAAATAGGGTTTTTGAAAACCGATTTTTGTTACAAGCCTATATCTCGAGATTTAAACAACAAACAACCACGAAAATTTGTGAGTAAGGTTTTAACTTACTTAGAATGATGATAGGGTCGCTGGATTGGGTTTCCGGACGTCCTAGGGTCACGACGAACGGCCAACTTCTCCGATCGCTTTTTGTTCGTTTTCCGACGTGAATTCGTAGTAAGGAAAAAGGGTTAGAATATGAGTTTCTGAGATCTATGGACGAATTGAAACTTTGCACAATAGCTTACCAAGAGTCTAGAGGGCAGGGGCTTGTCCCGGTCGTCCCGTCGTCGCCGGAATACTTGCCGGAAAGTGGTGTCGAAGGAGTTTGAACTTGGAGAGGGAATTGAGAGTGGTGGCTTGAATGTTTTCTGAAAACCTAGGGTTTGGGGCGCCCCTAGGATATTCTTAAGCCTTCCCCAAGGCTGAGATTCGATTGCCATGGTTAGGGGTGTGGTTTTTGGCAAGAAAATCGCCATGGAAGGAAAGTTTACACTTTCAGCACCTCTGGCGCGCTGGTGGCGCGCACCTAAGCTTTTGTCCGCGCGGAGCACGCGCGACCAGCCTGGAGTCGCGACGCCTTTGCCCGCGCGGTGGCCGCGCGGCGGCGCGCGGACAGCGCGGGGCGGCCGGACCGGCCGGTTCGGCGGTCCGCGTGTTCCGTCGGGTCTTCCCTCGCTTTCCCCTATCGGTTTTCTACGTGTTAGCTCGATTCCCTGGGTCGTCTCCGTTTCGGAATATTCTCCTTAAACTTGTTACGAGTCCGGCTTATCGCTCGCAACATTTCCGTGTCCTGATTAGCCTAGTCTAAATTGGTTCCAACACCTCCTATCGTCCTTGTGATCTAATTCGTGATGTATTTTGTGACTTATTTCGTGACTGAACTTAGAAATTAGTTCTAAGCTGCCTACGTACCCTGTGAAGGGATCAAGTCATGACGTAGTTCAAAACAATTTGAATTTGTTTTTCCTCGGGTGTTACATAGATAGTGTCGATCAACACTGTTATAGCATTACTGTAGTAAGAAAACGTGTAGGTTTTTCCTCACTCATAGACAGTAGGACTCTCGATGATAGCGATCACTGTCATTAAGGGATCCCTACTGTCTAAAAATCATTCCATCTGGAATACTTGGGAACCGGATAGCAGATGTTTGCAGTCCGGATAACCCCAATTATTTATGGCACTCTTTTTAGCCAATTTCTTCTTATCTCAGGCTAATCCATCTTTTTGTATCAAATTCTGTCTAACCCCACCATATATTTTGGGGTATTTTATTTTATTTCTCATATACATGTATGCATGATAGTATTATGTAGATATTGTGGTCTATACTATTTTGGAGATCCTTCTCCTTGGACATAGAAGCCTTGATCTTAATCAGATGTGCATAATAAATTTCCACAAAAAAATCACTTTATAAAATCCGGATCTGAGTAAGGGATAAATTGGCCAGTTATGATTAACTCATATTCTACTGGGGGTTGATTTTGAGAACTTAGAAGCAGAGATTGCGATTAGGTCTCTCCTAGACTAAAAGGATCTGTGTTTTAATTGAGAGTTTAGTACCTGTTTAGGGAATGATTTTCAAATATCTATTGTTTTCTCAAAATTACTGTGTGTTGAAAATCTTATATTAAGTATTGCATTTAATCAGTGTCCACTTGGATTCGGATAAGATGTGATAAATAATACTAGAGGAACAACATATAGCCCTTGGTTAATTTCTAAGGTAGGGTTGAGTATTCTCTCAATTACTGTCTTCTCCCGCCAAAGCCTAGAATTGAGTCTTGAGTGAGTACATTCGGGATAGATCTTCACAGGTCTGTTCCACTCAGATTGTATCTCATAACTAACTGGATGTTATAAGCCATGTGGCTTACTGATGTCTGGGAAGTTCTAAATCTGCATCTGGTCACCAAGACCAGGGGCTCTTTTATACTAACGGAATGAGATAGGTTTTAAGACTTCCGAGTGATAGGTTTTTAAATGCTTTCTTTAATGCTTTCTTTACCGCTTTCTTTAAAATGCTTTCATAGAGGTCGCTCGGGAGAATTAGAGGTTGGCCGCCGGTTGTAAGGTTTAAGAGTTATGGATTAGTTCGGGAATTAATTTGGACTTTGGGTGTGACAAGGGGGACGATAGGAGTACTTGGCATGTCAACTAATGATATGCTAGGTGTTGCTTATCCACGATGGAGGTATAACATACCTCGGCAGGGGCAGTTATTAATCTGTGGTATCTTAGAGGTTGAGGTCTTAAGAGCATGTAAATTCTGATTGTAAGTACCTGTCTGTTAAAGGGAACATAGTCTAGAAAGCATGAGAGTTAGCTAACTGATGAATTATCCCAACCAAAGATCTGTGTAACAAAAATGGAAGTTTAATTGTGTCTCATCTGAATCTTGCCCAATCTTTATTATTTCTTTCCTGTCCCTTCTGTCACATTTTAAATCTGTTTTCATAGAACAACTTTATCCGCTTTCTTAGCATAATTCTTATTGCTTTCTTAGAATAGATTTAATTGCTTTTTAGACTAATTTTACCATGCTTTGTAGAATAATTTACTGCTTTCTAATCTAGTTTAAATTATGTCAAGTAGTTGTTAGAAACCAATGCAAAGCTTGAATCGAGTAACCGAGTGGAAAATCTTAGTAAACGACGTGGACCCTGCTTCTATCGCACATCCTCCAGTGAACGATCCGGTCTTACTATAAATTACTGCAACTTTTGACACCGTGCGCTTTCGGGCCACAGTTTCTTAACACGAGTAATAAAAACGTGACAACCTTAATATATCCTTAAACCCCTTCCATAAATCATAACTCTTTTCATTTAATAAATTCAAACTTGATATTTTAGAAAATACTCATATAGTGGGAGATTGTCAAAAGTTTCATGGCCGTTGCCAGTAATGATTTTCATGGCGCCATTTGAAATCAAAGTTTCACACATGAGTAATAAAAAGTGTCAACCTATAAATATATCCCTAATCCCGAATCCACTTCCATAAATTGGTTTCATTAAATAACATAAAACCGGGATATTACTATTCTTTTCAAAATACTCGTGTGGGAAATTGTCAAAAGTTTCATATGGCCATTGCCGGGGAGGGTGCAGCGCCGTTTATTAAGAGAATTACACTCCTGATTACTCATAGTTAGTTTTGTGTATATATTTCAGAACAAAGAAGTACCCTCAAATCAATTAAACATTTAGAGTACTAAGACTCTAAAATGTGAGGATGTTGATTTGAGGGGAAAATCTAACCCATTGGGTATTTTGTCATGCAGGAATCATGGAGCCACCAAAATTGGTATGAGGAGTTAAATGTGGAAGTGTAGCATTGAGGCTACACTAATTTGCAATTGTAAATTGCAAAACACATGAGACTCACGTGTTTGTCATCTCCACCACCTCCGGACCACGAAGCTCCACCGCTGCTCCATCGCCCATCCACCTCATTACCACCACTGCACCCTCATCACTGGTGAAACAACAAATGGAGCAGCAGATCTTCGGACTACCATTTGCTCACCACCATCGGACAAGCCACGGCCACCATCTCACTTGTCGTCGCCCCTGTTCCGACTGAGCATCTAAACAGGTTCCTGGTTGGATTAGTTCTGTAATTGACCGAAGATTATATCCGGAATTTAAAGAAATTTAAAATCCGGAATAATTTTCACAAACACAGAATTAATCCAACCTAAATTTCTGCAAGTCAAAATCATATATATTTATATACATATATATAAACCTCTTGTCCATATTATATTAAATAATTCGGGTATTAATCAATTAAATCACATTTAGAGTACTAAGACTCTAAATGTGAGGATGTTGATATTTTTAAGAAAATCCGATAACTTATTCTATGTTTGCTTTGCAGGAATTTGTGGGACCACCAAAAAGAAAATAAAGCTTCAAAAACTAGGTTCCCGGTTGGATTAATACTGAATTTAATGGAAATTAGTTTTGGAATTTAAAGAAATTTAAAATTCAGAATAAATGCATAAAATAGCAATATTGATCCAACCTAATTTATGCAAGCATTTAATTATAGATTGATATTTTTGTGTGTAAATATGCATGATCAGTGTTTCTATGTCTAATTTGTAGAAAATGCATAATTTTAGAAAATGTTAAAAAAAATGGAAAAATTTCAAAAAAATTTCTAAGTGTTGCCTTGGTAATTTTACCAATTCGGTCTCCAAGCCAATTCGGTTTATACCAAATTGACCTGAAAAGATCGAATTGATCCTCCAAAGCACACATTCGGTGTTAATTTTGCTAAGTAGCAATTCTGTTTAACCAATTCGGTGTATACCGAATTGATTTTGAAAGACCAAATTGATCTACAAAGGCATTATTTGATTCTTAGTCTCATTTTTGCAAGTGACCAATTCGGTCTACAAGGCAATTCGGTCTATACCGAAATGCCTAAATAAACCGAATTGCCTCACAAAAGCACCCCTTATTTTTCTAAGTTTCCAATTCAGTTACCTCACTCCAATTCGGTCTTATGTCAATTCGGTCTATACCGAATTGATTTTAAACACCGAATTGCTTGTGAGTTGTTTGTGCCTTTCCCTCAATTCAGTCTCCAAGTCAATTCGGTCTATACCGAATTAACCTAGAGACCGAATCCCTCACAAACAATTGGGGATTCATCAATTCGGTCTAGACCAAATTGATTATTCGGTCTCCTTTTAACCGAATTGATCCCTGTCTGTAATACCCCGTAAGAATGCATAAGCATTTATTTCGAAACTCGAATATTTTGTATCCCAAATAAATTCTTTTTGAACTACGTAATGACTTGATCCCTTCACAGGGTACGTAGGCAACTTGGAAATTTCAATTCTGGGTTCAGTCAAACAATAATCAACAATCGAACAATAATTCAATAACACAATATCGCAAATAGTAAACAAAAGAACCCTAACTCTTAGCGCGAGAAAAGCCGAAACACAACTTCGAGGACGAAGTTGATTCTTAAGGGGGGTAGACTGTAATACCCCAGATTTTTATCAAAGTCCAAAGGAATAAAATTTATTCCGATCAATGTCGAAATATATCCGAGAAGAAGAAAATAATTTATCACAATAAATTATTGCTCGGAAATGAAACGCCGATAGATTTAAATTCAAAATGGAATAAAAGAGGGAAAGGAAGCCCGAAGATATTCCATAAATTGAGTCAAGATAATTGGAATTAAATTTAATAAGGAAAAGAATTTTAATTCCAAGAACCCGTGAAGTCGGAAGAAATTTAATGAAACAAGTTATTGCACGGGAATCAAAAGACGACGAATTGGAAGCTGACGAACCCGAGACCGACGGACTTAAGATCTCAAACATGAAATTCATTTGAGTCGAGATAAACTTAAGATAAGAATTTATGATCCGAGAAAGACCCGAAAAATCGAGCCCGAAAACGTAGGAGGATAGAAGTCCGAAAGAGAGGAGAAAAATGCCCGACGGATCGCACGGCCCGGCACGGACCGCAGCCCAGCCGGGGCCGGCGCGCCCTCCGCGCGCTTTTATTCTAAACCGCGCGCCACCACCGCGCCGTGCTGACAGCTGCGGCGTTTGTCGCGTTTTGGCGACTTTCTTGCCATATTCCCTGGCCCCAACGCGGGAATCTTGCTTGATCACGGGGGAGGCTTATTTTGGACGTTATTAATTGTCCCTAACACCCCATTTCAGTCATCAACACCCCAAAGTTTACCCCAAAACTCTCCCAAAACTCTCCCAAAGCCAAACACCCTTCCGGCGGACTTTCCGGCGACTTTCCGGCAACCAAATCCGACCGAGGAAGTGTGTAGATCAATGATTGCAGGCTTTGGATTGTTGGTAAGATGTTAATCAAGTTTCCTTATGATTTTAAGATCATAAACATCATCCTAACTTACGAATCTTCGTATTCAAACACAAATCGGAGCCAAAGGAAGAATAAATCGGGTGGAAGAGATTCGTTCGTGACATCCTGTGGATTCCGGACGACCCCGTGACTTCCTAGACATCATCCCCACTGTAAGTTAACCTTACTATGGTTTTGGGTGACTTAAAATGCAACCAAACATAGAGATTCAACTCAAGAAAATTAATAAAAATCTGTCAACAAGAGAAACCCTCAACGCAGCGTTTTCGTATGAATTTTTCAAACCTCTAAAGCTGCTCAAACAAGAAAACTCAAAACATGAAAACTGTTGCTAAGGCTTAGGTCTAGCTTCTGTAAAAATATCAGAATTTTTCATGTGGTTTTGAAACCTGAAACCGACCCAAAACCGAAGAGCATTAAATCTGGATCTTAGAACTTTGGCAGATTTCACTCTCAATCTTATTAGCCATTTTGACCTTGGATCTAGGCCGATCTAGGATTGGTGTTGAACATGAAAGTTGTAGATCTATGAGTCTTGAATACCTCTGTAAAATTTCATGCATTTTCATTAAGATTTGCTACCCCAAACCGTATCGGACATATTCTGCATTTTTAAGAGTTTTCGAAAGATGACAGATTTCATAACCGATCTTGATGAGCTTATTCCTATCACTTCTAGCCCGAACCAATCCTCAAGATATAAACAAAAGTTGTTGGAAATCAAGTCTAGTATGTGTCTGTAAAATTTCAGAATTTTTGGAGTCCATTTGATATGTCAAAAAGTCAAATCTTTGAAAGGTGTCAAACCTGAATCCTGACAGCATACTATTTGAGTCGAAAACTTGATTTTTGACATGCTTCCCATCGTTTTTCCGAAAAACTTAAAACATGAAAGTTGTTCGTTGGGATGTTTTTGAGATACTGTGAAAATTTCAGATCAATCGCCTAAGAAATGGATTTTTAAACCAAAAAGGCGTAAACTGTGACGCTAAATGATTTCTAAATCAAATAGATTTTGAAATTTCGAAACAAACGGTCGAGACGTTGTAATACGATATATCTATACTTTTGAAAAATCCCGTTACACCAAATAAAAACATTTTCTTTAAAAGAATTCTTTTGAAACATTGGGGATTTGTGACCAAGTTTGATATTATCAATATGATTCATACGGGTTCGATTCCCTATGATGTATTTGAGTTCTTGCGGGTTCGATTCCCCAAGGGCGATCGTATGTTTTCCTGCGGGTTCGATTCCCCAGGACGTGTGTTGATTCCTACGGGTTCGATTCCCTAGGATGTATTGAGTTCTTGCGGGTTCGATTCCCCAAGGGCGATTGTATGTTTTCCTGCGGAAATATTGATTATGAGGATTGCGGTCACAAGAGCCCTGGTGAATGGTGAACTATAAAAGAAACGAAAGATATTGAGAAATGGTTACGTAACGGGAAAATAAGAGATTCAATATTTTTAAGTATCTATGCCTTGCAAATCATTTTACTATGCAAGTTGAATTATGATCACGTGGAAATCCTTATTTTAAATCATGCCATTTATTTATAGTGGATGATTAACTTAAATTGGGTATTACCTACAAGCATCTTTTTTTTAATTAATTAAAGGCTTTGAAACCCCTAACCCATGCTATGTGTTAACTTACTCAGCGCGTTTTTGCTGACCCAAACCATTTATCCTCTTTTTCTTACAGAGTACGAAGAATACGCATCGTCATATGCATACATGGGAACATTTGGGGAATCTCTATTTTAAATCCCTGCATTAATTACAACTTGCATGAACGGGACTGTTTAACCCGTGTTTTGGCCATGTCGGCCCTTATACTTTATTTCCGCTGCACAACTTATATTTCCGCTGCAACTCTGATGTATTATTTTTAAATTATATATGAATGGGCTGTTTGAATGTTTTAAATTCTGAAAAACCATAGCCTTGCATCTCTTTAGTGAGCTCGGAGAAACAGTGTCTTGCTAGGGAGGTGTGGCGGTGGCATCCCGGCCTGGGTTACCAAAACCGGGGTGTTACAATGTGGTATCAGAGCCCAGACTATTTTAAAGCTATTTATTTTAAAGAAAATATCTGATACCAATGTGGTATCAGAGCCCGGATTATTTTGAAGCTATTATATTTTAAAGAGCCCAATTATTATTTTGAAGTTAAAGCCCAAATTTTTAGCCCAAAATTTTTTTTAGAAGCCCAAGAAATTATTTTGGCCCAATAGCCTTGTTTTTATTTAAAGCCCAAATAATTTATTTCTTTCGGCCCAATATAGTGGCTCAAACCTTTTATCCTTATTTTAACCTATCCATGGAATAAATTTATTTTAAAACCCATGGATAAATAAATGAATGCATAAAATTTTTTTTTATTCGGGGGGATTGCATTGCATATATACATAAATATTTACACTAACTCTTTTTATTATCGGTGATAAGAAACACTCCTACCTCAGAACTTGACATGACCTTGACTTAGGAGCGTTTGCTAAAGACTAACTTTGCCTTAGTCCTAGATCTTGATCACATAGAAACTCATCTTCGCGTGCTTCTATAACAGAAAATGGCACCTAGAAGAAAACTGAGAAAGGATCATATGCGATGATACCCGAACATGGTTGTGAATAATACATAGGCAGTTATGGGGACATAACTGTAATCTTAAGGGGGGAGGATGTAATACCCCGTAAGAATGCATAAGCATTTATTTCGAAACTCGAATATTTTGTATCCCAAATAAATTCTTTTTGAACTACGTAATGACTTGATCCCTTCACAGGGTACGTAGGCAACTTGGAAATTTCAATTCTGGGTTCAGTCAAACAATAATCAACAATCGAACAATAATTCAATAACACAATATCGCAAATAGTAAACAAAAGAACCCTAACTCTTAGCGCGAGAAAAGCCGAAACACAACTTCGAGGACGAAGTTGATTCTTAAGGGGGGTAGACTGTAATACCCCAGATTTTTATCAAAGTCCAAAGGAATAAAATTTATTCCGATCAATGTCGAAATATATCCGAAAAGAAGAAAATAATTTATCACAATAAATTATTGCTCGGAAATGAAACGCCGATAGATTTAAATTCAAAATGGAATAAAAGAGGGAAAGGAAGCCCGAAGATATTCCATAAATTGAGTCAAGATAATTGGAATTAAATTTAATAAGGAAAAGAATTTTAATTCCAAGAACCCGTGAAGTCGGAAGAAATTTAATGAAACAAGTTATTGCACGGGAATCAAAAGACGACGAATTGGAAGCTGACGAACCCGAGACCGACGGACTTAAGATCTCAAACATGAAATTCATTTGAGTCGAGATAAACTTAAGATAAGAATTTATGATCCGAGAAAGACCCGAAAAATCGAGCCCGAAAACGTAGGAGGATAGAAGTCCGAAAGAGAGGAGAAAAATGCCCGACAGATCGCACGGCCCGGCACGGACCGCAGCCCAGCCGGGGCCGGCGCGCCCTCCGCGCGCTTTTATGCTAAACCGCGCGCCACCACCGCACCGTGCTGACAGCTGCGGCGTTTGTCGCGTTTTGGCGACTTTCTTGCCATATTCCTTGGCCCCAACGCGGGAATCTTGCTTGATCACGGGGGAGGCTTATTTTGGACGTTATTAGTTGTCCCTAACACCCCATTTCAGTCATCAACACCCCAAAGTTTACCCCAAAACTCTCCCAAAACTCTCCCAAAGCCAAACACCCTTCCGGCGGACTTTCCGGCGACTTTCCGGCAACCAAATCCGACCGAGGAAGTGTGTAGATCAAGGATTGCAGGCTTTGGATTGTTGGTAAGATGTTAATCAAGTTTCCTTATGATTTTAAGATCATAAACATCATCCTAACTTACGAATCTTCGTATTCAAACACAAATCGGAGCCAAAGGAAGAATAAATCGGGTGGAAGAGATTCGTTCGTGACATCCCGTGGATTCCGGACGACCCCGTGACTTCCTAGACATCATCCCCACTGTAAGTTAACCTTTCTATGGTTTTGGGTGACTTAAAATGCAACCAAACATAGAGATTCAACTCAAGAAAATTAATAAAAATCTGTCAACAAGAGAAACCCTCAACGCAGCGTTTTCGTATGAATTTTTCAAACCTATAAAGCTGCTCAAACAAGAAAACTCAAAACATGAAAAGTGTTGCTAAGGCTTAGGTCTAGCTTCTGTAAAAATATTGGAATTTTTCATGTGGTTTTGAAACCTGAAACCGACCCAAAACCAAAGAGCATTAAATCTGGATTTTAGAACTTTGGCAGATTTCACTCTCAATCTTTTTAGCCATTTTGACCTTGGATCTAGGCCGATCTAGGATTGGTGTTGAACATGAAAGTTGTAGATCTATGAGTCTTGAATACCTCTGTAAAATTTCATGCATTTTCATTAAGATTTGCTACCCCAAACCGTATCGGACATATTCTGCATTTTTAAGAGTTTTCGAAAGATGACAGATTTCATAACCGATCTTGATGAGCTTATTCCTATCACTTCTAGCCCGAACCAATCCTCATGATATAAACAAAAGTTGTTGGAAATCAAGTCTAGTATGTGTCTGTAAAATTTCAGAATTTTTGGAGTCCATTTGATATGTCAAAAAGTCAAATCTTTGAAAGGTGTCAAACCTGAATCCTGACAGCATACTATTTGAGTCGAAAACTTGATTTTTGACATGCTTCCCATCGTTTTTCCGAAAAACTTAAAACACGAAAGTTGTTCGTTGGGATGTTTTTGATATACTGTGAAAATGTCAGATCAATCGCCTAAGAAATGAATTTTTAAACCAAAAAGGCGTAAACTGTGACGCCAAATGATTTCTAAATCAAATAGATTTTGAAATTTCGAAACAAACGGTCGAGACGTTGTAATACGATATATCTATACTTTTGAAAAATCCCGTTACACCAAATAAAAACATTTTCTTTAAAAGAATTCTTTTGAAACATTGGGGATTTGTGACCAAGTTTGATATTATCAATATGATTCATACGGGTTCGATTCCCTATGATGTATTTGAGTTCTTGCGGGTTCGATTCCCCAAGGGCGATCGTATGTTTTCCTGCGGGTTCAATTCCCCAGGACGTGTGTTGATTCCTACGGGTTCGATTTCCCTAGGATGTATTGAGTTCTTGCGGGTTCGATTCCCCAAGGGCGATTGTATGTTTTCCTGCGGAAATATTGATTATGAGGATTGCGGTCACAAGAGCCCTGGTGAATGGTGAACTATAAAAGAAACGAAAGATATTGAGAAATGGTTACGTAACGGGAAAATAAGAGATCCAATATTTTTAAGTATCTATGCCTTGCAAATCATTTTACTATGCAAGTTGAATTATGATCACGTGGAAATCCTTATTTTAAATCATGCCATTTATTTATAGTGGATGATTAACTTAAATTGGGTATTACCTACAAGCATCTTTTTTATTTAATTTAATTAAAGGCTTTGAAACCCCTAACCCATGCTATGTGTTAACTTACTCAGCGCGTTTTTGCTGACCCAAACCATTTATCCTCTTTTTCTTACAGAGTACGAAGAATACGCATCGTCATATGCATAAATGGGAACATTTGGGGAATCTCTATTTTAAATCCCTGCATTAATTACAACTTGCATGAACGAGACTGTTTAACCCGTGTTTTGGCCATGTCGGCCCTTATACTTTATTTCCGCTGCACAACTTATATTTCCGCTGCAACTCTGATGTATTATTTTTAAATTATATATGAATGGGTTGTTTGAATGTTTTAAATTCTGAAAAACCATAGCCTTGCATCTCTTTAGTGAGCTCGGAGAAACCGTGTCTTGCTAGGGAGGTGTGGCGGTGGCATCCCGGCCTGGGTTACCAAAACCAGGGTGTTACACTGTCCCACAACCCTATTTATACTTTTTTTTCCTCCCTCCCTCCTCTTCTATTTTTCTTTGATTTCAATAATCTGCTTAAGTATGAATCGATTTATTCACATTTCGAGCAAGGCTCAAAATGTGAGGATGTTGATTCTTCACTTAAATATTTCAAAAAATAAATAAATAAATAAAAAATAAATAAATAAAAATAAAAAAATATTTTGCTTATTATTATTATTATATGTTTGTATTATTATATATTTGCACCCAGCATGAAGCATGCATGAATCTGTCAGTTTAAATTCACATATGAGATCTTGGTTTATGATTAAATTTTCAAACTTTTAAATTGGGATAATATAATTGAAGACGTGCATGATTATAAATTTTTGAGGGTTTGAGCTATAAAAATTTAATGATATAATCATCTTGTTGGGTAATGAATTTTCATGTTGAGAATTTAATTGAATAGAGTGTGAGAATTTTACAAAGATTAAATTTAAGAATATTGTATGACACGAATCAATCCAACCTTGTGAGATTTGAGCCATGAGTCACTTTTACTCACTCTTTTCTTTGTTGTGTGAAAATCATTTTGATTAAAGGACACTAGAACTTGCGATTGAGACCGATTCAAAACCATGCCATATTCCAAAAATCGAGCATATGATCGAGGCACTTAGAAAACCCAAAATTTTTGGCCTTCTTTTGAATTCCAACCCAAAAATATTTTCCCTTTAGGATTAACCACTTTGAGCCTTTAAGCCTAATTTTTCTTTGAAGCCCTCTATTTTTTTCCTAGCCTTATAAAAGGACCAAGAAAATCAAACTCAAGTGTACAAGAATCAATTCTATTAAGGCATTAAATTTTTTATCATCAAGAAAATACTAATCGGTATCCAAAAACCGATTCAAAAAAAAAGAAGAAAAAGAAAAGAAAGAAAAAAAAAGAAAAAAAATGTTGAGTTCTATTTAACAAGAATAAATTGTAATTGACAAAGCAAATTAGACATAGTCTAATGTCATGCAATAGAAAAGAAAAACAAAAGAAAGAAAGAAACATTGATGATCATAAATTTTAAATAAAATATGCCAAGTTAGGATAGAATGGATTCATGTCACTTCTTAGCCCAATAATTCCCTTCCTTACCAAAGGTTACAACCGTATGCCCCATTATAACCCTTGAATAAGACCTCATGATCTCGATTTGAAGAAATGAGCCGGTGGCGAGTTGGTCCAATCGCAAGCTTATGGGATAATTTAATTAAACTTGATTATGAGCGATTATGATAAAACCTCAAATTTGAGAGTGAGTGAAATTTCCGCTTCTACTACATGTGAGGCTCTGCTTTTAATTTATATTCATGTCATACTTTAATTCTAGAATTAAATCAATGATTATTTCTAAACATGATATTCATGAAGAATTATCAATAATGACTGGTTTGTATGCCTAATTAAGTGAGAAATATCATTTTATTAAACACTGCAATCAAGAGAATTTATGTAATACCCCAGATTTTTATCATCGTCCAAAGGAATAAAATTTATTCCGATCAATGTCAAAATATCTCCGAGAAGAAGAAAATAATTTATCACAATAAATTATTGCTCGGATATGAAACGCCGATAGATTCAAATTCAAAATGGAATAAAAGAGGGAAAGGAAGCCCGAAGACATTCCATGAATTGAGTCAAAATAATTGGAATTAAATTCAAGAAGGAAAAGAATTTTAATTCCAAGAACCCGTGAAGTCGGAAGAAATTTAATGATACAAGTTATCGCACGAGAGTCAAAAGACGACAAATTGGAAGCCGACGAACCCGAGACCGACGGACTTAAGATTTTAACATTAAATTCATTTGAGTCGAGATAAACTTAAGATAAGAATTTATTACCCGAGAGTGACCCGAAAAATCGAGCCCGAAAACGTAGGAGGACAGAAGTCCGAAAGAGAGGAGGAAAAGCACGACGGATCGCACGACCCCGCCCGGACCGAAGTCCAGGCGTGGTTGGCGCGCACCCGGCGCGGGGTTTAGCCAAAAACCGCGCCAACCCCGCGCCGTCCTGACAGCAGCGACGTTTTGTCGCGTTTTGGCGACTTTCTCGCCAATTTTCGGGGCCCAAGGTTGGGAATCTGATCTATCACGGGGGAGGCATATTTTGGACGATATGTAATGATTCCCAGCCCCATTATCATCCATCTACTTCATCTTTTCATCCCAAAAACTCCCCCAAACTCTCCCAAAGCCAAACACCCTTCCGGCGGACTTTCCGGCGACTTTCCGGCAACCAAATCCGACCGAGGAAGTGTGTAGATCAAGGATTGCAGGCTTTGGATTGTTGGTAAGATGTTAATCAAGTTTCCATATGGTTTTAAGATCATAACCATCATCCTAACTTATGAATCTTCGTATTCAAACACAAATCGGAGCCAAGGGAAGAATAAATCGGGTGGAAGAGATTCGTTCGTGACATCCCGTGGATTCCGGACGACCCCGTGACTTCCTAGACATCATCCCCACTGTAAGTTAACCTTACTATGGTTTTGGGTGACTTAAAATGCAACCAAACATAGAGATTCAACTCAAGGAAATTAACAAAAATCTGTCAACAAGAGAAACCCTCAACGCAGCGTTTTTGTATGAATTTTTCGAACCTCTAAAGCTGCTCAAACAACAAAACTCAAAACATGAAAAGTGTTCCTAAGACTTTGGTCTAGCCTCTGTAAAAATTTTAGAATTTTTCATGTTGTTTTGAAACCTGAAACCGACCCAAAACCGAAGAGTATCAAATCTGGATCTTAGAATCCTTGACAGAATTTTCGTTCGAACTTGTTGGTTATTTTTACCTTAGATCTAGACCGATCTAGGATTGGAGTTGAACATAAGAATTGTAGATCTATGAGTTTGGAATATTACTGTAAGTTTTTAGAATTTTTCATTGAGATTTGAACCTCCAAACTCGAGCCGATCCGATCTGCGTTAGAACCGATGTCAAGAACCTTGACAGATTTCTTAACCGAACTTGATGAGCATATTTCTATTACTTCGAGTGTTCAAATGTAATACCCCGAATTTTTATCAACGTCCAAGGGAATAAAATTTATTCCGATCAATGTCGAAATATATCCGAGAAGAAGAAAATAATTTATCACAATAAATTATTGCTCGGATATGAAACGCCGATAGATTTAAATTCAAAATGGAATAAAAGAGGGAAAGGAAGCCCGAAGACATTCCATGAATTGAGTAAAAATAATTGGAGTTAAGTTTATGAAGGAAAAGAATTTTAGTTCCAAGAACCCGTGAAGTTAGAAAAAATTTAATGATACAAGTCATTGCACGGGAATCAAAAGACGACGAATTGGAAGTCGACGAACCCGAGACCGACGGACTTAAGATCTCAAACATGAAACTCATTTGAGTCGAGATAAACTTAAGATAAGAATTTATGATCCAAGAATGACCCGAAAAATCAAGCCCGAAAACGTAGGAGGACAGAAGTCCGAAAGAGAGGAGGAAAAGCACGACGGATCGCACGACCCCGCCCGGACCGAAGTCCAGGCGAGAGTGGCGCGCACCCGGCGCGGGTTTTGGCTAAAAACCGCCCCAACCCCGCGCCGCCATGACAGCATCAGCGTTTGTCGCGTTTTGGCGACTTTCTTGCCATATTCCTTGGCCCCAACGCGGGAATCTTGCTTGATCACGGGGGAGGCATGTTTTGGACGTTATTAGGTGTCCCTAACACCTCATTTCAGTCATCAACACCCCAAGGTTTCATCCAAAACTCTCCCAAAACTCTCCCAAAGCCAAACACCCTTCCGACGAACTTCCGGCGACTTTCCGACGAGTTTCCGGCAACCAAATCCAACCAAGGAAGTGTGTAGATCAAGGATTGCAAGCTTTGGATTGTTGGTAAGATGTTAATCAAGTTTCCATATGGTTTTAAGATCATAAACATCATCCTAACTTACGAATCTTCGTATTCAAACACAAATCGGAGCCAAGGGAAGAATAAATCGGGTGGAAGAGATTCGTTCGTGACATCCCGTGGATTCCGGACGACCCCGTGACTTCCTAGACATCATCCCCACTGTAAGTTAACCTTACTATGGTTTTGGGTGACTTAAAATGCAACCAAACATTGAGATTCAACTCAAGAAAATTAATAAAAATCTGTCAACAAGAGAAACCCTCAACGCAGCGTTTTCGTATGAATTTTTCGAACCTCTAAAGTTGCTCAAACAACAAAACTCAAAACATGAAAAGTGTTCCTAAGACTTTGATCTAGCTTCTGTAAAAATTTCATAATTTTTCATATTGTTTTGAAACCTGAAACCAACCCAAAACCGAAGAGTATCAAATCTGGATCTTAGAATCCTTGACAGAATTTTCGTTCGAACTTGTTGGTTATTTTTACCTTAGATCTAGACCGATCTAGGATTGGAGTTGAACATAAGAATTGTAGATCTATGAGTTTGGAACATTACTGTAAGTTTTTAGAATTTTTCATTGAGATTTGAACCTCCAAACTCGAGCCGATCCAATCTGCGTTAGAACGAATGTCAAGAACCTTGACAGATTTCTTAACCGAACTTGATGAGCATATTTCTATTACTTCGAGTGTTCAAATCTGAAAACTCAAAACTAAGATTTTGATCCAAAGATCATAAGCTATATTGTGTAAAAATTTCAGAAATTTTCATCAAGTTTTGATACCCCAAAACGTGTCGGACATATTCTGCGTTTTTAGGAATTGTCAAAGGATGACAGATTTCATAACCGAACTTGAGGAGCTTATTCCTATCATTTCTAGTCCGAATCAATCTTCATGATCTAAACAAAAGTTGTTGGAAATCATGTCTAGTATGTCTCTGTAAAATTTCAGAATTTTTGGAGTCCATTTGATATGATAAAAAGTCGAATCTTTTAATGTTGTCAAACCTGAATCCTGACAGCTTTTTGATTCTGTACAAAACTCGATTTTTGACATGCTTCCCATCGTTTTTCCGAAAAACTTAAAACACGAAAGTTGTTCGTTGGGATGTTTTTGAGATACTGTACAAATTTCAGATCAATCGCCTAAGAAATGGATTTTTAAACCAAAAAGGCGCAAACTGTGACGCCAAATGATTTTTAAATCAAAGAGATTTTGAAATTTCTAAACAAATGGGCGAGACGTTGAAATACGATATATCTATACTTTTGAAAAATCCCGTTACACCAAATAAAAACATTTTCTTTAAAAGAATTCTTTTGAAACATTGGGGACTTGTGACCAAGTTTGATATTATCAATATGATTCATGCGGGTTTGATTCCCTATGATGTATTTGAGTTCTTGCGGGTTAGATTCCCCAAGGGCGATCGTATGTTTTCCTACGGGTTTGATTCCCTAGGATGTATTGAGTTCTTGCGGGTTAGATTCCCCAAGAGCGATTGAATGTTTTCCTGCGGAAATATTGATTATGAGGATTGCGGTCACAAGAGCCCTGGTGAATGGTGAACTATAAAAGAAACGAAAAATATTTTGAGAAATGATACTTTTGAAATTGGCTGAGGCCGCCGGATCACCGGCTAAATGATACTTTTGAAATTGGCTGAGGCCGCCGGATCACCGGCTAAATGATATATTGTTGAGATGATGGCGTAACGGGAAATATATTAAAAAGCTTAGATTTTATGAAATTGGCTGCGGCCGCCGGATTGCCGGCTAAATTAAATATTGTTGAAATGTTTTTATTAAATTTAATTAAAGGCTTTGAAACCCCTAACCCATGCTATGTGTTAACTTACTCAGCGCGTTTTTGCTGACCCAAACCATATATCTCCTTTTTCTTACAGAGTACGAAGAATATGCATCGTCATATGCATACATGGGAACATTAGGGGAAATCTTTATTTTAAATCCCTGCATTTAATTACGACTTGCATGAACGGGCCTGTTTAACCCGTGTTTTGGCCATGTTGGCCCTATATTTAAATTCCGCTGCACTATATATGTAAATATTATTTTCCGCTGCAACTCTGATGTATTATTTTATGAATGGGCTGTTTGAATATTTTTAATTCTGAAAAACCATAGCCTTGCATCTCTTTAGTGAGCTCGGAGAAACCGTGTCTTGCTAGGGAGGTGTGGCGGTGGCATCCCGGCCTGGGTTACCAAAACCGGGGTGTTACATCAAACCTGAAAACTCAAAACTAAGATTTTGATCCAAAGATCATAAGCTATATTGTGTAAAAATTTCAGAGATTTTCATCAAGTTTTGATACCCCAAATCGTATCGGACATATTCTGCGTTTTAAGAATTTTCAAAGGATGACAGATTTCATAACCGATCTTGAGGAGCTTATTCCTATCATTTCTAGTCCGAACCAATCTTTGTGATCTAAACAAAAGTTGTTGGAAATCATGTCTAGTATGTCTCTGTAAAATTTCAGAAGTTTTGGAGTCCATTTGATATGTCAAAAAGTCAAATCTTTGAAAGGTGTCAAACCTGAATCCTGACAGCATACTATTTGAGTCGAAAACTCGATTTTTGACATGCTTCCCATCGTTTTTCCGAAAAACTTAAAACACGAAATTTGTTCGTTGGGATGTTTTTGAGCTACTGTACAAATTTCAGAACAATCGCCTAAGAAATGGATTTTTAAACCAAAAAGGCGCAAACTGTGACGCCAAATGATTTTTAAATCAAAGAGATTTTGAAATTTCTAAACAAATGGGCGAGACGTTGAAATACGATATATCTATACTTTTGAAAAATCCCGTTACACCAAATAAAAACATTTTCTTTAAAAGAATTCTTTTGAAACATTGGGGATTTGTGACCAAGTTTGATATTATCAATATGGGCCAGACGGCTTGTGGACATAAGAGCCCAAGCGAACGGCTAGTGGACATAAGAGCCCTAGCGAATGGTCGACCAAACGGCTTGTGGACATAAGAGCCCAAGCGAACGGCTAGTGGACATAAGAGCCCTGGCGAATGGTTATTTATAAATATTGATTATGAGGATTGCGGTCACAAGAGCCCTGGTGAATGGTGAACTATAAAAGAAACGAAAAATATTTTGAGAAATGATACTATTGATATTGGCTGCGGCCGCCGGATCACCGGCTAAATGATACTTTTGAAATTGGCTGAGGCCGCCGGATCACCGGCTAAATGATACTTTTGATAGTGGCTGCGGCCGCCGGATCACCGGCTAAATGATATATTGTTGAGATGATGGCGTAACGGGAAGTATATTAAAAAGCTTAGATTTTATGAAATTGGCTGCGGCCGCCGGATTGCCGGCTAAATTAAATATTGTTGAAATGTTTTTATTAAATTTAATTAAAGGCTTTGAAACCCCTAACCCATGCTATGTGTTAACTTACTCAGCGCGTTTTTGCTGACCCAAACCATATATCTCCTTTTTCTTACAGAGTACGAAGAATATGCATCGTCATATGCATACATGGGAACATTAGGGGAAATCTTTATTTTAAATCCCTGCATTTAATTACGACTTGCATGAACGGGCCTGTTTAACCCGTGTTTTGGCCATGTTGGCCCTATATTTAAATTCCGCTGCAACTTTGATGTATTATCTTTAAATTATATATGAATGGGCTGTTTGAATATTTTAAATTCTGAAAAACCATAGCCTTGCATCTCTTTAGTGAGCTCGGAGAAACCGTGTCTTGCTAGGGAGGTGTGGCGGTGGCATCCCGGCCTGGGTTACCAAAACCGGGGTGTTACAGAGTGGTATCAGAGCCCAGACTATTTTAAAGCTATTTATTTTAAAGAAAATATCTGATACCAAAGTTGGTATCAGAGCCCAGACTATTTTAAAGCTATTTATTTTATAGAAAATATCTGATACAATGTGGTATCAGAGACCGGATTATTTTGAAGCTATTATCTTTTAAAGAGCCCAATTATTATTTTGAAGTTAAAGCCCAAATTTTTAGCCCAAATTTTTTTTGAAGCCCAAGAAATTATTTTGGCCCAATAGCCTTGTTTTTATTTAAAGCCCAAATAATTTATTTCATTCGGCCCAATATAGTGGCCCAAACCTTTTATCCTTATTTTAACCTATCCATGGAATAAATTTATTTTTTTAAAACCCATGGATAAATAAAGGCATGCATAAAATTTTTTTTTTGGGGGGATCACATATCCATATGCATACATGAATACACTAACCCTTTTTATGTGAATTATCGGTAATAAGAAACACTCCTACCTTAGAACTCGACATGACCTTGACTTAGGAGCGCTTGCTAAAGACTAACTTTGCCTTAGTCCTAGATCTTGATCAGTTAGAAACTCATCTTCGCGTGCTTCTAAAATGACACCTAGAAGAATACTGAGGAAGGATCATATGCGATGATACCCGAACCTGGTTGTGAATAATACATAGGCAGTTATGGGGACATAACTGTAATCTTAAGGGGGGGAGGATGTAATACCCCGTAAGAATGCATAAGCATTTACTTTTGAAATCCGGATAGTTTGTATCCCAAGTAAACAAAAAGACCATAACTCTTAGCGCGAGAAAAGCCGAAACACAACTTCGAGGACGAAGTTGATTCTTAAGGGGGGTAGACTGTAATACCCCAGATTTTTATCATCGTCCAAAGGAATAAAATTTATTCCGATCAATGTCAAAATATCTCCGAGAAGAAGAAAATAATTTATCACAATAAATTATTGCTCGGATATGAAACGCCGATAGATTCAAATTCAAAATGGAATAAAAGAGGGAAATGAAGCCCGAAGACATTCCATGAATTGAGTCAAAATAATTGGAATTAAATTCAAGAAGGAAAAGAATTTTAATTCCAAGAACCCGTGAAGTCGGAAGAAATTTAATGATACAAGTTATCGCACGAGAGTCAAAAGACGACAAATTGGAAGCCGACGAACCCGAGACCGACGGACTTAAGATTTTAACATTAAATTCATTTGAGTCGAGATAAACTTAAGATAAGAATTTATTACCCGAGAGTGACCCGAAAAATCGAGCCCGAAAACGTAGGAGGACAGAAGTCCGAAAGAGAGGAGGAAAAGCACGACGGATCGCACGACCCCGCCCGGACCGAAGTCCAGGCGTGGTTGGCGCGCACCCGGCGCGGGGTTTAGCCAAAAACCGCGCCAACCCCGCGCCGTCCTGACAGCAGCGACGTTTTGTCGCGTTTTGGCGACTTTCTCGCCAATTTTCGGGGCCCAAGGTTGGGAATCTGATCTATCACGGGGGAGGCATATTTTGGACGATATGTAATGATTCCCAGCCCCATTATCATCCATCTACTTCATCTTTTCATCCCAAAAACTCCCCCAAACTCTCCCAAAGCCAAACACCCTTCCGGCGTACTTTCCGGCGACTTTCCGGCAACCAAATCCGACCGAGGAAGTGTGTAGATCAAGGATTGCAGGCTTTGGATTGTTGGTAAGATGTTAATCAAGTTTCCATATGGTTTTAAGATCATAACCATCATCCTAACTTATGAATCTTCGTATTCAAACACAAATCGGAGCCAAGGGAAGAATAAATCGGGTGGAAGAGATTCGTTCGTGACATCCCGTGGATTCCGGACGACCCCGTGACTTCCTAGACATCATCCCCACTGTAAGTTAACCTTACTATGGTTTTGGGTGACTTAAAATGCAACCAAACATAGAGATTCAACTCAAGGAAATTAACAAAAATCTGTCAACAAGAGAAACCCTCAACGCAGCGTTTTCGTATGAATTTTTCGAACCTCTAAAGCTGCTCAAACAACAAAACTCAAAACATGAAAAGTGTTCCTAAGACTTTGGTCTAGCCTCTGTAAAAATTTTAGAATTTTTCATGTTGTTTTGAAACCTGAAACCGACCCAAAACCGAAGAGTATCAAATCTGGATCTTAGAATCCTTGACAGAATTTTCGTTCGAACTTGTTGGTTATTTTTACCTTAGATCTAGACCGATCTAGGATTGGAGTTGAACATAAGAATTGTAGATCTATGAGTTTGGAATATTACTGTAAGTTTTTAGAATTTTTCATTGAGATTTGAACCTCCAAACTCGAGCCGATCCGATCTGCGTTAGAACCGATGTCAAGAACCTTGACAGATTTCTTAACCGAACTTGATGAGCATATTTCTATTACTTCGAGTGTTCAAACCTGAAAACTCAAAACTAAGATTTTGATCCAAAGATCATAAGCTATATTGTGTAAAAATTTCAGAGATTTTCATCAAGTTTTGATACCCCAAATCGTATCGAACATATTCTGCGTTTTAAGAATTTTCAAAGGATGACAGATTTCATAACCGATCTTGAGGAGCTTATTCCTATCATTTCTAGTCCGAACCAATCTTTGTGATCTAAACAAAAGTTGTTGGAAATCATGTCTAGTATGTCTCTGTAAAATTTCAGAATTTTTGGAGTCCATTTGATATGTCAAAAAGTCAAATCTTTGAAAGGTGTCAAACCTGAATCCTGACAGCATACTATTTGAGTCGAAAACTCGATTTTTGACATGCTTCCCATCGTTTTTCCGAAAAACTTAAAACACGAAATTTGTTCGTTGGGATGTTTTTGAGCTACTGTACAAATTTCAGAACAATCGCCTAAGAAATGGATTTTTAAACCAAAAAGGCGCAAACTGTGACGCCAAATGATTTTTAAATCAAAGAGATTTTGAAATTTCTAAACAAATGGGCGAGACGTTGAAATACGATATATCTATACTTTTGAAAAATCCCGTTATACCAAATAAAAACATTTTCTTTAAAAGAATTCTTTTGAAACATTGGGGATTTGTGACCAAGTTTGATATTATCAATATGGGCCAGACGGCTTGTGGACATAAGAGCCCAAGCGAACGGCTAGTGGACATAAGAGCCCTAGCGAATGGTCGACCAAACGGTTTGTGGACATAAGAGCCCAAGCGAACGGCTAGTGGACATAAGAGCCCTGGCGAATGATTATTTATAAATATTGATTATGAGGATTGCGGTCACAAGAGCCCTGGTGAATGGTGAACTATAAAAGAAACGAAAAATATTTTGAGAAATGATACTATTGATATTGGCTGCGGCCGCCGGATCACCGGCTAAATGATACTTTTGAAATTGGCTGAGGCCGCCGGATCACCGGCTAAATGATACTTTTGATAGTGGCTGCGGCCGCCGGATCACCGGCTAAATGATATATTGTTGAGATGATGGCGTAACGGGAAGTATATTAAAAAGCTTAGATTTTATGAAATTGGCTGCGGCCGCCGGATTGCCGGCTAAATTAAATATTGTTGAAATGTTTTTATTAAATTTAATTAAAGGCTTTGAAACCCCTAACCCATGCTATGTGTTAACTTACTCAGCGCGTTTTTGCTGACCCAAACCATATATCTCCTTTTTCTTACAGAGTACGAAGAATATGCATCGTCATATGCATACATGGGAACATTAGGGGAAATCTTTATTTTAAATCCCTGCATTTAATTACGACTTGCATGAACGGGCCTGTTTAACCCGTGTTTTGGCCATGTTGGCCCTATATTTAAATTCCGCTGCAACTTTGATGTATTATCTTTAAATTATATATGAATGGGCTGTTTGAATATTTTAAATTCTGAAAAACCATAGCCTTGCATCTCTTTAGTGAGCTCGGAGAAACCGTGTCTTGCTAGGGAGGTGTGGCGGTGGCATCCCGGCCTGGGTTACCAAAACCGGGGTGTTACAATTTAATACTTGTAGTTTTTGATTGTCTTATCCCAATATAAAAAGAATGAAAATTTTGAAGCCACGCAAATAGATTGAATATGCAGAGTCTATGTTCTTAGGAACACTGACTCAGACTGCTCGGGGACAATCAGTATTAAAAGTGAGGATGTTGATAATGGCCAAAATTGACCATTATTTTCAATCTATTTCCGTGTCTAGACATGGGCATTTGATCGCATTCCGGTCTTATTTAAATAAGAAAGCTGTTGAATTTAACGGATATATGCAAGTTTGTATAAATAATAAACTGGTATTGAAAAATACAAAAATATTGTTATTTTATTAAATTTGTGTCAAGAAAATCCAAAAACAAGATAAAATATTAAAAATCCCTTTCTTGATGTAATTTGAGAATTATGGTTTGGTGGTATCTGTTCGGTGGAACACGGGTCTATTAAATGGAACACAAGCCATATAATCAATTGGATGAAGAAATATCGGTGTGTATTTTATATACTTATATTTTCATTTTCTTATCACTATATATATAATTTTTTTTTTAAAAAAAAAAAAAAAAGAAGAAACACGAAACGAAAAAACAAAAAGAGAATCAAAATTGGAAGTGAAATAATCAAAATTAATGAAACTAATTGCTAATTACAGGTGGGGCCCACAGTTTTTTTCCCCAAATTGGTTGTCTTTCCCAACGAGCTCCATCTTCATTTGCAGACTCCATCACCGTCCGACCAAGCAGCGACTCCGGCAGCCCCGTCATTCTCATCTCCACCCCAACAACAAATTGCTCCGATCACCTCCTCTTGTATCCCGGCCAATCAATTTCAGAACACCCTCAATCCATGTCGTCTGCCCAAAATCTCAAATTGGGGACTAAGAAATCTCCACTCCGGCAGCCCCAAACTCCGCCGCTGCAACACCACCTTCCTCACCAGTCTCACACCGGTGCTCCGATTTCTGCCCCAAAAATTCCAATTTCGAAATTGGAATTGCAGCAGCACCGCCGCCACCACTTCCAGTTTCCGACACCCCCGCCATTCCCGCAGCTACAATCCCGACGAGACCCTCCTTCTCCACCACCATCCAGTCACTACCACCACCGAGCTCACCTCTATCTCCTTCAACACTCAGCCGCTGCTCCCATTTTCTAGTTCATCGCCGCCTCCGATGCCCAGCCCCCATTCCGGCCAAGACGAAGCCGCCCACCGTCCCCGACAAGAGCCTCGATTTCAGATCCCGTCGCCACCACCATCATTCTCCGACGAGCTCTCACCCCCCTCCAAACAAGCAGATAAGTCACCACCACCACCGAGCTCCGTCGCTGCCTCCAGCTTCCTCCGGCCATCGCTTCCAAGACGTCTCAACGGGCAGTGCAATCTCCGGCCATTCCCAGGTTTCAGTTTCAGACCAAGAAAGAAATGGAAAACAGGAAGCAAGAAAAATTTGGGAAGAAGAAGGAAAGAAAATGGAGAGAAGAAAAAAAAGAAAGAGAAAAGAAGAGAAGAGAATGTAATTCGGTCTATTGATTCGGTGAGAATAAATTCGGTCTAAACCGAATTGAGAGTGAAGAGACCGAATTGAATTAAGGAGACCGAATTAAAAGAAAGAAGAGAAAAATATTAGTATGGTTACTCAATTCGGTCTAAATGGTGCAATTCGGTCTAGACCGAATTGACCGAATTGATAGAAGACCGAATTGATAAGAGACCGAATTGATTTTAAAATCGGGGAAAGTGGAGTGGGGCCCGCGCATAGTTGGAATAAGTCCTAGGACCGGAGGTCCCGAAGGCATGGAATTTTTTGTCCCTTCCCTCCTGGAGTTCTGCTCCCGTCCCCTCCTACATCACTCCCTCCATTTCTCTCTCCCCCATTTTTTGCAACCAAGCCCATCAACTCTTTTGCCTAAACCGAATTGCCCCTTCTTCTTTTATGCATAAACCGAATTAATTCATTTCTATCTCTACCCATGTGACTAGGGTTTGCTCCCTATAAATACTCCTTCCATTTCACTTCAAGAAGGAGAGCAGCACACAGTCTGGATATTTTTCTTCCCTGTTCTTGGAGAGAACAGTAGGTTTTGGTTAGTTTAGAGTAGATTTTTTTTTATCTTTTGCAGTGTAGTTTAATATTTGTTAGTTGTAGTTGTAATGTAGTTTGTAATTAGTTGTTTTTAATTTATTAGGGTAGCCATTTTCATAATTTTTACAGCTTTCTAGTGTAGAAATAAATTTGAGAACACCCAAATAATGGGTTGTTCTTGAACTTTTAATGCTTTCTAGTGGATGAAATACAAGAAAATGCTTCACAAATTTGGTATGGGTTCTTTTGCCCTTTTATTTATTTTTGCTTTTTACGTTTTAATAAATGTATGAATGTGGGTTTGAGCATGTTTGTAGCCTTAGATCTATTTTTATTTTTATTTTTATTGTTCTTGGATAGCTAGATAATTTTATAGATAGTGCCCTTTTCTAGGTTTTATTTTTATTTTATTTTTGGCCTAGATCTAATTTTTATTTTTATAGTGCTTCCTTAGATAATGTTGGTGTTCTTGTTTTTATGCATATGGTTCTTAATTTTTGCATTATTTTTTGGTAGATTAATCTTTAAATTTCATGTTTATAGTTTTAGGGTTTAATTCATGCTATTACCCATTGTACATACATAAATCTTGATAACCACAAAATATTCACAAGTGTGACTGCGAGATGACAATGATGTAAAATGAATGATGTGGCCAATCCTATCTATCATAAACCGCGTCAGCTTAGAAATCGTATGAACACTTGTGAACAAAAAATACACTTATGTGAAAATCACATGTAATTCGGTCTAAGGCAATTCGGTCTATACCGAATTGCTCATGAAGACCGAATTACATAACAAAAAGTGTTGTCTTCATGTGGTTTCTATGCAATTCGGTTTAGACCGAATTGCTCATATAGACCGAATTGACTTTGGAGACCACATTGTATGCATCCATCCCCTCATGCCTTAGTTTATTTTCTCTCTTACCAATTCGAATTGTCAATTCGGTTTAAACCGAATTGACTTGGCAATTCGAATTACCCTCATTTTGAAGCAAATGCTTTAGCCAAATTTGAGCAAGGGAATGACTTCATCAATTCGGTTTGTCCAATTCGGTTTAGACCGAATTGCTTTGACAAATCGAATTAGATGATGTTCCACATCCTTGCAAGGATTAATTGGGTAAGGTCATACTTCATTCCTCATGCATTATTCAATTCGGTCTATATTGCACTTAACCCAGTAGACCGAATTGACTTCTTCTCTTTATTTTAAAACTTCAAAAATATTTTTATTTTTCTGAGTTGTGTAAGTTGCATGGGTGTATTGGACTTAGGCCCATTACATCTAATTTTATCCATACACTTCTCAACCATTAGTGTCTTAATTATTGTGTGATTAACACTCACACAATACCAAAAATGTTCTTTAATTTCATCTTTTCTTTTTATTGTGTGTATAAATGGATAATAAGGAATATCACAGATCAATGTTGGCAAAAAGGTCCCTTCACAGGGATAACGATTAGCTCATCTTCTGTGTATTAATTATTGCTCGTTATTTTGCAGGGTCTGATTAGTGATTGGTGGAAGCTCCGTCAAAAAGGTTCCTTCACAGGGATAACGATTAGCCACTCAGCCAATTCCTAATTAGATACAGTTTTCTTTTTATTATCTTAATTTCAAAACCTGAATTCAAGTTGTAGTATTATTAAATGATGTTGACCAACATTATTTGAGAATTATTACAGCAAAAAAATATATGGGTTTTTGGAAGAGAAGAAAATGTTTGAGCACGAGTGATTTGAAAGATCCTTTCAGATTTTATTGCAGAAATTATTCCAGAGGATTGAAACATGTGATGATTAGTAGGAAGGAAGAAGAAGGATCACAGGAGGGGTAATCTAGTCTTTGAAATTTAAAAATCTACCTGTTTATTATTCAAAGACCTATGCTTCATTTTTCTGAACAAACTGTAGGCATTTTTATTAAGGATTACTCACGCTTTGTTAAAATTTACATAGCTTGAGGAATTACTAAGGTCTTATAAACATAAGTCTTTAAATACTCACGCTTCGTTACTTGTGACAATGCTTGGGTAATTAAAGTACTATAACATCACACCAAAAAAACTTAGAATTAATCAAAATCAATCATGCATGAATCGTGTTTATTACTCAAAAATCTGGTTGAAGTCCTTCTTCAATGTTCCTTTTCTGATTCATCACGTCTTCCATTCCTTTGATCCTGAAACAAAAACGTAGAATTAGTCTAAATTTTTAAAGAATAAGGGTAAAACTAAGTAAACCTGGGTAGTTTCCCCACCCCTAAATGTATGAATATTCAAATCATGCTGTCCAATATACTCCTTTAACCTATGGCTATTGACCGTTTTCTCTCCTTCATTGAGCATGATTGTGACAGCTCAGTTTTCATGAACTGCTACAACATGAAATGGGTATGTCCACCTGGATTTAAGTTTTCCTGGAAACAAATTTATAAATCTTTATAAATTTTGCTACTCTCGTATGCTTCGAGTCTCATTTCATCCATCTTGCATAAATTAAATTTTCTCTTGTTCTGTCCTTGATGGATGTCCATGAATCAACAGGAAGGTGACACGCTTTGCCCAAAACTAATCTGTAAGGAGAGATTCCTATGGGAGTTTTAAAGCAGTTCGATACGCCCACAGAGCATCATCTAATTTCTTAGACCAATCATTCCTTGTGGTGTTGACGGATGCTTGCAAAATATGTTTGATTTCTTTTTTGGATATCTTGACTTGCCCACTCGTCTAAGGATGATATGGTGATCCAATTTTATGATGCACGCCATATTGTTTAAGCAATTTTTCAAAAAGCTTGTTCACAAAATGTGAGCCTCCGTCTGAGATTATAGCACGAGGAGCTCCAAACCTAGTAAAAATATTCTTTTCAAGAACTTAGTCACTTGCTTTGCTTCATTTGTGGGTAAAGCTGCTGCTTCCACCAATTTAGAAACATAATCCATTGCCACCAAAATATAATACTTACCATGTGATGGAGGAAATGGTCCCATGAAATATATTCCCCAGACATCAAATAATTCTACTTCCAAAATTTCTTTATGTGGCATTTCTTCCCTTACAGAAATATTCCCTAACCTTAGACTTTTCTGACAGTCCATAAAAATAGTTGGCCAGTAAAATCCACAATCTAAGACTTTTCTAGCTGTTCTCGCAGGGCCATGGTGTTCTCCCAAGGGGTTTTCATGACACTTCCTTATGATTTGAATTCCTTCTTTCTCATGGACACATCGTCTTATAACTTGATCAAAACAGAATTTGAATAAGAATGGCTCATCCCAATAACATTTCTGTATTTCTCTGAAGAATCTAGATTTTTGATGAGATCTTGTAGTTGAGAATTCTTACCTCAGGCCATGTGCATTTTGAAAAAAAAAAATGTAAGCAAAGGATATGAGTGTTTGGGAGCGAATGAATCTGCTAGCCGATGGCAGATCGGGAGCATCAAATTGTGTGGATTCATAACCCAATCTCAGAAACAGATCAAAATGTACTTAAACAAAGCCATGTCGGCGGCACTACAAGAATTTCGCGGGTAGGTGACGGAAAGGATTTCGTCGCCTAGTGCTCTAGGCGATGAAATCCGCCAGGCAACGAAGTTTTAGGCGACGACTTCAATAAAATTTCGTTGCCAAATTCGTCGCCTTGCCGCGAATTTCTTATAGTGTGGACTGTTCACAAGGATTCACATATCTTCTATATTTAGTCGATTGCCATATCAACTTGATGTTTGAGGAGTCAGCCATTATGGACACTACAAGAAAAAAGTTTATTGCCCAGTAACTTTTTCGAGGACTAGTACAAGGCAACTTAAAGTTTCCGAGGAGTTGTCCTCCCTCCGTCGTCCACGCCCAAATTTTTATCGAACAAAATTGCACGTGGACTATTCCGAGGACCGATTTTACCGTGTAAAATTTCGAGGACAGGTACACGATGGTCTCCCGGTTCTTAACCGGTTCACCAAAGACATTCTGGGAGTACTCATCCTCGGTAAAAGTCGTCCGCATTTTTGCGTGGACTAGTTCTTGCTAAAGTACTATTCCGAATAGTCCGGTCCAAACTCGGTCTAAACAATGCTATTTCCGTGGACTAGTCGTCCTTCCTGTCCTCGGGCTTTTCTCGGATGATTTCTCCTCGCTTAAGTCCATGTTAAAGCTGGCCGGTAACGGTCAAATAATTTGAATTTTCCGAGGACTAGTACAAGGATGTTTCCTCGGTAAAAAAATCAACATTTACCACAGAATCTGTTTCCTCGGTAAAAAATTGACATTGTTGGTTTGACATCAACAAACCAACAGTGAAAATTACCAACAAATAAATTTTGAGCATTCCCTAAATATGAACGAATACGCATCTCAAGGCAAACTTGTGCAATATCCAAAACCTTAACAATATACAACAATAAACCAGAAATCACCCAACGACCTTACTTTCAAAAATGAACAAAAACCCATCTAAGTGAAACAGAGTGATAAACGACAACAAACGGAACATAAACGAGTAACAAATCTCTCAGATACAACCATCAACAAAATGTTAGTAAACATGCATGTCTAAGTCATCGTAGCAGCGTCATCACCATCCGGGCCGTCATATGGTCCTCTGTGTCCTCGCAATCTGTATACCTCTTCTTCAAGGGTCCTCATACGCGGAAGCATGGCCTTGAATTCAGGGTCATCCGTGACCCGTGGGGCAGGCTTTGCAGGTGGAGGCAGAGGGTATGGTGGAGCTGGACGACGGGAAGTCTTGCGAGCTCCTCAGAGAGCAACAGCATCCGCTAAGGACTCGATCCCATAAATACACTGTTGGTGGGTTTTCCCACCACTAACATCGAAGTAGATAGCTTTGGGATCCACATTTCCCTGCGATGCTATCTTCTGTGAGTCCACCTGAAAAACTCTCTATTACATAGATTGATAATCACATATGAATTAGTCAGAATTAAATTATTAGCAAACAAGTACTGAACTTTTTAAGAATTGACAAAACTAACATAACATACCTCCGAATTCTCTGCTTTCTTAGTCACCAAGGTCTTGTCTTTCTTCTTATGTGTTTTTTGGAACACTGCGAAGTATGTGGCCGATTTGCCCTGTTTGACCTACTTGATTATGATATTTAATTGTTATATATTATATTACTAACCAAGACACATTAGAATATGTCACTGAAAGAAAATGTAATAAACGAAATACATTGGTTGGACACTTAAGTTCATTACCAATTTATCCGCTATCACACTGTGAGAGCATGATCCTGCAGTGTGTGTAGGTAGTGTTGGTGTTGTTGCATCATCGCCGTGTCGATTCCTCTTGTTGCTGGCATACAACTCCTTCTTAAGCGGAGTCCCAGACACGGCACCACGATTGCCAGTGCTCATCACTCTGGCTAGGTAGCTTCTTACCTTTCTTTCTCTTCTCACACAGGAAATCGGTATACCGGACCTGTAATTTCGAGGCCTATCGTTGCCTAACCTGGGAATAATACTGAGGCTCGAAAACCACTTGTCTCTGCAACGTACAAAATTAGTTTAAACACATCAACATTGATATTTTTTGATGAAGGTAATGGAAAACAATTGATACAAGATGATCGATTTAATAATTTGCTTTTGCGTACCAGGAACTCCCTCCAGAAAAAGGTCAAGTAGATTCTCACTTAGGGAGTTGAAATCAGCCCCAATGCCGTCAAAAAATTCCTTAAAGGGTTTGGTTAGGCATCGTGTAGCTTTAGTGGACCACACGATCCTGTGATTGAAAAATTATTACGCAACATGAATGAATAACCATTAAACATTAAGATAAAAATATAACATCGTGGGACAAGTACCTGCCATCGCGAGCCGCTAGGCGCAAATGAGGATGCACACCCCCATTGGCGTCTGTGTAAATCTCTAGACCATCACCGTCTGGCTGGTTTGCTAGGGACTCAACATGGACATCTTCAGCATCTGTAAAATACAATCATTGAAACATACATATTAGTATGACATACATTAAGCTTTGTATAAGATCGTGAAAACACCAACCTATCATCATCCGGGGCCTTTGTACTATCAGGATCAGTGTGCTCACCAAGTTGTGTTAACTGATTCTGTATTACATATGGAACACACGAACAACATATGTATACAACCCTTGTCACATCAAATGCGTATTAATTGATTAAATTTTAAACGCACCTGGAACAAATGAAGTAGAAGACCCGCCCTGCTCCGACTGTTTACTCTGTGACCTAGCCCGCCATAATCTCATTAATATATCAAGTCCCTTGGGATTCTTGGGATTTTTGTCTGACATCCTACACAATTTTTGGTAAAATATATAGTAAAATGGAATGAAGCATACTTTAATACAAAACAAACACACAATTCAATTTAAATAAATGATGAAAGGTGTTCGAGTACGTCATCACATTTACAAATCTTATTTAATTTCACATATCGAACTCCGCATCGTCTGGCATAGATCCTTAAGATGTGTTAGTATCAGTCATGAAGGCCTCAAAGTAAGTGAAAAATTTTAATAATAAATACTACTACCTACTTTATATATTAATATTACTCTCTTCGTCCCGCGAAATGTGACACATTTCTTTTGGGCACGGTAATTTATGTGGTATGGTTTAGTGGTTAAAGTGTTGTGGGTATTTGTGTTTAAAATTTTAATGAACTTTCACTTTGTTTATTGTTTAACTTTGACTTAATATTATGTCATGATTTAATTAAAAAAATATATTAAAGTGTGGTCTTGTTAGAATCGTCTAGGCGTCTAGTTTTACAATATATATTTTATATAATTTTTATTTATATCCATTTTGAAATATGAAGAATTAAAGAAATGTAATGGATTTGTGTAGAAAAATAAAGTGTATTGAAAGTTGTGCAGAATAGTTAAAGTAATTACTTTTAATGGAAATTTGGAAACTATTAAGATTCTAATAATGTTTATATTAGTTTAATTTATCTAAAAATGGAAAGTGTCAAATTTCGTGGGACGGCTATTATAGGAATACGTGTCACATTTAGCGGGACAGAGGGAGTATATTTCTTTTAAGGAACCGAAGCCATAGAGAAAAGGTGGTGGAAGCTCATACCACACAAATTACAAAGAGATAAAAAAAGATGTATAGGGTGTCGGGTGTGGAATCGAACCCCCAACCTTAAGGTTGGAAGATAAGGACTTGGTTGTTTGAACAAGTTCTCATCCCTTATTGATATTATATTTACAATTGGAAGAAGAAAAAAAACCCGCATATCTTTCCAAAATTAAAAAAAAAAAAAAAACTCCAAAACGGTTTCACAAATATCGAATTAGATGAATCCGTCCCAAAATTACCCTAATCATCGCCGGACCGTCCATGAAATCGGTTTTTTCGCTAATAATCACAGAACCCATCCAATAACTACCCTAATCATCGCCGAACCCATCCCTCTATTAGGGAAGTTAATGGACGAGTTCGACGATGATTAACGAAAAAACCGGTTCATGGACAGGTTCGGCGATAATTAGGGTAGTTATAGGTCGGATCGATATTTGTGGGACTGTTGTGCAATTTTTTTTAAATTAAGGAATGATATGGGTTTTTTTTTTCCATTTATAATTATTAGTAGATAATAACCTTTATTAATTTGGGCGCCATATATATGTATACTAGGTAAACCTCGCTGTGCGGCCTGCCTGGATCTACAACTGTCCATGGAAAAAGAAAAATTATTTCTGAGTGAGTGAGGCATGTTTTTTAGGTGACTGATTTTGTGTATGGGGAAATGTTGGTGTGTAGAGTTATGGTCATATAATTATTTGCAAGATAATCGGTTTGTTAGTTTGAAATTAGATTTGACTGGAAGTTTTGAAACACACAACGGAAGAGCAAAAAAATGATAAGACAGTTTAAACATAATAATGGGAATATAAACATAGGAAAAAGATTATGAAGTTCCTCCATAGTTCGAAATTCACATAACATGAAATTGCAATTAAAAATGAATTAGATAACTGAGCACTAACTGAATCATTTAGGAATAGATACTTTCTAATTAAAAAGATTCACTAAAACAATGTGCTTTGATGATATACCTGTAGACTAATGAACACAACTATTTGATATTTTATGATTTGAAAATGCATGCGTAAATGCTACTGAAAGCTATATTAACAATTCAAATTATAATAATGATACTTTAATTAGAAAGGAACTTCAATATGAAAACCAAAGTATTTACATCAATAATGAGAGCTAGGGTCCCAAAATTGAGGGTATCCTCCTGATTTCCATACTTCTATTCAATATTGGATCAGTTTTTCTAGGAATAAATGTGCCAATAATCACTAATCGGGTTCAACATTCTTCTTCCATTTTGACACTTGATTTGCAGTCATTACAAAGCTGGCTTCTCGTATTTGATCCGATATAGGCATTATAAACAGCAGCAAAAAGGCTTCAAAAACATTGTCCCCAATTAAAGGCAACAAGAAAGGAATGATCACATACCCCCCAATTTTGAGGCCGTGGTGGAGGATTAAGATTCATTATTTCCATTTCCAGAGCTTTCTTTGCCTTGTAGAATGGAACATCATTGATGATGATGGGATCATCCCTAGCACGAGCTGGATCAAGGGACATCAAAGCCTAGCAAAATATAATGTTAGTAGGGCAATGAAAGATGCTACTATTGTGGAGGGCAGTTTGGGTGCATGCCATGAATCATTTCAGCAACCTTCCCCTCTCCTTTTTAAAAATGAAAGATACACAGACAAGGTACTCATTCACATAAGATTTTTCGTGGTAAATAATAACACTTACCTCTTGCAAATACTCCCACCCAGGATTACGGTTGGCAACCTCATCACGTAATTGATCATAACGCATAGATTCCTAAATAATTGTCAAGTAAATGTATTATTACAAACCATTTAAAAGCATTGTAGAAACCACAACAGGAGCAATGCCATAAGGACTTCCACCAAAAGAAAGCATACAACTGATTGGATATTGAAAATGCTACCATAAATTTTGCCACACAGCCAAAGAGAACAACAGACAAAATAAATTAAGCAGCAACACCATTTACAGTCAGCCATTACTATGCTTCCAAACTGACAAACAAAAATACGAACAAAAGATGCATACTAAGGAAATAATCTCTTTCTTTATTAATGCTCTAATTAGATATTCCTTTTTCATTTTCCAATGTAATTTTTCCTCTTATTTAATTTTCTTTATTAAGAAAATAATCTCTTTCTTCATAATCACTATATTAGAATTTGAAATAGAGAGAGAGGATTTAAATTACAGTGCATTAAAATTACAGAACGACAAATATTGTTGAACTTCTTTTAGTGTAGAATGGCATTTGAAAGTGAACATATAGAGTATTTTATATTGGAATTGAGAATTTCAAAACTATATGATAATGACCAGAAATGTCCATTATTTTCAATCGATTTCCGTGTCTGAGACGAGCATTTGATCGCATTCCGGTCTTATATTAATTAAGAAAGCAGTTGAATTGGACTGATTTATGCATATTTGTAAAAATAATAAGCTGGTATGAAATGCATAAATATGTAATTTTATTACACATTTATGTTAGAAAAATCCAAAAACATGAGAAAAAGAAAAGAAAAGAAAAAGGAAATAAAAAGATGGGAAAAGAAATGAAAAACCCACAAAATGCAAATTTTCAAGTATCTACGACACTAGACAGAGCTACGACGCTAAATATGTTTCACGTCGTAGGCTAGGCTAGCGTCGTAGGGAGAAATCAAGGCAGAATTCTGAAGGAAGATGGCTACGACGCTAAGCGAGGATAGCGTCGTACTCGAGTCTGGCGTCGTAATGAACGATAGCGTCGTAGGCTGTTCACTTAGAGACAAGAAGTGTTTTCGAGATGGAAGCCTACGACGTGAGACTTGTTCCACGTCGTAGTTGATGCTTGACGTCGTAAGGCAGTTTGACATCGTAACCTGGCCAGAAATTCAAATTCAAAGACCTGAGGGGCCATGGGCCTAGGGTTTCCCACGTATTTAAGGACAAGTTGACTCCTATATTCAGTCACTTCACAACATTCTCAAACTTGGAGACAACTTAGTGATCTTGAGAGGTGTGTATAGGTAGTGTAGTTAGTTAGGTATAATTATTTTTTTGTGTTATTTATTTCCATGCCTGGTTCTTAATTCTTGTCCACTGTTAGCTTAGATTAGTGTTAGTTTAGTGTTTCTAGACTTAGATAGCCACTATTTTTCTTATTTCCAGCTTTGTTAAACTTTTATTAAGGTTTGAAATACCCAAATAATGGGTATTATCAAACCATTTGCTATAAAATGGGAAGTTAATCACAAAAAGAGTTCCAAAATCATGAAATGGACATGGGTCCATGGATTTTTATGCTTTATTTTGGTTTAATGACCATTTGGTCATTTTATTTTCGGATTATAGTGTGGGTTTTGTGTTTTTTCTTCATTTTTGGGTTCTTATGCATGATATTGTGGTAGAAAACCCTCATTTGGGTTTGTGGTTCATGTATGCTTAGTTTTTAGCTCATTTTCCTCTTATTTTATGCATTCTTTTCCTTCATGTTCTTTACTGCTTTGATATAATTTTGCATTTGTGAACCATGAATCTGAAAAAGGGTCTTGAAATCGCATAGATTACATGACCCGACCAAAATCTTATGTTCTGGGGTGGCTACGACGCTAACCGTCCTACGACGCTAACCGCCTTACGACGCTAACCTAGGTTAGCCTTGTAAGGGAGGTTTCACGTCGTAGTTATTCCAGACTTAAGAAAAATTTGCCCTACGACGTCAGTCTCACGACGTGATCCTAGGATCACGTCTAGGATCACGTCGTAATTTTAGTCTAACGTCGTAGGACCCCAAAAACACATTTTCACATAAACCCACCTACGACACTAAGCTCACGACGTGATCCTAGGATCATGTCGTAATTTAAAATTTTGCGTCGTACTCCCCAAATTTAAAAACACTTCGAAAAATTCATGCTACGACGCTATCCTCACGACGTGTTCCTAGGATCACGTCGTAATTTAATGTTTGACGTCATAGCACCCTTCCTTTTTCAAAAACCATCTTTCCCTACTATGACGCTAAACCTTACGACGTGAACCAACGTTTGACGTCGTAGCACTTGCTTAGCGTCGTAGTCCCTCAAATTTTGATCCAACATGCACGACGTCAAACCTACGACGTGAACCATGTTTCACGTCGTAATCATGGTTAGCGTCATACATGATACCCTTTAACTCCAAAATTTTCACCTCTCTTTGACAACGCTAGTCTCACGATGTGGATCACGTCGTAAAATCTGTCTAGCGTCGTAAATGGCATTTTCATGTCAAAATTTTCATTCTCCATTTTCATACTTAATTAATTGGACCCTTGTATCATTAATTAAAGATCAAGATTAGCAATAATTAAGGTCAATAGTTAATTGGTGCAAGGAATTTTGTTCAATTCATCACTAAAAGATTATTTTACAAAATAAAATTCAATTAATCTAAACAGATAATCCGGACTGTAATTAATCATGGAATGAAAGATTATTTAGGTTAATGAATAATTATGGGTCCAAATCCATAACCTTGCATGAGAAACCAATGTCTCTCATACAAGATGATTTTTTGTTGTTATTTTCCTCTCTTTTATCTTGATTCTATTTTGGTCTTTGTCTGTATTGTGTGAAATGAACAGTAAGAGATAAACATAATACTGTTGGCGAACGGTCCCTTCACAGGGAAATAAAGTAGCCCGTAGTCTGTGTGTCGATTACTGTTTGTTATTTTGCATGGTTTGAACAGTGATTGATGAGGTCAGGCGAACAGTCCTTTTACCAGGAAATGAGGTAGCCACTCAGTCAATTCCTGTCCAAATACAGTTTTATTTTCTTACTTCATTTTCAAACCCAAATCTCAAGTTGTGCCAACACTAGGTGACATAGGTCAATGTCATCTAGTAATTAAGATAGTGAAGAGAGCATGTAAGTTTTCATCCCACTTTACAGGTAGTAATGGTCTGAATGACAGCGACCACTGCCATTCTAGGTCAAATTACTGTCTAATTTCACTCCATCTGAATGATAAAGGATTGGACCACAGATCACTGCAGTCCATTTCCCTTTAATTATTCTGCCATCCTTTAGTCTCTGACTAATTCCTTCTGTGTTCCGAATTCTGTCTAGTCCCGGCTTATATTTTGGGGCAATTAATTTTACACCTTTTATATAACCTTATGCATGATATTACTATGTAAATATTGTGGTCTAATTATTTTGGGATCCTTCCCTTGGATATACGAGTCATGTTTTTTAATCAGATATCTCGTAATAAACTTCCAACAAAAATTTCTTTATAAAATCCAGTTCTGAGTAAGGGATAAATTCTACAGTTATGACTAATTCATATTCAACTGGGGATTGATTTTGGGAAATTAGAAGCAGAGTCAGCGATTATGTCTCACCTAGACTGAAAGGATCTGTGTTTTAATTGAGAGTCTAGTACCTGTTTAGGGAATGATTTTCAAACATTTATTATTTTCCAGAATTGTTGTGTGTTGGAAATCTTATATTAAGTATTGCACTGAATCAGAGTCCACTTGGATTCAGATAAAGTGTGATAAATAATACTGGAGGAACAATACATAGGTCTTGGCTATTTTCTAAGATAGGGTTGAGTATTCTTTCAACTTCTATCCTCTTCTGCCAAAGCCTAATTTTGAGTCATGAGTGAGTGCATCCGGAACAAACTGATTTATTAGTTTGTTTCATTAGTTTGTGTCTCATAACCACCCGGGAGTAGGTAAACACTGCGAGCGGTTTACTGATGTCCGGGAATTCTTGATCTGCGTCCGGTCACTAAGACTGGGGGCTCTCATTTACTACCAGTATGATGCTTTTAAAACCTCAGAGTGATAGGATTTTAAATGCTTTCTTTACCGCTTTCTTTTAAATGCTTTTATAGAGGTCACTCGGATGTATTGAGAGAACTTCTAACTGCTACTAAGAATGGGAGTTATGGAATAGTTCAAGGCTTAATTTTAGTCTTTGGGGGTGACATGGGGGAATGATGGCAGTACTTGGCATTTCAACTAATGATCTGTCAGGTGTTGCTCATCCACCACAGATAAATGACATACCCCGGCAGGGGCAGTTATGCATCTGTGATATCTTAGAAAGTGTTGTCTTAAGTGCATGTAAATAGTACCTGTCTGTTAAAGGGAAAATAGTATAGGAAGCATGAGAGTTAGCTAACTGAACGAATTATCCCAAACAAAGGACTGTGTAACAAAATGGAGGTTTAATTATTGTTTTATCTGCATCTTGTCCAATCTTTATTCTTTTCTCCCTGTCTCTTCTGTCCACTTGAAATCAGCTTCATAGTTAGCATAGCATAAATTTATAGCTTTCTTAGAATAACTTTTACTGCTTCCATAGGATAAGTTTATCTGCTTTCTAGACCTAATTTTAATCGCTTCTTAGCATAGATCTATCTGCTTTGTAGGATAATTTTATTTGCTTCCATAGCTTAGCTTACATTTTGTCAGTTAGATGTTAGCAAAATCCACTTTGAGTTGAGTAACCGAGTTGAAAATCTTATAAAATGGCGTGGGACCTGCTTCCATCGCACATCGTCCAGTGAACGATCCGGACATACTATAAATATTGCAATTTTTGACACCGTGCACTTTCGGGCCACAGTTTCCTACACGAGTATATAAAAACGTGACAACCTATAAACATATCCCTAATCCCAATTCCATCTTCATAATTGGTTTCATTAAATGAAATTAAACCAGGATTATATTCTTTTCTTAAAAATACTCGTGGTTGGAAATTGTCAAAAGTTTCATGGCGCTGTTGCCGGGGAGGATGCAGCGCCGTTTTATTAAGAGAATTAAACTCCTGATTTACTCATAGCTAGTGTAAATATTTTATTTAAAAACAAAATAAAAATGCATAATTCTCAAAAATCAATTAAAAATTTAGAGTACTAAAACTCTAAATGTGAGGATGTTGATTTGTGAGAAATAAATTCTCTATACCAATTCTAACCTGGGGACATTGCACGTATTGTCCTTATTGAACGAAGCTGCTGTACATGCAACGAAGGAAGGAAACACTGCCAGCACTTCCACACAACCTCGAGATAGAAAGGGAAGCGAGACGAATCAGAGCCCTTACTAGACAGAGGAAAGAGTAGGAGCAAAGGGAACATGAAAGACGGTCACTACCTTCTTCCAGTACAAGCAGCGGAGTTTCTGACATGGCACAGTTACCAGGCAATCCACCCATCATTCCTAATATCCCTGTCATCATTGACAACAACCCACCACCACTGCATGAAAACCGAGATGGAGATGACGACGATATAGATGACCCTCCATTGAATGAAATTCAAGGAGAGGGGAATCTCCCTAACGTTGGTAATCAAAATCTCAACCCACAACCTCCCCTAAACCAGTTTGATAACCCACTCAATCAGAACAATCCAAACAATCAAAATTTCCAGAATCCTCAGTTCCAAAACCCTCAATACAATCAAAATCAGAATCCACCCAACCCAAATGATTTCAATGACCCAAGGAACTACTATCCAAACCCGAACTTTTACCCACATCATTACCAAGGAGGTCCGGGGAATAATCAACAGGCGGCAGCTGCTGACTACATGCAGCCCATTCTGGAGCCATATTTGAACATTCCTTGGCAAGCACCATTCCTGGCTAGGAACTTTGAGCTAAAGCCGGCACTCATCAACGTTGTTCAGAGCAAAGCCGGCACTCATCAACGTTGTTCAGAGCAATCAGTTTGCAGGGGCGAATCATGAAGACCCGCATGGCCATTTGCAAATATTCATGGAATAGTGTGACACCATTAAGAATCATAATGTATCTTCTAACACTATTCATTTGAGATTGTTTCCATTTTCCGTGTCTAGTGGAGCACAAACGTGGTACAAGCCGCTGCCAGTCAATCAGAAATCCACATGGGAAGAGGTGATCAGAAACTTCCTGGCGAAGTACTTTCCGGAATCCAAGGTGGACGAATGCCGATCCAAAATTGTGGAGTTCAAAATGAAACCGGAAGAATCCTTGTACGACGCCAAGGAGCGATTCTTCAATCTGCTTAGGAAGTGTCCCCAGCATGGTTTCAAAGATAGGGAACAATTGAGGAAATTTTACAGCGGTTTGACCCATCCTGGAAATACATGCTTGACGCCGCTGGTGGACAACATCCCTTGCACATGCCCATGGATCAGGCCTGGGCTGAAATTGCAACATGACTGTAAACAGATCTGTTTTAACTGATGATGTTGATCCCCCTTCCCTTCGTGGTTTATGTGTTGTAGGAACAGCAGGCAAATCTGAATTAGATAAACTGAAGGATCAGGTGGCTGTGTTAGCCCTGAATCAAGAATCTGGGAGTTCTACTCAAGTCCAGAATGCTGAAGCTGATTGTGGGTTATGCCGGGGCCCACATTCCACTGATGCTTGTCAACAGGTGATGAACGAAAGCTGTAACTATGCAGGTGGATTCCAGAACCGACACCCCAACCTTTCATACTCCAACAATAATGCTCTGAATTCACACCTATTGACCCAACCCCAGAAATTTAACCAACCAAGGCCTCAGCATTTCAACCCAAATTTTCAACCCCAGATTTTACCCAGGCCAACTCAAAACCAAAATTTCCAAAATTTCCAAAAACCCTAGAATCAGTTTGTTCCTAACCAAAACCAGGCCCAGAACCAGTGGAATCCACCTCCACAGAATCCCCCATCCAGACTTGAGAACATAATGACTGAATTTGTCTCTAGCCAGAAAGAGATAAACACACAGATGCAGGTTTCTATCAGAAATGTGGAGACTCGGGTGACACAAATGGCAAAAGAGCTTCAAAAGAGATATCAAGGGACTTTACCGAGTAGCTCGGAAAAGAACCCACAATGCAAGGCCATCACATTGAAATCAGGAAAGGTTCTGGCAGGGCCACAGATAAAGGAAGTGCAAGGGAAAGGTTCTGAAAGAGAGTATTTACGAGAATCAGGGAACAGAGGAAGAAGGAGAAACAGAAAAAGGAACTGAGACAGCAGACCTCAGTGGAAAAACTGGTGAAGGTACCATCTCTGACCTTTTACCACAAAAATATTTTGATAATAAAATGTTCATGACAAGGGTTCCATACCCGGCCAGACTTAAGAATAAAGAGCAGGATCTTAAATTTGAAAAATTTCTGAAAATGCTGCAAAAAGTAAAAATAACTATTCTTCTCATCGAAATGATATCTGAAATGTCAGCATACGATAAATTTCTGAAAGAATTAGTTTCAGGAAAGAGAAGAATTGAACAGGAGGAACTGGTAGTTCTTAACAATACTTGCAGTGCTACCATCCAGCATAAGCTTCCTGAAAAGAAAGAAGACCCAGGTTGCTGCACGCTGCCCATTCAGATTGGGAAAATCAAAGCAGGAAAAGGTCTCTGTGATCTTGGTTCGAGCATCAACGTCATGCCTTTAGCAATGGTGCAACGCCTGAAACTGGGAAAGATCGAGCCTGTCAGAATGAGGCTTCAATTGGCCGACAGATCCATTACAAAGCCGGTGGGCATCCTCAAGGACATCATAGTGAAGACTGGGAATATCCCAGTAGATTTTGTGATACAGGACATAGAGGAGGATCTGGACATGCCATTAATCTTGGGGAGACCATTCCTTGCAACGGGCGGAGCACTGATTGATGCGAAAGCTGGGAGAGTAACACTGCGGGTCAATGAGGAGGAAGTTACTTTCGACATGGCACAGTTGCAGAAATACCCAGATGATGGGTTCTGTTCATCTAATTCTGTAATAGTTAGATCTGAGTGTGGAGAGGGAAAGAGCAATGACTCTGGATTTCGTTTTGACTCTGGACATGTAATATCTGACGATGGTGATTACAAGCAGGTACTGAAGCCTGCAGGCGTGGAGCACGACTGCTGCAACGCCGTCTACTTTTCTGATCCCACTTCGGGGAGCTTAGAAGAGTTGGACGGCACTCATTTCCATCAGGAGGATGGACAAGACGCCTTTGAAGCAGAGGAGGCGGGTCCTGCACCGAGGCAGGATCCGAAAGGTAATACTGATTTCCCCTATCTAATACTCGCTAATTACTTCCATCAGTGGAATGCCCACCAGAGCTCGAACTAAAAATCTTACCGGATCATCTTAAATATGCGTTTCTCGTTGAACATAAAAAACTAACGGTAATTGTGTCAGCCAAGCTGACACAAGATCAAGAAAACGCTCTGGTGGGAGTGCTTAAAAAATATGTGCATGCAATCGGTTGGACCATTTCTGATATCAAAGGAATAAGCCCTTCTGTCTGTATGCACATGATTTTGATGGAGGAGGACTTTAAAACCTCACGCCAACCCCAAAGGCATTTGAACCCCCTATGCAAGAAGTGGTAAGGAAAGAAGTTATCAAGCTCTTAGATGCTGGTATAATCTATCCTATATCTAACAGCAAAAGGGTTAGCCCAGTGCAGGTCGTACCAAAACGAGGGGGGATGTGCATAACAAGGAATGAGGAAGGAGAAGAGGTCGCAACGAGGCCAGTTACCGGATGGAGGGTCTGCATTGTAACACCCTGGTTTTTGGTCACCCATGTCGGGATGTCACCGCCACACCTCCCTAGCAAGACACGGTTTCTCCGAGCTTACTAAAGAGATGCAAGGCTAGGTATTGCTGTATTTAAAATATTTAAAACAATTAAAATAGCCCATACCATATAAATTCGAAAATAATATTATTATGCAGCGGAAAATAATATCTAAGTATAAGTATTGCAGCGGAAAATGTAAATAGGGCCAACATGGCCAAAATACGGGTTAAACATGGCCCGTTCATACTATAGTCTAATGCAAAATTTAAAAGTAAAGTGTTCCCAAAAATCCCATGCATGTACGTGCTCAAGTATAATCTACATGCTCTGTAGGAAAAGAAAGAAATGGTTTTGGGTCAGCACAACTTGTTGAGTAAGTTAACACATACATGATCGTGAGGTTTCAAAGACATTAAATTAATATTTAAACAAAGGCATGATCATAATTCATAAGCAATTTAATTTAATTAACTTGCATAACTAATTCATGGATTCTAACAAGTAACACATTTAGCATAATTTAAATAAAAGCCATAATTAATTAAAATAAAGCATTAAATAATTTAAATGGACCATAAATAAATATTTTTAATTATCCCCATTACACCCAAGATTTAGTATTTCAAGTATTTCACAATTGCATCGCAATCTCGTCAAGTTTAGCCGGTAGCCCGGCGGCCGCAGCCGTATCCGCCATACCCAATACCACTCCGGAGCCTCGGGAAATCCAAATAGATATTCTCGAGAGTGTAGGCCATATATCTCATGCCGGTTCGGCAATGTATCTCAAATTTCGCACAGGTCACCATCGTCCATGAAGGCACGAAGTGAATCGTTAGGGGGGCACCCTGCAGAGCACTCACCCCCTAATTTTAATGGATCAAGTTTGTAAGGGGATTTTTTCAAAATTCTGATTTCATGTATTTATTCCAAAAAGATATTTCTACTCGTTTAAACCTTAAAGGCTAATTTCACCGTTTCAACAAGATTTTCAAGATTTGACTTTGTCAAAACACTGTTTACTCCAAAATTAATTAAAAATCAGTTTTAAGCCTGAAAATTCTTAAATTTGACCAGTGACTCGAAAACACATAGGCGAAAAAGTTTCGTGTTTTAAGTTTTTCGATCCGATTAAGGAATAAGTCAAAAAGGTCGATTTTCATCAAGTCATTAATCTGTCCGAAAATTTACACAGCAGTTTCATGATTTCGAGATCTACCATAGAAAACTAACTACAAATTTGATGAAATTTTACATGGAGATACGTAAGACATATATCTACAAGTTTTATGTTCGACCATAGTTCTGAATCGGCCTTGATCTATTGTCAAAAATGTCTACAAGTTCGGACTAAAGTTCTATCAAGATTTCAAGATCTAAATTTAGAACAGTTCAGTTTGGGGTCGATTTCAGATATCAAAACCTAGCGAAAAATTATGAAATTTTTACAGGAGGTAGATCTATGTCTTAGGAAAGTTTTTTGTGTTAAAGTTTTCTCGTTCGATCTGTTTTATGGGTTCGGAAAAATCGTGCAAAAACGATGTGCCGTAGAGATCTTCGTTGTGACAGATTTTTAAGTTCTTGATTAAATCTTTAGATTAGGTGTATTTTAATTCTCCCAAAACCACGTAAGCGTTAACTTACCGATCTATGGACGTTCCGGCTCGTCGATTCGGAGGCGTGGCATCCAGTCCACCGTTTGTCACCTTGATTCGTCGGGTTCTTCGTTCTAGATCCGAATCAGGGTGTAGAATGGAAAAAGGATGAAGTTAGGATTCGTTTTCGAATCAAGAATGGAAAAGAAACGGACCAGAGCTTACCACAACGACAAGGCCTTTGGAATTTCGTCCAAGTCAGTATCCTCCCTTGCTTTCGTGCCTCCGACGACTCCGGGATTAGGGTTTAATGTGTAGAGATTTTTCGTAGGGTTTGAAAAGTGTTCGGGATTGAACAAGGTGCTTATTTATAGATAGATGTAAGGGACCTAAAGGGCTTCCAAAGTCTGCCCTAGTAAGCCTTGAGCCGCAAGGTGAGCAACCGAAGTTGAAAATCCGGATTCGGGCGAGAAAATCACGCGTGGGTTGTTACTGCCCGACGGCGCGGGCTTGGCGCACCGTTTAGGGGAAAACCCGCGCGGTCACCGCCTGGACTTCGGTCCGGGCGGGTCGTGTGATCCGTCGAGCATTTCCTCCTCTCTTTCGGACTTCTATCCCTCTATGTTCTCGGATTCCGATTTCCGGGCTATTTCCGGACTCCAATTTCCTATCTAAAATTTTACTCGGGTCTAGATTTAATATTGGCCTCGAATTCTCGAGTTCATTGGTGTCAGGTTCCCGTGTAAAATTTATTTGATTAAATTATCTTTGACTTTACGGGTATTGGAAATTTAATTCCTTCTTACATTAAATTCCATTTCTCATTTCCTTATCTATTGTTATTTATTTATTATATTTATTTATTGTTATTGTTTTATTTATTGTTTATTTATTTATTTATTTTATGTTGCAAAATTTTCGGGTATTACAGTCTACCCTCCTTAAGAATCAACTTCGTCCTCGAAGTTGTGTTTCGGCTTTTCTCGTGTTAAGAACGAATCCTTTTGTTTATTTTATTATTTTGTGATTGGACTTAGGATTAAAACTTCTAAGCTGCCTACGTACCCTGTGAAGGGATCAAGCACTAACGTAGTTCAAAACAATTTGAATTTGTTTGTTTACAAAAATGTACGGAAAATACACGGTGTGACATCCACTTCCCCTGAAGATTACAGTTATGTCCCCATAACTGTGTCGGTGTCGGTTTGGAACAGTGTCGGGTAACATTCTCTCATGTCTGATTCTAACTCCCATGTTGCTGTTTCGCTTTCATGGTTCGACCAAAGAACCTTGACCATCTTGATGGTTTTATTCCTTGTTACTCGCTCCTTAACGTCTAGAATCCGTACTGGGACTTCTTTATAAGTCGGATCCTCATCGAGTTCGATTACTTCCGGTTGAAGTACCTGTGTCGGGTCTGGCACATATTTCTTTAGTTGTGGGACATGGAAGACATTATGAACTCGATCTAGTTGTGGCGGTAATGCCAGTCGGTAGGCCAAATTTCCGACTCGTTCTAGAATTTCATAAGGTCCTATGTATCGAGGATTTAACTTCCCTCGTTTGCCAAAGCGCATCACCCCCTTCATGGGTGATATTTTTAGCATGATGATAATGGACAAAATTGTCCATTATTTCCAATCCATTTCCGTGTCTGAGACGGACATTTTGATCGTATTCCCATCTTATTTTAATAAGAAAGCAGTTGAATTCGACAGATTAATGCGAGTTTATAAGAAAAATAAGCTGGTAATGAAAGACACAAAAATATGCAATTTTAATTGTATTTGTGTATAAAAATCCAAAAACATGAAAAAAGGAAAAAAGAAAAGAAAAAGGAATGAAAAGATGGGCAAAAGAATAAAATAGCCCACAAAAATCAAAAAGATGGGAAAAAGAATGAAAATCCCACAAACTAAAATTTTTGGTTAAGTGTTGAAGATCAATTCGGTCTACGCAAATTCGATCTAAACCGAATTGCTCAATAGACCGAATTGCTGAGGAGAAGAAGAAGAAAAATAGACAAGTGTTGAAGAAGAGAAGCAGAGCAACCAATTCGGTCTGTGGCAATTCGGTCTAGGGGTCAATTCGGTTTAAACCGAATTGACCCCTAGACCGAATTGCACTGTGGAAAGAAGAAGACCCTGAACATAAAGGAGAGATGTGATTCGATCTATGCAATTCGGTCTTAGACCGAATTGATTGCATAGACCGAATTGCCTCAAAGCAAGGAAGCCAAACAGGAGCCATCATCAATTCGAAAAGGCCAATTCGGTCTATACATAGACCGAATTGATGAATGAATACCACATTCCAGCTCAAGATCAAGAAGGAAGATCTCATGCAATTCGAATTGCACCAATTCGGTCTAAACCGAATTGCTTGAAGAGACCGAATTACATTCAAAATTGCATCCAATTGAAGCTGTGAGCATGTGAGAAATGCATGGCAATGTTGATGGGCCCTGATGGGCCTAGGGTTTCGAGAAGAAGTATAAAAACTGACCTTCCTCAACACAACAAAGAGATTCCAGTTCCACACTTTACAAGAGATTCGGCTGGGGACAAAAAGAAGTAGCAGGAGCTGTTCTTCGCCCCTTAAGGGTTAGGTAGGTAGTTTAGTTTAGTTAGTTTATTTTTATGCATGTAGCTTAGTTTTTGCTGTTTTAATCTTAGTTTATTTTTGTAGAAGCTTGTTACTACCTTTAGAGTAGCCATTTCCATACATTTTACATGCTTTGTGGTTAGAATAAACCATACCTTCAAGTTAATGATGGTTTTGGGTTATTTATTTGCTTTCAAGTGCCAATACAAGAAGAAATTCCAGAAATGGGCTTTATTTCATGTGTTTGACACCCATTTAATGCTTTCCTTAGCAATAAATGTTAGAATGTTTGTTTGTTTCAACTAGGTTACATTTATTATGTCCTAGTTGACTTGCATTCTCAATAAATGCATGTTTAGTGGGTTTTTGGTATGTTTTTATGTCTTAGAGCTTCAAATGAGTGTTCTTAGGTTTTAGATAATTTTAGGGTTGTTAGAATTTATTTTAATGTTTTATTTTACTGATTCTTGTTCTCTATATTTTAGTTTATTGTTGCCTTAGATAATGTAAGTGTTCTTATTTGTATGCATGTAGTTCTTAGATGTTTAAGTGTTTTAGGTTCTTTAATCTTTGATTTCTTGTTTGTAGAATTAGGGTTGATCCATACCACTGCCCACTGGACACGTACTCTACTATGCTATTTTCCTTAAAATGCTCACTAGTGTGGCTGTGAGGTGACACTGATGTGAAATGAAGGATTTGATAAATTTCATCCATCATAAACCGCACAGTGTAAACCAAACCTGTACTTGTGAGCACAAAAATACACTTATGTGAAAAATGGCATGCAATTCGATTTGAGGCAATTCGATTTAGACCGAATTGCCCATGAAAATGGAAGTGCATGGTAAAAATGTTTGCTGAATACTTTATATAAAAATATATATGCAATTCGGTCTAGGCAATTCGGTCTAAACCGAACCGAATTGCCCATGAGACCGAATTACATAGCAAAAATTATCTCATATGGTGCACAAGCAATTCGGTCTATGCAATTCGGTTTAGACCGAATTGCTCCCATAGACCGAATTGACCTTGTACACTATATTGTATGCATTCCATCCCCTCATGCCTTAGTTAATTTCTTTGTTTCATCAATTCGAATTGCCAATTCGGTCTCTAGACCGAATTGACTTGGCAATTCGAATTACCCTCATTTTGGAGTAAATGCCTTGTCCAAATTTGAGTAAGGGAATGACTTCATCAATTCGAATTGTCCAATTCGGTTTAGACCGAATTGCTTCGACAATTCGAATTAGATGATGTTTCATATCTTTACAAGGATTAATTTGGTGAGGTAATACTTCATCCTTCATGCATCCTCAATTCGGTCTATTTTGCACCTTACCTAGTAGACCGAATTGACTTCTTCCCTTTATTTTAAAACTTCAAAAAATATTTTATTTCTTGATTTGTAAGTTGCATGGGTGTATTGGGCTTAGGCCCATTACATCTAAATTTTATCCATTACACATCTCAACCCATTAGTGTCTAAATTATTTTGTGATTAACACTCACAGAGTACCAAAAATATTTTGTTAATTTCATCTTTTCTGTTTATTGTGTGTATGAATGGATAATAATGAATATCACAGATCAATGTTGGCGAAAAGGTCCCTTCATCGGGATAACGATTAGCTCGTCTTCTGTGTGTTAATTATTACTCGTTATTTTGCATGGTCTGATTAGTGGTTGGTGGAAGCTACGGTGAAAAGGTCCCTTCAAGGGGATAACGATTAGCCACTCAGCCAACTCCTAATTAGATACAGTTTTCTTTTCTTTATCTTAATTTCAAACCTGAATTTCGAGCTATAAGTACTGTTAGATAGTGTCGATCAACAATGTTATAGCATTATTGTAGTAAGAAAACGTGTATGTTTTTCCTCACACATAGACAGTAGGACTCTCGATGATAGCGATCACTGTCATTAAGGGATCCCTACTGTCTAAAAATCATTCCATCTGGAATACTTGGGAACCGGATAGCAGATGTTTGCAGTCCGGATAACCCCAATTATTTATAGCACTCTTTTTAGCCAATTTCTTCTTATCTCAGGCTAATCCATCTTTTTGTATCAAATTCTGTCTAACCCCACCATATATTTTGGGGTATTTTATTTTATTTCTCATATACATGTATGCATGATAGTATTATGTAGATATTGTGGTCTATACTATTTTGGAGATCCTTCTCCTTGGACATAGAAGCCTTGATCTTAATCAGATGTGCATAATAAATTTCCACAAAAAAATCACTTTATAAAATCCGGATCTGAGTAAGGGATAAATTGGCCAGTTATGATTAACTCATATTCTACTGGGGGTTGATTTTGAGAACTTAGAAGCAGAGATTGCGATTAGGTCTCTCCTCGACTAAAAGGATCAGTGTTTTAATTGAGAGTTTAGTACCTGTTTAGGGAATGATTTTCAAATATCTATTGTTTTCTCAAAATTACTGTGTGTTGAAAATCTTATATTAAGTATTGCATTTAATCAGTGTCCACTTGGATTCGGATAAGATGTGATAAATAATACTAGAGGAACAACATATAGGCCTTGGTTAATTTCTAAGGTAGGGTTGAGTATTCTCTCAATTACTGTCTTCTCCCGCCAAAGCCTAGAATTGAGTCTTGAGTGAGTACATTCGGGATAGATCTTCACAGGTCTGTTCCACTCAGATTGTATCTCATAACTAACTGGATGTTATAAGCCCTGTGGCTTACTGATGTCTGGGAAGTTCTAAATCTGCATCTGGTCACCAAGACCAGGGGCTCTTTTATACTAACGGAATGAGATAGGTTTTAAGACTTCCGAGTGATAGGTTTTTAAATGCTTTCTTTAATGCTTTATTTACCGCTTTCTTTAAAATGCTTTCATAGAGGTTGCTCGGGAGAATTAGAGGTTGGCCGCCGGTTATAAGGTTTAAGAGTTATGGATTAGTTCGGGAATTAATTTGGACTTTGGGTGTGACAAGGGGGACGAGAGGAGTACTTGGCATGTCAACTAATGATATGCTAGGTGTTGCTTATCCACCATGGAGGAATAACATACCTCGGCAGGGGCAGTTATTAATCTGTGGTATCTTAGAGGTTGAGGTCTTAAGAGCATGTAAATTCTGATTGTAAGTACCTGTATGTTAAAGGGAACATAGTCTAGAAAGCATGAGAGTTAGCTAACTGATGAATTATCCCAACCAAAGATCTGTGTAACAAAAATGGAAGTTTAATTGTGTCTCATCTGAATCTTGCCCAATCTTTATTATTTCTTTCCTGTCCCTTCTGTCACATTTTAAATCTGTTTTCATAGAACAACTTTATCCGCTTTCTTAGCATAATTCTTATTGCTTTCTTAGAATAGATTTAATTGCTTTTTAGACTAATTTTACCATGCTTTGTAGAATAATTTACTGCTTTCTAATCTAGTTTAAATTATGTCAAGTAGTTGTTAGAAACCAATGCAAAGCTTGAATCGAGTAACCGAGTGGAAAATCTTAGTAAACGACGTGGGCCCTGCTTCTATCGCACATCCTCCAGTGAACGATCCGGTCTTACTATAAATTACTGCAACTTTTGACACCGTGCGCTTTCGCGCCACAGTTTCTTAACACGAGTAATAAAAACGTGACAACCTTAATATATCCTTAAACCCCTTCCATAAATCATAACTCTTTTCATTTAATAAATTCAAACTTGATATTTTAGAAAATACTCATATAGTGGGAGATTGTCAAAAGTTTCATGGCCGTTGCCAGTAATGATTTTCATGGCGCCATTTGAAATCAAAGTTTCACACATGAGTAATAAAAAGTGTCAACCTATAAATATATCCCTAATCCCGAATCCACTTTCATAAATTGGTTTCATTAAATAACATAAAACCGGGATATTACTATTCTTTTCAAAATACTCGTGTGGGAAATTGTCAAAATTTTCATATGGCCATTGCCGGGGAAGGTGCAGCGCCGTTTATTAAGAGAATTACACTCCTGATTACTCATAGTTAGTTTTGTGTATATATTTCAGAACAAAGAAGTACACTCAAATCAATTAAACATTTAGAGTACTAAGACTCTAAAATGTGAGGATGTTGATTTGAGGGGAAAATCTAACCCATTGGGTATTTTGTCATGCAGGAATCATGGAGCCACCAAAATTGGTATAAGGAGTTAAATGTGGAAGTGTAGCATTGAGGCTACACTAATTTGCAATTGTAAATTGCAAAACACATGAGACTCACGTGTTTGTCATCTCCACTACCTCCGGACCACGAAGCTCCACCGCTGCTCCATCGCCCATCCACCTCATTACCACCACTGCACCCTCATCACTGGTGAAACAACAAATGGAGCAGCAGATCTTCGAACTACCATTTGCTCACCACCATCGGACAAGCCACGGCCACCATCTCACTTGTCGTCGCCCCTGTTCCGACTGAGCATCTAAACAGGTTCCTGGTTGGATTAGTTCTGTAATTGACCGAAGATTATATCCGGAATTTAAAGAAATTTAAAATCCGGAATAATTTTCACAAACACAGAATTAATCCAACCTAAATTTCTGCAAGTCAAAATCATATATATATTTATATACATATATATAAACCTCTTGTCCATATTATATTAAATAATTCGGGTATTAATCAATTAAATCACATTTAGAGTACTAAGACTCTAAATGTGAGGATGTTGATATTTTTAAGAAAATCCGATAACTTATTCTATGTTTGCTTTGCAGGAATTTGTGGGACCACCAAAAAGAAAATAAAGCTTCAAAAACTAGGTTCCCGGTTGGATTAATACTGAATTTAATGGAAATTAGTTTTGGAATTTAAAGAAATTTAAAATTCAGAATAAATGCATAAAATAACAATATTGATCCAACCTAATTTATGCAAGCATTTAATTATAGATTGATATTTTTGTGTGTAAATATGCATGATCGGTGTTTCTATGTCTAATTTGTAGAAAATGCATAATTTTAGAAAATGTTAAAAAAAAATGGAAAAATTTCAAAAAAATTTCTAAGTGTTGCCTTGGTAATTTTACCAATTCGGTCTCCAAGCCAATTCGGTTTATACCAAATTGACCTGAAAAGATCGAATTGATCCTCCAAAGCACACATTCGATGTTAATTTTGCTAAGTAGCAATTCTGTTTAACCAATTCGGTGTATACCGAATTGATTTTGAAAGACCAAATTGATCTACAAAGGCATTATTTGATTCTTAGTCTCATTTTTGCAAGTGACCAATTCGGTCTACAAGGCAATTCGGTCTGTACCGAAATGCCTAAATAAACCGAATTGCCTCACAAAAGCACCCCTTATTTTTCTAAGTTTCCAATTCGGTTACCTCACTCCAATTCGGTCTTATGTCAATTCGGTCTATACCGAATTGATTTTAAACACCGAATTGCTTGTGAGTTGTTTGTGCCTTTCCCTCAATTCGGTCTCCAAGTCAATTCGGTCTATACCGAATTAACCTAGAGACCGAATCCCTCACAAACAATTGGGGATTCATCAATTAGGTCTAGACCAAATTGATGATTTGGTCTCCTTTTAACCGAATTGATCCCTGTCCCACAACCCTATTTATACTTTTTTTTCCTCCCTCCCTCCTCTTCTATTTTTCTTTGATTTCAATAATCTGCTTAAGTATGAATCGATTTATTCACATTTCGAGCAAGGCTCAAAATGTGAGGATGTTGATTCTTCACTTAAATATTTCAAAAAATAAATAAATAAATAAATAATAAATAAATAAAAATAAAAAAAATATTTTGCTTATTATTATTATTATATGTTTGCATTATTATATATTTGCACCCAGCATGAAGCATGCATGAATCTGTCAGTTTAAATTCACATATGAGATCTTGGTTTATGATTAAATTTTCAAACTTTTAAATTGGGATAATATAATTGAAGACATGCATGATTATAAATTTTTGAAGGTTTGAGCTATAAAAATTTAATGATATAATCATCTTGTTGGGTAATGAATTTTCATGTTGAGAATTTAATTGAATAGAGTGTAAGAATTTTACAAAGATTAAATTTAAGAATATTGTATGACACGAATCAATCCAACCTTGTGAGATTTGAGCCATGAGTCACTTTTACTCACTCTTTTCTTTGTTGTGTGAAAATCATTTTGATTAAAGGACACTAGAACTTGCGATTGAGACCGATTCAAAACCATGCCATATTCTAAAAATCGAGCATATGATCGAGGCACTTAGAAAACCCAAAATTTTTTGCCTTCTTTTGAATTCCAACCCAAAAATATTTTCCCTTTAGGATTAACCACTTTGAGCCTTTAAGCCTAATTTTTCTTTGAAGCCCTCTATTTTTTTCCTAGCCTTATAAAAGGACCAAGAAAATCAAACTCAAGTGTACAAGAATCAATTCTATTAAGGCATTAAATTTTTTATCATCAAGAAAATACTAATCGGTATCCAAAAACCGATTCAAAAAAAAAAAGAAAAAGAAAAGAAAGAAAAAAAAAGAAAAAAAAATGTTGAGTTCTATTCAACAAGAATAAATTGTAATTGACAAAGCAAATTAGACATAGTCTAATGTCATGCAATAGAAAAGAAAAACAAAAGAAAGAAAGAAACATTGATGATCATAAATTTTAAATAAAATATGCCAAGTTAGGATAGAATGGATTCATGTCACTTCTTAGCCCAATAATTCCCTTCCTTACCAAATGTTACAACCGTATGCCCCATTATAACCCTTGAATAAGACCTCATGATCTCGATTTGAAGAAATGAGCCGGTGGCGAGTTGGTCCAATTGCAAGTTTATGTGATAATTTAATTAAACTTGATTATGAGCGATTATGATAAAACCTCAAATTTGAGAGTGAGTGAAATTTCCGCTTCTACCACATGTGAGGCTCTGCTTTTAATTTATATTCATGTCATACTTTAATTCTAGAATTAAATCAATGATTATTTCTAAACATGATATTCATGAAGAATTATCAATAATGACTGGTTTGTATGCATAATTAAGTGAGAAATATCATTTTATTAAACACTGCAATCAAGAGAATTTAATACTTGTAGTTTTTTATTGTCTTATCCCAATATAAAAAGAATGAAATTTTTGAAGCCACGCAAATAGATTGAATATGCAAAGTCTATGTTCTTAGGAACACTGACTCAGACTGCTCGGGGACAATCAGTATTAAAAGTGAGGATGTTGATAATGGCCAAAATTGACCATTATTTTCAATCTATTTCCGTGTCTAGACATGAGCATTTGATCGCATTCCGGTCTTATTTAAATAAGAAAGCTGTTGAATTTAACGGATATATGCAAGTTTGTATAAATAATAAACTGGTATTGAAAAATACAAAAATATTGTTATTTTATTAAATTTGTGTCAAGAAAATCCAAAAACAAGATAAAATATTAAAAATCCCTTTCTTGATGTAATTTGAGAATTATGGTTTGGTGGTATCTGTTCGGTGGAACACGGGTCTATTAAATGGAACACAAGCCATATAATCAATTGGATGAACAAATATCCGTGTGTATTTTATATACTTATATTTTCATTTTCTTATCACTATAAATATAATTTTTTTTAAAAAAAAAAAAAAGAAGAAGAAGAAACACGAAACGAAAAAACAAAAAGAGAATCAAAATTGGAAGTGAAATAATCAAAATTAATGAAACTAATTGCTAATTGCAGGTGGGGCCCACAGTTTTTTTCCCCAAATTGGTTGTCTTTCCCAACGAGCTCCATCTTCATTTGCAGACTCCATCACCGTCCGACCAAGCAGCGACTCCGGCAGCCCCGTCATTCTCATCTCCACCCCAACAACAAATTGCTCCGATCACCTCCTCTTGTATCCCGGCCAATCAATTTCAGAACACCCTCAATCCATGTCGTCTGCCCAAAATCTCAAATTGGGGACTAAGAAATCTCCACTCCGGCAGCCCCAAACTCCGCCGCTGCAACACCACCTTCCTCACCAGTCTCACACCGGTGCTCCGATTTCTGCCCCAAAAATTCCAATTTCGAAATTGGAATTGCAGCAGCACCGCCGCCACCACTTCCAGTTTCCGACACCCCCGCCATTCCCGCAGCTACAATCCCGACGAGACCCTCCTTCTCCACCACCATCCAGTCACTACCATCACCGAGCTCACCTCTATCTCCTTCAACACTCAGCCGCTGCTCCCATTTTCTAGTTCATCGCCGCCTCCGATGCCCAGCCCCCATTCCGGCCAAGACGAAGCCGCCCACCGTCCCCGACAAGAGCCTCGATTTCAGATCCCGTCGCCACCACCATCATTCTCCGACGAGCTCTCACCCCCCTCCAAACAAGCAGATAAGTCACCACCACCACCGAGCTCCGTCGCTGCCTCCAGCTTCCTCCGGCCATCGCTTCCAAGACGTCTCAACGGGCAGTGCAATCTCCGGCCATTCCCAGGTTTCAGTTTCAGACCAAGAAAGAAATGGAAAACAGGAAGCAAGAAAAATTTGGGAAGAAGAAGGAAAGAAAATGGAGAGAAGAAAAAAAAGAAAGAGAAAAGAAGAGAAGAGAATGTAATTCGGTCTATTGATTCGGTGAGAATAAATTCGGTCTAAACCGAATTGAGAGTGAAGAGACTGAATTGAATTAAGGAGACCGAATTAAAAGAAAGAGGAGAATAATATTAGTATGAGTACTCAATTCGGTCTAAATGGTGCAATTCGGTCTAGACCGAATTGACCGAATTGATAGAAGACCGAATTGATAAGAGACCGAATTGATTTTGAAATGGGGGAAAGTGGAGTGGGCCCGCGCATTATAGTTGGAATAAGTCCTAGGACCGGAGGTCCCGAAGGCATGAAATTTTTTGTCTCTTCCCTCCTGGAGTTCCGCTCCCGTCCCCTCCTACATCACTCCCTCCATTTCTCTCTCCCCCATTTTTTGCAACCAAGCCCATCAACTCTTTTGCCTAAACCGAATTGCCCCTTCTTCTTTTATGCATAAACCGAATTAATCCATTTCTATCTCTACCCATGTGACTAGGGTTTGCTCCCTATAAATACTCCTTCCATTTCACTTCAAGAAGGAGATCAGCACACAGTCTGGATATTTTTCTTCCCTGTTCTTGGAGAGAACAGTAGGTTTTGGTTAGTTTAGAGTAGATTTTTTTTTATCTTTTGCAGTGTAGTTTAATATTTGTTAGTTGTAGTTGTAATGTAGTTTGTAATTAGTTGTTTTTAATTTATTGGGGTAGCCATTTTCATAATTTTTACAGCTTTCTAGTGTAGAAATAAATTTGAGAACACCCAAATAATAAGTTGTTCTTGAACTTTTAATGCTTTCTAGTGGATGAAATACAAGAAAATGCTTCACAAATTTGGTATGGGTTCTTTTGCCCTTTTATTTATTTTTGCTTTTTATGTTTTAATAAATGTATGAATGTGGGTTTGAGCATGTTTGTAGCCTTAGATCTATTTTTATTTTTATTTTTATTGTTCTTGGATAGCTAGATAATTTTATAGATAGTGCCCTTTTCTAGGTTTTATTTTTATTTTATTTTTGGCCTAGATCTAATTTTTATTTTTATAGTGCTTTCTTAGATAATGTTGGTGTTCTTGTTTTTATGCATATGGTTCTTAATTTTTGCATTATTTTTTGGTAGATTAATCTTTAAATTTCATATTTATAGTTTTAGGGTTTAATTCATGCTATTACCCATTGTACATACATAAATCTTGATAACCACAAAATATTCACAAGTGTGACTGCGAGATGACACTGATGTGAAATGAATGATGTGGCCAATCCCATCTATCATAAACCGCGTCAGCTTAGAAATCGTATGAACACTTGTGAACAAAAAATACACTTATGTGAAAATCACATGTAATTCGGTCTAAGGCAATTCGGTCTATACCGAATTGCTCATGAAGACCGAATTACATAACAAAAAGTGTTGTCTTCATGTGGTTTCTATGCAATTCGGTCTATGCAATTCGGTTTAGACCGAATTGCTCATATAGACCGAATTGACTTTGGAGACCACATTGTATGCATCCATCCCCTCATGCCTTAGTTTATTTTCTCTCTTACCAATTCGAATTGTCAATTCGGTTTAAACCGAATTGACTTGGCAATTCGAATTACCCTCATTTTGAAGCAAATGCTTTAGCCAAATTTGAGTAAGGGAATGGCTTCATCAATTCGGTTTGTCCAATTCGGTTTAGACCGAATTGCTTTGACAAATCGAATTAGATGATGTTCCACATCCTTGCAAGGATTAATTGGGTAAGGTCATACTTCATTCCTCATGCATTATTCAATTCGGTCTATATTGCACTTAACCCAGTAGACCGAATTGACTTCTTCTCTTTATTTTAAAACTTCAAAAATATTTTTATTTTCCTGAGTTGTGTAAGTTGCATGGGTGTATTGGGCTTAGGCCCATTACATCTAATTTTATCCATTACACTTCTCAACCATTAGTGTCTTAATTATTGTGTGATTAACACTCACACAATACCAAAAATGTTCTTTAATTTCATCTTTTCTTTTTATTGTGTGTATAAATGGATAATAAGGAATATCACAGATCAATGTTGGCAAAAAGGTCCCTTCACAGGGATAACGATTAGCTCGTCTTCTGTGTATTAATTATTGCTCGTTATTTTGCAGGGTCTGATTAGTGATTGGTGGAAGCTCCGTCAAAAAGGTCCCTTCACAGGGATAACGATTAGCCACTCAGCCAATTCCTAATTAGATACACTTTTCTTTTTATTATCTTAATTTCAAAACCTGAATTCAAGTTGTAGTATTATTAAATGATGTTGACCAACATTATTTGAGAATTATTACAGCAAAAAAATATATGGGTTTTTGGAAGAGAAGCACGGACTCGTACCTCACCCGAAACCACAACCAGTGAACTATCTGACATGGCAGAAAACCAGGACATTCCCCCGATCTTACCAATTGACCAACCACCCAATAACCCTGGTAATGGAGCTGATGGGGGTATTGTAGAACATCCAAATCGTGTCAACGAGGAGGAAAATCTACCTAATCCAAATTAGCAACATTATCAGCAATTCCACCAACAACCGCCACCACCTCTAAACCAATATAACCACCGAAACCAAAATATACCAAACCAGCAATACTAGAATCAGGCCTTCAATCAAGATCAGTTTCAAAACAACCCTCATGATCTTGAAAATCTGTTTCAACAGAATCCCAATTACCACCAGCAGTACCAAAACCAAGCAGAACAAGGAAATCAACAGCAGCAGGCAGCAGCTGATTTTATGCTGCCCATCGTGGAGCCCTATCTGGACAGGCCTGGAAGAGCACAATTTCATGCATGCAACTTTGAGCTCAAACCGGCACTCATTAATTTGGTGCAAAACAATCAATTCTCCGGTGCAAATCACGAGGATCCCCATGATCATCTCCAAACCTTCCTGGAGCTCTGCGATACAATAAAAAATCAGGGAGTCTCACCTGATGCTATAAGACTGATGTTGTTTCCCTTTTCTTTGTTTAGTGGTGCCAGAGATTGGTATAAATCATTGCCTATAAATCAGAGGAGCACCTGGGCAGATTTGGTAAGGAGTTTTCTGTTGAAGTATTTTCCCGAATCAAAGATAGAGGTATGACGAGCCAAGATTGGAGAGTTCAAGATGAAGCCGGACGAGCCATTGTATGACGCAAAGGAGAGGTTCTCCAGCCTTTTGAGGCGATGCCCCAACATGGATATCAACCATGGGAGCAACTGAGGAAATTCTATGGAGGGCTCACCCATCCATGGAGAGCGATGTTAGACGCTGCAGGCGGACGACATTTACTCCATTTGCCCATGGACCAAGCCTGGGAAAAGATTGGACAATGTCTGTCAATAGATCTGTATTGAACACTAATGAGAAGAAAGTGGACCCTCCTAGAAAAGTTTTTGCTGTAAGTGAAGGAAAGACAGATTTCGAAAAATTGCAGGAACAGGTGGTTGCGATACAGCTAGGTCAGGAGAAAGGAAAGGGAGCAGGCACTTCTCAGGAAGGAGCCTCATCTAGCCAAGTGCAAATACAACAATCGGGAGCAATTTGTGGGCTATGTCAGGGACCACATCCAACTGACACATGCCAACAAATAGCTACCGAAAGCTGCAATTACGCAGGGAACTACCAGAATCGCCACCTCAACCTCTCCTATTCCAACAACAATGCACTTAATGCGCATTTGTTGACACAGCCAAACCAGCCTAACCAGTTCGCAAACCAAAATCCTCAGCAAAACTTCAGACCTCAGAACCAAGGATTCGTTCAGCAGAGAGTACAGAACTTCCAGAATCAGAATCAGAACTTTCAACCCCATATCCAACAAAGGCCTAACCAAAACCAAGGCCAGAATTTCCAAAACTTCCAAGCCCAACCTGACCAGAATCAGCAATACAACCAAAAGCCACCATCCCGCCTGGAGAATTTGATGACCGAGTTTATTTCCAATCAAAGGGACATAAACCAGCAGTTGCAGTCATCGATCAAGAATGTGGAGATGCAGGTCACCCAGTTGGCTAAGGAGTTGCAGAACAGGGGGAAGGGAACACTACCAAGCAGCACTGAAACCAACCCGCAATGCAAATCAATCACATTGCGGGGAGGAAAGACTCTGAGAGGAAACGTTGGATCCGGGAAGAAGAAAACTGTGAAAGGAAAAGAATCAGTGGAGGTTGAAAAGGAACAGGAAAAGATTGAAGGAGATGAAAGTATTGAACTGGTAAGGGACAAATCAGAGGCAGCTAATCCGCAGGCTGAAGCTGCAATTGAAGCTAAAAAGGGTATGGGTGAAGGTACAACTTCCTTCTCTTTGCCACCAAAAATTGATAATAATAAGTACATGCCAAGGGTGCCATACCCTGCACGTCTTAAAAATAAGGAACATGACATAAAATTCAAGAAATTTCTAGAACGGTTAAAGTCTGTAGAGATAACCATTCCTCTCGTGGAAATGATTTCAGAAATGCCCACCTATGCTAAGTTCTTGAAAGAATTGATTTCAGGGAAAAGGCAAGTAGAGCAGGAGGAGGTGATTATTCTCAACAGCACATGCAGTGCCATAGTTCAGAGGAAACTACCCGAAAATAAGGAAGACCCTGGATGTTGCACGCTGCCAGTACAAATTGGAAAGGCCAAAGTGAGCATGGGGTTATGTGATTTAGGATCCAGCATCAACGTGATGCCTCTAGCCATGGCAATTCGCCTAAGGCTCGGAGAAATTGAACCAGTCAAGATGAAACTGCAACTGGCAGACAGATCAATCACCAAACCCGTAGGAATCCTGAAGGATGTGGTAGTCAAAACCGGCCAAATTCTTTTCCCGGTTGACTTCATCATCCTTGACATTGAAGAGGACTCTGAAATGCCACTTATCTTGGGACGCCCTTTTCTGGCCACTGGCGGTGCATTGATTGATGCCACATCTGGAAGAGCCACATTGAGGGTCGACGACAGAGAAATCTCCTTTGACATGGACCAGCTGCAGAAGTTCCCAAATGAGGGATCTTTTTCCATGTTTGATGTAATAGAAGGTAGGTGTGAGGATGAGAGCATAGACTCCATGACTGTGATGACGGACAAAGTTTCAAAACAGGTACTGACGCCTGAAGGTGCCGAGCAACAAAGAAGCTGCAACGCTGTCCACTTCGAGGACCCTATCACTGGGGATCTTGAAGAATTCGACGGTGTTGAATTCACTCCGGAGGAGGAGGAGAGCACCACTGAAGAGGAAGTGGACCCTGTACTGACACAGGGTCCTGAAGGTAAATCTGATCTTTCACCCCCCCTCCATTTCTCACAAATTACTGCCTTCCGTTGAATGTCCGCCAGAAATTGAACTTAAAATACTCCCGGATCATCTTAAGTACGTTTTTCTCGCTGAACATAAAAGATTACCGGTAATTGTGTCAGCCAAGCTGACACAAGAACAAGAAAAAACTCTGGTAGACATTCTAAAGAAATATGTACATGCAATTGGATGGACCATTTCTGATATAAAAGGAATAAGCCCCTTTGTTTGCATGCACAGAATTTTAATGGAAGAGGAGTACAAGCCCTCTAGGCAACCACAAAGGCATCTGAATCCCCACATGCAAGAAGTGGTAAGGAAAGAAGTTATCAAGCTCTTAGATGCTGGTATCATCTATCCTATATCTGACAGCAAATGGGTTAGCCCAGTGCAGGTAGTACCTAAGCGTGGGGGGATGTGCATAATGACTAATGAGCAAGGAGAAGAAGTGGCGACACGTCCAGTGACCGGTTGGAGAGGATCGATTATCGGAAGCTTAACACCGCTACGCGGAAGGATCACTTTCCCTTGCCGTTCATTGATCAGATGCCGGAGAGATTGGCCGGGAGGGAGTATTACTGCTTTTTGGATGGGTACTCAGGCTATAATCAAATTGTAATAGCTAGTGAAGATCATGATAACACCACTTTCACGTGCCCATATGGAACTTTTGCGTACAGGCGCATGTCTTTTGGACTTTGCAATGCGCCTGCCACTTTTCAGCGATGCATGATGTATCTTCTCAGAATTTATCGAAAAATGCATTGAAATTTTCATGGATGACTTATCTGTGTATGGAGATACTTTTGATGAATGTTTGACTAATCTTGCAAAAATTTTAAAAAGATGCTAGGACACTAACCTAGTTTTGAACTGGGAGAAGTGTCATTTCATGGTCACCGAAGGAATAGTGTTGGGTCACCGCATCTCGCGCGAAGGCATCGAAGTCGATAGGGCCAAAGTCTCAGTCATATCAAACCTTCCATTACCAAACTCAATAAAAGCAGTTAGGAGCTTCTTAGGGCATGCCGGTTTTTACCGGAGATTCATTAAAGATTTTTCTAAAATTGCTAAGCCGCTCACTAATTTGCTTTGTAAAGAAAATTCTTTCTTAATAAATGAAGCGTGTGTTCAAGCCTTTGACACGCTCAAGAAGATGTTGATTTCCTCTCCAATAGTGCAACCACCCGATTGGTCAATACCTTTCGAGGTAATGTGCGATGCAAGTGATCTCGCCGTGGGTGCAGTTCTTGGGCAACATAAAGAAGGGAGACACTGCGTGATTCATTACGCAAGTCATGCCCTGACTGAAGCCCAAGTCAATTACACCACCATGGAGAAAGAGATGTATGCTGTGGTTTTCGCGTTTGATAAATTCTGACAGTACCTCATTGGTACGAAAACCATAGTATACACAGAACACTCTGCACTGAGATACTTGTTCAGCAAACAAGATGTCAAACCTCGATTAATCAGGTGGGTACTTTGGTTGCAGGAATTTGATATCATAATAAAAGATAGAAAAGGCAGAGACAATGGTGCTGCTGACCATTTGTCTCGAATAGAAAATGATAAAAATGAGACAGCCGTCAATGAAAATTTTCCGGACGAGCAACTGTTCGCCTTGTACCTTCATGATCAAGCTTGTCCATGGTTTTCCGACAATGCTAACTTTTTAGCATGTGGAATAAACCCACCATTCCAGAACAAGAGCCAAAAAGTAAGGTTCAACCGAGATGTAGTTGACTACTTCTGGGAAGATCCTTATCTTTTCAAGCATTGTGCAGATTCGATTATTAGACGATGTGTAACTGAGCACGAGGCTTATCAAATCGCTAAAAAATGTCATGAATCGGAATATAGAGGTCACCATGGCCCCACTCGAACAGCTCACAAGGTGCTCGTGTGTGGTTTCTATTGGCCTACCATTTACGAGGATTGCAGGGCGTTTGTTAAGGCTTGCAACAGATGCCAAATATTAGGGAATATCTCCAAGAGGGATGAAATGCCTCAAAAAGGAATTCTCACTCTTGAGATTTTCGATGTATGGGGTATTGACTTCATGGGACCATTCTCGACATCTGATGGGAATCATTACATCTTGGTAGTTGTCGATTACGTGTCCAAATGGGTCGAGGCGGTTGCGCTGCCAACCAACGATGGTCACCAAGTGATCAAATTTTTGAAAAATAACATTTTCAATAGATTTGGTGTACCTAGGGTAATCATATCTGATGGAGGAACCCATTTTGTTAACAAAGCTTTTGCAAATCTCATGAGCAAAAGTGGGATTCTCCACAAGATCGACACACCTTATCATCCCCAAACCAGTGGCCAAGTCGAAGTATCAAACCGCGAAATCAAACACATACTCGAGGCCACTGTGGGGATAACCCGCAAAGACTGGTCACGTAAGCTCAATGATGCTCTATGGGCATATCGCACTGCATTCAAGACTCCCATCAGGATGTCTCCATACAGGCTTGTATTTGGAAAAGCCTGTCATCTGCCTGTAGAACTAGAGCACAAGGCTTACTGGGCCGTAAAAACGCTTAATTTTGACCCACGAGTTGCTCAGAGTAAGCGCAGGTTGGACCTCAATAAAATTGAGGAAATACGTGCTCAAGCTTATGAAAGCTCGAGGATTACAAAGAGCGGACCCAGAAGTTTCGATCGTCGTATAAAGTCTAAACACTTCTATGTTGGCCAAAATGTCTTGCTATTCAATTCTAGGTTGAAGCTGTTCCCCAGAAAGCTTAGATCCAGATGGGAAGGGCCATACGAAGTGGTGCACGTGTTTGAAAGTCGAGCTGTCAGGATTCGAACTGACAAGGGAGAGCTGGTGGTGAATGGACAGAGACTGAAGGAGTAACTAGGACAGTTCGACCCCGAAAAAGTAGTTCAAACGATATCAGAGCCGGCCTATGTTCAATAAAAAAAATTATATATATATACTTATATAATTATTTATTACATAAATATTCATTTTTCTCGGGCAATAAGTATCCAAAAATCAATTAAACATTTAGAGTATTAAGACTCTAAATGTGAGGATGTTGATATTTGGAGAAAATCTAATAATTTTCTTATGTTTGCCTTGCAGGAATTAATGGAACCAACAAAAAGAAAGATAAAGCTTCAAAAACCAGGTTCCCGGTTGGATTAATACTAAATTTAATGGAAATTAATTTCGGAATTTAGAGAAATTTAAAATCCGGAATAAATCCATAAAATAAGGGTGTTAATCCAACCTAATTTATGCAAGCAATTTATTATAGAGTAATATTTCTGTTTAAATATGTGTATTCAGTATGTTAATTTTAAAGAAAATGCATAATTTTAGAAAATGTAAAAACTGGAAAATTTCAAAAAAATTTCTAAGTGTTGAATGCGGTCTAATTCGCACTTCAATTCAATTCGGTTTAAATCAAATTGTTTGAAACAGACCGCATCGGAGGTGTTGCCTTGGTAATTTTTACCAATTCGGTCTCCAAGCCAATTCGGTCTAGACCGAATTGGCCTAAGAGACCGAATTGATCTTCCAAAGCACATGTTCCATCCTTGCGTAAATATGGCCAAGTAGCAATTCGGTTTAGACCGAATTGATCTACAAAAAGGCATTACATCATTCTTATTTTCGCAAGTGACCAATTCGGTCTACAAAGCAATTCGGTCTAGACCGAATTGCTTGAATAGACCGAATTGCCTCACAAGAGCACCCCCCATTATTTTCCTAAGCACCCAATTCGGTCTTCTCACTGCAATTCGGTCTCTACATCAATTCGATCTAGACCGAATTGATTTTAAAAGACCGCATTACAGTAAGTTGTTTGTTTGTCCTTCCCTCAATTCGGTCTCCACATCAATTCGGTCTAGACCGAATTGATGATTCGGTCTTCAATAGACTGAATTGCCCCCTGTCCCAAACCCTATATATTCCTTCCCCCCCCCCCCCCCCGCCCCTTTTCCCTCACTTTCACCTTCACACACTTAGAATTTTTCCCGAAAAAACTCTCGCAAACTTCGTCTTCCTCGCTAAACCAGAGCTCGTATCCAAGCTTTACTCCGACCAAAGTGTTTAAAAATAGCGTCTTCTTCATCCATTCCTACTGGGAGTATAGGGTAAGTGTCCTTTTTCGATTTCGCACTCTCGGTCTTGCGATTTCAGTTTTTGATTTTGTGTGTTTGTGCGAAATCAGTAATGGGAGGGGAATGGGAACCTGTTTTCGTGTTGGGCGTGGTCGGAATATGGTCAGAAAAGGATGGGCATGGTCGGAAATAGGGTAGAACGGTAATGGTGGAACCTAGGGCTTACCATGTTTGTTCGAACCTCCATTGTTATTTGTTCAAGTTCTCTATGGTATAGGGGATGCTTCATTTTGAAAAATTTGGGTTTCAAAACCCTCAAAAATCTTATCTTTCTCCATTATGTAGATATTTGTTCCCATTTTCGGATCTGTGTGCATACTTTGCTATCTTGTTTGTTCTGTGAAAAATGTGGAAATGGGTGAACACGGAGGTTATTTTTCCCTCAACCACTGTGTTATTTATACCTACTGGATACTTGATAATGTTGTTGGATATGCATGTTAATGAGATTGCCTAATCTGTGTTTTCAAGCATGAATTTGTGGCAAATTTTGAGAAATATTGGTGTGAATGGACTGTTATTGTGTGTTCTTCTTATGTTTGCATGCTACTGTGTGATTAGAACTTTCTTAATAAATGATTTTGTGGGGTACCTATTTACCACACCTTGCAAACTCAACTAAAAATGTTGATGTTTGTATACACTGGAAACATGGTATTACAGACAAAACCATGCTAAAATTTTTCCTGACATGTATTTTTTTTTATCACTGTTGACATGGCACTTATGTTTAAAAAGACAAAAAGTTGATAGAATATTTGTTTTTATTAAGTGTTTGACATGTTCATTATTTGGACATGTGGGGAATAAACAAGTGTAGCAACTTTGCTCACTCATTAATACCCATTTCCCAAAACAAAAATCCAAAGGGGGGACCACTCACACCCTCAACTTTATTAAATTAACAAGTCAAACACTTTCCATAAAATCCAAAAATAGCCTTTGTATGTGTGTGTGTGTGCTTATTTCTTACCTCTTATTTTCATTTTCCTTAGTCCATCACCTTGTGCTAGTAATTGCATAACTTTTCATGTGTATTGATTCTTCATTATTGAATATCCATCTTCCCATTTCATATGCTTTTGATCACTTTTTTAGTGATCAAAAATAAACTTTTCTTTTATAGGCTCAATAGCCTATAAAAATTCTATCTTTTGGTCCCCTAACCATTCAAAAATCTTTAGACTATTTTTTTTAATCTAAGAAAAATGTAAGGGTCCAAGACCCCTTATTTCCCTCATTTTCTCACTTTTTAGTTGCAATAATTGTTAGATTCAATAATCTAACCTCTAGTCGTATAATATGTAGTATAACTCAATAAATTCAAGTAAAACCAATTAACTCACATTTAGAGCTTAGCTCAAAATGTGAGGATGTTGATTTTCAACTTGTATATTTTTATAAAAAAAATTGCTAAAAATAGTTTCAACTTCTCTTCTTTAGGGACCAATACATCATAGAGTCTATAATAGGCCTTCCAAGGACCACTCCAGACCTTGCCTTTTTGGAAATCGAAAGGATGAAGAGAGAAATAGAACATAATAGACGGGCCATAAGGGACGAATTCAATTTAAACATGGACCACCAGATTGAATGGAGATTCGAAATGAAGGAGCACTGGTGGAGAGATATTCCAGAAGATGAGAGAAACTATAAAGCTACGGGGCTTGAAACAGACCTTTGCAAGCACATGTGGAACTTCTGGAATAACGAATTTGATCAGGCAAGATATGACCAAAGGTTCGAAGATCCAAGAGTTCATTACGAAAGGATGGTCTGGAGGATGAACCAGCACAAAAGCCCGGTGGAACAGATTGCTTGAACAGCACCTCAGAGATAAGAAAGTAGCAGCCTTCGTGCCAATCCCAATTCAACCAGCCATCACAAAAGAGACCAAGAGTTACTTTGCCAGAAAAAGTCCTCCAGTACAACAAGTGGCGGTATCCGGGATGCTCTCCATGCCAGACACCTTCCCATTCTTGTACAAGAAAGAATTATTTGACAATGGGACCGTCTGCGGACCGGAAGAGCAACTGTGGCTCACAAAGCACGCCAATGCACGCCATACTGAGATGGCATACAACTTCTGGGAATCCCTTCAACCCGTGTTGAATTATGGAACAGCCCACCACACTCCGATGCAGGACTCAATAATAGAGAAGACAAAAGCAATACGGAAGCTGTGGGAGGAATACATGAAAGCATGGGGGAGTTGGGAGAAGGACATCAGAGTTTCTGTGCTAAATCCAGGGGTGGTTAAACCCCCGGGGAATGAGGAGATCATTCCAAAATTTTTACCGACAAGATTCCCGGCGGTTGAGCCCCGAGAAGCTACGATGGCTGGAATGCCTAACTTTGCGCTAATCAGAGCCGAGTGCACAGCGATGATCCGGAATAGGGACTGGACAAGGATGGGCAGAAAGAAAAAGCAGATACCACTGATGGGCGAGAACAAGTGCCTGGACTTCTTGAACATCCCACCGGTCCGGGATTTGTCAAAATTAAAAGAGAAGGAGGCAGATATTATGGATACCCTCTTTGCTGATATGAAGAGTAGGTTCTTTGACCTACTACAGGAAATGGACAGGGAAGGCCTGAAGTACTGCCAAGAAAACAGACGAGGGCGATTGTTATGACGTGGGGTTCCAAGGTGTTTTGGGTAGATACTTCGCGGCTAAATGGACCGCCCAGCTTACAGCTATGACCGAGCCCAGTTTTATAACGAAATACCTGAAGATCAAAGGGCCGAAATTTGGGCTGTGGACCGAAGCCGATGAGAAAAAGATCGATGATTATGTGGACCCATCTCTTGAACCCCACCAGTCATTCGAATCGGAGACCCGTCCAACTGAAACCGAGCCAGAGCCTCCAAAGAAAAAGAGGAAATTGATAAAACTGGCTGAGAAAGAGAAGGCTGGAAGACCTGCTGAGCCTCAAGTCGAAATTCAAGAACCCCCCAGTCAGCCAAGAACTATTCCACCAGTGCCCAAATTTGATGGCAAGCCATCCAAGCCAAAGGACAAAGGCAAGGAACAAGCCGTTGAGCTATCCAAGAAGGAACAGAGGCGTCTAGCCCAAGAAAAATTTGATGCCGAGCTAGCAAAGAAAGCCCAGGAGAAAGAGGATGTTGTAATTTCTGAGAAAGAGCAAAGACTTGCAGAAGCTGAACGGGCTGAGGAACAAAGGGTTGCTGCCTACAAGGCTCGTAAAATAGAAAGAGAAAGGCGGGAGAAGGAAGAGGCCGAGAAAGAAATGGCCAAAGAAAATGAAGAATGGAGGCAGAAGAGGGAGGAGGAGAGAGCCCAAAGAAGAAGAGAGTGGGATGAAATGATGAGGAAGAACGAGGAGGAGAAAAAGAAAGAGGCAGAAATGCAAGAAAGCGTTAGAAAAGCCCGGGAAGAGGAAGAGAACAGAAAAGCTGCTGAGAAAATGCAAGCCGAGCTAGAGAAGAAGGAGACGAAAGAGGCCGAAAAAGAGGCCGAGGTTGGAGACGATGATTGTCAAATAATCAGCGGAACCAACATTGTGCCTATTAAAGTGAAAGCAGAGCCGACTGAATGGGCTAAGGATCAAAAGCAGCAGAAAAAGGAGATAGTTGCTAAGAAGAGTGGGATCGAGGAGAAAATGGATAAGATCGTTGAAGGACTCAAACCCGCAGAGGAAATGGTGCACGACAACAATGTCCGATTCGAAGAGTCGAAAAGAAAAACTGCTGAGCTAATGAGCGAAATTGACCAAGTGGCTGTCTAAACAATGGCCACCACTGCTGCTCAACCTCAACCTGCAGTGCAAGAAACGCTAAGAGATGAGAGCAGTGGGGGTAACAAGCAGGCTGAATTGGAAACCATGGAGGACCTGTTCAAAGATAAGACCTACCAACAAATCCTCCAAGGCGATTTTGACAGTACTGGAGATCAAGGAAATAACATGATAGAACAACGTGGAGAATTAAACAAAGGGAGGGATGAGGAGGTATCTCAAAAAGAATATCAACATGTTGTTGATTCCCTCTCTTCCGATGATTTTCTCAACGCTGTACTTCATGAATTTCCTTGTAATTCGTATGAACAAGGAACATCTCGAGGAGGCGAGGAAGCAGAAGATGAACAACAAATTGAGGGCGAGCTGCAACCAGATACACTGGTTAAAACAGAGCATCAATTGGAGGGTGAACATCATGAACAACATGAACAGATGGAGGAGAAGTCGGATTCTGATTAGGAGCAGGCGCACCCTCAGGAAACCCAAGAATCAACGGGGTCAGTTTGATCCGCTGGCTATTGGGCGACTTCTACCTCAAAGGGACGATTGGGAGTGTCCACCAAGAAGTATGAAAAATTCCCAATCAAGGATGATGCTGATATTATGAGGAGGTTCAACGGGAATGAACAGAATGCGGGGTGCTACATTGCACTATCTGGGCTGTTCATACCCGACAAAGGATTCAGTCCGAAAATGGTGAATCATCCAACGCTAGTCACTCTACAAGAAAACCATAGATGGACTGTTCCTCACGCATCACGATGAACCCGGGATAGCAGAGCTGGTTAGGGAATTCTATTGCAATATTAACGTCGCTCAAAAGAAGAGTTGGGTGCGAGGAGTTGATGTAAACATATCTGGAGAATATCTGAACCGCTTCCTCGGCACACCCAACTGGAATTCAGAATTCCCAACAGCTGAGCATTTTGAAAAAGGAGCATGCAAGGCAGCCGAGAGGCAGTATTATGATAACATCACAAGATGCCTCACTGCCGAGAGCTACACAGGAGAATTTTCGTTCCAATCAAAGCACCTGAAGCTGGAGTTCCAACCCTCGTATGATTTCTACATGTCAAAGATTAGGCCCAACCCGCACGCACATGAGACATCTGGTCGAATGTTGAAGGGTTTCGCAATACTTTGGCATGGATTGAAGATCAACGTGGGAGAGCATATTTTCCATGTTATGACTACAAGAACTTCCGGCAGGGCAGCTGCTGTCTGCTATCCCAACCTCATCAGGAGGATCTGCGAAGCTCAAGGAGTGGATCTGTCGGTTTTCACGGGGAGTGATCTCATTCAAATGAATCCTCCTATTCCAGTCCCAAGGACTCGGGTAACTGATCCGGTTGTATATGCTATGCCAGACGAATCAGATGCCCAGTCCAGATACACTCCTGGACAACCAGCTAAGCGCCAATCACGTAAGAAGAAGGCCCGTACTGAAGCGGTGCCTTCAACAAAAGAAGCTGGAGTCCTCCCGATAGAGCATGCAGAAGAACATCCTCTAGGTGATGCTCCCACTCCAAGTCATCCTGAAACTGATGCCTCCACCCCGAGCCAATCAAGAAGACATCCAGTCCGACCCTCTCGCAGAAGCCAAGATGTGTCTCAGTATCCAGCTGATTCTCAAACTCTGGAAGCAGTGAGCAGAATGGGAGAGTCAATGATGCAGAGTGTCAAATCTTTGGCCGATGTCATCATTTCGACTCAAGAGAAGCAGATGCAAAAAGAGGAAGAGTTCAGGCTGAGAATGCTTGAGAGAGAAGAAGAGTTCAACAAGAAAGCGGCTGAACGAGAGGCAAGGCAGCATTAGGAAAGACAAGAAAAATGTTCGAAATGATGTTCACCAAACAAGCAGACTTGATGCAGACCATACTCAGGAAGCTACCCTCACCTCCAAGAGATGACACCGGACCCTCCACGCAGCAAATGGAGAAGAACGACTGAGCTAACACGATCACATTCATGCGAGCTTCAATGTAAACATCATGCATTAGATTTTCCATTCACTTAGTGCACCTTCGTTCATACTGTGGAAATCCATTGTAACTGATGTATTTATCGCTTTTCACAAAGAGAATTTCGTCTTGAATTCTCAAAAATATTTTGAAAAAGATGTGTGGCAGTCCAAGATGAATAAGTGACTGTCATGCCAAAAACAAAGCTGTGACATGCTTGCATGTTCACAGTATCTTTTTACTGCTTTCAATTAAATAACCGGCATAAAACGAGCATAAATCTGTCACCTAAATTCACATATTGAATTTAGGCTAAGGATAAAATTTTCAAACTATTAAATTGGGATAAAACAATTAAAAATATGCATGATATAAATTTTTGAGGTTTTGAGCTATAAAAATCCAATGATATGATCACTTGGAAGAAAAACAAAATTTTCATGTTGAGAATTTGATTGAATAAAATGCAATAATTTTTAAAGGGCTAAATTTAAGAATAAAGGAATGACATGATCAAACCATACCAGGTGAGATCTGAGCCGAGTCATTTTTACTCATTATTTCTTTGTTGTGTGAAAATCAATTCGATTAAAGGACACTAGAACTTGCAATTGGGACCGATTCAAGACCATGCCATATTCCCGAAATCGAGCATACGATCGAGGCACTTAGAAAAACCCAAAATTTTGGCCTTCGTTTGAAATCCAAACCCAAAAATATTTTCCCTTTAGGATTAACCACTGAGCCTATAAGCCTAATTTTTCTTTGAAGCCACTATATTATTCCCAACTTTATAAAAAGACCAAAAAAATCAAACCCAAGTGTACACGAACCAATTCCATCAAGGCATTATAGTTTATGATCATCAAAAATATCAATCGGTATACATAAACCGATCAAAAAAAAAAAGAAAGAGAAGAAGAAAAGAAAGGAAAAAGAAAAAGAGAAAAATGTTGAGATTCATTCAACAGAAATAAATTGCAATTGACAAGGCAAATTAGACATAGTCTAATGTCATGCAATAGAAAAGAAAAACAAAAGAAAGAAAGAAGTATTGATGATCATAAATTTTAAATAAAAATATGCCAAGTCATGATGGAATGGATTCATGTCACTTTTAGCCCAATAATGTCCTTCCTTACCAAATGTTACAATCGTATGCCCCGTTATAACCTTGAATAAGACCTCGGGATCTCGATTTGAAGAAATGAGTGGGTGGCGAGTTGGTCTAATTGCAAGCTTATGGGAGAATTTATTTGAATTTGATTATGAGAGTATTGTCTAAAAGCCAACTTTGAGAGTGAGTGAAATTTCCGATTCTACTATATGTGAGGCTCTGCTTTGATTGATTAATGTTCATGTCATGCTTGAATTCAAAAATTAAACCAATGAAATTTTCTATACATATATTCAAGAAGAATTAACAATAATGATTGGTTTGTATACCTGTTCAAGTGAGAAGTATCATTTCATTAAACACTGCAATCAAGAGAGTTTAATGCTTGTAATTTTGATTGTCTTATCCCAATATAAAAAGAATGAAATTTTTGAAGCCACGCAAATGGTTTTGAATGTGCAGAGTCCATGCTCTTAGGAGCACTGACTCTGACTGCTCGGGGACGATCAGTATTAAATGTGAGGATGTTGATAATGGACAAAATTGTCCATTATTTCCAATCCATTTCCGTGTCTGAAACGGACATTTTGATCGTATTCCCATCTTATTTTAATAAGAAAGCAGTTGAATTCGACAGATTAATGCGAGTTTGTAATAAAAATAAGCTGGTAATAAAAGACACAAAAATGTGCAATTTTAATTGTATTTGTGTTAGAAAAATCCAAAAACATGAAAAAAGGAAAAAGAAAAGAAAAAGGAATGAAAGATGGGCAAAAGAATAAAATAGCCCACAAAAATAAAAAAGATGGGAAAAAGAATGAAAATCCCACAAACTGAAATTTTTGGTTAAGTGTTGAAGATCAATTCGGTCTACGCAAATTCGGTCTAAACCGAATTGCTGAGGAGAAGAAGAAGAAAAATAGACAAGTGTTGAAGAAGAGAAGCAGAGCAACCAATTCGGTCTGTGGCAATTCGGTCTAAACCGAATTGACCCCTAGACCGAATTGCACTGTGGAAAGAAGAAGACCTTGAACATAAAGGAGAGATGCGATTCGATCTATGCAATTCGGTCTAAGACCGAATTGATTGCATATACCGAATTGCCTCAAAGCAAGGAAGCCAAACAGGAGCCATCATCAATTCGAAAAGGCCAATTCGGTCTACATATAAACCGAATTGATGAATGAATACCACATTCCAGCTCAAGATCAAGAAGGAAGACCTCATGCAATTCGAATTGCACCAATTCGGTCTAAACCGAATTGCTTGAAGAGACCGAATTACATTCAAAATTGCATCCAATTGAAGCTGTGAGCACGTGAGAAATGCATTGCAATGTTGATGGGCCCTTATGGGCCTAGGGTTTCGAGAAGAAGTATAAAAGCTGACCTTCCTCAACACAACAAAGATATTCCAGTTCCACACTTTACAAGAGATTCGGCTGGGGACAAAAAGAAGTAGCAGGAGCTGTTCTTCACCCCTTAAGGGTTAGGTAGGTAGTTTAGTTTAGTTAGTTTATTTTTATGCATGTAGCTTAGTTTTTGCTATTTTAATCTTAGTTTATTTTTGTAGAAGCTTGTTACTACCTTTAGAGTAGCCATTTCCATACATTTTACATGCTTTGTGGTTAGAATAAACCCTACCTTCAAGTTAATGATGGTTTTGGGTTATTTATTTGCTTTCAAGTGCCAATACAAGAAGAAATTCCAGAAATGGGCTTTATTTCATGTGTTTGACACCTATTTAATGCATTCCTTAGCAATAAATGTTAGAATGTTTGTTTGTTTCAACTAGGTTACATTTATTATGTCCTAGTTGACTTGCATTCTCAATAAATGCATGTTTAGTGGGTTTTTGGTATGTTTTTATGCCTTAGAGCTTCAAATGAGTGTTCTTAGGTTTTAGATAATTTTAGGGTTGTTAGAATTTATTTTAATGTTTTATATTACTGATTCTTGTTCTCTATATTTTAGTTTATTGTTGCCTTAGATAATGTAAGTGTTCTTATTTTTATGCATGTAGTTCTTAGATGTTTAAGTGTTTTAGGTTCTTTAATCTTTGATTTCTTATTTTCCTTAAAATGCTCACTAGTGTGGCTGTGAGGTGACACTGATGTGAAATGAAGGATTTGATAAATCTCATCCATCATAAACCGCACAGTGTAAACCGAACCTGTACTTGTGAGCACAAAAATACACTTATGTGAAAAATGGCATGCAATTCGATTTGAGGCAATTCGGTCTAAACCGAACATGAAAATGGAAGTGCATGGTAAAAATGTTTGCTGAATTCTTTATATAAAAATATATATGCAATTCGGTCTAGGCAATTCGGTCTAAACCGAATTGCCCATGAGACCGAATTACATAGCAAAAATTCTCTCATATGGTGCACAAGCAATTCGGTCTATGTAATTCGGTTTAGACCAAATTGCTCCCATAGACCGAATTGACCTTGTACACTATATTGTATGCATTCCATCCCCTCATGCCTTAGTTTATTTACTGTCTTTTACCAATTCGAATTGCCAATTCGGTCTAGACCGAATTCACTTGGCAATTCGAATTACCCTCACTTTGGAGTAAATGCCTTGTCGAAATTTGAGTAAGGGAATGACTTCATCAATTCGAATTGTCCAATTCGGTTTAGACCGAATTGCTTCGACAATTCGAATTAGATGATGTTTCATATCTTTACAAGGATTAATTGGGTGAGGTAATATTTCATCCTTCATGCATCCTCAATTCGGTCTATTTTGCACCTTACCTAGTAGACCGAATTGACTTTTTCCCTTTATTTTAAAACTTCAAAAAATATTTTATTTCTTGATTTGTGTAAGTTGCATGGGTGTATTTGGCTTAGGCCCATTACATCTAAATTTTATCCATTACACATCTCAACCCATTAGTGTCTAAATTATTGTGTGATTAACACTCACACAGTACCAAAAATATTTTGTTAATTTCATCTTTTCTGTTTATTGTGTGTATGAATGGGTAATAAGGAATATCACAGATCAATGTTGGCGAAAAGGTCCCTTCACCGGGATAACGATTAGCTCGTCTTCTGTGTGTTAATTATTACTCGTTATTTTGCATGGTCTGATTAGTGGTTGGTGGAAGCTGAAAAGGTCCCTTCAAGGGGATAACGATTAGCCACTCAGCCAACTCCTAATTAGATACAGTTTTCTTTTCTTTATCTTAATTTCAAACCTGAATTTCGAGCTATAGTACTGTTAGATAGTGTCGATCAACACTGTTATAGCATTACTGTAGTAAGAAAACGTGTAGGTTTTTCCTCACTCATAGACAGTAGGACTCTCGATGATAGCGATCACTGTCATTAAGGGATCCCTACTGTCTAAAAATCATTCCGTCTGGAATACTTGGGAAACGGATAGCATATGTTTGCAGTCCGGATAACCCCAATTATTTCTGGCACTCTTTTTAGCCAATTTCTTCTTATCTCAGGCTAATCCATCTTTGTGTATCAAATTCTGTCTAACCCCACCATATATTTTGGGGTATTTTATTTTATTTCTCATATACATGTATGCATGATAGTATTATGTAGATATTTTGGTCTATACTATTTTGGAGATCCTTCTCCTTGGACATAGAAGCCTTGATCTAAATCAGATGTACATAATAGATTTCCACAAAAAGATCACTATATAAAATCCGGATCTGAGTAAGGGATAAATTCGCCAGTTATGATTAACTCATATTCCACTGGGGGTTGATTTTGAGAACTTAGAAGCGGAGCCAGCGATTAGGTCTCTCCTACACTGAAAGGATCTGTGTTTTAATTGAGAGTTTAGTACCTGTTTAGGGAATGATTTTCAAATATCTATTGTTTTCTCAAAATTACTGTGTGTTGGAAATCTTATATTAAGTATTGCATTTAATCATTGTCCACTTGGATTCGGATAAGATGTGATAAATAATACTAGAGGAACAACATATAGGCCTTGGTTAATTTCTAAGGTAGGGTTGAGTATTCTCTAAACCACTGTCTTCTCCCGCCAAAGCCTAGAATTGAGTCTTGAGTGAGTACATTCGGGATAGATCTTCACAGGTTTGTTCCACTCAGATTGTATCTCATAACTAACTGGATGTTATAAGCCCTGTGGCTTACTGATGTCTGGGAAGTTCTAAATCTGCATATGGTCACCAAGACCAGGGGCTCTTTTATACTAACGGAATGAGATAGCTTTTAAGACTTCCAAGTGATAGGTTTTTAAATGCTTTCTTTAATGCCTTCTTTACCGCTTTCTTTAAAATGCTTTCATAGAGGTCGCTCGGGAGAATTAGAGGTTGACCGCCGGTTGTAAGGTTTAAGAGTTATGGATTAGTTCGGGAATTAATTTGGACTTTGGGTGTGACAAGGGGGACGATAGGAGTACTTGGCATGTCAACTAATGATATGCTAGGTGTTGCTTATCCACCATGGAGGAATAACATACCTCGGCAGGGGCAGTTATTAATCTGTGGTATCTTAGAGGTTGAGGTCTTAAGAGCATGTAAATTCTGACTGTAAGTACCTGTCTGTTAAAGGGAACATAGTCTAGAAAGCATGAGAGTTAGCTAACTGATGAATTATCCCAACCAAAGATCTGTGTAATAAAAATGGAAGTTTAATTGTGTCTCATCTGAATCTTGTCCAATCTTTATTATTTCCTTCATGTCCCTTCTTTCACATTTTAAACCTGTTTTCATAGAATAACTTTATCCGCTTTCTTAGCATAATTCTTATTCCTTTCTTAGAATAGATTTAATTGCTTTTTTGACTAATTTTACCATGCTTTGTAGAATAATTTCTGCTTTCATAATCTAGTTTAAATTATGTCAAGTATTTGTTAGAAACCAATGCAAAGCTTGAATCGAGTAACCGAGTGGAAAATCTTAGTAAACGACGTGGGCCCTGCTTCTATCGCACATCCTCCAGTGAATGATCCGGTCTTACTATAAATTACTGCAATTTTTGACACCGTGCGCTTTCGGGCCACAGTTTCTTAACACAAGTAATAAAAACATAACCACCTTAATATATCCTTAAACCCCTTCCATAAATAATAATTCTTTTCATTTAATAAATTCAAACTTGACATTTAAGAAAATACTCATATAGTGGGAGATTGTCAAAAGTTTCATGGCCGTTGCCGGTAATGATTTTCATGGCGCCATTTGAAATCAAAGTTTCCCACATGAGTAATAAAAAGTGTCAACCTATAAATATATCCCTAATCCCAAATCCACCTTCATAAATTGGTTTCATTAAATAACATTAAACCGGGATATTACTATTCTTTTCAAAATACTCGTGTGGGAAATTGTCAAAAGTTTCACATGACCTTATCTCCCGCTTGAAATTCTAGGTCTCGTCGTCTCACGTCAGCGTAACCTTTCTGACGGTCTTGAGCAGCTTTCATTTTCCCTTGAATAACCTTTATCTGTTGAGCCATATCTTCGACAAGTTGTGGTCCCACTACCACAGACTTATCGTTTTCTTCCCAGCTCAACGGGCTTCGGCACCTTCATCCATACAACGCCTCGAAAGGTGACTTGCCAATGCTAGCATGGTAGCTATTGTTATAGGAAAACTCAATTAAGGGTAAATGAGTTTCCCAATTTCCCTTAAACTCCAACACACATGCTCTCAGCATGTCTTCCGAGAGCTCATTTTGGGTGGAATGCGGTGCTCATTTTGATTTGAGTACCGAGAGCTTTTTGTAACTCTGTCCAAAAATGAGAGACAAATCTACCGTCTCTGTCAGAAATGATGTGTAACACCCCGGTTTTTGGTCACCCAGGTCGGGATGTCACCGCCACACCCCCCTAGTAAGACACGGTTTCTCCGGCTTGCTAAAGAGATGCAAGGCTAGGTATTTCAGTATTTAAAATATTTAAAACATTTGCAAACGACCCATACAATATAAATTCGAAAATAATAATATCATAATGCATCGGAAATAATATTTAAGTATAATATTGCAGCGGAAATGTCAATAAGACCGACATGGTCAAAACACGGGTTAAACAGGCCCGTTTATTCTATAGTCTAATGCAAGAATTTTAAAAAAAAGTTTCTCAAAAACATAATTTCCCCATGCATGAACGTGCTCATGTTCATTCCACATACTCTGTATGGAAAAGGAAAAATAAACGGTTTGGTCAGCACAACTTGCTGAGTAAGTTAACACATGCATGATCGTAGGGTTTTAAAGCCAATAATTTAATATTTACATAAAAAACATGATAATAAACCATAAATAATTCAATTTAATTATCTAACCAATTTGCATAATTAATTCATGGCACTAGTCAATAATACATTTAGCACAATTTAAAATGAAAGCCATAATTAATTTAAATAAAGCATTTAACAATTTAAACGACAACAATAAATAATCTAATTTAATTTAAATTCCCCATTACATCCCCGATTTAGTAATTTCAAGTATTTCACGATTGCATCGCAATCTCGACAAGTTTAGCTGGTAGCCCGGCGGCCGCAACCGTATCTGCCATACCCAGTACCACTCCGGAGCCTCGGGAAATCCATGTGGACATTCTCGAGAGTGTAGGCCATATATCTCATGCCGTTTTGGCAATATCATATCTCAATTTTCGCGCGGGGTCACAATCGTTCATAAAGGCACGAAGTGAAGCAGTTAGGGGGCACCCTGCAGAGCACTCATCCCTAATTTTAACTTATCAAGTTTGTAAGGGGATTTATTTCAAAAATTCTGATTTCACTTAATTTATTTCAAAAGAGATTTCAACTCGTTTCAACCCTAAAGGCTAATTGCATCGTTTCAACAAGATTTCAAGATTTGACTCCGGTAAACCGCTGTTTACTCTAAAATTAATTTAAAATCAGATCTAAGTCAAAAAATTCTGAAAATATACCACTGACTCGGAAACACCGAGATGAACAACTTTTGTGTTTTAACTTATTCAATCCGAGATATCGAAACAGGTCAAAAACATCAATTCTCCTAGGAACATTAATCTGTCCGGATTTCATGTACAGCAGTTTCAAGATTTCAAGATCTACCATAGCAAATCAACTCCAAATTTAATGAAATTTCACAGGGACCTTCTTAAGACAATTATCTACAACTTTCATGTTCGGCTAAAGATCTAAATCGGCCTAGACCCCTAGTCAAAAACGTCATCAAGTTCAGACCTAAGTTCTGTCAAGAAATTCAAGATTCAAACTTAAGCAGTTCGGTTCCGGGTTGATTTCAGATACCAACTCATCACGAAAAATTCTGAAAGTTTTACAGAAGATAGATCTAAACCTTAGGAACGTGTTTCATGTTTTAAGTTTTCTCGTTTGAAGAATTTTAAAGGTTCGGAAAAATCGTACAAAGTCGCTGCGCCGGTAAAATCCCATTTTGATAGATTTTTGAAATTCTTGATTAAGCTTTTAGATTTAAGTGTTTTAATTACTCCCAAAACCATGTAAGTATCAACTTACAGATTTCCAATCGTCCGGGAACGTCGATTTTGGAGGCGTGGCTTCCAGTCCACCGTTTATCTCCTCGGTTCGTCGGGTTCTTCGTTCTAGATCTGATTCCGTGTGTAGAGAGGAAAGAAACTAAGTTAGAATCCGTCTTCGGATTGGGAACATAAAAGATTGAATGGACCATAACTTACCACGACGTTGGCGTCCCAAATTTTGTCCGTGACAGTCTCTTGCTCGGTTTTGGTGTCTCCGACGACTTCCGAATCTAGGGTTTGAAGTATAGAAAGTATGGAAAGTTTGAAAAGGGATTCGGGATCAAGTAGGACGTTTATTTATAGAGGTAAGGGACCTAGGGGATGTCCAAGGTCTGCCTCTAAGAGTCTTGAGCCGAAAGGAATGCAACCGAAGCCGAAAAATCCTGATTCGGGCGAGTGAATCTCGCAACCGGCGAATCTGTCCGTTGGCGAGGTCGTGGCGCGCCGTTTGGCCTTTCACCGCGCGGCCCACGCCTAGACTTCGGTCCGGGCGGGTCGTGCGATCCGTCGTGCCTTTCCTCCTCTCTTTCGGACTTCTATCCCTCTATGCTCCCGGATTCCGATTTCCGGGCCGTCTTCGGGTTCCTATTCCGTATCGTCATTTCCCTCGGATCTAAATTTATGTTTGGACTCGAGTTTTCGAGTTCGTTGGTGTCGGGTATCCGTGTAATAATTTATTTATCTTTATTTAATTCCTTTTATTTAATTAAATTCCTTTAATTCCTTTTTAAGTTAAATTTCATTTCTCATTTACTTACCTTTGTTTATTTATTTGCTGTATTTATTTATTTATTGTATTTATTTATTTATTGAACTTATTTATTTATTGTATTTATTTTATGTTGGAAAATTCCCGGGTATTACAGTCTACCCTCCTTAAGAATCAACTTCGTCATCGAAGTTGTGTTTCACCTTCTCCCGTGCTAAGGTCTTTTTTGGTGGTTTTATTATTTTGTGACTGAACTTAGAATTAAAACTTCTAAGCTGCCTACGTACCCTGTGAAGGGATCAAGCCATAACGTAGTTCGAAAGAATTTGAATTTTGTTTGCTTGTTTACAAAAATGCACGAAAAATACATGGTAAAATACGGATGTTGCACGATGTGACATCCTCTCCCCCTTAAGATTGCAGTTATGTCCCCATAACTGTGTCGGTGTCGGTTTGGAACAGTGTCGGATAGCGTTCTCTCATGTCGGATTCTACATCCCAAGTTGCCGTCTCACTTTCGTGGTTCGACCAAAGAACCTTGATCATTTTGACGGTTTTGTTCCTCGTTACTCGCTCCTTAACGTCTAGAATTCGCACTGGGACTTCTTCATAAGTCAGATCCTCATCGAGTTCGATTACTTCTGGTTGCAGTACATGTGTCGGGTCTGGCACATACTTCTTTAGTTGTGAGACATGGAAGACATTATGAACTCGATCTAGTTGTGGCGGTAAAGCCAGTCGGTAGGCCAAATTTCCGACTCGTTCTAGAATTTCGTAAGGTCCTATGTATCGAGGACTCAACTTTCCTCGTTTGCCAAAGCGCATCACCCCCTTCATGGGTGATATCTTTAGCATGACCCTATCTCCCACTTGAAATTCTAGGTCTCGTCATCTCACGTCAGCGTAACTCTTCTGACGGTCTTGAGCGGCTCTCATTTTTCCTTGAATCACCTTGATTTGTTGCGCCATGTCTTCGATAAGTTGTGGTCCCACTACCACAGACTTATCGTTTTCTTCCCAGCTCAACGGGCTTCGGCACCTTCGTCCATAGAACGCCTCGAATGGTGCCATGCCAATGCTAGCATGGTAGCTATTATTATAAGAAAATTCGATTAAGGGTAAATGGGATTCCCAATTTCTCTTAAATTCCAACACACATGCTCTCAGCATGTCTTCTAGTGTTTTGATTGTTCTCTCGGTTTGACCATCCGTCATGGGGTGGAATGCGGTGCTCATTTTGATTTGAGTACCGAGAGCTTTTTGTAACTCCGTCCAAAAGTGAGAGACAAATCTACTGTCTCTGTCGGAAATGATGTCATGTGGTACTCCATGTCGTCGTACCCCATTATCAACGTAGGCTCAGGCCAATTGGTCCATAGTCCACGTGTCCTTCATCGGGATAAATATGGCTGTCTTCGTTAGCCTATCCACAATCACCCAAATCTTATTCATGCCTTTAGGTGATCGCGGTAATCCCGAGACAAAGTCCATCGAGATGCTATCCCACTTCCAACTTGGAATCTCTAGTGGTTGCATCAACCCTAAGGGTTTATGTCGCACTGCCTTAACCTTTTGGCAGGTGAGACATTTCGCCACGAAGTCTGCCAGTTCCTTCTTCATTCCCGGCCACCAATAGATCTTCTTTAGATCTTTGTAAAGCTTGTCACCTCTGGGATGCACTGAATATGGCGTGTTGTGCCCTTCCTCCATCAACCTTCGCTTCAACTCGGCACATTTATGGGGCACACACCATCTCCCTTTGAAGCGAATGCTTCCATCCTCGTGGATAGCGAATCCTATTGCCTTTCCCTCGGCAATATACCCCTTTATCTTTTCTAATTTCGCGTCGCCCGGTTGGGCGAGCCTCATCTCGTCCAATATTGGAGTTTCTACGATCATGGCATTGATTGTGTCACTCACTGTGCCCGGATGCACAAGTTCCACATCCAATCTTGCTAAATCCATGTACAATGCCGGCGGAATTACCAACGAGTTTGTCACGTGTTGGGTTTTCCGGCTTAGGGCATCAACTACCACATTCGCCTTCCCCTCGTGGTAGGATATCTCCAAATCGTAGTCCTTAATAAGTTCCAACCACCTTCGCTGTCTCAAATTCAACTCCTTCTGAGTGAATATATATTGCAAGCTCTTGTGGTCGGTGAACATTCGACACTTCTGCCCGTAAAGATAATGTCTCCATATCTTTAGAGCGAAGACGACCGCTGCCAACTCCAGGTCGTGTGTCGGATAATTCTCTTCGTGAGGTTTTAGCTGGCATGATGCATACGCTACGACTCTCGAGTCTTGCATCAAGACACAACGTAAACCTTCCTTCGGAGCATCGTTGTAAACTTCGAAGTCACGATTCTCTGATGGTAGCGTCAATACGGGTGTGGTTGTGAGTCGTTTCTTCAGTTCTTGAAACACTGTCTCACAAGCCTCTGTCCACACGTATTTTACTCCCTTCTTCAGTAGCTGGGTCAAAGGTCGTGCGATTTTTGAAAAATCCTTCATGAACCGTCTATAGTACCCGGCTAATCCAAGGAAACTCCTTACCTCAGTTTGGCTCTTTGGAGTTGCCCATTCAGTTACGGCAGAAACTTTTGCCGGATCCACTGAAACTCCATCAGCGGATACTATGTGTCCTAGAAATGCTACCTCTTCAACCAAAAATCGCATTTGGACAATTTGCCGTATAGCTGATTCTTTCGCAAGGTCCCTAACACTTGGTGCAAGTGATGGGCATGCTCCTCCTCGCTTTTCGAGTAGATCAGGATGTAATACCCGTAAATTTTAGATTATAAAAATAGGAATTAATCCAATAGGAGAGAAGGTTTTGTTTCCGAGAACCCGTAGACGCGGAAATGCACGGAAGTCAAAGGACGACGAATTAGAACCCGACGGGCCAAAACCGACGGTCTTAGGATTTCAAGCATGAAATCGAATTGAGACGGAATAAATTTATGGTGAGAAGCATAATCCGAAAATGACCCGGAAAATCGAGCGCGAAAACGGGGAATGATAGAAGTCCGAAAGAGAGGAGAAAAAGACCCGACGGATCGGATCGCACGGACCCGCCCGGACCGCAGTCCAGGCGAGTCCCGCGCGCTGGCCGGGCGGGGTTTGGCCAAAAGGCGCGCCAACCCCGCGTGGCTCTATAGGTTTTGGCAACTTGCGCGTTTTCGGCGATTTCTTACCATAATTCGACCTCCCGACTTTGGAAAGCAGATTTTGGTCGAAGGGAAAGCCTTTAGGGCGACCTAGGGCTGCCTCCCCACCCTTTTCATCAGTCACAAATCGCCCTCTACTCTCCCAAACTCTCTCCAAAGCCAAAACACTTTCCGGCGACTTCCCGACGACTTTCCGATCACTTCCCGGCGACGAAAACCGATGGAAGAGGCGTGGAATACAAGATCCCTAGTGTTCTAATCTGTGGTAAGTCGTTCATAGATTTCCATTTAAGTTTTTGAACCCGAAAACTCGATCTAACATTGGATTTCTTCGTCCGATTCGAAATCGTGGCCAAAGTCGGAAGCTTGACGTTGAGGAGATCCGTTCGTAGCAAATTTGGACGAGCCAGCGACCTTAGGACGACCAAAACTCCCTATCACTGTAAGTTGAGCCTTCCATATCAATACGGGTGATTTAGGGGCGTCCGGAATAGGCGAAACGTAACGAAACGTAAAAATCGAACTTAAAAACCCCAACTTGCGCAGTTTCTGAAATCGGCCTAAAACTCCTATTTCGAGGATTCAATCCGAGAAACTCAAAGGTAGACTTTTAATCCTAACACATAAATCTAGGTTGTGTAAAACTTTCAGACATTTTCGTTGACGTTTGCTATTTCAAATCGCGCCGAACATAAACTGTTTACTTGGAATTTTTGAAAAACCTGACAGTGATCATATTCGAACTTAATGAGCATGTTTCTATATTTTATAGTCCGATTTGATCTTTACAATCTAAATAAAAGTTGTAGATAATCATGTCTAGTATATGTGGTTAAAATTTCAGAATTTTTGGTGTCCATTTGATATGTCAAAAAGCCAATTTTCCGAACTGTGTCAAACCTGAGTTCGGACAGATTTCTGTTTGCATGATAAAATCGATTTTTGACTTGTTTTCTCAACTTATTCCGAAAAAGTTAAAACACGAAAGTTGTTCGTTAGGGTGTTTTGCATAAACTGTGAAGTTTCCAGATTTTTCGGACTTAAACCGAATTTTTAAATTGAAAAGGCGCAAACTGTGACGCCAAGATACTTTTAAATCGAAGGATTTTGAAATTTCGAAACGAACGATCAAAGATTTGAAATACGAAACATCTATACCTTTGAAAAACCCCGATACATTAAATCTAAACGATACATGAGATACTTGGTGGAGGGTGAGTGCTCTGCAGGGTGCCCCTCTAGCCTTTCTCTTCGGGCCTATAATGGACGAGAGAATTTGATGAGATATTACGCCAATCGGCGGGAGATACATGGCCTACTCTCTCGGGTTGTCCGTATGGATTTCTCGAGGCTCCGGAGTGGTACTGGGTATGGCTGATACGGCTGCGGCTGCGGGATCACCGGCTAAACGAGATACTTACGAAACGGCTGCGGCCGCCGGATCACCGGCTATACCAAACACTGAAAAATGGTTACGTAACGGGGGAAATAAAAGAATTAATATTTTTAAGTATTTATTTATTTTTGCTTGTTTTTAAATTATGCATTTAAATTATGTCTTTAAATTTCGTATCATGATTAAATTGTTATTGTGGATCAAAAGCATGTTCAAGTATACAATTAAAATATTATTTCCTTTAAATTTTGTGAATGCATGTTAGGAGTGGAATTTTAAATTAAATCCCTTTATTGCTATGTTAGGATCGACTTACTCAGTATTTTATATACTGATAAAATTGTTGTTTTCTCTTTTCCTTTCAGAGTATGAAGATAATGCATGAGCATATGCATTGGGGGATGGAAAAACTTAAACATTGTTGTTATTGCTTTTACGATACTTGCATAACGGGCATGTAAATCCCGAGTTTTGGCCATGTCGGCCCACTTTACATTTTTCCGCTGCGATATATTATTACTACTACTATATGTGTGGATGCCACTATTTATTATTTTTAAATAGATTCCGGACTTGTTTTTAAATCTTTTTGCAATACCTATAGCCTTGCATCCCTTTGGCAAGCTCGGAGAATCCGTGTCTTGCTAGAGAGATGTGGCGGTGACATCCCGGCCTGGGTTATCAAATCCGGGGTGTTACAAGTTGGTATCAGAGCCCGGAATATTTTAAAGCTACTATTATTATTATTCTAAAATATTTTAAACTAAGTAGTATTTTTAAACTTATTACTATCATTATTATTTTTAAGACTACTAGTGTTATTATTTTAGCCCAAAATTTGAGCCAAAAATTTTTCTACCCATTTAGTATAACATTTTGAACCCAAGGGGGTTAAATTATTTCAATAATTATTTATTATAAGCCCAACCATTTTGGCCCAAATACCCATGTTTTTATTTCTTAAGTCCAAATTATTATTTTTTGCCAATATAGAGGCCCAACTTTTTAAATCCATGATTAAATTTATAAATACATTAAAATTAATTTTTGGGGGGATTGCATGTGCATATTCATATAGATTTAAATTCCTGCATATCTTGACTTTTATTCGAAACATGACCTGACTCTAACCTCCTTGTTGACATTAGATGGTCGCCCCAAACGCGAACATGATCAACCTACTAATGAGGTTGATTGAGGCGTACCTCGAATCTCCTCAAAACGTGAACAACTTCAGACTAAGGGTAGAACAAATGGGAGCTAACCTGGGCCACCTAACTAATCTGGGCCAAGCAGGACATCAAGATATAACCCAACTCCAAATCCAAATCAATGAACTCCATACCCGCGGGACTGAACTTCGGACCCAGATTGACGATGTAGAGACCCAAGTAGGGGTCGTGGGACATCAACTGCATCATCTGAAGGATGATCTACTTCCACCTGCCCCTCTCGACCCGGGAACTCCTCCTGCGGCTAGCCCCGTTGTTGATCCTGTCGCTGTCCCTACAGCCGCCCAACCACCAGTTGTTGCCATTGATCCTGCCCCGACTGCTGGGCCCAATTGGCCAGCGAGCCCAGTATTCCATGGACCCCTTGGCTGGGGTACCATTGAGGAGTCGAGTGATGAGGATGATCCCATGGAGGACCCAACCACCTACACTCCCTCAGCTTAGGGACCTTTATCGCATTCCTTCTACTATTACCGTTCCTATTTTCCGAACTATTCCTATCCTTGTGATTCCTACAGCTTGTATCGAATAACGTTTTCAATTGAGCAATGAAATACAAGCATTTATGTTATATTCTACTTCCATAGTGGCCACATGTATATGTGTATGCACATATTCAGAACCGCCTTCCGTATCCAAACGTATGGTGGGGGAACTCAACAGAACAAAAGTACAAGGTATTAATAAGCAAACACCACATATAAATGTTAATCAAACGGGAGTACCTCGAACCCTAAACCCTGAGATCCCAAGTCATCAATTAACTACAATTCTAGAGTTAACAACCGAAATAGATAAACATGGAGTAACACAACAAAAGCACAAACTACGAAACACGGAAATGGAAATCATTGTCTTACAGTCTCATAAGGAAACTACTTCTACTACGCACCCCAAGAGTACCATAAAAACGAAGGGTCACTGATCAGGAGGCGGGAACTGGCGACGCATGTAGTCGTCCATCTGACGCATGTAGCCATACATGTCAGTCATGGTGGCCTGCTGCTCCGCCTGTCTCATAGTGAGCGTGTCCATACGATCCTGATAGAGATCCATCCTAGCATCCAAGGCATCGTAACGAGCCTGCCCAGCTGCAAACCCGGCATCTATACTGACTCGCATCTCCTGCTTCATCTGGAGCATCCGCGTCATGTCCTGACCCTGCGGTGGAACCCCACCCTGCTGTGGAACCACAGGAGGAGGAGGTGGCCGCTCTGGAGGAACAACTAAGATCAAACCACCATCCTCAGGCTGCGGGCGCAGTATAGCCCGAGGCGCTCCCGACGCAAAGTGCTGCGCCGAGCGGCATAAGACGGAATACGGTAGTGCTCACCTGGAGCTAAAGGATAGGGGTCCGTCTCGGGAGACGTGCGGATCCCCTGGGCAGCGCATAGCCCACAAATGAGGTGTGCGTGAGTGATCACCCTACTCCCTCGACCCCGTCGTAAACCCCTCAGATTATCCGCAATGCACGCCCCCACATTTACCCGACCGCCTCGTGCGATAAAGAAGATAGTCTCAAAGACATGATCTATGACGATATGACTCCGGGTGATCGGCCGAATGCGTCCTAACCAAAGCTGAGCAAGTACACGCCAAGGGGCATCCAAAGACGTCAGTCGTAGCTCGTGAGGGTATCCAGTCCGCGGGGGTACCTCAGTACACAAGACACCCCAGGCAGGAGCATAAACACGGCCCTCTGGCTGTGGTCGGAACGCGCCATCATCTGGAAGGCCGAAATAGATGTTGATCGCACGAGCACTGAAGTCTAGGTAGCGACCGCGAACCCAGACTCGAGAAAGGTCGTCGTCTACCCCAAGACCGCTGATGTTGGGGATAACCTCCATAGCTAGATAGCCGGAGGCAACGCCGTCGGGATGACGTGCAAGACCGGTCCACTGGAGATGCCCCAAAAGTGCACTGATCCGGTCATCGCCCATATGATCAGGGAACAAGCCTCGCTCGGGAACGTAAGCCCTCTTTCGACGAAGCTCGTCGAAGTAGAAGTCCTGGGCGGCCATCATCGAGAAACGGAACCTATCATGCCGGCGAGGACGCACCTCGTCAGGGAGATCTCTGAGCCTCGGCACCCGCTCCTCGTCCTCCTCGGACTCACTGTCGTCACTGTCATCAATATCCGGCATCACCGGAGCGGCAGTACTAGGGCCGGCTGCATCACGTCGAGTAGCCCGTCTCTTGGCCCCCGGAAGGACCATAAGGAACGCCAAGTTGAACCACAGGAAGAGCAACATCCTGCGAACACCCAATACCAATTGTTAGACTAATGATCCACACACGGAACAACATCAAATATGTGTACATAGTTCCAACGGGAGAAATCTAAGAAAGCTTCGAACCTCATAGTTACTAATACATACCAGAAGATAACCAAACCAATGATTGTACCCAAATAAATTCGGAACTCATTGCGGCATTTCATCGAACACGTTAAATGCGAAAAACAACAAGCTTCAATTATACTCATAAGATACATGAAATTTGCCCATAAATTAACAATTGCTCAAGCAACAACTCATCATCATAATATGACACCAAACAACAACAATGAATCCATCTTTCATGTCACAATACCACCTAAAATGAAGAATTCCATATTACTCCTAAATACCCACATCGCCGAGAAGTGGCCAAAAACAAATACACATTGGGGCATAAACTCAACAAAATCAACAAAAACAACATCAATAATCACATATGCTTGCTAATTCGCACAAATCAAGCTTAAAAACAACAAATCCCCAAATTGTACACATAAACCCTAATTTCGCAATCTACCCAAATTCTAATAAATCAAGACATAAAAATTGAAATTGACAAGCTAAAATAGAAGATACATACCTTACAAAGAGAAATCGGAGTCGAAACCGGAAGAATCTGAGCACGGAAGAACGAAATTGAGAGGAAGTTGGGAGGAATTTCGGAAATGACAGGGACGAAATGGCTCGCGCGGGGCGCGAGCCCTATTTCTTCCCACTGATGGCGCCGCGCGGTGGCCGGGCGCTAAAGCCCCTAACCCCGCGCGGACCCCGCGCGAGACGCGGAAAACGAAAGTTTTTTTTTATTTTTATTTTTTTCCTTTTTCTTTTCGATTTTCTTTTCCTATTTCTTTACTCATCCCCTACTTCACACTATACGACTGGACCAGTGAGTGTGATTCCGCATTCCAAGAATTCGAGAAACGACTTACCATTGCGCTGATATTGGCACTACCATCGGGGATGGGGGGGAGACTTCGAGGGGTACAGCGACGCCTCGAAGGAAGGTTTGAGATGCGCGCTAATGCAAGCTCGGAGGGGGTAGAGCACACGAATCACGCAGCACGAGGAGAACTATCCGAGGCGCGGCTTGAAACTAGCCGCAGTCGTGTTCGCTTTAAAGACGTGGATGCACTATATGGACGTAAATGCCGAAGACCCTTAAGCTGGGAAAAGAGCGATAGGACTATGATAATGGAACCGCAACTTGTCGAGGACATGGCTCAACAAGTCAAAATGACCCAAGGAAAGATGGGAGCCGCGCAAGACCGGCAAAAGAGATATGCCGACGTGAGACGGCAAGATTTGGAATTCCAAATAGGCGATAAGGTCATGTTAAAGGTATCACCGATGAAGGGTGAGATGCGCTTTGGCAAGCGGGGAAAATTGAGCCCACGGTACATAGGACCATGCGAGATCCTAGAAAGAGTGGGGAATCTTGCATACCGACTAGCATTACCGCCACAATTTGCTCGTGTCCACGACGTGTTCCACGTCTCGCAACTGAAGAAATACGTCCATGATCCGACCCACCTACTCCAACCGGAGGAAATTGACCTGGACGATGACTTAAGCTACGAAGAAATTCCGGTGCGAATACTCGACAAGAAGGAGAGGGTAACAAGGAATAAGACCGTGAGGATGGTTAAGGTTCTTTGGTCTAACCACGAAGCCGAGACGGCAACGTGGGAGCTAGAGGCAGACATGAAGGATCGTTACCCAACCTATTCCAAGACAATGCAACAACAGTTATGGGGGCATAACTGTAATCTTAAGAGGGGGAGGATGTGACGACCCGAATATTTCCGGATATTTTATACGAATACTTTGTACCCCAAAGAAACAAATTCAAATTATTTTGAACTACGTAATGACTTGATCCCTTCACGGGGTACGTAGGCAACTCGGAAATTTCAATTCTGGGTTTAGTCAAATAATAACAAACAACGACACACAATAATACAATCGCTTAATCAAACAATTCCCGAACTCGCGAAAGGATGAAGTGCAACTTCGAGGACGAAGTTGGTTCTTAAGGGGGGTAGACTGTAATACCCGTAAATTTTAGATTATAAAAATAGGAATTAATCCAATAGGAGAGAAGGTTTTGTTTCCGAGAACCCGTAGACGCGGAAATGCACGGAAGTCAAAGGACGACGAATTAGAACCCAACGGGCCAAAACCGACGGTCTTAGGATTTCAAGCATGAAATCGAATTGAGACGGAATAAATTAATGATGAGAAGCATAATCCGAAAATGACCCGGAAAATCGAGCGCGAAAACGGGGAAGGATAGAAGTCCGAAAGAGAGGAGAAAAAGACCCGACGGATCGGATCGCACGGACCCGCCCGGACCGCAGTCCAGGCGAGTCCCGCGCGCTGGTCGGGCGGGGTTTGGCCAAAAGGCGCGCCAACCCCGCGTGGCTCTATAGGTTTTGGCAACTTGCGCGTTTTCGGCGATTTCTTACCATAATTCGACCTCCCGACTTTGGAAAGCAGATTTTGGTCGAAGGGAAAGCCTTTAGGGCGACCTAGGGCTGCCTCCCCACCCTTTTCATCAGTCACAAATCGCCCTCTACTCTCCCAAACTCTCTCCAAAGCCAAAACACTTTCCGGCGACTTCCCGACGACTTTCCAATCACTTCCCGGCGACGAAAACCGATGGAAGAGGCGTGGAATACAAGATCCCTAGTGTTCTAATCTGTGGTAAGTCGTTCATAGATTTCCATTTAAGTTTTTGAACCCGAAAACTCGATCTAACATTGGATTTCTTCGTCCGATTCGAAATCGTGGCCAAAGTCGGAAGCTTGACGTTGAGGAGATCCGTTCGTAGCAAATTTGGACGAGCCAGCGACCTTAGGACGACCAAAACTCCCTATCACTGTAAGTTGAGCCTTCCATATCAATACGGGTGATTTAGGGGCGTCCGGAATAGGCGAAACGTAACGAAACGTAAAAATCAAACTTAAAAACCCCAACTTGCGCAGTTTCTGAAATCGGCCTAAAACTCCTATTTCGAGGATTCAATCCGAGAAACTCAAAGGTAGACTTTTAATCCTAACACATAAATCTAGGTTGTGTAAAAATTTCAGACATTTTCATTAACGTTTGCTATTTCAAATCGCGCCGAACATAAACTGTTTACTAGGACTTTTCGAAAAACCTGACAGTGATCATATTCGAACTTAATGAGCATGTTTCTATATTTTATAGTCCGATTTGATCTTTACAATCTAAATAAAAGTTGTAGATAATCTTGTCTAGTATATGTGGTTAAAATTTCAGAATTTTTGGAGTCCATTTGTTATGTCAAAAAGCCAATTTTCCGAACTGTGTCAAACCTGAGTCCGGACAGATTTCTATTTGCATGATAAAATCGATTTTTGACTTGTTTCCTCAATTTATTTCGAAAAAGTTAAAACACGAAAGTTGTTCGTTAGGGTGTTTTGCATAAACTGTGAAGTTTCCAGATTTTTCGGACTTAAACCGAATTTTTAAATTGAAAAGGCGCAAACTGTGACGCCAAGATACTTTTAAATCGAAGGATTTTGAAATTTCGAAACGAACGATCAAAGATTTGAAATACGAAACATCTATACCTTTGAAAAACCCCGATACATTAAATCTAAACGATACATGAGATACTTGGTGGAGGGTGAGTGCTCTGCAGGGTGCCCCTCTTGCCTTTCTCTTCGGGCCTATAATGGACGAGAGAATTTGATGAGATATTACGCCAATCGGCGGGAGATACATGGCCTACTCTCTCGGGTTGTCCGTATGGATTTCTCGAGGCTCCGGAGTGGTACTGGGTATGGCAGATACGGCTGCGGCCGCCGGATCACCGGCTAAACGAGATACTTACGAAACGGCTGCGGCCGCCGGATCACCGGCTATACCAAACACTGAAAAATGGTTACGTAACGGGGGAAATAAAAGAATTAATATTTTTAAGTATTTATTTATTTTTGCTTGTTTTTAAATTATGCATTTAAATTATGTCTTTAAATTTCGTATCATGATTAAATTGTTATTGTGGATCAAAAGCATGTTCAAGTATACAATTAAAATATTATTTCCTTTAAATTTTGTGAATGCATGTTAGGATCGACTTACTCAGTATTTTATATACTGATAAAATTGTTGTTTTCTCTTTTCCTTTCAGAGTATGAAGATAATGCATGAGCATATGCATTGGGGGATGGAAAAACTTAAACATTGTTGTTATTGCTTTTACGATACTTGCATAACGGGCATGTAAATCCCGAGTTTTGGCCATGTCGGCCCACTTTACATTTTTCCGCTGCGATATATTATTACTACTACTATATGTGTGGATGCCACTATTTATTATTTTTGAATAGATTCCGGACTTGTTTTTAAATCTTTTTGCAATACCTATAGCCTTGCATCCCTTTGGCAAGCTCGGAGAATCCGTGTCTTGCTAGAGAGATGTGGCGGTGACATCCCGGCCTGGGTTATCAAATCCGGGGTGTTACACAGGATGTCATCAATGAACACTACTACACACTGATCTAACAGCTCTCGAAACACATTGTTCATGAGGTTCATGAACATTGCTGGAGCATTTGTTAACCCAAAGGATAACACTGTGAACTCGTAGTGGCCATATCGAGTTCGAAACGCCGTCTTCGGCATGTCTTTCTCGGCGATTCTCAACTGGTGATACCCAGATCGTAAGTCGATTTTCGAGAATACTGAAGCTCCCTTCAGTTGATCAAATAGATCCTCAATTCTCGGCAGCGGGTACTTATTCTTAATGGTCACTTGGTTTAACCATCGATAGTCTATGCAAAGACGTAATCCTCCATCTTTCTTCTTAACAAATAAAACCTGTGCTCCCCAGGGGGAAGTACTCGGCCTTATGTACCCTTTTCCTAACAGCTCCTCGAGTTGGTCCTTTAACTCCTTCATTTCCAATGGTGCCATCCAGTACGGAGCTTTTGAGACAGGCTCTGTGCCCGGGATGAGATCTATAGTGAACTCAAGATCTCTCTCATGTGGCATTCCCGGGATGTCTTCAGGAAACACATCCGGGTATTCTCTTACCACTGGTATGCTGTCAACCTTGTTCTCTTCCGCCTCAAGGTTGTGCACGTAGCACGCATATAGCTCATACCCCTTACGCATCAAGTTACTTAGTTTGAGTGCACTAACGATTTTGTTACTCCTTTTAGGGGGCAGAGAGTAAAAGATAACTCTCTTTCCTCTACTTTTTGACAAGGTGATCTTTTGCTTTTGGCATTCGATCACCGCCTTATACTGGGATAACCAATCCATCCCCAGTATAATGTCAAAGTCTCTTAAGTTAAATTCTACTAAGTTCGCGAAGAATTCTACGTTCTTTATCGCTATAGGAATTCCGTTATATCGTTTAGAGCAAGATACTACTTCTCCAGAAGGCAATTGAATTCCTAAGCTAATTCTCTCGCACTTAGGTAGATCTAACTCAGGCACTATTCTTGATGCTATGATTGAGCAACTAGCTCCAGAATCAAATAGAACTCTAAGGGGTGTATTCAAAACATGAAATGTACCTACCATCACTTCTCCATGTGCAGGCACGTCCGCTTGGTTAACCACATTGAGCCTCCCCATAGGGCGTCCTTGGTTGCCCTGCTGATTCGCATTCGACTGCTGATTTTGCTGTTGGTTTTGATTTTGCGGTGGCGGAGGTCATTGGTTCTGGTTCTGATTCGGTGGCCTAAATGGGTTCTGAGGGGGTCTATACCCCTGGTTATTTCCGTTCCGCCCGTTTTGGTTCTGAGGCTGTTCCGGCCCAATGACCAAATCTTCCCTCCTTGTTATATTCTCGATCCTCGTCCGGCAATCCCGACGAATGTGACCCATTCGACCACATCGGAAGCAGGCGCCCTGTTGGGGGCATCCCCTCGCCAGATGGGGTCGTCCACATCTTGGGCAGGGTGGTACCGGTTCTTCTTGGTTAAACCTCCTTCCATTGTTGGTTTGCTGTGGCCTATTCGGCCCTCCTCGTCGCTTATTTCTGCCCGTATTGTTCTCACTCCTTGTGTCCCGATCCCTCTTGTCTTAGGGTCCCCTGCTGGACTCCCCACTCACCCTTCTCTTCAGTTGTTGCACTCGCGCTACTGCCACAGCGCGGTCATACACAGCTTGCAGGTCGGGGTAGTGTACCCCCGCGATCACCTCGCGAACAGACAGGTTCAGCCCCATCTCGAACTTTTTTGTGCTTTCTCCGCATCCGTGGGTACTAGCGTTGGTGCGAACCTTACTAGCTCCTTGAAACGAGTGTAGTACTCCTGCACAGTATGGCCTCCTTGCTTCAGCGACAGGAATTCCTCATACATTGCTGATTTAGTACTCAAGGGATAGAATCGATCCCTGAGCAGTTCCATCATTTCTGCCCATGAATAGGGATCGTCGTCCTCCGTCAGTTTGGCTTGTGTCGCCTGCCACCAGTCGTCCGCTTCGCCTCCCAAGTAGTACGAAGCGACGTGCACTCTCTCTCATTCCGGCCATTTGACTGCTCCCAGCAGCTTGTCGAAGGTTCGGATCCACTCCTCTAGTTTAGCTGGATCCTCCTCACCAGCGTAGTGGGGCGGCTGGTAAGGATTCACCATTGCCAAGTAGTTGGGGCGAGCCTGAGGCGGAGGTACCGCCGCAGCTTGCCCTTGATTGACTTGCGCGTTTCCTAGCACAATCAAAACCTCTTCTATCGTCCGAAGACGATCGCCCACATTGTTCGGTGCGGGGGCGTCCTGCGCACCTTGGGGTTGTTCCTCTACAGGTTGAGCCGGTTCCATGACATTTGGAGGTGTTTCAGTAGTAGTTTGGGGAGCGGGTTGAGTTCTTCCTCTTCCTCTGGGTGCCATTCTGTTACAAATAGGGTGGATTAGGACTTGTGAAATTAACATATAGTCTAAACAATTTTTTATAAATGTGTATGTGTTTGTAATTTCGCCCATGGTGCTCGATCGAACTAAGAAGCGTCGTATGCTTCTGGGTTTTATTTTATTTTATTTTATTTTATTTCATTTTTTTTTTCTGGTGTCGGACAGGTCTGTCTAGATTTTTTTTTTGTGTTTTTTTCGATTTATTATAAATAAATCGGGCATTTTATTTCCTTAAAAGAAATTTTAGTACAAGCGAGAAGGTATACAAAAGTAGAAATATTTTCCTAGCAAAATAGTATCTACTATAAATAGAGTGCCTAGCGTCTCAAGACGTCCTCCGGTGGGGTAGCGGGATCCTCCTCCGGGTCTTCCTCCTCCGAACTTGGCGGCAGTAGATCGTCAAAGATGGTGTTCAAGTCTTGTCCATGAGCATCGATGTGTTCCTTTAGTATTAGGTTTTGCGTAGTGATGGTTTGGACTTGGCGTTCGAGTTGGTTTATGCGGTGGTGATCCGCCTCTCTTAAGTTGCCCATGTGCTGCAGATTTGCCTCCAATTGAGCCATACGATGTTTCATTTGTTCTATGGTTTGTTGGGAGTCAAAGTGAGCGTTCATCATTTTGATCATCAAGTTCATCATATCTTGACTAGCCATCTAGCGCAAGCAAAAGATCTAAGTTAATATTCGCCAAGATTCTGGGTTAAACTTCGCCAAGATTCTAACTTAAAATTCGCCAAGATTCTAAGTTCTTTAAATAAAGGAGATGCAATATGCAAATGCAAATGATGATTTCCCCCCAAAAATTAATTCATGCACTATATATATTTTTTTCCATGGGTTTTTGAAATAAAAATTCATTTCCATGGAAATAATGCTTAAAAATTTGAAATGATATTTAAATCCTTGGACCCCTATATTGGGTCAAGATAATTATAATTTGGGCTAAAAATAATTTTGGGCTAGGAAAGTTTAAAATAATAAAGAGGAAATGAATTGTTTAGGCCATTACAAGGTACCATTTCTACATTTGGGCCATTATGAAATCAATTTCCAATTTTAGGCCATTAGAAACCATCTTTGACCAAATTAAGGCCATTTAGACTATTTTGACTTTTTCAAACTTCAATTAACCCTACCAACTTTTACTTTGTTTCATTTTTACCCCAGATTTTAGTTTCTTCATTACCATTAGTCCAATATCAGCCCATCATGCTTCCGATAATTAAATTAAGCACTAAGCTTCATACCTTGGCTTTGACCGCCTTGCTGCCAGGTTTCCTAAGCTCCGGGATTTTACGGACTTCCTCCAACCACGCAGCCGCGACCGATGGTTCACCGATTCTTGGCTCCTTCAGCAACAAACAGCACAGTCCTATTTCGTTTCCTACCTTAGGACGTATCAAGATATGAATAAAGGGTTTTAATTATATTATCGGGATATTTGGGATATTTGGAAGCCTGAATTTTACTGAAGAAATACTAAAAATATTATTTAAACATAATTTCTCCTAACGGAGAAGACAGACACTTAGTTCCTCATGGAGGATACAAGACTCTTGGGGAAAGATCCCATACTTTTACAGACTCGAAAGGAAATATGCAGAAAGAGAAATATTACAAATATTTTGAAGAGTGGGGAGGAATTTTCGATGCCTTCCATCTGCTTCAAACTCCTTTATTTATAGGCGCCCGCGGACCTCAGCCCCGGATTCCAATCTTCCTCTAAATCCTTGTGACGTCACTGCGTTCGTCACTTGGCCTTAATTTCCACCGGCTACATTATTGTGCTTTTTTGAATTATTGCGTTAGGTGGCTTTTGTCAACTTTCCACCTTCTCTTGTCGGCCACTTTCTGCCAGCTACTCTGCCCTTCTTTGTCGGCTTTTAATTATGAGTGTTGCCGAGACCTTTCTTTCTTTTACATCCAGCTAATCTTACTTTGGCTTGTAAGTTTTTTGGACGTTTCTTCTGTCCTGTTCGGGTCCGGATTTTTTCTGGGTTACCTGGATCTTTGTACCGAATAGGGGTTTCTCCTGTTCTGCACAATATGGGCATATGTGGTTATTCCATTGGCCAACATGCATCATGTTGCATGCCTTTTTTCTGGTAGACTCGGTTGCTGGCAACTTGTTTTCCCAGATGAGTAACCTCTTCTTTTCGAATGAGGTTTCCGCAAACTCTGTGCTTTTCCCTGTTAAAGAATTAACCAAGAACGATCCATTTAAATTGTTTGAGAATATTTTAAACGGATATTTAACCTTTTCCATCTCGGTGAGACAGACCCAGAATCCCCATGCTCGTCGGGTGGAGATTTCATCTTCGCTGATTGAAGATACCAATGGTGCCTTCTCATCCATAGACTTAACTCTGTTGAAGGCAATCATATCAGGTCTCTGTAATTTAATAAATTGAAAGACCGGATAAGAACCTTTTCCGACTATCTCTGGTGCCGCTGAAATGAACTTAAGCTCCAGAATATCTCCTCTTTGCAGGTGCGGGTTGTTCTGCCATGATTCGTGCACCGCACTACTTATCCATCCCGGAAGTTTTTCGATTTCCGGAAACCCTGGTGATGTAGTATGAACAGATGCTAATGCTCCAAAGTCATACCACTTTCGAACCTCTTTTGGTTTCGATCCTTCGAGCATCCATACCCTGTTGTATCTCCTGGATGTCTCGATTACTGTTTTGCTAGGGTTAATTCCCCTTTTGGAAACCAGTTGTTCCCATTTTCCTTGGTAGTCCAGCCAGGCAGTAGATAGGACCTTCTCGTCTGAATTAACCTTAGAGGTGCCTGTCATTGGCCTAAGGTTAATTTCTTCTTCTTTCACCCCAGAGGCAGTGGGTTGACTTGAGCTTTCGGAAATGTGACTTTCCTCTTGCTCAACATTTTTGTCGGTATCCGACAATGGTTCCTTTGAAGTAGTGCTTGAATCTGCTTCTTCATATGTGACCACTTTAGCTTTTTGGGCACATTTCTCTTTGTTTACCAGGGAAGCTGACGCTTTCCTGATTGGCTCTAATACTGTTTCCCATAGTGCTGTCATTGCTATATGGGAGGTTCGTATATTGTTGCGGACCATGTCCACATCGCTCTGTTGTATTTGGCCAGCTGCTCGTGCATTGATCTCGAGCTGTCCAAAATGCTTCGATAGCTCCTCTATGTTTTCTCTGAGGTGCCTGAATCTCGTAATGATGGAATCAGCTTCAAATGCTTCCATCTCTCGTTAGGAAATCTGCAAGAACATTTTCATGAGATTTTATAACATCAATATCATAAGTATAATATTGACATTCAGCTTGCCATCTGATAATACGAGCTTTTTCAATTTTTGATTCAAGTTTATTTTTTAAAAAAGCCCTAACATTAGTATTATCAACTTTTAATACAAATTTCTTTGCAAGTAAGAATAAAGCTATTTTTTAAATGTTTTCCATACTGCAAAGAATTCCTTCTCGTTAATATGCCAAAGTTTGGCTTGTTGTTCAGTGAACAACCCTCCTGTGTATCTACAAGGTTCTTGACCCGTAGTTGTTTTTCTCATGAGCACTCCTGCCCATCGAAAATCATTGGCGTCTGTGTAGACTACCAGCTCATCCTCATCCTGAGGTATCGCGAGTTTAGGCAAGCTATTGCAGACTTGCTTTAGTTCACGAATTCTCTTGGTATGGATTTCTTCCCATTTCCATCTAGAGCTTTCAGTCTCTTTCAGGAGTGGTCTAAAATCCTTTCTATATTTTGCAAGGTCTTTAATAAACATACCCGCAAAATTTACAACTCCTAAGAAACTCTGAAGTTGTTTCTTATCTTTTAATATATCAGGAAAATTGCGGATTTTCTCCACAATGTGTTCCTGTAACTCTATTCCTGCTTCATCAATTTGAACTCCTAAGAATTCAATTTTGTTAGCAGCGATAGTGGCCTTTTTCTCAGAGAGAACTAGACCTTCCCTGTGACATGCATCAGAAAATATTTCAAGATGTTTAATATGCTCTTTAATATTTCGAGATGCAATCAGAATGTCATCTATGTAGACGAACATAAACTCTAGATAATCCTTAAATAGATTATCCATCTTTCTTTGGAATATTTGAGGGGCATTAGAAAGCCCCATTGGCATAACATTCCAAATATATTGCCCTTGTGGGGGTGGAGAATGCTGTGAATTTCTTCGACTCATTCTCCATCGTAATCTGATAGAAACCAGATTTGCAATCAAATTTAGAAAACACTTTAGCACCTTTGATGCAATCAATTAAGTGTTCTCTACTCGGAATGTAATAACCATCAAACTGTATTATTTTGTTAATACCTTGATAGTTTATTACCAACCTGGGTTTACCTCTCTTTATTTCACCGTGGTTTCTTACCAAGAATCCAGGGTTACTATAAGCTGAGACTCCAGGCTCGATGAGTTTAAGATCAATATGCTCCTTGATAATTTGATGCATATCTTTCTTATCCTGCATATTCATTAAGATGGGTTTGTATCGAACATACTCATATTTATATTGTTCTTTTACCTGTAGAGTAGCTTCGATCTTGTTTTTATCCCACCATGCCAGAGGATCCTCGTTAAAGTTTCTCTGGATAAGTCTTTTGACATTTTCGAGGGACAATTTAGTTTCCCCATCAATGTCTAGTGAAGTTATATTTAATGAGTTCATTTCCTGCATTGCTTCTTTGAGGTTTATAATTTCCTCAATAGAAGCTTCATCAAATCCTTGCTGTCTAAAAGACAACAAAGCCTTACCAAACTTTCTTTTATCCTGCATTTTTGGATGGGTTAGTTCGGCATCATTATCACCACGTTTACTGCGAAATAATATAGGCATTAACCTGTTGAATGCCTTTTCCCTGCGCAACACTTGTATCTCATTTCCACAACTTGTGGTAAATATTAACAAATTTCTTTTGTTATCTTGAACATATTTTGTAAAGGATTGTATAAAATTGTTCCCTAACAAAATATCCGCTCCTGTGTCATGAAAGTAAATAGGAGGCGTTTTTACCTTATACCAAGGTGTACCAAATGCTCCTCCAATCATGATATTGGCTTGTCGAATACCCTTATTTAGTACTAAGATTTTTTGGGAAAAATCTCTTCCTGCAATAATGGGTAATGATTCCATAGCTTCGCTAGGGAAAACTCCTGGTTTTGCCGTGCAAATACCTGATCCTGAATCAATATAAGCTGCGAAATATTCCGACTTATATTCTTCATATATTATCCCTACTGAGATATAAATGGAGAATGGACTTGTCATTTAATTCTGATGGTGTGACCCCTCAGATTAAATTCTATACCATTATCCTTTCTTACCCATGGTTTATGATTTTCGAGAAAACTTAATCCCAAAATCATAACCCCATTGTCTTTTCCGGCGGTGCCTAAGACTCTGATCTAGTGTCCTGCAATTTCAATTGTTCCTTCATAGGTTCCAATTGATGGTTGCTGCAAGTAGTATAAGTCATCACATGGAAAACGGTTAATCTTTTCAGTGATGTCGAATATTACTCGTATTTCTTTCCATCCTTCAGGGCATTTTATCTTTATATTATCTACCTCAATGGATTGAGGAGTTAGATCTTTGATGAACTCCTTCCCTTTATATGCCATAATTCCGTCTTCCGAAAAAGACATACGGCTTGCGTACTCAATTCTAGCACTCGTTGATCTGTCTAGAATTGGATGATCTCTTGTTTGTATGTCTACTCCTCCTAATCTTGGAATCTGGGTAGGATTTGGAGTCATGACTTTAGCAAATTCCTTGAAAATTCTAGGAATTTCTATATATTCTTTCCTGAGAAATAAGTCAGAATGATGAGTATTGGAAAGTGCATAAGAGATTCTATAAGTTATAGAATATGGCATGTTCCCTTCTTTCATCAGATCTTTTCTTTTAAAATCCTGATGAAGGGTTAGAACACTACTAAAATCTTGGTCAGCTAAGTTATAGGAAATTCTGGGATGTATGTCAAACATTAACTTTCCAGCATATAAATTTCCTACCATAGTTCCAAGAAGACCATCTCTAAGGTTATTGATTCTTCTATCAGTGACTGATAGATGTAATTCAGAATCAATGCCTTCTTTGAAGGTTGCCTTAATTACTACTTCAATGGCTCCTATGTGGATCCATTTCATAGTAATGGCGATTTCCTCCTTCATTCTGCTTAATTCCTCAAGAATTTCTTCTTTAGGAATTAATTGCATATCCATAACATTACAAGTAAGTTCCATAGGAATTGCAAACTCACCTGCACTTACCTTGTAGATGATGTTATGTCTTCTCTGGTTGAGTCCCATCTGGTTAAGAACTCGTCCAATCCCGCCAATTCTGAATCCGTCATATGGGCTGAGGTTGGAATCTTGTCGCATTATTCTTTCCATGGTTCGATTCGAGATGGTCATCCTTGAAAAGAATCCAGACAGGTTTTCTGTAATACCCGGGATTTTTATCGGCGTTCAAGGAATCAAATTTATTTCTTAATCCAAGCAAGGTTGAAATATCTCCGAGAAGAAGAAAATAATTTATCACAATAAATTATTACTCGGAAATGAAACGCCGATAGATTCAAAAAAAAAAATTCAAAATGGAATGAAAGAGGGAAAGGAAGCCCGAAGACATTCCATGAATCGAGTCAAAAGAATTGGAATTAAATTCAAGAAAGAAAGAATTTTAATTCCAAGAACCCGTGAAGTCAGAAATAATTTAATTAAATAAATTAATACACGGGAGCCAAAAGACGATGAATTAGAAGCCGACGAATCCAAACGCGACGAACTCAAAATTTCGAATACGGGATTAATTCGAAACGAAATAAATTTAAGATAAGAATTTATAATCCGAGAATGACCCGAAAAATCGAGCCCGAAAATGTAGGAGGATAGAAACCCGAAAGAGAGGAGAAAAGGCCCGACGAATGCACGACCCGGTCCGGAGACGAGTAGATTTAGACGTGTTCGTTGATCTCCAAGGCCATCCCGACGAAATCTAACACTTTAGATCTTAGACACTGTAAATTGATTCTTCTCATAACCGTTTTGGTGCCCTAAAAATCGAATGGAATGCAAGGTTTAATCAACACACGAAAATCTGTCCCAAATACCCTCCCTATGCGCAGTTTCTGAAATCCAATTTTTAGACCCTTTTCGAGCTTTCAAACGGAGAAACTTAAAACTACAAAATTGTTTCTAAGGACTTAAAGTATACTGTGTTAAATTTTCAGAAATTTTGGTCGATGTTTGGTCCGTCAAATCGAATCTGGTATATTCTGCGTTTTCGTTTAAAACCCAACCTGTGACAGTTTTGCGTGTTCGACTCCCTTGATGTTTTTCTAATGGATCCCATCAAAACTAAACTTTTATGTAAAAACAAAAGTTGTAGATAACTGTCTAAATGTTGTGTCCGTAAAATTTCACGCGTTTTCGTTAAGTTTTGATACTCGAAATTTCACCGAGAAGATTCTGCGTTTTTAAATACTTTCGAAAATCCTGACAGCTTTCATATGCGGACTTCATGAGGATTTTTCTCTCACCTTCGGTCGAAACCAATCTTTGATGTGAACATAAAAGTTGTAGATATTTGTCTCAAGATTTTGCCCGTAAAATTTCGTGAACTTTCGTTAACGTTTGAATCTTCAAATTGATCCGAACAGCCTGTGTTTTTGAAAAGAAAACTTGACAGATTTTTAGCCGAACTTGATGCGCGGATCTGATCTGATCCGGAGTGTTTCCGGACAAAATACCTCTAATAGAACTTGTTCATTTTTGGGTCGTTTACATGCCTGTAAAATTTCATAATTCTCGGAGTTCGTTTACTAGGTCGGAAACATGTTTTAAAAACAGTGCGCTGTTACCGGAAAGTGGCAGATTATACTTTTTAAGAAGATCGTAAAATTTGACTTGTTTCCTTACCCGATTTCGAGAAACCTAAAACACAAAAGTTGTTCGTTAGGGTGTCGTTGGTGCACTGTAAAAATTTCAAGTCGTTCGCCTGAGGAATGAATTTTTAGAGTAAAAAGGCGTAATCTGCGACGTGTGTACGTATTAAACTTTGAGATTTATGGAAACCCTCCTTGCGACACTTTCAACTATTTTGAAAACTTTATGATTTATGATCGAATTAGAAACTATGAAATCTTGATTATGAGGCTTGTGGACATAAGAGCCCAAGCGTACGACTAGCGGACATAAGAGCCCTAGTGAAACATTAATTATGAGGCTTGTGGACATAAGAGCCCAAGCGTACGACTAGCGGACATAAGAGCCCTAGTGAAATATTGATATGAGGCTTGTGGACATAAGAGCCCAAGCGTACGACTAGAGGACATAAGAGCCCTAGTGAAATATCGACCATGAGGCTTGTGGACATAAGAGCCCTAGCGAATGGTGATTTGTAAGACTTGTGGACATAAGTGCCCAAGTGGAAACAAAAGTAGAAGAATGAAATATTAGCTATGCGAGAACATATAATCTATCCCATGAATTATGAAACCCTTTGACTTATAGTAAATTCCTTTTGTTAAATTTCTAAAATTATATACTTAGTATTTGTGTACGTCTCTTTACGTTTAGAATCATGCAGTTAAGTTCTTATTATTAATGTTGACAAAAATACATTTTTATATTATAAAATATGCATGAGTAAAAAGGAGAATTTTTATTAAGTATATTTTAAAACCCATAATTGTTATGTTAAGAATTAACTTACTCAGTATTTTATATACTGATAAAACCGTTGTTTCATTTTTTTACAGAGTATGAAAAAATGACATGAGCATGCACGCATATTGGGGGCTCGAGAATTAAATTAATAGTTGTGAATGTTATATCTTGTTAGACTTAAATTACCCGCTGCGTTTTGGCCATGTCGGCCCATATTTAAATTTTCCGCTGCGACTTATTTTATTTTGTGTGGATTATACTATGTAACTTTAAAATAAATCTTTTTGGGCTTGCTTTTAATTTATTTTGAAATACCTTTAGCCTTGCATCTCTCAAGCGAGCTCGAATGAATTCGTGTCTTGCTTGGGAGGTGTGGCGGTGGCATCCCGGCCTGGGTTATCAAATCCGGGGTGTTACATTTTCAATGGTCTGAATCCTGTCTTCTTCAGTCAGATTCGGTTGAAGATCCATCTGAATATGAGTCCGAGTCACTTCTTAATTCTTCCTCGTAGATGCTTTCATCCGAGGGGATGTCCTCAAACTGATAGACTGGTACCAGCTTTCCATGGTAGACTGCTTCCACGATATCCTCCGTGTCTTCGTACATTCGCACCTCACAATTCTGAGGGCAATCGGGTGAGATATGACCTCTGGCTCCACACTTCCAACAGTTGCAGTCCTTGAAACTTTCGTTGGCTCGGGTATGGGCTCGTCTGAATGTTCTCTTGGACATCGTTCTCCCCGTGCTCCTTGCTGCTGAGCTAGTTGAACCTTGGGATGAACTCTTTGTCGTTCCCGTTCTTTGTCCAGTTTTGTATGATCTGGCCTTGCTCTTGGACCACCATGCTCTTCTTCTTCGGAATGGAGGTCTTCTGAAACTCCTACTGTATGAGCCTCGACTCTTCTTCTTTTTCCTCTTTTCTCCTGATTCTCCTATAATTGTTGGAAAATCGTTATTTTCACAGCAAAGAGGTGTTCTTTTCATTTTACCTCTTAGTCTCTTGATGTTCTTTTGGGCTGCTGCCTGTTGACACCATTCTCTGAGCTTATCCTTTAAGAAGGACATTCTTCGAGCTATTGAGTCCACTGTACCAGAGGGTACTGTGTACGATTGGATCAACATTTCTCTCCATGGGCTGCAGATCTTTGCAAAGAACATGGGACATGCTACTTCAGCTGTCATTTCACTCCGAAAATAGTATTTACGAAACCAGTAGATGTATTCGTCTACTGCGCAAATACTTCTTAACTCCATACCCAATAATGCTTGGGTATAGACCTTGATTTTTTCGGTTTTCTGTTCTTCAAAATAACCATCTCCTACAAAATGGGTTTTGAATAAGAGGCCAAATCTTTCACAGATTGTGCTTTTGGATTCTCCCTCGAGTATTTGCTCTTTTAAAGCAGTCGTGGAGTTTTTCCAGCCCAGCTTTGCTGATCCTTCGAGACTCAGCTCTATTAATCTGACAAAGTTTTCTTTATCGAGTTCCAGGGTGGTTGCTGCAATCTTCATTGAAGCTACCCATTCATCGATCAGGTCTTCGATGTTTCGGAAGTCGATAACGTCGAGGTTTAGTGTTATGCCATATGGATTTAATGGTTGTAACATCGTCTTGGCCCACGGTGTGGATTCTGGTGCTCTACTTGGGTTCCGTCTTGGGTTTCGTCTTGCATTGAGATGCACCTCAGGATACCTGTTCATGTAGAAGTCTGTACTTTTTCTCATTGGAACATCAGGCGGTCCATCGTGGGTCACGTTGGATCCTGATCCTTCCGCATAACCCAATTGAAGAACTTCATTGGGTTTTACATTAACCAGATCCATAATCCCAAGTTGGGAAAATGATTCTGCTAATTCTTGTAGATCTGATAGATCTGCCCTGGAAACACTCATTCGACTGTTTTCAGGAGATCGATTATAAGCTCTTCTTGTGATTTCTGCTTTGGAACCATAGTTGCTTTACCCTTTTGATGTAAAGCTTGTACTGGTCCGAATGCATCTCTAATATTGGCTTGGTTATTCTTGGAAGATCCAGAAATATCCTTCTGCCTTTTCTTGATATCCGAAATGTCAAATTTCAGATTCAAAATTTCTTTCTTTAGATCTTGAAATACTTTCAAGATCTCATCTGTTGTCTGATTCAAGTTATCTATTTTCCCAGGTATAATTAATACCCGGTTACCAAAATCTTGAATCGTCTTTTGAATTTCTCTTAAGTCTTTTGATAACTTAGAGCTATCCGGATCAATTTCTTTCCAGTCCGTTCATCTCATTTTTAGGAAAGAAACTGATTTTGATAATATCTTGTCCCATGGACAAGTTCAAGAAATTCCTTTGGAATTTTCTATTTTTTATTTCCAAAATTTGGAAATAACTCGTGGGTTTCAAATTATTTGAATCCATTAAATAATTAAATCTTCTCCATTAAGAAATAAAATATTATAAATAATATAATTAATATGTTCTTCAATAAAACCTAGGCTCTGATACCAATTTTCAAGCGCATTGGGTGTCATTTATATAGTGAAAAATTAAGTATATTGACAAAGGACTAAAGTAAATAAAGTCAAACTTTCTTGGGGTTTTAATGAAAGAAAGGAAAAGTTGTTGGTAATTAATTAATTTTCAAATTGGTCCTTATGCCTTTATTTCATTCAACATGTGTTTGTAATGGCCTAATTCTGAAAATTCAACTTATAATGGCCTAAAAGTGGAATAGACTCCTTGTAATGGCCCTTTTTATTACTTTCCCCAATAATAAATTTGGGCTTCTATGATAATATAAACACTAATGGTTTAAAAATAATAATAATCTAGTAGTTTAAAAATAATAATAATTTAAAAATAATAATGGGTTAAAAATACTAGTTTAAAAATATCCGGGCTCTGATACCAATTTGTAATACCCCGGTTTTTGGTCACCCAGGTCGGGATGTCACCGCCACACCCCCTAGTAAGACACGGTTTCTCCGGCTTACTAAAGAGATGCAAGGCTAGGTATTTCAGTATTTAAAATATTTAAAACATTTGCAAACAACCCATACAATATAAATTCGAAAATAATAATATTATAATGCATCGGAAATAATATTTAAGTATAATATTGCAGCGGAAATGTCAATAAGACCGACATGGTCAAAACACGGGTTAAACAGGCCCGTTTATTCTATAGTCTAACGCAAGAATTTAAAAAAAAAAGTTTCTCAAAAACATAATTTCCCCCATGCATGAACGTGCTCATGTTCATTCCACATACTCTGTAAGGAAAAGGAAAAATAAACGGTTTGGTCAGCACAACTTGCTGAGTAAGTTAACACATGCATGATCGTAGGGTTTTAAAGCCAATAATTTAATATTTACATAAAAACATGATAATAAACCATAAATAATTCAATTTAATTATCTAACCAATTTGCATAATTAATTCATGGCACTAGTCAATAATACATTTAGCACAATTTAAAATGAAAGCCATAATTAATTTAAATAAAGCATTTAACAATTTAAACGACAACGATAAATAATCTAATTTAATTTAAATTCCCCATTACATCCCCGATTTAGTAATTTCAAGTATTTCACGATTGCATCGCAATCTCGACAAGTTTAGCCAGTAGCCCGGCGGCCGCAACCGTATCTGCCATACCCAGTACCACTCCGGAGCCTCGGGAAATCCATGTGGACATTCTCGAGAGTGTAGGCCATATATCTCATGCCGTTTTGGCAATATCATATCTCAATTTTCGCGCGGGGTCACAATCCTTCATAAAGGCACGAAGTGAAGCAGTTAGGGGGCACCCTGCAGAGCACTCATCCCTAATTTTAACTTATCAAGTTTGTAAGGGGATTTATTTCAAAAATTCTGATTTCACTTAATTTATGTAACACCCGAGGAAAAACAAATTCAAATTGTTTTGAACTACGTCATGACTTGATCCCTTCACAGGGTACGTAGGCAGCTTATAACTAATTTCTAAGTTCAGTCACGAAATAAATCACAAAATACATCACGAATTAGATCACAAGGACGATAGGAGGTGTTGGAACCAATTTAGACTAGGCTAATTAGGACACGGAAATGTTGCGAGCGATAAGCCGGACTCGTAACAAGTTTAAGGAGAAGATTCCGAAACGGAGACGACCCAGGGAATCGAGCTAACACGTAGAAAACCGATAGGGGAAAGCGAGGGAAGACCCGACGGAACACGCGGACCGCCGAACCGGCCGGTCCGGCCGGCCCACGCTGTCCGCGCGCCGCCGCGCGGCCACCGCGCGGGCAAAGGCGTCGCGACTCCAGGCTGGTCGCGCGTGCTCCGCGCGGACAAAAGCTTAGGTGCGCGCCACCAGCGCACCAGAGGTGCTGAAAGTGTAAACTTTCCTTCCATGGCGATTTTTTTGCCAAAAACCACACCCCTAACCATGGCAATCGAATCTCAGCCTTGGGGAAGGCTTAAGAATACCCTAGAGGCGCCCCAAACCCTAGGTTTTCAGAAAACATTCAAGCCACCACCCTCAATTCCCTCTCCAAGTTCAAACTCCTTTGACACCACTTTCCGGCATGTATTCCGGCGACGACGGGACGACCGGGACAAGCCCCTGCCCTCTAGACTCTTGGTAAACTATTGTAAAAAGTTTCAATTCGTCCATAGATCTCAGAAACTCATATTCTAACCCTTTTTCCTTACTACGAATTCACGTCGGAAAATGAACAAAAAGCGATCGGAGAAGTTGGCCGTTCGTCGTGACCCTAGGACGTCCGGAAACCCAATCCAGCGACCCTATCATCATTCTAAGTAAGTTAAAACCTTACTCACAAATTTTCGTGGTTGTTTGTTGTTTAAATCTCGAGATATAGGCTTGTAACAAAAATCGGTTTTCAAAAACCCTATTTTCGTCCAATTTTAAAGACTCGCCTAAAACTCGACCTTCGGGAATTCAAACCGAAAACCTTACAACATAAAAGTTGTTCCTAGCACCTTTATCTATCTTGTGTCCAAATTTCAGCCGTTGACATTGAGTTTTGCTATCCCAAATCCCGCCGTAAACTTTCTGTATCAAACCGAACATTTTAAAACTGTGACAGATCTCTTCATCCAACTTGATGCATGTTTTTCATCCATTTTTCGAATGATTTAACTTTGCATTCCTAAACAAAAGTTGTAGATAATTGTGTCTAGATTATGCATATAAAATTTCACGGATTTTGGTGTTCATTTGATATGTCAAACGGCCGAGTTTTTAAAACTGCTTTAAAATCGTTTTGAGGGCCGCGAGCATGCAGTGAGTTGCACTCGATTTTTGAGTACCAAGAATTCATTATTTCCAAATTCTTAAAACATGAAAGTTGTTCCTTAACGTGTTGTGTAGTTACTGTAAAAATTTCACATCGATTGGTTTTGAAATGAATTTTTAATCGGCGTTGCACGAACCTGTGACGAAAACAGTTTTTAAGACATAAATTATTCTTTGCAATAAACTCGAATTTCGACTCACTTCGGAACCTTATTTCCAAAAACTTAAAACATGAAAGTTGTTCGTGTGTGTGTTTTTGAATTACTGTAAAAGTTTCAGAATTTTTGGAGAAAAGACGAATTTTTAATTAAGAAAGGCGTAAACTGCCTCGAATAGGATATTTCAAACTTGAGAAAACTCGAACTATGAAAACGCGATATCGATCATTTGATAACTTTGAAATACGAACTTTCGAAAAATCCCGTTCACTAGGCTGAGCCAATCTTCATACTATCATTATCTTTGAGACTGCCTCGTTAGTGGTCTCCTTACTATCTGAGATTGCCTCGTTAGTGATCTCGCGCGCTGTATTTGTGGATCGCCTCGTTAGTGGTCCTACTATCTTTTTGGATCGCCTCGTTAGTGGTCCTACTATCTTTGAGACTGCCTCGTTAGTGGTCTCCCATTGTTTGGACTGCCTCGTTAGTGGTCCTATGTTGAGATTGCCTCGTTAGTGATCTCCCGGTATGGTGTCCTCTTCTTAGTCTACGGGATGAAAAGTAGAAGACTTGTGTGAGTGTTTCATTATGCTTAAATCGTATTTATCATGTCTTTAATTATGTATTTAAAGTTTATGCATCTTAATTTATGCTTTAAATTACGCTTTTAAGATTAAGCCCTTTTATCATGTTTTTCCGCTGCTAATAAATTATGTATTTTTAATTCTCGTACGGTAAGCGAAATCTTTAGTTTAAACACTTGTAACCCCTTTTATTTGTTAGTTAGGGATTAACTTACTCAGTATATTTTTATACTGACAACCGTTGTCATTTTCCTTTTTTTTACAGAGTATGTCGAGTGACGCATTGCATATGCACTTGGGGGAAAATCATAACGGACATTTTAAATTCTGCATCATACTGTTTTTTTTACCGGGTCTGTTAAACCCGAGGATTTGGCCATGTTGGCCGTGATTTACTTTCCGCTGCACTTTCTCTATTTATTTCTCGCGCATGATGATTACTACTATCGTATTAAGTATTATAAATTTCCGGACTAAATCTTGAAATGTTTTAAATCTTTTACATACCCACAAGCCTTGCATTTCCTTAGCGAACTCGGGAAGCCGTGTCTTGCTAGGGAGATGTGGCGGTGACATCCCGGCCTGGGTTATCAAATCCGGGGTGTTACAAGTTGGTATCAGAGCCCGGAAAATTTTTAAAGCTACTACTATTATTTTAAACCATTATTTTTAAACCCAAGTGCGATTTCTTTTAAAACTATTTATTTTGACTACTAGTATTATTTTTAGCCCAAAAGTCTATAATCCTTTTTACATAGCCCAAAATCTTAGCCCAAGAAATATTAAATTTTGGCCCGCTATAGAGGCCCAACCTTTAGCAATTTATTTTAAACTAAATTTTTATGGGGAAGGGACTTGCACTTGCATGTTGCATATAGATTTAAATTGGTGCATATCTTAACCTTGCCTGAAAAATGTCTGACTTTAACCTACCTTGTTAACAATAGATGGCTTCCCCAAACGTGAACATGATCAACCTACTAATGAGGTTGATTGAAGCATACCTCGAATCTCCTCAAAACGTGAACAACTTCAGACTAAGGGTAGAGCAAATGGAAGCTAACTTGGGCCACCTAACTAATCTGGGCCAAGCAGGACCTCAAGATATAACCCAACTCCAAATCCAAATCAACGAACTCCAGACCCGCGAGACTGAGCTTCGGACCCAGATTGACGACGTAGAGACCCAAGCAGGGGTCTTGGGACATCAACTGCATCACGTGAAGGATGATCTGCTTCCACCTGCCCCACTCAACCCAGGAACTCCTCCTGTAACTAGCCTCGTTAATGACCCTGTCGCTGTCCCTGCAGCCGTCCAAACCCCAGTTGCTATCGTTGATCCTGCTCCTGTTGCTGGGCCCAGTTGGCCAGCCAGCCCAGTGTTCCATGGGCCCCTTGGCACGGGCACCATCGAGGAATCAAGTGATGAGGATGACCCCATGGAGGACCCGACCACCTACCCTTCGCAGGATTAGAGATTTTTGATACATTATTCCTATTGTTCTCCTTTTCTATTTTCCCCAAACTATTTTCAGGATCTTTGCTACTTGTCGCTTGTATCGAAACAAAAACTTCTACTGGGCAATAAAGTCACAAACACTTATTTTATACACCATCTTTATATCTTAACAAAGCGCCGACGGACAAACAACGCATCTATTTCTGCATAACAAAACGACAAGCACCTCATACCCTAAAACCCTAAACGACTGAATGAATAAATGCAAACACTGACCAACTCCTGATAAGCACCATACAATTCAGCAAAACCCTTTTTTTTCCACACTTTATCGAATCTCCCTGAACTTTACACCTTCCTTGGTTGTAACAGGATGGCACCCCGAGGACGACCAAGGACCTTCCCTGCCACCCCCAACACCCACGGCACGCCGGGACAACCCAATGAGCAGGCACCTAACGCGGAGATGCCGAACCCGGCAGGACCAATACCCAACCCTGCGGAAGGGCGAATGAGAAATATGGAAGAATTACTAATCGCACTGGGTAATGCTTACGTTAACCAGGGTGGAGCTGCCGCGGCGCCACCATCGGAAGCGAGGATCAACTACTTGGCTGCGGTGAACCCCTACCGACCTCCTTATTACGTCGGGGAGGAAGACCCCGCTAAGCTGGAAGAATGGTTGAGAACCTTCGAAAAATTGCTAAAGGCGGTGAGATGCCCGGAGGGGGAGAAGGTCCACGTGGCCTCGTACTATCTGGGTGGCGAGGCCGACGACTGGTGGCAGGCTACCCAAGGGAAGCTGGCAGAGGATGATGAACCTTACTCGTGGAACAAGTTCATGGAGTTACTCCGGGAGCGCTTCTACCCGATGAGTACTAAGGCAGCACTGTACGAGGAGTTCTCATCCCTGAAGCAAGGAGAGAAATCTGTTCAAGAATACTATGCACGGTTTAAGGAGTTGGTGAGATTTGCGCCCAGGATGGTACCTACTGACGGGGAGAAGGCGCAAAAGTTCGAAATGGAATTGAACTTGTCGATTCGAGAGGTGATCACTGGAGTTAACTACCCGGACCTGCAATCTGTCTACGATCGGGCAGTAGCAGTAGCACGAGTGCAACAGCTAAAGAGGAAGGCTGCTGGGGAATCTAGCCGAGGGGCGCAAGGGCCAGATAAGAGGAACAGGGATAACCGGACAAGCAACACTACTGGCGGGGACAACTTTCGGCGAGGGCCGAACGGGAATGCTCAGAACAACAATGGTCGGAATGTCAACCAAGGAGGACGAGTGCCGCCGTGCCCAAGGTGTGGCAGGCCGCACCTGGTGAGGAGATGTCCTCAGATGGGCGAGTGCTTCCGGTGCGGCCGAATTGGCCATCGGAGGGAGGAATGTCGAACCCGACTCGAGAACATAACGAAAAGAGAAGACTTGGTCATTGGATCTAACGAGCCGTTCAACCAGGGAGGTAGGGATGGCAACAATCAAGGATATCGGCCTCCTCCGAATCCGAACCAACGCCCTCCGAACCAGCAGCAAAACGCAAACCCAAATCAAAACCAGCCAGCCGATCAAGGGAGGCCGATGGGGAGGTTGAACGTGATCAACCAGGCTGACATACCCGCGCAGGGTGACGTGATGGCAGGTACTTTCCATGTCCTAAGTACTCCACTTAGAGTCTTATTTGATTCCGGAGCCAGTTGTTCGATTGTATCTTCGAGAGTCGTAACTGAACTAGATCTACCTAAGTGCGAGATAATTAGCTTAGGCATCCAACTGCCCTCTGGAGAAGTAATAGCATGCTCTAAACGCTACAATGGAATACCTATAGTGATAAAGAACGTAGAGTTTTTCGCAAACTTGGTAGAGTTCAACGTCAGAGACTTTGACGTCATACTAGGAATGGATTGGCTAACCCGGTATAAGGCCGTGATCGAGTGCCAAAAGCAAAAGATCACGCTGTCGAAAAGTAGGGGGAAAAGAGTCATCTTCTACTCTCAACCCCCTAAGAAATCTAACAAGATAGTCAACGTCCTAGAGTTAGGTAGCCTAATGCGTAAGGGCCACGCGCTATACGCATGCTACGTTCACAACCTCGAGGCTGAAAGAGTAAAGATAGACAACATTCCGGTGGTGAGAGAGTACCCGGATGTGTTCCCAGAGGACGTTCCTGGCATGCCCCCTGAGAGGGATCTCGAGTTCACCATAGATCTCATCCCGGGAACGGAACCTGTCTCAAAGGCTCCTTACCGCATGGCACCGCCGGAGATGAAGGAGCTAAAGGAACAGCTCGAAGAATTGCTGGAAAAGGGATATATCAGACCGAGTACGTCTCCATGGGGAGCACCGGTCTTGTTCGTCAAGAAGAAGGATGGGAGTCTGAGACTGTGTATCGACTATAGAGGACTTAATCAAGTCACTATCAAGAACAAGTACCCGTTGCCCAGAATCGAGGATCTGTTCGACCAGCTGAAGGGAGCTACTGTGTTCTCCAAGATCGACCTGCGTTCGGGATATCATCAGCTGCGAATTGCTGAGAAGGACATCCCAAAGACAGCGTTCAGGACTCGCTATGGACACTACGAATTCACAGTAGTGTCATTCGGATTGACGAACGCCCCGGCGATGTTCATGAACCTCATGAACAACGTGTTCCGAGGACTATTAGATCAATGCGTAGTGGTATTCATAGACGACATCTTGGTCTACTCAAGGGATGAGGAAGAACATTCCGAGCACTTACATAAAGTGCTGAGGATCCTCCGAGAAAATCAGCTATATGGGAAGTTGTCCAAATGCGACTTCTGGCTGAGGGAAGTAACATTCCTTGGGCATATCGTATCCGCCAGCGGAGTGGCGGTAGACCCGGCAAAGATCTCGGCCGTAACCGAGTGGGTACCACCGAAGAGCCCAACGGAGATAAGAAGTTTTCTCGGACTGGCGGGCTACTACAGGCGATTTGTCCAAGACTTCTCCAAAATCGCCCGCCCATTGACCCAACTGTTGAAGAAGGGGGTGAAGTACGACTGGACTGGCGAGTGCGAAGCCGCATTCCAGGAGCTGAAGAAACGACTTACCACGGCGCCGGTGTTGGCGTTACCATCAGAGGATGGAGACTTCGAGGTGTATAGCGACGCCTCGAGAGAAGGACTGGGATGCGTACTAATGCAGGATCAAAGAGTCATAGCGTACGCATCACGACAGCTGAAACCGCACGAGCAAAACTATCCGACGCACGACCTGGAACTGGCCGCGGTCGTGTTCGCCCTGAAAATCTGGAGACACTATCTCTATGGGCGGAAGTGTTGGATGTTCACCGACCATAAGAGCCTCAGGTACATATTCACGCAAAGAGAACTGAACTTGAGGCAGAGGAGATGGTTGGAACTGATCAAAGATTACGACCTGGAAGTCGCGTATCACGAGGGCAAGGCCAACGTCGTGGCCGACGCCTTGAGTCGGAAGGCGCAACACGTCACGAACTCACTGGTGATACCGGCCGAATTGTACAGAGATTTGGCGAAATTAAGCCTGGAACTGGTGCATCCCGGTACGGTAACCGAGGTCGTCAACGCGATGGTAGTAAGCCCTACCATATTCGAAGAGATACGACTCGCCCAGTCGAGTGACGAACAGTTGGAGGAAATAAGGAGAAGCATTGCTGAAGGAAAGGCAGTAGATTTCCACATTCACGAGGACAGGAGCATCCGCTTCAGGGGAAGATGGTGTATACCGCGGGAGTCCGCGGATCTGAAGAAGAAGGTGATGGAGGAAGGCCATAGCACCCCCTACTCGGTCCACCCCGGAGGGGATAAGCTATACAAGGACTTGAAGAAAAATTATTGGTGGCCGAACATAAAGAGAGAGGTGGCCGAATTCGTGGCAAGGTGCCTTACCTGCCAGAAGATCAAGGCAGTACGGCAAAAGCCCTTAGGATTAATGCAACCATTGGAGATCCCAAGCTAGAAGTGGGATAGTATCTCCATGGATTTTGTTTCAGGGTTACCACGTTCGCCAAAAGGAATGAATTAGATCTGGGTGATCGTGGATAGGTTAACGAAGGCCGCCATCTTCATCCCGATGAAGGACACTTGGACAATGGACCAACTAGCAAGAGCATATGTAGACAATGTGGTACGCCGGCACGGGGTGCCACATGACATCATCTCGGATAGGGATAGCAGATTCGTCTCCCAGTTTTGGACCAAGCTGCAAGAAGCTCTGGGGACACAGATAAAAATGAGTACGGCGTTCCACCCTATGACGGATGGACATACGGAGCGAACAATACAAACGCTGGAGGACATGTTGAGGGCTTGTGTGTTGGAATTCAAGGGAAGTTGGGAGCACCATTTACCCTTGATCGAGTTCTCCTATAACAACAGTTACCATGCGAGCATCGGCATGGCGCCCTTCGAGGCACTGTATGGACGAAGATGCCGGAGCCCATTGAGTTGGGAAGAGAACGATCGAGTAATGACAGTAGGGCCAGAACTGGTAGAGGACATGGCTCAGCAAGTTAAGGTCATCCAGAGGAAGATGAGAGCCGCTCAGGACCGGCAAAAGAGTTATGCGGACGTGAGACGGCAGGACTTGGAATTCCAAGTCGGTGACAAGGTCATGCTGAAAGTCTCACCGATGAAGGGCGTAATGCGCTTTGGCAAGCGAGGGAAACTGAGCCCACGATACATAGGGCCATATGAGATCCTCGAGAGAGTGGGGAATCTAGCGTACCGGCTAGCACTGCCGCCTCAACTAGCACGCATCCATAACGTGTTTCACGTCTCCCAACTGAAGAAGTATGTGCCCGACACGTCGCATGTACTCCAACCGGACGTAATCGAATTGGATGATGACTTGACCTATGAAGAAACCCCGGTGCAAATACTCGACTACAAGGAAAGGGTGACAAGGAATAAAACTGTAAAGATGGTCAAGGTCCTGTGGTCCAACCACGAGACAGAAACGGCGACCTGGGAATTGGAAGCCGACATGAGGCAACGTTACCCTGCCCTCTTCCAAGACGACCCGACCACAGTTATGGGGACATAACTGTATTCTTAAGGGGGGGGGGGGATGTAACACCCGAGGAAAAACAAATTCAAATTGTTTTGAACTACGTCATGACTTGATCCCTTCACAGGGTACGTAGGCAGCTTAGAACTAATTTCTAAGTTCAGTCACAAAATAAATCACAAAATACATCACGAATTAGATCACAAGGACGATAGGAGGTGTTGGAACCAATTTAGACTAGGCTAATTAGGACACGGAAATGTTGCGAGCGATAAGCCGGACTCGTAACAAGTTTAAGGAGAAGATTCCGAAACGGAGACGACCCAGGGAATCGAGATAACACGTAGAAAACCGATAGGGGAAAGCGAGGGAAGACCCGACGGAACATGCGGGCAAAGGCGTCGCGACTCCAGGCTGGTCGCGCGTGCTCCGCGCGGACAAAAGCTTAGGTGCGCGCCACCAGCGCGCCAGAGGTGCTGAAAGTGTAAACTTTCCTTCCATGGCGATTTTCTTGCCAAAAACCACACCCCTAACCATGGCAATCGAATCTCAGCCTTGGGGAAGGCTTATGAATACCCTAGGGGCGCCCCAAACCCTAGGTTTTCAGAAAACATTCAAGCCACCACCCTCAATTCCCTCTCCAAGTTCAAACTCCTTCGACACCACTTTCCGGCAAGTATTCCGGCGACGACGGGACGACCGGGACAAGCCCCTGCCCTCTAGACTCTTGGTAAGCTATTGTACAAAGTTTCAATTCGTCCATAGATCTCAGAAACTCATATTCTAACCCTTTTTCCTTACTACGAATTCACGTCGGAAAACGAACAAAAAGCGATCGGAGAAGTTGGCCGTTCGTCGTGACCCTAGGACGTCCGGAAACCCAATCCAGTGACCCTATCATCATTCTAAGTAAGTTAAAACCTTACTCACAAATTTTCGTGGTTGTTTGTTGTTTAAATCTCGAGATATAGGCTTGTAACAAAAATCGGTTTTCAAAAACCCTATTTTCGTCCGATTTTAAAGACTCGCCTAAAACTCGACCTTCGGGAATTCAAACCGAAAACCTTACAACATAAAAGTTGTTCCTAACACCTTTATCTATCTTGTGTCAAAATTTCAGCCGTTGACATTGAGTTTTGCTATCCCAAATCCCGCCGTAAACTTTCTGTATCAAACCGAACGTTTTAAAACTGTGACAGATCTCTTCATTCAACTTGATGCATGTTTTTCACCCATTTTTCGAATGATTTATGTAATACCCCAAATTTTTATCATCGTCCAAAGGAATAAAATTTATTCCGATCAATGTCGAAATATATCCGAGAAGAAGAAAATAATTTATCACAATAAATTATTGCTCGGAAATAAAACGCCGATAGATTTAAATTCAAAATGGAATAAAAGAGGGAAAGGAAGCCCGAAGACATTCCATGAATTCAGTCAAAATAATTGGAATTAAATTCATGAAGGAAAAGAATTTTAATTCCAAGAACCCGTGAAGTCTGAAGAAATTTAATGATACAAGTTATTGCACGGGAATCAAAAGACTACAAATTGGAAGCCGACGAACCCGAGAAATCGCCATCGAAAATTTAAATCCAAAAATAAAGAATTGGATTTAAATTATTAAAACCGAAATAATTCCGAGAGAGCGGAATTTATTATTTATCGGAAGATAGCAACTCGAAACGAGTTTATCGAATTGTCCCAACAATCACGGATAATTCCCACATTATGATTTTTATTTTTGTAGATAAGAAATATTAAAATTTTTTTTTAAAAAAAAAAAAAAAGAAGTTACTGTAGCACAACTGTAGCGCTACTGTAGCACTACTGTAGCACGTGGCTACTGTAGCAGTAGGCTACTGTAGCAGCCGCCCAATTGTCGGCTTAGGCCTCCAAATCCGGGATTCCTTGTCCCTTTAATGACCAAAACCCACCCCTAACACCCCATTTTCAGCCTCCACATCAATAATTCATCCCCAAAACTCTCCCAAACTCTCCCAAAGCCAAAACACTCTTCCGACGAACTTCCGGCGACCTTCCGACGAGTTTCCGGCAACCAAATCCGACCAAGGAAGTGTGTAGATCAAGGATTGCAAGCTTTGGATTGTTGGTAAGATGTTAATCAAGTTTCCATATGGTTTTAAGATCATAACCATCATCCTAACTTACGAATCTTCATATTCAAACACAAATCGGAGCCAATGGAGGAATAAATCGGGTGGAAGAGATTCGTTCGCGACATCCCGTGGATTCCGGACGACCCCTTGACCTCCTAGAAATTATTCCCACTGTAAGTTAACCTTACTATGGTTTTGGGTGACTTAAAATGCAACCAAACATAGAGATTTAGAAACTCTAAAATCTGTCAACACGAAAAACCCCCGGCGCAGCGTTTTCGTATGAATTTTTCGAACACATAAAGCTGCTCAAACGGAAAAAATCAAAACATGAAAAACGTTCCTAAGACATTACTCTAGCTACTGTAAAAATTTCATAATTTTTCATCATGTTTTGATATCCGAAAACGGCCTCCAACCAACCTGCCCTAAAAGTCAAATTTGAAACTGTGACAGATTTGAAATTGGACCAAAACCCCTACTTCAAGAGTTCAAACCTAAAAACTCAAAACTAAGATTTTGATCATAAAATCTTAAGATATACTGTGTAAAAATTTCAGAAATTTTCATCGAGTTTTGATACCCCAAATCGAGTCGGACATATTCTGCGTTTTAAAGAAATTTCAAAAGATGACAGATTTCTTAACCGAAGTTGATGAGCATATTTCTATCATTTCTAGTCCGAACTAATCTTTGTAATCTAAACAAAAGTTGTATATAATCATGTCTAGTATGTGTCTGTAAATATTCAGAATTTTTGGAGTTCATTTGGTATGTTAAAAAGTCGAATCTTTTAACATTGTCGAATCTGAATCCTGACAGCTTTTTGTTTGTGTAGAAAACTTGATTTTTGACATGCTTCCCATCATTTTTCCGGAAAACTTAAAACATGAAAGTTGTTCATTGGGATGTTTTTGAGTTACTGTGAAAATTTCAGATCAATCGCCTAAGAAATGGATTTTTAAACTGAAAAGGCGCAAACTGTGACATCGATCGGTTTTAAACTTGAGAGATCTTGAAATCTTGTCGAAACATGAAATTAGCCTTTAAGGTTTAAATGATTGGGAATCCCTTTGAGATAAAATACAATTGAAATATCTTGCTTGCCGAAAGGCAATTGAAATATCTTGCTTGCCGAAAGGCAATTGAAATATCTTGCTTGCCGAAAGGCAATTGAAATATCTTGCTTGCCGAAAGGCAATTGAAATATCTTGCTTGCCGAAAGGCAATTGAAATACCTTGCTTGCCGAAAGGCAATTGAAATACTTTGCTTGCCGAAAGGCAATTGAAATACTTTGCTTGCCGAAAGGCAATTGAAATACCTTGCTTGCCGAAAGGCAATTGAAATACCTTGCTTGCCGAAAGGCAATTGAAATATAATGCTTGCCGAAAGGCAATTGAAATATAATGCTTGCCGAATGGAGATTGAAATATAAACTTGAAACATGAAACATGATAAACTGTGCCAAGACGGCCAATGAAGTACTTGAAATGCGATACGGCTGCGGCCGCCGGATTGCCGGCTAAATTGAATATTGAGGAATGGTTACTTAACGGGAAGATAAAAGATTTAATATTTTTAAGTATTTATGCCTTGCAAATCATTTTACTATACAAATTGAATTATGATCACGTGGAAATTCTTGTTTTAAATCATGCCATTTATATATTAGTGGATGATTAAATTAAATTGTGTATTACCTACAAGCATCTTTTCATTAAATTTTAATTAAAGGCTTTGAAACCCCTAAATCATGCTATGTGTTAACTTACTCAGCGCGTTTTTGCTGACCCAAACCATTTATCCTCTTTTTCTTACAGAGTATGAAGATTATGCATCGTCATATGCATACATGGGAATATTTGGGGAAATCTCTATTTTAAATCCCTGCATTTAATTACGACTTGCATGAACGGGACTGTTTAACCCGTGTTTTGGCCATGTCGGCCCTTATGCTTTATTTCCGCTGCACAACTTATATTTCCGCTGCAACTTTGATGTATTATTTTTAAATTATTTATGAATGGGCTGTTTGAATGTTTTAAATTCTGAAAACCATAGCCTTGCATCTCTTTAGTGAGCTCGGAGAAACCGTGTCTTGCTAGGGAGGTGTGGCGGTGGCATCCCGGCCTGGGTTACCAAAACCGGGGTGTTACAATTTAACTTTGCATTCCTAAACAAAAGTTGTAGATAATTGTGTCTAGATTATGCATATAAAATTTCACGGATTTTGGTGTTCATTTGATATGTCAAACGGCCGAGTTTTTAAAACTGCTTTAAAATCGTTTTGAGGGCCGCGAGCATGCAGTGAGTTGCACTCGATTTTTGAGTACCAAGAAATCATTATTTCCAAATTCTTAAAACATAAAAGTTGTTCCTTAACGTGTTGTGTAGTTACTGTAAAAATTTCACATCGATTGGTTTTGAAATGAGTTTTTAATCGGCGTTGCACGAACCTATGACGAAAACAGTTTTTAAGATATAAATTATTCTTTGCAATAAACTCGAATTTCGACTCACTTCGGAACCTTATTTCCAAAAACTTAAAACATGAAAGTTGTTTGTGTGTGTGTTTTTGAATTACTGTAAAAGTTTCAGAATTTTTGGAGAAAAGACGAATTTTTAATTAAGAAAGGCGTAAACTGCCTCGAATTGGATTTTTCGAACTTGAGAAAACTCGAACTATGAAAACGCGATATCGATCATTTGATAACTTTGAAATACGAACTTTCGAAAAATCCAGTTCACTAGGCTGAGCCGATCTTCATACTATCATTATCTTTGAGACTGCCTCGTTAGTGGTCTCCTTACTATCTGAGATTGCCTCGTTAGTGATCTCGCGCGCTGTATTTGTGGATCGCCTTGTTAGTGGTCCTACTATCTTTTTGGATCGCCTCGTTAGTGGTCCTACTATCTTTGAGACTGCCTCGTTAGTGGTCTCCCATTGTTTGGACTGCCTCGTTAGTGGTCCTATGTTGAGATTGCCTCGTTAGTGATCTCCCGGTATGGTGTCCTCTTCTTAGTCTACGGGATGAAAAGTAAAAGACTTGTGTGAGTGTTTCATTATGCTTAAATCGTATTTATCATGTCTTTAATTATGTATTTAAAGTTTATGCATCTTAATTTATGCTTTAAATTACGCTTTTAAGATTAAGCCCTTTTATCATATTTTTCCGCTGCTAATAAATTATGTATTTTTAATTCTCGTACGGTAAGCGAAATCTTTAGTTTAAACACTTGTAACCCCTTTTATTTGTTAGTTAGGGATTAACTTACTCAGTATATTTTTATACTGACAACCGTTGTCATTTTCCTTTTTTTTTACAGAGTATGTCGAGTGACGCATTGCATATGCACTTGGGGGAAAATCATAACGGACATTTTAAATTCTGCATCGTACTGTTTTTTTTATCGGGTCTGTTAAACCCGAGGATTTGGCCATGTTGGCCGTGATTTACTTTCCGCTGCACTTTCTCTATTTATTTCTCGCGCATGATGAATACTACTATCGTATTAAGTATTATAAATTTCCGGACTAAATCTTGAAATGTTTTAAATCTTTTACATACCCACAAGCCTTGCATTTCCTTAGCGAGCTCGGGAAGCCGTGTCTTGCTAGGGAGATGCGGCGGTGACATCCCGGCCTGGGTTATCAAATCCGGGGTGTTACAATTTATTTCAAAAGAGATTTCAACTCGTTTCAACCCTAAAGGCTAATTGCATCGTTTCAACAAGATTTCAAGATTTGACTCCGGTAAACCGCTGTTTACTCTAAAATTTATTTAAAATCAGATATAAGTCAAACAATTCTGAACATTTTCCACTGACTCGGAAACACCGAGATGAACAACTTTTGTGTTTTAACTTATTCAATCCAAGATACCGAAATAGGTCAAAAACATCAATTCTCCTAGTAACATTAATCTGTCCGGATTTCATGTACAACACTTTCAAGATTTCGAGATCTACCATAGCAAATCAACTCCAAATTTAATGAAATTTCACAGAGACCTTCTTAAGACAATTATCTACAACTTTCATGTTCGGCTAAAGATCTAAATCGGCCTAGAACCCTAGTCAAAAACGTCATCAAATTCAGACCTAAGTTCTGTCAAGAAATTCAAGATTCAAACTTAAGCAGTTCGGTTCTGTGTTGATTTCAGATATCAAATAATCATGAAAAATTCTGAAAATTTTACAGGATATAGACCTAAGCCTTAGGAACATTTTTCATGTTTTAAGTTTTCTCGTTTGAAGAATTTAAAGGTTCGGAAAAATCATACAAAGTCGCTGCGCCGGTAAAATCCCATGTTGACAGATTTTCGAAATTCTTGATTAAGCTTTTAGATTTAAGTGTTTTAATTACTCCCAAAACCATGTAAGTGTCAAATTATAGATTTTCAGTCGTCGGGGAATGTCGATTTTATTTTTAGATAATAGTAGATAGAAACAACGCTTGTAAGGAGTCCTATTAAAACCAAGGAATAGTTATTAATTAATTTGTTTTTCCTTTTTAATTTTTCATTTTTTAATAGTTTATTTATTATTTAATAGTTTATTTATTAATAGTAAATTTAAATTATTAAATTAATTAAATATTAAATTATAATTATAAATTATTATAAATTAATAGTAAATTTAAATTACAGGGGCGGATGTAGCCAAGTGGATCAAGGCAGTGGATTGTGAATCCATCATGCGCGGGTTCAATTCCCGTCGTTCGCCCTTTTCCTTCTTCTTGTTGCTGCATATCTCGTTCCTACGCATCTTCTCTTTGTTTGCCGGTCCTCTAGTGAGTTACAGACAGAGTTCGAAAAGGTTAAATCTTTGATGATCCAATCAACTTTGATTGAGTTGGGAAAACTTCTGGATAGGTATCTTCCCCTTCTAATAACTTTAAAGGAGAATAAGAGCTTGCATAAGCTCTCTGGAAATATAAAAAAGAAGGCTTTCTTCCCCGATATGCCCTTTCTGGAGGACTGCTATAATAGAATAGGCTTTCTTCGCGCAAATCCCTGACTCCTCGAATACAATGGGATTTCACACCTGGCAAATCTTTGACTCTACCTCCTCTTTCAGATTTCCAGTCGTCCGGGAACGTCGATTTCGGAGGCGTGGCTTCCAGTCCACCGTTTATCTCCTCGGTTCGTCGGGTTCTTCGTTCTAGATCCGATTCGGGGTGTAGAGAGGAAAGAAACTAAGTTAGTATCCGTTTTTGGATTGGGAACGTAAAAGAATGAATGGACCAGAACTTACCACGACGTTGGCGTCCCAAATTTCGTCCGTGACAGTCTCTTGCTCGGTTTTGGTGCCTCCGACGACTTCCGGATCTAGGGTTTGAAGTATAGAAAGTATGGAAAGTTTGAAAAGGGATTCGGGATCAAGTAGGACGTTTATTTATAGAGGTAAGGGACCTAGGGGACGTCCAAGGTCTGCCTCTAAGAGTCTTGAGCCGAAAGGAATGCAACCGAAGCCGAAAAATCCGGATTCGGGCGAGTGAATCTCGCAACCAGCGAATCTGTCCGTTGGCGCGGTCGTGGCGCGCCGTTTGGCCTTTCACCGCGCGGCCCACGCCTGGACTTCGGTCCGGGCGGGTCGTGCGATCCGTCGTGCCTTTCCTCCTCTCTTTCGGACTTCTATCCCTCTATGCTCCCGGATTCCGATTTCCGGGCCGTCTTCGGGTTCCTATTCTGTATCGTCATTTCCCTCGGATCTAAATTTGTGTTTGGACTCGAGTTTTCGAGTTCATTGGCGTCGGGTACCCGTGTAACAATTTATTTATCTTTATTTAATTTCTTTTATTTAATTAAATTCCATTAATTCCTTTTAAGTTAAATTTCATTTTTCATTTACTTACCTTTGTTTATTTATTTGCTGTATTTATTTATTATTGTATTTATTTATTTATTGGACTTATTTATTTATTGTATTTATTTTATGTTGGAAAATTCTCGGGTATTACATGATGTCATGTGGTACTCCATGTCGTCGTACCACATTATCAATGTAGGCTCGGGCCAGTTGGTCCATAGTCCACGTTCCTTCACCGGGATAAATATGGCCGTCTTCGTTAGCCTGGTAATAATTTAATAAACCAATGATTTTAAGATAATGCATTTCGAGTTATAGATATTGATTTAATTAAAACATAGAAACAATAGGAGGGAGGAAATTATTACTTGTATTGGCCTTGGCAAGGATCCAGGGGGACCGTGGCAGCAAAGCTTATGGTGGTGAGGAAGTGGAAGGCACATATGATGGCTATTATAGACATCTTTTTCCATCCTTTGTGGGTCGATTGATTTTGCTTTGGGATTGAATTGTGTGTATATGATGTGCGGTTTGGGCAGACGATATATATGCATATATAGTCCAAAGTTAGGTTCAATTGGGAGAATGGATTAATATTTTATTTGTTGTTGTTAGCTGTCTGATTTATATATAAAAAATAAAAATTTATTTTTATAATGTAATTTATGAAGTATTTGTTTAATTAATTAAGTAGTTATGTAACCAAACAGTTATTATGCATTATTATCTATCTATCTATTTATTTATATAATAAATCCTGAATATTTTTTGGCATATGCAGACTCTTTTGTCCTTATTAAATTTTATTCAACTTTCTTAATTTTAAAGGGTTAATCAGTCATTATATGCTCATATTTAGATCAACAGTTCTAAAGTTTACACATAATCTGCTGACTAGTTACGCGTCATCGGACACATCATCAATATCTATATTTAGAAAATAAATCTATCTATTAATATAACAAAATCTTGAGAAAATCTTAATATATATTTTAAAAAGATATAATTGATTACAAATATATATAAATATTAATATTATAAAATTATTAAATACATTTAATTTGATAAAAAATTTATGTCTAAAAAATATATAATCATATATCAATATAAGTACTATAATATTCATATTTTAAATAAAAATATTTCATTGAAAATATGATGTAAACATTAAATTCACCCTAAAAATATTGATTAATGTAAAATGACTAATAACCTACAAAATTTTATACCATTCTAAACAAATTCTACATATATTTTTTTTTTCATTTTAAAGAAGAAAAGAAAGAAAAGAAAAAAAAAGACTAAAACACATTATTGTTTAAATATTAGACATAATATCCTTAACCAGTAATCCTCATCTATTTCAGTATAAAATAAAAATGTAAATGAAATTTGGAGTAAACTGTTATATGGAGTAAGTTTTTTCTAAAAAGGAAAATGTGGCAATTGTAGTGGGACGGACCAAAAAGGAAAGTGAGACAGAATTAGTGGGACGGATGGAGTAATTTTGTTTAATTTTGAGTAGTTAAGGGGTATTTATATTCCATTTGCTCTCATCATTTTAGATATGAAAGAAAACTATATATATTTAATTTTTTAACAGTAAAAATAATTTATTTTATATTATTTCCACCTGGGTTTGAATTTTCTTGGTTCATTTTATTATCTCCTTTATTTTCCTTTTAATTTTTTGTTACATGTATTTCAACCACTATTTAAGCAAAAGACTTTTAATATCATGTAATCAAAAAAATACTATATTCTCATTTTATATCATCATATTAGTTCAACACCCGTGCGTAGCGGGCGAAAAAATCTAGTAAACAATAAACTACAGAAGTATATATTAACGGATTTACTTTTGAATAAAAATGGAAGCGGAGGGGTCTCGGCGGAGAGGTGTGGAATGGCAGCGGAGGCCGTCTTCATGGGGCGGAGCGGCAGCTGGTGGTCCCAACTTAAGGAAAGAATGGGTTGGGATATTTGTTGGTAACATTTCTATCAAGGTGTCGACCAGATTCATTCTTCGGGAGATCAATAAGGTGGCTAGGGTTAGGGATTGGTTCATCCCAAACAGGAGATGGGTTGTGATGGGGGTCAAGTTCGGGTTTTTCAGGGTTGCTAGCAGGGGCGAGGCGGAAAGGGTGATCAGAGCGATGAATGGGCGGTTGTTGGTAGGTTTACCTCTAAGGGTCAATTGGGCAACTCCTAGTAAGAGGAAGTTTGGAGGTGTGGAGGGAGAGATGAAAGGTGGTAGGGTTTCGGGGGAGAGGAGGGGCTCATCTTCTGAAGGAGAGAATGGGGGAGAGAAGGCAGCTGTGCGGCATGCATGGAGAGATGGGTGCTCTTACGCCGAAGTGACTAAGGTAGATAGGGCTGTGGACAAGGTGGATGGCATGGCTACGGCCGGGGAGGTAGTGGAGCTACATCCAGAGCCGGAGGTTTTGGGCAGGTTGCAAAGATCGGCCATTGTGGAACTTAAAGCTTGGATAAGTTAATGCCTTTTCAAGAGTGATTGTATGGGGGGGATCACAAAGAGGGTGATATCAGGTACGGCGGTGGACTTATGTTGGTGGTGGAATTTCAGTCCGTCAGAGATAGGGATACATTCTTAGCAGACAAGAAGGATTGGGAGTTCGTAAAGTGGAAACGCCGATGGGAGACTGGTACAAGGGCGGGGAAACAACTAGTATGGATGATTATTTTCGGTCTCCAGGTTCAAGCCTGGGGTGAGGCAAGTTTCCAGAAGGTGGTGGAAAGTTGGGGGAGGTTAATCAGTGTAGACAAAGACACTGCGGATTGCAAGAGATTATATAGAGCAAGGGTTTTGGTTTCGCTCAGGGATGGAGTCGTTGTTCCATTGCACCTAAATGTCCAGGTAGGGAGGGTGACATCCAGGGTTAAGGTGGTGGTCAACTATAATGAAGCTGTGGTGGTCGAAGATTGGTCGGGAGAGGTCGGAGGGTCGGCCATGGAGGTTAGGCGCGATCGGAGGGATCCTGTCGGAGAGCCATCGGGAGGGAAGGCTATCAGTAAGTCCAGGACCTGTGAATATGGGGGAATGGAAAGGTCGATGCCATGGGGAACCGAACGCTTCAATAGGGGTGGCTGGTAATTATGATAACTTACAGAGGGCGTGCGGAGATTTGGATTCCCAGGAACGGCTGCAGGTTAACAAAGAGGCGGGGGAAGGTGGTATAATTTATGAAAATACTCAACAAACAGGACGAACTCTTAACAGGTATTGGGCTGAGAGGGCTGAAATGATAGTGGGCTTTGGACCCGACAATACTGGGGTAAGGGCCTTGACGGAGCTTGGGCCTACAGGGGGAGATAAGGTTAGTGGGCCAAATTGTGTGTCTTCATTAAAAGACGCAAGGGTCACTGATAGTCTCTGCAGCCCAAATAGAGATGGGGACGAAATAGTATCTAGAATGGTAGTAGAGTTGAACGGGGTAGGGAATCCTAGCGATTCAGGTGAGGCTGCGAGTGGGAATCGGTCTCCGGCAGTCGGGTCGGTTAGATGTGAGAGTATGGGCGTAGGGAGTGGTCCCAGCAGAGTTGAAGATGAGGGGGCCGTAGGGGCGATGGGGACTTGGAATTCCAGGGAGAATCCGCAGGAGAGAAGAAGTGAGGGAGTGGTGGAGAATGGTGGAGCGGTGTCGTGGGCGGAATTGGCTGAAGTGGGGGAAGCCTGGGCGAAATTAACCACAGGGAGGAGGAAACCGATATGTCGAGGAAGGAAAAGGGGTGGCAAGAGGAACTCAAAGAGCAGGCAGGAAACTGGGGGGAAAATGGCGAATGGAGCTTCGGGTGAAGAGGAATTTTGCTCGGCTACAATTTTCTACGATCCGAACGACGAAGGGAGTTAGGTTGATCGACCTCTCGGAAGCCGAAGCGATTGCAGAAATTGCTCAACTATTGGGTCTGGGGCATCTACTGGGGAGGGATGAGACACTGGACAAGGTTAGGGGGGATCTTGTTCGGGCACTGTGATTGGGTATTCGGATGGTAGGGAGTGGAGTGGGGTTGAGGGTACATATTTCTTATGCGTTTGTTAACTTGTAACTTAAGAGGGCTCAATGGGGGTGTTCGGAGGCGGGCTGTGACAAGGTTATGCAAAAAGGTAAAACCTTGGGTGTTATGTTTTCAAGAAACGAAGATGGGTGAGGTCAAGGAGCGGTTGGTATTTCGCTTATGGGGTTCTAATGGGTGTAAATTCGGTTTCCAGGCAGCATTGGGGGCTGCGGGTGGGCTCTTAATGGTCTGGGATAGTGATAGATGTTCTTTTGCCGTAGTGGAACAAGGTCATAATTATATGTGGATCAAAGGTAACATTAGAGATGTGGAGGGGGTTGTGAACATAATCTGTGTTCATGCTCCTAATGTTAGAAGTGACAGGGCGGAATTTTGGTCGATGTTATTCGACAAATGCGTTACAGAGGGCAAGAAGAGAGGTGAGGGTGAGGTTGGGGGGTCTAGCCGGGACTTTAGGGAGTTTATCGATCGACTTGGTTTGGTAGATTTACCGATGGCGGGAGGCCAATACACTTGGATTGGCATGAGTGGAAGGGCAAGTAGTCGCTTGGATAGATTTCTCCTATCTCCGGGATGGCTTTGTCTTAGGGGAGCAGTGATCCAAAAACGGTGTGAGACTGTCCTGTCGGACCATTTTCCAGTGTTGCTGGAGTCGGGTGAACAATCCTGGGGCCCGAAACCGTTTCGGTTTTACAATTATTGGATGGAAGATAAGAGGTTTAGTGAATTGGTGAGGTCTGTCTGGGGGGAGACCACGGGGGGGGGGGGGGGGGGGAGGGGGACCGCAGGTCGGGGAACATTTTTGATAGCCTTAAAGCTCTGAAGGGAAAGATCAGGAGTTGGAGTGGATATGGGGCCTCAGAATTGGAGAATCGCATTCAGCTACTGGTCACCGAGGTAGGGGAGTTGGAGGCCGCCATGGTAGAGGGAGGGGACACGGATGTGGTCAGAGGCGAATGGATGAAAAAACGTAGTGAATTGTACAAGGCGTGGTTGGATGAAGAGAGGAGATGGGCTCAGAAGTCCAGAATGCGTTGGCTCAAAGAAGGCGACCAAAATACCAGATTCTTCCATATGATTACGTCGTTGAATAGGCGCCGGAACTTTATTGGGTCTATTTACAGGGATGGTCTGATGATAGAAGATACAAGGGAGACAAAAATGGCCGCAATGGAATACTTCAAAGGACTTTTCACTAAACAGGAGTCCTCAACAAATTACTCTGTTCCGCAGCTGAGAAGGGACTGCTCTTGGGTCTGCCTTCGGGATATGGAGGTCCAGTCATCTCCCATCTTCAATACGCCGACGACACTATCCTTTTCTGTGAAGGTGAAATAAATCAGGTACTCTGTATTAAAAGAATTCTGAAGTGTTTCTCTTATACTACCGGGCTTAAAATCATTTTTTCTAAAAGTAGTTTGTTGGGAGTGAACTGCTCAAATGAGGATGTGAATGTGGCAGCCTCTATACTTGGTTGTGGGGTGGGTAGATGGCCTTTGTCATATTTGGGAATTCCTATTGGAGGTAGAATTAATGGTATTGGGATTTGGCAGCCGGTGCTAGAAAAGGTTGAAAAGAAATTAGCCGGGGGGAAAGGTATAGTATTGTCTCAAGCGGGGAGGCTTAGTTTAATAAAGTCTGTTATGGTCAGCCTGCCGCTATACTTTATGTCCTTCTTCAAGATCCCTAAGACAGTGGCTAGACGTTTGGAGGGCCTCAAAAGAAGATTCTTCTTTAACGAGTGGGAGGGGGTAAGGAAACTTCACACACTGTGTTGGGAAAATATATGCGGACACAAGGAGTTGGGTGGTCTTGGCATTTGGAACTATGAAAGGTTCAACTCAGCAATTCTAATGAAATGGCGCTGGCGGTTCGGGAGAGAAACAACTCTATGGAAAGAGGTGATCGACTCAAAGTATTACAAAGGAGAAGACCCGCTGATACCTGGGGGAACTCGATGTAGGTCTGTATGGGGCAGGATCTGTCAAGCATGGGCCGAGCAGGATGCTTCAACATCGGGTGGAGGTCTCAAAATCCTTGTCGGGAATTGATTAAAGATCAGATTTTGGACTGATTCATGGGTAGGAGAAGGGATGGCGCTCAGGGATCTTTTCCCAAGGGTGTTTGCCTTAGCGGTTAAGAAGGATGGGTTGGTTTCAGATTATGTGAACTGGTCTGGTGAAACTTTTGACAGATTCCCCACACGAGTATTTTCTAGAATAAAAGGATCCCGGTCTTGATTTTATTACATGAAAACCAAGTTATGATTACGGAATTGGGATTAGGGATATATGTATATGTTGTCACGTTTTTATTATTCGTGCTAAGAAACTGTGGCCCGAAAGCGCACGGTGTCAAAAGTTGCAGTAATTTATAGTAAGACCGGATCGTTCATTGGAGGATGTGCGATAGAAGCAGGGCCCACGTCATTTTATAAGTTTTCAACTCGGTTACTCGAATCAGTTTGAGAAGTTGACTAACAACTACTTTACTGAAATTAAGCTAGTTAAGAAAGCAATTAAAGCTATTCTACAAAACACGTAAAACTCTATTCTAGAGTGTAGAAGAGTTCTAAGCTATAAAGCAATTAAAATTATTCTAGGAATGCGATTAAAATTGTTCTAAGAAAGCGGATAAAATGAGACAGAGAGGACAGGAAGAAAATAATAAAAGTTGGACAAGATTCAGCTAAAGCATTATTAAACTTCCATTTTTAATACACAGATCTTTGCTTGGGATACTCCTGTCAGATAGCTAATTATCATGCTCTCAGCACTGTTTTCCCTTTAACAGACAGGTACTTGCAATGTGAGTTTGCATGCTCTTAAGAAAACAGATTCTAAGATACCACAGACTTACAACTGCTCCCGTCGGAATGTGTCATTTATATGTGGTGGACAAGCAACACCTGACAACTCATTAGTTGAAGTGTCAAGTACTGTTATCATTCTCCTATGTCACATCCAAAGATTCTAATCAAGCCTGAACTATCCCATAACTCTCAAACCTAGAAGCAGTTCCACTACTCTTAATACAACCGAGTGACCTCTAAAGAAAGCATTTAAAAGAAAGCGGTAAAGAAAGCATTTAAAATCCTATCACTCGGAGGTTTTGAAAGAGTTACCCTGGTAGTATAAGAAGAGCCCCCAGTCAGGATGACCGGATGTGGATCAAGAATTCCCGGATCTCGGTGAACCGCTCGCAGTGTTCACTTCCTTCCGGGTGGTTATGAGATACAAACTAATGAAACGAACTAATAAATTAGTTCGTTCCGGATGCACTCACTCAGGACTCAAAAATAGGCTTTGGCAGAAGAGAATAGCAGTTGAAAGGAACTCAACCCCATCTTAGAAAATAACCAAGGCCTGAGTGTTGTTCTTCTAGAATTATCCATCACACTGTATTTGAATCCATGTGGATCCCATCTAGGTGTAATAGTTAAGATTAGATTCCCAACACATAACAATTCTGGAAAATAATAAATTTTGAAAATTATTCCTTAAACAGGTACTAGACTCTCAATAAGAACACAGACCCTTTCAGTCTAGATGAGACCTAATCGCTGACTCTGCTTCTAATTTCCCAAAATCAACCCCCAGTGGAATATGAATTAGCCATAACTGAGGAATTTATCCCTTACTCAGATCCGGATTATGTAATTGAATTTTTGTTGAAAATTTAATACGCAGTATCTGATTAAAAATCAAGACTTCTATGTCCAAGGGATGGATCCCAAAATAATATTGACCACAATATTTGCATAATAATAGCATGCATATATTTATAAGAGAAGTGTAAAATTAAAATAACCCAAAATATAAGGCGGGTTTAGACAGAGTGCGAAACACAGAGATGAAATAGCCGGAGATGAGAGGAGAGTTCAAAAGAACATTTTATTTGGCTAAAAAGATGACAAAAATAATAAGGATAATCTGGACTGCAAACATCTGCTATCCAGGTCCTGACTATTCCCAGTGGGATGATTTTAGACAGCAGAAGACCTTAAATGACAGTGATCGCTATCATCAAAATTTCTACTATCTGTGGAATGAGAGAAAAAACCTACATGTTTTCTTACTGTAGTATTATTCAAATAGTGTTGATCGACACAATTTGATAATATTACAGCTCAAAATTCAGGTTTTAAATTAAGATAAGAAAATAAAACTGTATCCAGATAGGGGTCAGCTGAGCAGCTATTATAATCCCGGATGGACGAACCGCCAAGGCTTCCACTGACCACTACCTAGACCATGCAAAATAACAGCTAGTAAGTAATATTCAGACTACGGGCTAGTTTATCCATGTGGGAATACCCGCCAACATTAGTCTGATACATTCCTTACTAATTGTTTCACGCAAGCACGAGAAAGACAAAATAAAAAGGGATTCCTTGCATGAGAGACATTGGTTTCTCATGCACGAACATGGAATTAATCCATAATTAATGACTTAAATAATCCTTCATACCATAATTAATTATAGTCCAGATTATCTGCTTAAGGCATTCAAGTTTGTTTATAGAAAAGTATTTTAATGAGAATTGAACAAAAATCCTTTAATCATGGTAATTATTGACCTTAATTATTGCTAATCATGATCTTTAATTATTGATTTAAGGGTTCAATTATTTAAGTGGAGAAAATGGAGAATCAAAATTTTGGCAGCATAACGCCTTTCACTGCAATCTTGGGGTATTACATCTTAACCCGTGGGGTTAAGATGTGAGTGATGCAGTATAATGGAGGATTAGAAATAAGAAATTTGAGATTTAAAATAGATGAGGGTCCTGTCATGATACAATAATTTGTGTCGCGAGCCTAGGCTCGCGTCATGGGTATCTCGACAGGATAGCATTAGAAATTTTTTATGGACTGGGCCTTGTGTCGCTAGACTGGGGTTGTATCGCGAAACATGGTCCCACGACAGGAGTCTGGCGCCACAAGGCTTAATATGAAAAGTTTCTAAGTATTTGAGTCCCAGTCGCTAGAGTTGGGAAGTGTGTCGCGAGACGTGGCCTCGCGACAGGATGGTCTCGCGACTGGGTTTTCAAAGATTTTAACAAGGCCTAATTTCCTGTCTCGAAACAAAAATGTGTCGCGAACCGTGGGTTCGCGACAGGGGCTTCTCGACAGAGCCTAATCACAAAAAAATACAAGAGTTTGGTCCTCGGTCGCTAAGCAGGGATTGTGTCGCGAACCGTGGGTTCTCGACAGGAGTGCCTCGCGACTGAGGTTTTCAAAATATGAAGACAAGTGTCCCTAAGCATCCATGTCGCGAAACAACCTTCCTGTCGCTAGACGTGGCCTCGCGACAGGAAGAGGTTGGCGATATGGGTGGTTCAGGATACGAGTCAGAAAAGCAAAAGTGGAACAGTAACATGCAAACAGCGTGATCTACCCTATTTCAGATCAAAAAGTGATTCTAGCCCAAAATAACCAAACAAATATTTAAATCTACCTAGAACATGCTTGCATAGAAATGAAATAAACTGAGACAATATTTAAAATAAGCAAACCCTAATCTAGGGTTGATCACACATGAACATGGAACATTATCCATAAATTAAAACGAAGGCAGTAAGCATAAAAGCAACAACAAAGGTCAAATGACCCAAAAAACAAAGAGGAAAGCATTAAATCCATGGGTTGTGAGACCCATTTCATGATTTTGGGACACAACTTGGTGAATATTTTCCCATTTTATTAATGGGGTTTGTTAATACCCATCATTTGGGTATTACAAACCCTAAAATCGAACTAAATAACAAAAATATGAACTGTGAACAGTGGCTATCTATGCTACTTAAATCAAGAACAGAAATATAAAACTACTCTAAGCTAAGCTAATGCAAGAATTAAATAATACAAAAAAAAGAAAATAAAACTAAGCTAAGAACTACCTAGAGAGAAATTCTCCAATCTATCTTCAAGCAACTGAAATTCTAACTCCTAAGCACATAGGGATCACCACATATTTATAGAGGTGAAACCCTAGGCCCATGGGCCTTGGTCTGGAGCCCATTGTGTCGCAAGACATCACACACATCACAGCTGTGTCGCGGGATCACGCGTTGTGGCGCGAGACGAGGCTGCATGGCGCAAGGCTTCACGACTGGGTCTTGGCTTTCTTTTGATTTCTGCTTCTGTGGCGCGAGACACCTCCCTGTCGCGAGGCCATGTATCGCGACACGGTTGGCAAGCGAGAGGGTTCTTTCTCCATCTGCGAGTTGTGGCACGGAACCTTCGTGTGTCGCTAGACCATGGTTCGCGCCACGGGGCTAGCGACGGGGTGTTCCAGGCATGACCTTCTCTTTAGTTTGGAGTGTTGTGTCGCCAGAGTGCCCCCAGTCGCGAGGTCATGTCTCGCGACAGGGCACAGTCTCGCGACTAGCTCGCCTTATTGGGCCTGGTGGGCCAAAACATGTATTTTTGTGGGCTTTTCTTTCTTTTCCCATCTTTTTGTATTTCGTGGGCCTATTTTATTCTTTTGCCCATCTTTTTCATTCCCTTTTCTTTTCTTTTCTTTTTCTCATGTTTTTGGATTTTTCTAACATAAATGTGTAATAAAATTACATATTTATGCATTTTTCATACCAGCTTATTATTTTTACATATATGCATAAATCAGTCCAATTTAACTGCTTTCTTATTTAATATAAGACCGGAATGCGATCAAATGCCCGTTTCAGACACGGAAATGGATTGAAAATAATGGACATTTCTGGCCATTATCAACATCCTCACATTTAATACCGATCGTCCCAGAGCAGTCAGAGTCAATGTTCCTAAGAACACGGACTCTGCATATTCAATTCATTTTCCCTTGATTGCAGTGTTTAATGAAATAATATTTGCTCACTATATCGGGCCTACAAATCAAGCATTATTGTCAATCCTTCATGAATATCATGTTTGAAAGATGCAGAGATTAAGGATGAGAATTAAGGTATGACACGAACATGTCTACTGAAACAGAGCCTCACATATAAGAGAATCGGAAAATTCACTCACTCTCAATTGGGGTTTAATCATTGAACGCTCAAAATCAAGTTCAATTAAATTATCCCATAAGCTTGCAATCAGACCAACTCGCCACCGGCTCATTTCCTCGAATCGAGATCTCGAGGTCTTATTTAAGGGTTATAATGGGGCATACGGGTGTAACATTCGGTAGGATATGGAAATTATTGGGCTAAGAAGTGACAAGAATTTATTCCATCGTAACTTGGCATTTTTATTATAAAATTCTTGATCATCAATATTTCTCTCTTTTGATTTTCTTTTTCTATTGCATGACATTAGACTTTGTCTAATTGCTTCGTCATTTGCAATTTATTTGTGTTGAATGAAACTCAATACACGTTTTTTTTTGAATCGGTTCATTGAACACCGATTTGTGCTTTTTCCGATGATCATAAATTTAATGCCTTCTTGACGGAATTCATTATTGCACACTTGGGTTTGATTTTTGGTCTTTTTATGAGGTTGGGAATATTATAGAGGGCTTCAAAGAAAAATTAGGCTTAAAGGCTCAAATTGGTTAATCCTAAAGGGAAAAATATTTTTGGGTTTGGATTTCAAAGGAAGGCCAAAAATTTGGTTTTCTAGGTGCCTCGATCATATGCTTGATATTTGGAATATGGCATGGTCTTGAATCGGTCCCAATTGCAAGTTCTAATTTCCTTTAATCAAAATGATTCACACATCAAAGAAATAAATGAGTAAAAGTGACTCATGGCTCAATTCTCACAAGGTTGGGTTGTTTCATGTCATACAATATTCTCAAATTTAATCAAAGCTTAATTCTAACAATTTATTCAGTCAAAATTTTCAACATGAAGATTTATTACCCGAAAAGATGATCGCATCATTAAATTTTTATAGCTCAAAACCTTAGGAATTCATGTCATGCATGTTCTCAATTATATTATCCCAATTTAAAAGTTTGAAAAGTTAATCACAAGCCTAAATTCAACATGTGAATTTAGAGCAGGTTTATGCATACTTTTTGCTGGTTATTTAATTTAAAGCAGTAAAGAGGCACTGCTGACATACGGAGTATGTCAACAGCATATTTTTGGCCTGACAGTCACTTATTCATCTCGGACTGTCAGACATCTTTTCAAGAATAAAATTGTTTGCGGATCTCAGAGATCGAGTTCCATTCGTTGAAAGCAATAAATTACATCATTTACAAGCGATTCTTATGCAGTCAGTACGAGCCTGCATACACAAAAGAAGAATTCTCTCATATGATGTTTACACTTAAATAAAAATAACATATTTTAGAATTCATTTTTCTCCGGTCCTAGGGAAAGAAGATTCTGCTCCCGAAGATGAAGTTTGTCAAGTCACATCTCAAACACCAGCCGTTGTGTTCTACCGGGTGTCCTCGCCCCTTTGGGCAGTAGTTCCGAATTGCTAGACCTTCAAATAGACCAGGGGTGTCCAGGTTATCTGCCAGCCACGAGATGGTGTTGGTGGCTGTGTAGTCCAGGACTGATCTATCAGTTGCCATTTCTTCGATCATTTTAATCCCTAGAAGCACTTGGCTCTCATCATGCTTACTTAACAACATCAATCCTCGCACAAAGATTGACGCTTTGTGATTATCCTCTATCCCTAGTCGCAGCATTTCGCAGGCTTGCTCTTCATCCCCTCTTGTGAATGCTTCTATTGCCGGCACGAGCTGAAGATTGAAATTTTCTGTCTCCATGCATCTTTGCAGAAATTCCTCCTTCTGCCTCCGAATGCCTTGTTGCCACATTTTCACAGAGGAGAGTTCCAATTCGCATCGCTTATAGACGACGGTGAGATCGCCTGCGTCCCTCAGCTTTGTGCAAGTTTCCCTAGCTCTGAACACTTCCTTCATTTCGTCCTCTCCGATTCTGGAGAGGATCTCTCCTAGCAGCTCTAGTGGCAGGTCCAGCAGCTGGGTCCCTCCGGGTACTGGGTCTTGGTTCTGGAAAATATTGTCCCTGAAGAGATGGGGAGTAATGAATCCAATTTTATAGTTTTCTCGGAAATCATTCAAGTTTGGAAACCAACATCCTCACATTTAGAGCTTTGCTCTAGATGTGAGGTTATTAAATTTCCAACTTTGAATTTTTTAATAAAAAGCATAGGTAAAACAAAAAATGGTCATAAACCAAAAATCTTTTTAATGGGCTATAGGGCCCAAAACTTGATTTCCAATTATAAAAATAAAGGGAAATCATTTTTTAAATTATAAGGGTTGACCAAATTTATTTAATAAAAGGTGGGATTTTGTGGTCCCAATTTTTTTAATTTTCTAAATGATAGCAGTCCACATGAGGAGAAAAGACTGCTAAACTACAATTGGGTGTTTGTACTATGTTTCCATAAACAAACATACCTTTATTCCAAAAGATCTCCGACATGTGAAAGCAAAAATGCCAAAAAGATCACTCACTTGAATGCTTTCTGCCAAGATCCCAAGAGTAGATAAACTAACAACATCATGGTGTTCAAAAATAACACCCTAATGTTCATCAGTTTATTTTTTCAAGTTTTAAGCTTTAAAAAATTTTAGATCTTGACAGTCTTTAAAACAAAGTTTTTGAGGAACTTAAAAAGATTTCAAAATACTCTTCAAAACCAAGACCATCTAAGACCCACAACAAGAGAATGACAGTGCACACACAAAATATATCATGCGATTTACAAGCACAAACCAGAACAAGAAACAAAAATGCCCAAACAGAAATCGTGAGCAGGGGGGAAATGAAGCAATCTTACTCCGATCTTCCCCTTGGGGGAGAGGGAGGCATCGGTCCCAAGTTTGGGAACAGTCTGAAAAATCTGGCCATAGTTTCCTTTAGAAGGAGGGTTGGGGTTGTGCGAAGAACACAGTGGTGTTTGTTTGGGAAGAGGGTTTGGTTCAAAAGTTTTGAGAAAGAAGAGGTTCTGAATGATGGGAAAAAATGGGGAAGAGGGAAGGAGAGACGAAGAGAGGGGGGTATAAATACTAGTGGACCCAGTCGCGGAACCAGGTTTCGCGACTGGGGTTTAGCGCCATTAGATGGGGGCGCTAAACTGGGAGCTAGTCGCGAGGCACTGCCTTGCGACTGGGGGTGGGGGTAGGTGGGCCAAGTGTGAGTGTGTCGCGGAACTGGTCCCTGTCGCTAGACCTGGTCTCGCGACATGGGATCGTTCCGCGACAGGATGAATAAAAGAAAGGGGTTTGGGGACCGTGTCGTTATCCTCATCCCAGTCGGGAGGTAAGGTTCCGCGACCGGGAGTGGTTTCGCGACAGGGTAAAAGATGGGAGAGGGTAAAGGGAGACCAGTCGCTAAACTTGGTCCCAGTCGTGAGGCGTGGCCTCGCGACTGGTGTCCAGTTCCGCGACTGAGTTATTTTTGAATTTTCAAATTTTGATGGACTGGGCCCGAGAGTGATGTTGGGCCTAAGTCCATTTTATTTGAGTTGGACATGAATAAATTCAGTCCAATTAAATTCAAAACTACTGGGCTTAATAAATTAAATAATCCAATTGCATAAAATACCTTGGATCAATTCCATTTATTTGTAAAATTTATTCCGGATTTTAAGTTACTTTAATTTTCCGGAATTATTTTCTTAAATTTATGGAATTCATCCAACCGAGAACCTGGTTTTTTGCGCTACTTTTCTGCTCCTTCTTTTTAGTGGTTCCGGGATTCCTGCAAGATAGATAAATGAAACACATTAGATTTTCTCCAAATATCAACATCCTCACATTTAGAGTCGTAGTACTCTAAATGTTTAATTGATTTTTGGATACTTCCTTATTTGGAATGAAATAGTATATATGTATGCATATATAATGAAATTTTTATAATTTTAGTTGCGGTTTTTTTATTGGGTGTAAGCCGGGTCTGCCACTGTTTGGCTCTCTTTTTCCGGATCGAACTGTCCGATGTATTCCTTCAGTCGGTGCCCATTCACCACTATGTTGCCCCTGTCAGTTCTGATCCTGACGGCTCCATTTGCAAACACTTCTAACACTTCATGTGGCCCTTCCCATCTGGATATAAGCTTTCCGGGGAACAGCTTCAACCTAGAATTGAACAACAATACATTTTGACCAACATAAAAGTGCTTAGGCTTAATCCGGCGATCGTGTAACTTCTGGATCCGCTCCTTATAAATCCGAGAGCTTTCATAAGCTTGCGCTCATATTTCCTCAATTTCATTGAGGTCCAACTTGCGTTTGGTTTGAGCAACTTTCGGATCAAAGTTAAGCGTTCTGACGGCCCAGTAAGCTTTATGCTCTAACTCTAGAGGCAAATGACAGGCTTTTCCGAAGACAAGCCTATATGGAGACATCCCGATGGGAGTCTTGTATGCGGTGCGATATGCCCATAGAGCATCATTGAGCTTACGTGCCCAGTCCTTTCGGGTTATCCCAACCGTAGCTTCGAGTATATGTTTGATCTCGCGATTTGAAACCTCGACTTGTCCACTGGTTTGGGGATGGTAAGGCGTGCCTATCTTATGGAGGATTCCATTTTTACTCATTAAAGTTTCAAAAGCTTTATTAACAAAGTGTGTTCCTCCATCAGATATCACCACCCTAGGTATGCCAAATCTGTTTAAAATGTTGCTCTTGAGAAACTTAATGACTTGGCTACCATCATTGGTTGGTAATGCAACTGCCTCGACCCATTTGGACACGTAATCGACAGCTACCAAGATGTAGTAGTTTCCACCAGATGGTGGGAACAGTCCCATGAAGTCAATGCCCCACACATCGAAGATCTCAAGTGCGAGAATCCCCTTTTGGCATCTGTCGCAAGCTTTCACAAATGTCTTGCAATCCTCATAGATGTGAGGCCAGTAGAATCCACACTCGAGGACTTTATGGGCCGTTCGAGTGTGGCCGTGGTGACCTCCGTACTCTGATTCATGGCATTTTTTGACAATTTGATAAGCTTCATGCTCAGTTACACATCGCCTGATTATTGAATCAGCGCAGTGTCTGAAGAGATAAGGTTCTTCCAGAAGTAATTCAATACATCTCGGTTGAACTTATTCTTACGATGATTGCTTGAAAAAGGTGGGGTTATTCCGCATGCCAAGAAGTTAGCAATGTCAGAAAACCATGGACACGCTTGCAGTGCAAACAGTTGTTCATCTGGAAAGTCCTCATTGACGGCTTTATTGTTTTTATCATTTTCTAATCGAGATAAGTGGTCAGCAGCTCCATTATCTCGACCTCGCCTATCTTTTATTATGATGTCAAATTCCTGCAACAGAAGTACCCACCTAATTAATCGAGGTTTGGCATCTTGTTTGCTGAACAAGTATCTCAGTGCAGAGTGTTCTGTGTATACTATGGTTTTCATACCAATGAGGTACTGTCTGAATTTGTCAAACGCGAAAACCACAGCATACATTTCTTTCTCCGTGGTGGTGTAGTTGATTTGGGCTTCATTCAGGGCATGACTTGCGTAATGAATTACACAATGTCTCCCATCCTTATGTTGCCCAAGGACTGCACCTACGGCCAGATCACTTGCATCGCACATGACCTCGAAAGGTATTGACCAATCGGGTGGTTGTACTATTGGAGCAGAGATCAACATCTTCTTGAGCGTGTCAAAGGCTTGAACACACGCTTCATTTATTAAAAAGGAATTTTCTTTACAAAGTAGGTTAGTGAGCGGCTTGGCAATTTTAGAGAAGTCCTTAATGAATCTCCGGTAAAAACCGGCATGCCCTAAGAAGCTCCTAACTGATTTAATAGAGTTAGGGAGGGGAAGATTAGAAATGACAGAGACCTTAGTTGGATCAACCTCAATGCCTGCTTTTCAGATGCGATGACCTAACACTATTCCCTCGGTAACCATGAAATGGCATTTGTCCCAGTTGAGTACTAGGTTAGTTTCTTCGCATCTCTTTAAAATTTTAGCAAGATTGGTCAGACATTTTTCAAATGTATCTCCATATACAGAGAAGTCATCCATGAAGACCTCAATGCATTTTTCGATAAATTCGGAAAATATAGACATCATGCAACGTTGAAAAGTAGCAGGTGCATTGCAAAGACCAAATGGCATGCGCCTGTAGGCAAAAGTGCCATAAGGGCAAGTAAAAGTAGTTTTTTCATGGTCTTCGCTTGAAATAACAATTTGGTTATAACCAGAGTATCCATCAAGAAAACAGTAAAACGCTCTCCCTGCCAACCTCTCAAGCATCTGATCAATAAACGGCAATGGAAAATGGTCCTTGCGGGTGGCCTCGTTCAGCTTCCGGTAGTCGATGCAAACTCTCCATCCGGTCACTGGCCTGGTTGCGACTTCTTCTCCTTGCTCGTTTTTGGTTATGCACATCCCTCCTCGTTTTGGCACGACCTGCACTGGGCTAACACATTTGCTGTCAGAAATAGGATAGATTATACCAGCATCTAAGAGCTTGATAACCTCTTTCCTTACCACTTCTTCCATGAGGGGGTTCAAACGTCTCTGAGGTTGACGGGAGGGTTTATACTCTTCTTCCATTAAAATCCTGTGCATGCAAATAGACGGGCTTATTCCTTTTATATCAGAAATGGTCCAACCTATTGCATGTACGTATTTCTGAAGAATGGCCACCAGAGCATTTTCTTGCTCTTGGAAGAGCTTAGCCGAAACAATCACATGTAATTTTTATGTTCTGCGAGAAACGCGTACTTGAGATGATCCGGTAATGTTTTAAGTTCAAGCTCTGGTGGACATCCAATGGAAGGGAGTAGTTTGCGAGAAGTGGATAATGGGAGATCAGATTTACCTTCGGGGCCCTGTGTCAGTACAGGGCCCTCTTCTTCCTCTTCGGTGCCATCATTTCCTTGTGCAGTGAAATCAGCACCATCATATGCTTCAAGGTCTCCGGACTCGGGATCCTCAAAATGGACAGCGCTGCACTGTTCCTTTGGCTCAGCACCAGCAGTCTTCTGTACCTGCTTCGATAGTTCATTCATCATCATTTCATCATTGTGTCCAGAGTCAAGCTCTCTCTCAAAGTCAATCTCCTCTCCACTAACTATTACAGATTTTGATGAGCAGAACCCGTCATCTGGGTATTTATGCAATTGTGCCATGTCGAATGTAACTTCTTCCCCATCGACTCGCAGTGTTACTCGTCCAGCTTTTGCGTCTATCAGCGCTCCGCCTGTTGCAAGGAATGGCCTTCCTAGGATCAGTGGCATGTCCAGATCCTCCTCTATGTCTAGAATCACAAAATCAACTGGGAATAAGATATTCCCAGTCTTCAATATGATGTCCTTGAGGATGCCGACAGGCTTCGTGATAGATCTATCTGCTAATTGGAGTCTCATCTTGACTGGCTCGACATGTCCCAGCTTGAGGCGTTGCACCATTGCCAAAGGCATAACATTGATGCTAGAACCAAGATCACAAAGACCTTTTCCTGCTTCGATTTTTCCAATTTGAATCGGCAGCGTGCAACAGCCTGGATCTTCTTGCTTCTCAGGAAGCTTGCGCTGGATGATAGCACTGCATGTATTGTTAAGAACTACCAGCTCTTCCTGCTCAATTCTCCTTTTTCCTGAAACTAATTCTTTAAAAAATTTAGCGTATGCTGGCATTTCAGCTATCATTTCGATGAGAGGAATAGTTATTTCTACTTTTTGCAGCCTTTTCAGAAATTTCTCAAATTTAAGGTCCTGTTCTTGATTTTTAAGTCTGGCCGGGTATGGCACCCTTGGCTTGAACTTTTTGTTAACAAAATGTTTTTGTGGTGAAAGGTCAGAAATTGTACCTTCACCTTTACCAGTTTTTCCACTGAGTTCAGCTGTCTCAGTCTCTTTTTCTTTTTCTCCTTCCTCCTATGTTCCTTGATTCTCTTCAATATTCTCTTTCTCAGACTCCTTCCCTTGCACTTCTTTGATCTGTGGCCCTGCCAGAACCCTGCCCGATTTCAACGTGACAGCCTTGCATTGGGGGTTCTTTTCTGAATTGCTCGGCAAAGTTCCATGATCTCTTTTCTGGAGTTCCTTGGCCATCTGCGTCACCTGGGTCTCCACGTTTCTTATGGAAGCCTGCAGCTGTGTGTTTATCTCCTTCTGGCTTGAGATGAATTCAGTCATTATGTTCTCAAGTCTAGAAGGTGGCTTCTGCTGAGGTGGATTCCACTGGTTCTGGGCTTGGTTTTGGTTAGGAGCGAATTGGTTTTGAGGCTGGTTCTAATTGGGGACAAACTGATTTTGTGGCTGCTGGAAATTTTGGAAATTCTGGTTCTGAGGTGGCCTGGCTAGAATCTGGGGTTGAAAGTTTTGGTTAAAATGCTGGGGTCTTGGCTGGTTGAACTGTTGAGGCTGGGTTAACATGTGCGAGTTCAAGGCGTTGTTGTTGGAATATGAGAGCTTAGGGTGCCGGTTTTGGAATCCACCTGCATAGTTGCAGCTCTCATTCGTCACCTGTTGACAAGCTTCAGTAGGATGTGGACCCTGGCATGATCCACAAACAGGTTCAGTATTTTGAGCTTGCGAGGAGCTCCCAGATTCTTGATTCAAGGCCAACACAGCCACTTGGTCTTTCAATTTGTCCAGTTCAGACTTCCCTGCTGTATCTATAGCACATAAACCACGAGGGGGAGGGGAATCAACATCATCAGTTAGAACGGATCTGTTTACACTCATTGTCTCAATCTTGCCCCAGGCCTGATCCATTGGCATGTGGAGCAAATGTTGACCACCAGCAGAATCAAGCATGTATTTCCAGGATGGGGTCAGACCGTTGTAGAATTTCCTCAATTGTTCCCACTCATGGAAACCATGTTGGGGACATTTTCTGAGTAGGTTGAAGAACCGCTCCTTTGCGTCATACAAGGATTCGTCTGGCTTCATTTTGAATTCTGCAATCTTGGATCGGCATTCATCCACCTTGGATTCCGGAAAGTACTTCGCCAAGAAGTTTCTGATCACTTCTTCCCATGTGGACTTCTGATTGACTGGCAGCGATTTGTACCACGTCCGGGCTCCACTAGACAAAGAGAAAGGAAACAATCTCAAACGAATAGTGCTAGGGGATACATTATGATTCTTTATGGTGTCACAAAGCTCCAAGAAGGTCTGCAAATGGTCATGCGGGTCTTCATGACTTGCCCCCGCAAACTGATTGCTTTGAACAAGATTGATGAGTGTCGGCTTTAATTCGAAATTCTTGGCCAAGAATGGAGCTTGTCCAGGAATGTTCAAGTATGGCTCCAGAATGGGTTGCATATAGTCAGCAGTTGTTGCTTGTTGATTGTTTCCCGTCCCTCCTTGGTACTGCTGTGGGTAAAAGTTCTGATTTGGGAAGTAGTTTCTGGGATCATTGAAATCATTCGGGTTGGGAGGATTCTGGTGCTGATTGAATTGAGGGTTCTGGTACTGAGGATTCTGGAAGTGTTGGTTGTTTGGATTATTCTGGTTGAGTGGGTTATTGAACTGGTTTTGTGGAGGTGGTGGGTTGAGATTTTGATCAGCGATGTTGGGCAGATTCCCTTCATCTTGAATTTCATTCAATGGAGGGTCATCTGTCTCATCGCCATCTCCCTCTCGGTTTTCATGAAGTGGTGGGGGGTTATTGTCAATGATGACAGGGTTATCGGGAATGATGGGTGGATTGTTGCCTGGTAACTGTGCCATGTCTGAAACTCCGCTGCTCGTACTGGAAGAGGATTGTCTTGCACGTTCCCTCCTTTCCTGCTCTTTCCTCTGCTTAGTGAGGGCTCTGATGCGTCTCGCTTCCCTTTCTATTTCGAGGTTAAGTGGAAGTTCAGGTGGTGTTTCTTTTCTCCGTTGCATGTACAGCTTCGTTCAACTAGGTCAGTACCTGCAACCATCCCCAGGTTAGAACTGGTGTAGAAGTATTATTTCTCAAAAATCACATCCACACATTTAGAGTTTTACTGCTCTAAATGTGAGATTGACTTTTAAGACTGGAATATTTTGTTTTGGATAAAGTATGTAGCTATGAGTAAATCAGGAGTTTAATTCTCTTATAAAACGGCGCTGCATCCTCCCCGGCAACGGCGCCATGAAACTTTTGACAGATTCCCCACACGAGTATTTTCTAGAATAAAAGGATCCCGGTCTTGATTTTATTACATGAAAACCAAGTTATGATTACGTAATTTGGAATAGGGATATATATATATATATGTTGTCACTTTTTTATTACTCGTGCTAAGAAACTGTGGCCCGAAAGCGCAGTGTCAAAAATTGCAGTAATTTATAGTAAGACTGGATCGTTCACTGGAGGATGTGCGATAGAAGCAGGGCCCACGTCATTTTATAAGATTTTCAACTCGGTTACTCGAATCAGTTTGAGAAGTTGACTAACAACTACTTTACTGAAATTAAGCTAGTTAAGAAAGCAATTAAAGCTATTCTACAAAAAACGTAAAACTCTATTCTAGAGTGCAGAAGAGTTCTAAGCTATAAAGCAATTAAAATTATTCTAGGAATGCGATTAAAATTGTTCTAAGAAAGCGGATAAAATGAGACAGAGAGGACAGGAAGAAAATAATAAAAGTTGGACAAGATTCAGCTAAAGCATTATTAAACTTCCATTTTTAATACACAGATCTTTGCTTGGGATACTCCTGTCAGATAGCTAATTCTCATGCTCTCAGCACTGTTTTCCCTTTAACAGACAGGTACTTGCAATGTGAGTTTGCATGCTCTTAAGAAAACAGATTGTAAGATACCACAGACTTACAACTGCTCCCGTCGGAACGTGTCATTTATATGTGGTGGACAAGCAACACCTGACAACTCATTAGTTGAAGTGTCAAGTACTGTTATCATTCTCCTATGTCACATCCAAAGATTCTAATCAAGCCTGAACTATCCCATAACTCTCAAACCTAGAAGCAGTTCCACTACTCTCAATACAACCGAGTGACCTCTAAAGAAAGCATTTAAAAGAAAGCGGTAAAGAAAGCATCTAAAATCCTATCACTCGGAGGTTTTGAAAGAGTTACCCTGGTAGTATAAGAAGAGCCCCCAGTCAGTATGACCAGATGTGGATCAAGAATTCCCGGATCTCGGTGAACCGCTCGCAGTATTCACTTCCTTCCGGGTGGTTATGAGATACAAACTAATGAAACAAACTAATAAATTAGTTCGTTCCGGATGCACTCACTCAGGACTCAAAAATAGGCTTTGGCAGAAGAGGATAGCAGTTGAAAGGAACTCAACCCTATCTTAGAAAATAACCAAGGCCTGAGTGCTGTTCCTCTGGAATTATCCATCACACTGTATTTGAATCCATGTGGATCCCATCTCGGTGTAATAGTTAAGACTAGATTCCCAACACACGGCAATTTTGGAAAATAATAAATTTTGAAAATCATTCCCTAAACAGGTACTAAACTCTCAATAAGAACACAAACCCTTTCAGTCTAGATGAGACTTAATCGCTGACTCTGCTTCTAATTTCCCAAAATCATCCCCCGGTGGAATATGAATTAGCCATAACTGAGGAATTTATCCCTTACTCAGATCCGGATTATGTAAATGAATTTTTGTTGGAAATTTAATACGCAGTATCTGATTAAAAATCAAGACTATGTCCACGGGAAGGATCCCAAAATAATATTGACCACAATATTTACATAATAATAGCATGCATATATTTATAAGAGAAGTGTAAAATTAAAATAACCCAAAATATAACGCGGGTTTAGACAGAGTGCGAAACACAGAGATGAAATAGCCGGAGATGAGAGGAGAGTTCAAAAGAACATTTTATTTGGCTAAAAAGATGACAAAAATAATCAGGATAATCTGGACTGCAAACATCTGCTATCCAGGTCCTGACTATTCCCGGTGGGATGATTTTAGACAGCAGAAGACCTTAAATGACAGTGATCGCTATCAGCAAGGTTTCTACTATCTGTGGAATGAGAGAAAAAACCTACATGTTTTCTTACTGTAGTATTATTCAAATAGTGTTGATCGACACAATTTGATAATATTACAGCTCAAAATTCAGGTTTTAAATTAAGATAAGAAAATAAAACTGTATCCAGATAGGGGTCAGCTGAGCAGCTATTATAATCCCGGATGGACGAACCGCCAAGGCTTCCACTGACCACTACCTAGACCATGCAAAATAACAGCTAGTAAGTAATATTCAGACTACGAGCTAGTTTATCCGTGTGGGAATACCCGCCAACATTAGTCTGATACATTCCTTACTAATTGTTTCACGCAAGCATGAGAAAGACAAAATAAAAAGGGGTTCCTTGCATGAGAGACATTGGTTTCTCATGCACGAACATGGAATTAATCCATAATTAATGACTTAAATAATCCTTCATGACATAATTAATTATAGTCCAGATTATCTGCTTAAGGCATTCAAGTTTGTTTATAGAAAAGTATTTTAATGAGAATTGAATAAAAATCCTTAATCATGGTAATTATTGACCTTAATTATTGCTAATCATGATCTTTAATTATGATTTAAGTGTTCAATTATTTAAGTGGAAAAAATGGAGAATCAAAATTTTGGCAGCATAACGCCTTATACTGCAATCTTGGGGTATTACATCTTAACCCCACGGGTTAAGATGTGAGTGATGCAGTATAATGGAGGATTATAAATCAGAAATTTGAGATCTAAAATAGATGAGGGTCCTGTCATGATACCATAATTTGTGTCGCGAGCCTAGGCTCTCGTTATGGGTATCTCGACAGGATAGCATTAGAACTTTTTGGTGGACTGGGCCTAGTGTCGCTAGACTGGGGTTGTGTCACGAAACATGGTCCCGCGACAGGAGTCTGGCGCCACAAGGCTTAATCTGAAAAGTTTCTAAGTATTTGAGTCCCAGTCGCTAGAGTGGGGAAGTGTGTCGCGAGACGTGGCCTCGCGACAGGATGGTCTGGCGACTGGGTTTTCAAAGATTTTAACAAGGCATAATTTCCTGTCTCGAAACAAAAATGTGTCGCGAACCGTGGGTGTAACACCCCGGATTTGATAACCCAGGCCGGGATGGCACCGCCACACCTCCTAAGCAAGACACGAATTCATTCGAGCTCGCTTGAGAGATGCAAGGCTAAAGGTATTTCAAAATAAATTAAAAGCAAGCCCAAAAAGATTTATTTTAAAGTTACATAGTATAATCCACACAAAATAAAATAAGTCGCAGCGGAAAATTTAAATATGGGCCGACATGGCCAAAACGCAGCGGGTAATTTAAGTCTAACAAGATATAACATTCACAACTATTAATTTAATTCCCGAGCCCCCAATATGCGTGCATGCTCATGCCATTTCTTCATACTCTGTAAAAAAAAATGAAACAACGGTTTTATCAGTATATAAAATACTGAGTAAGTTAATTCTTAACATAACAATAATGGGTTTTAAAATATACTTAATAAAAATTCTCCTTTATACTCATGCACATTTTATAATATAAAAATGTATTTTTGTCAACATTAATAATAAGAACTTAACTGCATGATTCTAAACGTAAAGAGACGTACACAAATACTAAGTATATAAATTTTTAGAAATTTAACAAAAGGAATTTACTATAAGTCAAAGGGTTTCATAATTCATGGGATAGATTATATGTTCTCGCCTAGCTAATATTTCATTCTTCTACTTTTGTTTCCACTTGGATACTTATGTCCACAAGCCTCATGGTCGATATTTCACTAGGGCTCTTATGTCCTCTAGTCGTACGCTTGGGCTCTTATGTCCACAAGCCTCATATCAATATTTGACTAGGGCTCTTATGTCCGCTAGTCGTACGCTTGGGCTCTTATGTCCACAAGCCGCATAATTTATGTTTCACTAGGGCTCTTATGTCCGCTAGTCGTACGCTTGGGCTCTTATGTCCACAAGCCTCATAATCAAGATTTCATAGTTTCTGATTCGATCATAAATCATAAAGTTTTCAAAATAGTTGAAAGTGTCGCAAGGAGGGTTTCCATAAATCTCAAAGTTTAATACGTACACACGTCGCAGATTACGCCTTTTTACTCTAAAAATTCATTCCTCAGGCGAACGACTTGAAATTTTTACAGTCCACCAACGACACCCTAACGAACAACTTTTGTGTTTTAGGTTTCTCGAAATCGGGTAAGGAAACTAGTCAAATTTTACGATCTTATTAAAAAGTATAATCTGCCACTTTCCGGTAACAGCGCACTGTTTTTAAAACGAACTCTGAAAATTATGAAATTTTACAGGCATGTAAACGACACAAAAATGAACAAGTTCTATTAGAGGTATTTTGTCCGGAAACACTCCGGATCAGATCAGATCCGCGCATCAAGTTCGGCTAAAAATCTGTCAAGTTTTCTTTTCAAAAACACAGGCTGTTCGGATCAATTTGAAGATTCAAACGTTAACGAAAGTTCACGAATTTTTACGGGCAAAATCTTGAGACAAATATCTACAACTTTTATGTTCACATCAAAGATTGGTTTCGACTGAAGGTGAGAGAAAAATCCTCATGAAGTCAGCATATGAAAGCTGTCAGGATTTTCGAAAGTATTTAAAAACGCAGAATCTTCTCGGTGAAATTTCGAGTACCAAAACTTAACGAAAACGTGTGAAATTTTACGGACACAACATTTAGACAGTTATATACAACTGTTTTTTTTTACATAAAAGTTTAGTTTTGATGGGATCCATTAGAAAAACGTCAAGGGAGTCGAACACGCAAAACTGTCACAGGTTGGGTTTTAAACGAAAACGCAGAATATACCAGATTCGATTTGACCGACCAAACATCGACGAATATTTCTGAAAATTTAACACAGTATACTTTAAGTCCTTAGGAACAATTTTGTAGTTTTAAGTTTCTCCGTTTGAAAGCTCGAAAAGGGTCTAAAAATTGGATTTCAGAAACTGCGCGTAAGGAGGGTGTTTGGGACAGATTTTCGTGTGTTGATTAAAACTTGCATTCCATTCGATTTTAGGGCACCAAAACGGTTATGAGAAGAATCAACTTACAGTATCTAAGATCTAAAGTCTTAGATTTCGTCGGGATGGCCTCCGGAGTCCGTGAACACGTCCAATCTACTTGTTTCTTTCTCTTCGGTCCCGATTTGTGAATACAAGAGCGAAAAACTAAAAGTTAGGACTCTAAATTCGATTAGGAACGATGATCTAAGATTGAAATCTATTCTTACCACCACACGAAGTCTGAAAATTTCTTGGCCTTGCCCAAGTCGTCACCTCCTTCGTCGGGTGGTCTTCGAATGTGCAAGAACTTGGGTTTTTTTTTGGATTGGATGAGCAAAGGAGAGAAAGTGAGGGGTAATGAGGGTGAATAGGATCTGAAATAATGTGTTTTAGGGTGTTAGGATCAGCCATAAAATCACCCATGATCCTTTCCCCCCGTTTGTGATCTAGTTTCCATGATAGAGGGCCGAAAATATGGCAAGAAAATTGCATAACCGCGTCAAGTGCAGCTGCTGTGTGGTCGGCGCGGGGTTGGCTCGGTGTAAGGCCAAACACCGCGCGGAGGGCGCGCGGCCTGGTCTGGGCCGTGCGTCCGGACTGGGCCGTGCGATCCCGTCGGGCCTTTTCTCCTCTCTTTCGGGTTTCTATCCTCCTACATTTTCGGGCTCGATTATTCCGGGTCATTTTCGGATCACGATTCCTATCTTAAATCTATTTTGACTTGAAATTGATTTTGTGTTTGAAATCTTAAGTCCGTCGGTTTCGGATTTGTCGGCTTCTAATTCGTCGTCTTTTGACTTCCGTGCATTTTCGACTTTCGTATTCTCGGAATCAAAATCCTTTCGCTTCTCGGATTTATTTCCATTTCTTTTTATAAAAATCTCGGGTATTACAGTCTACCCCCTTAAAAATCAACTTCGTCCTCGAAGTTGTGTTTCGGCTTTTCTCGCGCTAAGAGTTAGGGTCCTTTTGTTTATTTTATTATTTTGTGATATTGTGTTATTGAATTATTGTTTGATTGTTTGTTGTTTGATTATTGTTTGACTGAACCCAGAATTGAAATTTCCAAGTTGCCTACGCACCCTGTGAAGGGATCAAGTCATTACGTAGTTCAAAACAATTCGAATTTGTTTATTTTATTGATTTGGAATACATAATATTCGGGTGGTTACATCCTCCCCCCCTTAAGATTACAGTTATGTCCCCATAACTGCCTATGAATTATTCTCAAGGATGTTCGAGTTTGACCTTGTTCCCTTTTTCAGCTTCTCCCTGCTAGAGGTTCACCAGATCCATTCTCCTTTCGATCGCCTCCTTCGGCGTTCGACATCCCCTAGCCATGTGACCAAACTTGCCGCACTTATAGCAGGCTCCAGGCTTCGGGCACCGGCGCACCAGATGCGGTCGATTGCACCGCGGGCATTTTGGTATGAGTGCACCACAGTTATCATTCCCTCTAGACCCATCGAATCTAGCTTGGTCATTGCCCCTCCTGAAGTTATTATTTTCGTTCTTATTATGATTCTTCTTCTCAAATCCTTGCAAGTTTTTGCTCGATTCGCCATTGTCCTTTCGCTTTAATTGTTGGACACGAGCGACTGTTACTGCCCGGTCATATACCGCCTGCAAAGTCATGCATTGTCCTCCCACCAATATCTCTCGAATATCAAGATTCAAACCCATCTCGAACTCCTGCGCCTTGTCGAAGTCAGTTGGCACCATTGCAGGAGCAAATCTAATCAGCTCCTTAAACTTGGCATAATACTCTTGTACCGTTTGCCCACCTTGTTTCAAATGGACGAATTCTTCATACTTTGCGGCCTTAATGCTCATTGGGTAAAACCTTTCCCTCAAGACCTCCTTAAATTCTTCCCATAGTAAGGCTTTAGTTAAATTCCCTTGGAGGTTATGCCACCATTCGTCTGCCTCTCCGCCAAGATAGTAGGTCGCCACTTGGACCTTCTCGTCCTCGAGACATTTGATAGCGCTAAGGAGCTTATCAAATGTGGGGATCCAATCTTCCAGTTTGGCCGGATCTTCTTGGCCATCATAGTGGGTTGGCTGGTAAGGGTTCACTAACGCTAGGTAATTGAGTCGGGCTGCCGGCGGTGGTACACCCACTGGTGTCCTTCGTACCTCGGCGTTTCCCAAAGCTATGAGGACTTCTTCCATAGTTCTTAGGCGTTCGTCCAAATTATTGGGAATAGGAGGCGCTTGTCCTCCTATGTTATGAGCAATCTCGGTATTGTTGGGTGCGTTGGGGAGGACAGCGTTGGTGTTGTTTGGGATTTCCTTTCTCGATTTTCCCTTAGGTGCCATTTTCTGTTATCAGCGCACGTGAATATGAGTTTCTAATCTAAGGCAAGTTAGCGTTCAAGAAAACCTATAAGATAGGGTTGGCAAGAGGAGATAACGTATGGGCACGCCAAGCTTAGGTGATCAAGTTCTAGGACTAATGCAAAATTAGTCTTAAGCAAACGCTCCTAAGTCAAGGTCATGTCGAATTCTAAGATAAGAGTAATATTTAATAGAGATAATTCACATAAAAAAATAGCGCAATATTCGTGGATGTATGCAATGCAATGCAATGTTATCCCAACCCCGAAAAATTATTTTATGCGTTCATCTAAACTTGTCTGAATAATTTATATATATTTTCCCATGGGTTTTTAAAATAAGACTTGAACCATGGAAATAATACTTTGAAATTTTAAAATAATAATAATAGTAGTTAAAAATTTCTTTGGGCCCCTATATTGGGCTAAAAATAAAAATAATATTTTTAAAATATTTTCGGGCTCTGATACCACTTTGGTATCAGATATTTTCTTTAAAATAGATAGCTTTAAAATATTCTGGGCTCTGATACCAACTTGGTATCAGATATTTTCTTTAAAATAGATAGCTTTAAAATATTCTGGGCTCTGATACCAACTTGTAACACCCCGGATTTGATAACCCAGGCCGGGATGCCACCGCCACACCTCCCAAGCAAGACACGAATACATTCGAGCTCGCTTGAGAGATGCAAGGCTAAAGGTATTTCAAAATAAATTAAAAGCAAGCCCAAAAAGATTTATTTTAAAGTTACATAGTATAATCCACACAAAATAAATTAAGTCGCAGCGGAAAATTTAAATATGGGCCGACATGGCCAAAACGCAGCGGGTAATTTAAGTCTAACAAGATATAACATTCACAACTATTAATTTAATTCCCGAGCCCCCAATATGCGTGCATGCTCATGCCATTTCTTCATACTCTGTAAAAAAAAAAAATGAAACAACGGTTTTATCAGTATATAAAATACTGAGTAAGTTAATTCTTAACATAACAATAATGAGTTTTAAAATATACTTAATAAAAATTCTCCTTTTTACTCATGCACATTTTATAATATAAAAATTTATTTTTGTCAACATTAATAATAAGAACTTAACTGCATGATTCTAAACGTAAAGAGACGTACACAAATACTAAGTGTATAAATTTTTAGAAATTTAACAAAAGGAATTTACTATAAGTCAAAGGGTTTCATAATTCATGTGATAGATTATATGTTCTCGCATAGCTAATATTTCATTCTTCTACTTTTGTTTCCACTTGGACACTTATGTCCACAAGCCTCATGGTCGATATTTCACTAGGGCTCTTATGTCCTCTAGTCGGACGCTTGGGCTCTTATGTCCACAAGCCTCATATCAATATTTCACTAGAGCTCTTATGTCCGCTAGTCGTACGCTTGGGCTCTTATGTCCACAAGCCGCATAATTTATGTTTCACTAGGGCTCTTATGTCCGCTAGTCGTACGCTTGGGCTCTTATGTCCACAAGCCTCATAATCAAGATTTCATAGTTTCTAATTCGATCATAAATCATAAAGTTTTCAAAATAGTTGAAAGTGTCGCAAGGAGGGTTTCCATAAATCTCAAAGTTTAATACGTACACACGTCGCAGATTACGCCTTTTTACTCTAAAAATTCATTCCTCGGGCGAACGACTTGAAATTTTTACAGTGCACCAATGATAATGGCCAGAAATGACCATTATTTTCAATCCATTTCCGTGTCTAAAACGGGCATTTGATCGCATTCCGGTCTTATATCAAATAAGAAAGCAGATGAATTGGACTGATTTATGCATAATTGTAAAAACATCGAGCTGGTATGAAAAATGCATAAATATGTAATTTTATTACACATTTATGTTAGAAAAATCCAAAAACATGAGAAAAAGAAAAGAAAAGAAAAAGGAATGAAAGAGATGGGCAAAAGAATAAAACAAGCCCACAAAATACAAAAAGATGGGAAAAGAGAGAAAAACCCACAAAAATACATGTTCCGGCCCATCAGGCCCAATAAAGCGAGCCAGTCGCGAGACTGGCATCCTGGCGCTAAGCATGGTCCCGCGACAGGGGGCAGGCTAGCGCCACAATGATGAAACGCAAAGGAACCAGTCCTGGGACATCCTGTCGCTAGGCCCGTGGCGTGAACCATGGTCTAGCGACACGGGAGGGTTCCGCACCACACCAGCATGATGAAGAAGAAACTGTCCCCAGACCCCTGTCGCTAACTCCGTGGCGCGATCCATGGTCTCGCGACAGGAGTATGGCTAGCGACACAGAGTTGAAGACCAGACCCAGTCGAGAAGCTTTGCAGCATAATGCCTCAGTCCGCGCCACATCACGTGATCCGCGACATGGCTGAGATGTGTGTGATGACTTGCGACACGGGCCTCAGCTCAAGGCCCATGGGCCAAGGGTTTCACTTCTATAAATATGAGGTGATTCCTTTGAGCTAAGGGTTAGACTTTCATTTTCTTGAAGACAGATTGAAGGATTTCTCTCTAGGTAGTTCTTAGCTTAGTTTTATTTTTTTGTATTATTTAATTCTTGCATTAGCTTAGCTTAGAATAGTTCCATACTTCTGTTTTTGATTTAAATAGCTTAAGTAGCCACTGTTCACAGTTTCGTTTTTGTTATTAAGCTTGGTTTAGGATTTGTATCACCCAAATGATGGGTATTAACAAACCCCAGTTAATAATATGGGAAAATATTCACCAAATGTGTCCCAAATCATGAAATGGGTCTCACACCCCATGCATTCTTTGCTTTCATTTTCCTTTTCGGGTTCATTTGACCCCCATTTCCTTGTTATTGTGCTTACTGATTTCTTCTATTGAGGATAGTATGCATGTTTCGTATGTGATCAAACCCTAGATTAGGATTATGCTCTTTTTTTTTAATATTGTTTCAGGTAGATTTATTTTTGTTTAAGCATGTTCTTGTAGATGTTGAATTCTGTTTGGTTATTTTAGCTTAGAAATGCTTTTTAATCTGAAATAGGGTGAGATCACGCTGTTTGCATGCCACTGTTCACTTTTACCTTTTACTGACTCGTGTCCTGAACCATCCATGTCGCTAACCTCTTCCTGTCGCGAGACCACGTCTAGCGACAGGAAGGCTGTTCCGCGACATGGGTGTCTAGGGGCACTTGCCCTAATATTCTGAAATTCCTAGTCGCGAGGCACTTCTGTCGCGGACCCACGGTACGCGACACAAACCCTGCTTAGCGACCAGGGACCCAAATCCCTTTTATTTTCTTTTGCATGCCTCCTGTCGCGGAACACTCCTGTCGCGGACCCATGGTCCGCGACACAATTTTTGCTCCGAGACAGGGAATTATGCCTTGCATTTTCATTTTGAAAACCCAGTCGCTAGACATCCTGTCGCGGACCCACGGTCCGCGACACAACTCCAGACTAGCGACTGGGAGCCAAACACTTAGAAATTTCCAGAGAAATCTTGTGTCGCTAAACACCTGTCGCAGACCCACGGTCCACGACACAACTTTCGCTTAGCGACACAGGATGAAACTCTGCCAAAATTTCTGGAAATCTGTCGAGGTACCCATGTCGCGGACCTAGGCCCCTGACACAATTTATGGTATCTGGACAGAATCCTCCTCCCTATTTAAATTCCAAAATTCTAATCTTCCACCCTTCATTATATTGCAAAACTCACATCTGAATCCCACGGATTAAGATGTAATACCCTAGAATTGCAATATAAGGCGTTATGCTGCCAAAATTTTGATTCTCCATTTCCCATTCTGTAATTAATTGAACCCTCTAGTCATTAATGATTGATGATTCTAATTAGCAATAATTAAATCACTAATTGTTGTAATTAGAGGACCTTTGTTCAATTGTCATTAAAACATTTTTCTATAAACAAAATCATGATGTCTTAAACAGATAATCCGAACTGTAATTAATTATGGTAGGAGGGATTATTTAAGCCATCAATTATGGATTGACTCCATTAACTTGCATGAGAAACCAATGTCTTTCATGCAAGTTCTTCTCTTTATTTTATTTTATTTTGTCTTTTGCGTAGTGTGTGTAACAATTAGTAAAGAATACATCAGACTAATGTTGGCGGGTATTCCCTCACGGATAAATTAGCTCGTGGTCTGTATATTAATTACTAGATGTTATTTTGCATGGTCCGGATAGTGGTCGGTGGAAGCCTTGGCGGTTCGTCCATCCGGGATTATAATAGCTGCTCAGCTGATTCCTATCCGGATACAGTTTTATTTTAATTATCTTAATTTCCAAACCCAAATTCCAATCTGTAATAAAACTCTGTTAATGTCTGTCAACATTAGCAGATAAGTGTTGCAGAGAGGAGGCATGTAGGTTTTTCTCTGAATTCACAGACAGTAGGGGGCCTAACTGGTAGCGACACTGCCATTTTAGGGTTTCTCCTGTCTAGATTCGCTTCATCCGAGTAATTGGGAAATTGGACGGTAGATGTTTACAGCCCACCCGATTATTCTGCCATTATTTTGGTCTCCTGACCACATCATATCTGTGTTCCACCTTCTGTCTAGACCCACATCTATATTTTGGGTCAATTAATTTTACACTTCCCTATATCCTTATGCATGCTATTATTATGTAATCGTTGAGGTCCGTAATTATTTTGGGATCCTTCCCTTGGACAATAGAAGTCTAGATCTTAAACAGATATTGCTTATTAAATTTCCAACAAAAATCTCTTTATAAAAACCGGATCTGAGTGAGGGATAAATTCTTTAGTTATGACTAGTTCATATTCTGTCAAGGGTTGATTTTGGGAAATTAGAAGCAGAGTCAGCGATTAGGTCTCACCTAGACTGAAAGGATCTGTATTTTAACTGAGAATCTAGTACCTGTGTAGGGAATGATTTTCAAATCCATTATTTTCCAAAATTGTTGTTTGTTAGGAATCTAAGGTTAAATATTACACCGAGATAGGGTCCACTTGGACTCAAATACAGTGTAGTAAATAATTTTAGAGGAATATCATCCAGGCCTTGGTTATTTTCTGAGATAGGGTTGAGTACTCTTTCAACTGCTGTCCTCTTCTGCCAAAGTCTATTTTTGAGTCCTGAGTGAGTGCATCTGGAACGAACTAATTCATTAGTTCGTTTCATTAGTTTGTATCTGATAACCACCCGACGGGAAGTGAACACTGCGAGCGGTTCACCGAGAATAGGGAATTCTTGATCCACATCCGGTCATTCTGACTGGGGGATTTCTTTTACTACCAGGGTCAGACCTTCAAAACCCCCGAGTGATAGGTTTTAAAAGCTTTCTTTACCGCTTTCTTCTAACTGCTTTCTTTTAAATGCTTTCATTAGAGGTCACTCGGTTGTATTGAGAGCTGCGTAACTGTTACTAGGATTGATAGTTAAGGGATAGTTTAGGGCTTGATTAGAATCTTTGGGTGTGACATGGGGGAATGATAGTAGTACTTGGCATTTCAATAAATGATTTGTCGGGTGTTGCTTTGCCACCACAGATGAAGTAACACACCCAGGCCAGGGCAGTTATGAATCTGTGGTATCTTAGAACTTGCGGTCTTACGAACATGTAAACTTATACTGTAAGTACCTGTCTGTTAAAGGGAAAGCAGTATTGAGAGCATGAGAATTAGCAATCTGACAGGATTATCCCGAACAAAGGTCTGTGTATAGAAATGGAAGTTTAATGCTGCCTTATCTAAATCTTGTCCAATTTTTATTCTTTTCTTCCTGTCCCTTCTGTCTACATTGTGATTCAGCTTCATAGCTAGCATGATGTAAATTTTCACTGCTTTCATAGACAGTATTTATCGCATTCTTAGAGTAACTTTACTTGCTTTCTAGAATAGAACTTATTGGCTTTGTAGAATAGATTTAAGCGCTTTTATAGTTTAGTTTAAATTCATGCCAGTAGTTGTTAATCACTTTTCAAACCCATTGGAGCAATACGAATGGAAAATCTAGTAAAACGACGTGGGCCCTGCTTCTATCGCACATCCTCCAGTGAACGATCCGGTCTTACTATAAATTACTGCAATTTTTGACACCGTGCGCTTTCGGGCCACAGTTTCTTAACACGAGTAATAAAAACGTGACAACCTATAAATATATCCCTGATCCTAACTCCGCCTTCTTAAATTGGTTTCATTAAATGAAATTGAAAACCAGGGTTATTGTTTTTCAGAAAATACTCATATAATGGGAAATGTGTTAAACGTTTCATGGCAAAGGATCTTCATGACACGAAATTATGATAAATTTCATGATGCTTATGGCCGGGGACCTTCAGTGTGACAGACTGAAGGCCAAGATTACACTATTTATCCCGACTGCACCGTGAAAGTTGTCAAAAGTTTCATGCCAGGGAGGTCCACAGCGCCGTTTGAAATCAGAGTTTCCCACATGAGTAATAAAAAAGTGAAATAGATCCTTAAACCCCTTTCCCATGAATCATAACCCTTTTCATTTAATAAATTTAACCTGAGATATTTTAGAAAATACTCGTGTGCGGAAATTGTCAAAAGTTTCAACCAACGACACCCTAACGAACAACTTTTGTGTTTTAGGTTTCTCGAAATCGGGTAAGGAAACAAGTCAAATTTTACGATCTTCTTAAAAAGTATAATCTGCCACTTTCTGGTAACAGCGCACTGTTTTTAAAACATGTTTCCGACCTAGTAAACAAACTCCGAAAATTATGAAATTTTACAGGCATGTAAACGACACAAAAATGAACAAGTTCTATTAGAGGTATTTTGTCCGGAAACACTCCGGATCAGATCAGATCCGCGCATCAAGTTTGGCTAAAAACCTGTCAAGTTTTCTTTTCAAAAACACAGGCTGTTCGGATCAATTTGAAGATTCAAACGTTAACGAAAGTTCACGAAATTTTACGGGCAAAATCTTGAGACAAATATCTACAACTTTTATGTTCACATCAAAGATTGGTTTCGACCGAAGGTGAGAGAAAAATCCTCATGAAGTCAGCATATGAAAGCTGTCAGGATTTTCGAAAGTATTTAAAAACGCAGAATCTTCTCGGTGAAATTTCGAGTATCAAAACTTAACGAAAACGTGTGAAATTTTACGGACACAACATTTAGACAGTTATCTACAACTTTCATTTTTACATAAAAGTTTAGTTTTGATGGGATCCATTAGAAAAACGTCAAGGGAGTCGAACACGCAAAACTGTCACAGGTTGGGTTTTAAACGAAAACGCAAAATATACCAGATTCGATTTGACCGACCAAACATCGACGAAAATTTCTGAAAATTTAACACAGTATACTTTAAGTCCTTAGGAACAATTTTGTAGTTTTAAGTTTCTCCGTTTGAAAGCTCGAAAAGGGTCTAAAAATTGGATTTCAGAAACTGCGCGTAGGGAGGGTGTTTGGGACAGATTTTCGTGTGTTGATTAAAAATTGCATTCCATTCGATTTTAGGGCACCAAAACGGTTATGAGAAGTATCAACTTACAGTATCTAAGATCTAAAGTCTTAGATTTCATCGGGATGGCCTCCGGAGTCCGTGAACACGTCCAATCTACTTGTTTCTTTCTCTTCGGTCCCGATTTGTGAATACAAGAGCGAAAAACCTAAACGTTAGGACTCTAAATTCGATTAGGAAAGATGATCTAAGATTGAAATCTATTCTTACCACCACACGAAGTCTGAAAATTTCTTGGCCTTGCCCAAGTCGTCACCTCCTTCGTCGGGTGGTCTTCGAATGTGCAAGAACTTGGGTTTTTTTTGGATTGGATGAGCAAAGGAGAGAAAGTGAGGGGTAATGAGGGTGAATAGGATCTGAAATAATGTGTTTTAGGGTGTTAGGATCAGCCATAAATCGCCCATGATCCTTTCCCCCCGTTTGTGATCTAGTTTCCATGATAGAGGGCTGAAAATATGGCAAGAAAATCGCATAACCGCGTCAAGTGCAGCTGCTGTGTGGTCGGCGCGGGGTTGGCGCGGTGTAAGGCCAAACACCGCGCGGAGGGCGCGCGGCCTAGTCTGGGCCGTGCGTCCGGACTGGGCCGTGCGATCCCGTCGGGCCTTTTCTCCTCTCTTTCGGGTTTCTATCCTCCTATATTTTCGGGCTCGATTATTCCGGGTCATTCTCGGATCACGATTCCTATCTTAAATCTATTTCGACTTGAAATTGATTTTGTGTTTGAAATATTAAGTCCGTCGGTTTTGGATTTGTCGGCTTCTAATTCGTCGTCTTTTGACTTCCGTGCGTTTTCGACTTTCGTATTCTCGGAATCAAAATCCTTTCGCTTCTCGGATTTAATTCCATTTCTTTTTATAAAAATCTCGGGTATTACAGTGGGTTCGCGACAGGGGTTTCTCGACAGAGCCTAATCACACAAAAATACAAGAGTTTGGTCCTCAGTCGCTAAGCAGTGATTGTGTCGCGAACCGTGGGTTCTCGACAGGAGTGCCTCGCGACTGAGGTTTTCAAAATATGAAGATAAGTGTCCCTAAGCATCCATGTCGCGTAACAACCTTCCTGTCGCTAGACGTGGCCTCGCGGCAGGAAGATGTTGGCGACATGGGTTGTTCAGGATACGAGTCAGAAAAGCAAAAGTGGAACAGTAACATGCAAACAGCGTGATCTACCCTATTTCAGATCAAAAAGTGATTCTAGCCCAAAATAACCAAACAAATATTTAAATCTACCTAGAACATGCTTGCATAGAAATGAAATAAACTGAGACAATATTTAAAATAAGCAAACCCTAATCTAGGGTTGATCACACATGAACATGGAACATTATCCAGAAATTAAAACGAAGGCAGTAAGCATAAAAGCAACAACAAAGGTCAAATGACCCAAAAAACAAAGAGGAAAGCATTAAATCCATGGGTTGTGAGACCCATTTCATGATTTTGGGACACAACTTGGTGAATATTTTCCCATTTTATTAATGGGGTTTGTTAATACCCATCATTTGGGTATTACAAACCCTAAAATCGAACTAAATAACAAAAATATGAACTGTGAACAGTGGCTATCTATGCTACTTAAATCAAGAACAGAAATATAAAACTACTCTAAGCTAAGCTAATGCAAGAATTAAATAATACAAAAAAAAAGAAAATAAAACTAAGCTAAGAACTACCTAGAGAGAAATTCTCCAATCTGTCTTCAAGCAACTAAAATTCTAACTCCTAAGCACATAGGGATCATCACATATTTATAGAGGTGAAACCCTAGGCCTATGGGCCTTGGTCAAGAGCCCATTGTGTCGCAAGACATCACACACATCACAGCTGTGTCGCGGGATCACGCGATGTGGCGCGAGACGAGGCTGCATGGCGCAAGGCTTCACGACTGGGTCTTGGCTTTCTTTTGATTTCTGCTTATGTGGCGCGAGACACCTCCCTGTCGCGAGGCCATGTATCGCGACACGGTTGGCTAGCGACAGGGTTCTTTCTCCATCTGCGAGTTGTGGCGCGGAACCTTCGTGTGTCGCTAGACCATGGTTCGCGCCACGGGGCTAGCGACAGGGTGTTCCAGGACTGGCCTTCTCTTTAGTTTGGAGTGTTGTGTCGCCAGAGTGCCCCCAGTCGCGAGGTCATGTCTTGCGAAAGGGCACAGTCTCGCGACTGGCTCGCCTTATTGGGCCTGGTGGGCCAAAACATGTATTTTTGTGGGCTTTTCTTTCTTTTCCCATCTTTTTGTATTTCGTGGGCCTATTTTATTCTTTTGCTCTTTTTCATTCCTTTTTCTTTTCTTTTCTTTTTCTCATGTTTTTGGATTTTTCTAGCATAAATGTGTAATAAAATTACATATTTATGCATTTTTCATACCAGCTTATTATTTTTACAAATATGCATAAATCGGTCCAATTAACTACTTTCTTATTTAATATAAGACCGGAATGCGATCAAATGCCCGTTTCAGACACGGAAATGGATTGAAAATAATGGACATTTCTGGTCATTATCATCTGGCGTTAAATGGGAGTGGAATGTGCAACTGCGAAGGCCCCTATTTGGGTGGGAGATGGATATTTGGCAACAGCTGGAGGACACTCTTAACGGCAAAATGATGATCTGATTCATGGATGATAGGGTGGTATGGACTAAGGAGAGTAGCGGGTGTTTTTCAACATCTTCTTGCTGGGCAAGAGAAGGTGGCAGCGAGGGAACGGACATGCAGCGATTTTAGAAAGGATTATGGAAAATCAAAACCCCTATGAAAACCAAGCTTCTGATGTGGAAGGTTGGTAACTACGCTGTCCCAGTTAAGGAGCTTCTGGCCAGGAGAGGATGTTTAGGAGCAAATGATATGCAATGCCCCTGTTGCGAGAAGGATGTGGAGACTGCGGACCATTTGTTCTGTAAGTGTGAGTTTGCTACTGCTTTGTGGCAACAGGGTATTATTGGTTTGGTATCAATGGTGTAATTCCAGGCAGGGTGGATCATCTCTTGGCCTGGTGGTTTGATGCTTGTGCCAATCAGGGGAGGAGAATGACATGGCTGTTCTTTGGACTGGCGCTGGTGTGGGTTATATGGAAATGCAGGAATGATAAAGTATTTAAGGGGCAACCTATTAGCTATGATGCGGTAGTGGAAGCAGTGAAAGTGGAAGGTCTGTTTGTGGTGGAAGATGGTAGTCGATGGTAGTGGTCCTGAACTGAGTAATTTGGAGATATGCTTCCCTGAGGGATTGTACAAGACTCGGAATGTACACCTTAGGCCTCCTCGGAGTGGGCTGACTTGGGAAAGGCCGGAGAAATGATGGTGGAAAATCAACACCGACGGTTCTTCGGTTGAGATCCGGGGCCGGCAGGGATCGGAGGGGTAATTAGGAACGAAGAGGGAGAGGTTATTTTCATCCTCTCAGACTTCATTAGCTCGGCGGACTCGACGGTTGCTGAGGTTACGGCGGTCAGCCGCGTGTGTTCAGCTTTGCTCCGGGATCAGGGGTTCCCATTACCAAAGATAGTATTTGATTGTGATGCCTCCAACGTGGTTAAGTGGATGGAGCATCCGGGTCTTTTCGCAAGTAGACTTCATCATCTTATTCGACCAATTGTGGCCGTACTTCAGTTCGCAGGTGGAGTTCAGGTGAAAAACATTCTTCGAGAACGCAACTCTTTGGCAGATTCATGGGCTAGGAAGGGCGCAACTGGTGTTTGCAGAGTGGAGGAATGGCAATAGTATTCTATAGGTGGAAGTAACTGATGCAGCATCAGGGCATCTCAGGAAGAGTATCTTCTGTGTCTCCTTGCATCTCCTGATCTGATGATTAGTAGATAGATTTTGCTGTTGTGGCCTGTGAGGATCTGTCAATCACTACTTCCCTTTGAGAGTTTTGTTTGTTGTGTACGAGGAATCATGTAACTAGCGACAAAATTTGCACCCTTGAGCGGTGCTCGGCAATTGCCAGTTATAAATTTACTTCTTAAAGAAAAAAACAGATTTACTTTTGAATAAACATTGACATTTAAGTGTCGGCTTGCTAACTTCCTCAATATCTATCAAATTAAATCATTTCTATATTTTTATTTTATTTTTTAGAAAACATTGACATTTATGTGTCGGCAAAGGTGTAGGAGCGTAAGCCACACAAATTACAAAGGGAATAAAGGGAGAAATAGGGGGTCGGGTGGTAATCGAGCAGCCAACCATAAGGTTGGAAGTTAGTGACATGACCACTAAACAAAGTCTCATTCCCAAATAACGCTATTTGAAATATATATTTATATTTATAATAAGTAAAAATGAATTAAAGCTATCTCTCAAATCATTATCCAAAAAAAGCTCTCTCAAATTTACTCAACCCTAAAATATCATGTATAGGTTGACAACCCTATAGGCACTCACTACACGTCAACCAAAATAAGTGAGATTATAAAATTTAAGAACGAAACGCAGAGCCCTAAATGCCCAAAGTCGGGAGAAATGCAGTGCCCTTAAAGAGAAGGTACTTCCAACAGCTGCTCCGATGAGGAACGACGGTGATGACCTTCAGTCAAGCTTTGATCCAATCCGGATCGAGAATGATCAACCCACACTGAGGGAGACAATTGACCGGCGTTTTCCAAGAAAATCATATTGCAGAGTAAAAGGGCAGAATTAAGAGTTATGGAATCTTTCCGTAATGGGAATGAAGGAAAACTCTATTATTGTTGGCGGAAAAATGGTGTCATTTTTTTTAGGGTGAGTAACCCTGATGAGGGCACAATGGGTACAAAGTGAAGATTATGTTGGACATATATCAAATCAAAAAGGTTTATGGTATGGAATAGGTCGAACTGCGAGAGGAATTTCAGAGAGCAATGATGTTTTGGTGGAGCATTCAAAGTTTGATACAGATGGTGGAGGCAGGGGCTGGAAGTGTGGTTTCTTGGTGGTGTTGATTGCCTTTTGTGTTCTGTTGTATTTTGGAAATGAATTTATAGTAGATGTAGGAAGCAAGTTTCCGTGATTTTCCAGACTAGATATACTCCCATTTTTGCAAAGTCATGTGCTTTGGAAGAATCTTTTGAGAGGTTGATGTGTTTTGGATTTTGATATTTGTATTGGTGGGAGTATGGAATACAATGAATGTTCATCATGTTTTGTTCTCAATGACTGATGATTGAATAATTTTATGTTCCCAATTATTGAATAATTTTGTGTTCATGCTTGATGATGTACTGGTTTCATTGCAGCAGAAATGAATGTTCAGTAGCAATTTGGAAGAGTAAAAAGTCATCCTTTCTAGTTCCCCTTGATTTCACTTGTTATGTAGGAACATTATACATGCTAGTTTTTCTGACATTATGTAATGAATCATTAGAGACAACTTGATTTCCCAATCATTTGCAAATATTAACAAGACAAGTATATAGGAGGAACAGAACCAACCAAAAGTTGCATATAGTCAAGTGTTTAGTGCACTACATTAGTTTGTAAGGGATGTGTTCCCAAAAATGAGCAAAAATGGACAGAACCCCTTACGTTGAGCAATAAACAAATTATCTATAGTGTACATCATAGAATTTCTATACAACCTAAATATTGGAAGATGATGCATTGTTTTCCTGGTTCTCCATAATTGGTGTACTATCAATCCTGTCCTGCAAGAATGTGTCCCCAATCATAGCCTGCTGCTCCTCAATTACTTTTCCTGGAATTGATTGACACAACACATTCTTTATATGTCTTCTTGTAGATGGCCACTTCATAATATTTATGGGTGAATGGATCAACATCACGTTGAAGAAAGTTGATTGCACCTAGGGCATGAATGGGTGATATCGAGTCGAGTATCGGGATCTTGTACAGTAAAAAAAAGTTTAAAATCTAGACCGAATTTAAGTAGACTAGATAGTAAGTATATAATTTGAATTTAAATTGGCAGTTTTACTTATTATGCTACAAAATATAAGTTTGTTATGCTTGATAACGCTTAAGTTGTGTCTAATAATTTTTTTATTTTTATATTTTAAAAATTTAATAATTTAATCGAGTTTTGATCGAGTATCAAGTCAAGTTTTCCTCACCCATGAATGCAAGAGAATCCACTGAACTGCTATTTTCTTACATGCACAGGACCCCGCTTTCAAGTCCATATGGTATTGCCCACCATGCATCCCAATGAACCCCTGCATGGATCATTGGACAAAGAACTTCTTGCCACCTTTTGGAGTTAGCAGCCTTGTCTCTATTTTTGGGAAACCTTTTAAATTTCGGCAAATGTAAGTTTAATGCCCAATGGCTAAAATACTCCCACTTCAATACCCCTATACCATAATACTTCAAGTTCAATGCCTACCCCTTCATTTACCTTTTGTTTTTGAAATTTATATTGCAATATGACAAAAATGCCCCCGGATGGAAAAATGTGCCAAGTAATAAGAGGGAGGATAGAGATGTAAATTCAACTTTATGACATGGGTCACATCAGCAGACCCCTTTTTTCTCCCCCCTCCCTTAATCTCCGTCCAATTCCCCCATTACTACACTACGCGAGCGGTTCCAAGAGTGAAGAAACGGAGGTCCGTTCGAAGCTAACCACTACGCGGAGGTTTGGAGTTGAGACGAAGAGGCTGTACTTTCGTGGCCCAAGCTCGTGCGCAGCTGCAGTTAAATTCGAAGGCTGTTGTACTCCGTTTTCCATTACGGTTCTAAGGGTTTCCATTCTGGAGGTTGAAGAAGGGCGAAATCCGGCGACCGACGGGAAATAGATAAGGGAAATGGCTGTTCCGTATGTTGAAATCTTCAATGGGTTATTTTCTTGTTCTTTTGCTTCGTTGCTTGCTAATTTTTTTTGTGAGGGTTTGGCTAATTTTTGCTTCATTGGGTTATTGCACATTTTTGTGAAAATTTCAGAGGTTGTAATGATTGCTCATCAATAGCTTTGGAATTTCACAGCCTGTAATCTTGGTCGAAGACATTGGTTTTGTGCTTCTTCCGAAATAAGTTATAAGTTAGGGGCTTATGGTTTAATGATCTAGTCCATTATGCAGAATTGATTTTGCTATACTCGTGAATACCTTACAAATACTAATGATGAGCATGAAAAACATTTATGTGGTGTGTCCCGTGTACAGCTTTGTCCCTATGAACAACACTATTGTATGTTTGAGTGTATACCAATTGGCCTCGAAGTATTTTGTTCCAAGTTATTGAGTTCAAATCTATGCAATGGTGGGCAGGTTTCTATAGTATTATTGTTTATAGACGAGTCTGGTATTTGGTGTGCTGAAGATTAGTGTGAAATAATGTGTTTTGCGAGAAAAGGAAAATGCCGCCGAAGGGTAATAGGAAATGGAGTAAAATAGAGGAAAGTAAAAAGGGAAGTAAATCGAGTAAAAAAGAGGAAAGTAAAGAGGGAAGTGAAGTGAAGGATGAAGAACGTGGCAGGGCAATGTTTACGGCGAGGTGCAACATGTCGGTACTTCAGGAGGCGATGAGCACACTGGAGGGCAGAATGACAGAAGCACAATTGAATGCCATTAAGCAGACAACGTTTTACCATTTTGCAAAGGTGGAAGGTGCTTATTCCAGCAGGACAATGCTGCAGGCCCTTGTTGAAACTTTTAGTGTGGAGAAGTTGGCATTCGTTTTAGGAAATGGATTTAGCTACCGTTCAAAGCATGGTAATTTTCAGTCGTGTTGGGCCTCCCACACAAGGGGATACATGTGCACCTTGAATTTGATCCGCTGTCCCGGGAAGTATGGTCGGTGCCGCATTCTGGAGCAGTTGGGGGGGGGGGGGAGACACCTGTAGTGTTGCAGTCTGGCCAGTTAGACGAGAAACCCTCTGTAGCAACGCAGACTGCTAAGGTATAATGCCCCTTCTCATCCTAATGCTACTACTTACGACAATCTACACTATTGTAGTACATATTGGATACTTCTCTGTAACGTGCGCTAATACTACTGTTATGAATTTTGATACCTCTGTTTCAGTTCATATCATACTAGTCTTCTAAGTTTTTCTTACATGACATTTCTTAACTGTAGGATGGAGCAACGGATGAGGCCACGCCATCTGAAGATCAACCTACCCACCTGGATGACGAGGTAATTGATGCAGTTCCCATTCAGGTGATTGACAACTTAGCTGTCCTAGCTCTGCAGGTGCCCGAACTTCCCCGCGTCGTACGAAAGAAGCCAGCTCCATCTAGCTCTGCAGCTGCCGTCAACCTCGCTGTTGCTGCCGTCATCCCCGTTGGCGCTGCCATTGAGCCCCCTGCTGCTGCCGTCGACTCCCCTCCTGCTACCGTCGACCCTTCTCCGACCGTCGTCGACCCCTGTGCTGCTGCTGTCGACCTCCCTGCTGCTGTCGTCGACCGCCCTGTGGCTGCCTTCGCCCCCTGTTGCTGCCGTCGACCCCCTATTTCTTCCGTCGACCCCCCTGCGGAAAAGAATTTTCCCTACGATGAGGCAAACGCTGTTGCTGATCCCTCTACTGAAACTGATGCTGGACCGGCTACACATTGATGTTGGGTTTGTACTTTGAGGAGTGTTGGTGACTAACTGTATTGGATGAAACATAATTGATGTTGGGTATGTACTCTGACAAGTGCTGGTGTCAAACTATTTTGGATTTTCTGATGTTGGACATTTATATTCGGTTGGCATGTGCGTAGTACACGCCTCATGCTGCTATTTTGTTGATCGTATGGCGTGTTATGTATGGATGGATCTTATGTTTTAATGCGAAAATGGTGCACGTACCTTTTCCTATTTTAACACATACTATGGCGCACGATCACACGTAGGGATGGTTTGGAATATGTTCAGTACACAGCAAGCCAGAGTGTGATGTTGTGAATAGAAATGAATATAGGGATGGTTAGGAAGATGTTCAGTACACACTAAGACATAGTATGGTGTTAGTGGTTAGGAGAACATGAGTATCATGCAGGTCCAGAGAATAAGTTCTTCCTCATGGTGTAATCATATTGTACAACGTTTGTGGTTCTTGTGGAACAACATTGCCAGATCAATAGTAGAGAATTATGGCAATTGAAGGCATAGAATGAACCCCACAATGCATTCAATAGCCAAAGAACTAATACTGAGCATGATATTACATATAGGGATGGTTGGGAAGATGTTCGGTACACACCAAGACATAGTATGGTGTTAGTGCTTAGGAGAACATGAGTATCATGCAGGTACAGAGAAGAAGTTCTTCCTCATGGTGTAATCATATTGTACAATGTTTGTGGTGTTTATGGAACAACATTGCCAGATCAATAGTAGAGAATTATGGCAATTGAAGGCATAAAATGAACCCCACAATGCATTCATTAGCCAAAGAACTAATACTAAGAATGATATTATATATAGGGATGGTTAGGAAGATGTTCAGTACACACCAAGACATAGTATGGTGTTAGTGGTTAGGAGAACATGAGTATCATGCAGGTACAGAGAATAAGTTCTTCCTCATGGTGTAATCATATTGTACAACGTTTGTGGTGTTTATGGAACAACATTGCCAGATCAATAGTTGAGAATTATGGCAATTAAAGGCATAGAATGAACCCCACAACCATCACGGCTTGCTGAATGTCGAAAGTTATTTTGCCTACGAGACCAGTATTGCTTTTCAGCCTGTATGGCGTTTTTGTAACTAATTTTATCGTATACGCATGAAGAAATAATGGTGTTGGCATAGCGAATAATTGGTATTTTGGTCTGACCATTGTGTGGTAAGTGATTTCCGCTGAAACAAAGCAGCGGGGATCACAACCATCAATTCATGAAATGCCACTGACAAAAAATCTGTCATAGTACATTTAAGAATCTCTGCATCTCTGAAAAGACACTTTTGTGTGCTTTTTCCACCTTTTCCACTTTTCACACTTTCCAATTTTGACCCATCATGACACATACCATACCTCCCAACTTTACATTACATGTACAATCCCAAACCCATACGAGCAGTGGACTGCTAGAAATATGTTCAGTACATACCAAGAAAGAGTATGGTGTCGATGTTTGATCGCATGAACAACAATACGAAAACCCTCCAAACAAACGGATGGCCGAACGAATTTGTACACACCAAGGAGAGTAGTATTTCTATTCGATGTGTATGGTGTTTCTGTTGTTATCGCTTTCGTATAAGCACGAGGAAACCTTCCATTGAAAAATACACGGATCTTGTTGAAAGAATAGTAATCTTCTCCATGCAATTCTTTCATTGCAACCTCCCTTCCATTCCAAGCAGTGCAGTAGCTAATTTTAACTTTCAAAGCGGTGTGAATTTCATCCACAACCCTATTCGGTGCATAATTAGGATCCCGTCTCAACTTCTCCTTTATGAATGCGGCAACCCATGGAGCATTCGCCTTCGGATGTGTCCTTGATAGGAGATTATTTACGCCACATGTATGAGTCAAAGTGCATGTGCGAATGGCAAAGGACTCGTCGGACTTGTGGTGTGATGCATACACCCGCCATCCATAGCCTTCCATGGAATATTTCACAAGAATTTCCTTCGTATGGTTAATCACATAGTAATATTGGCGCCGAACCGCAATACAATAATTTTTCAACACCATGCGGAAGGCTGTGGATGGCGACATTGCACTATTATAGGACACATACACGATCTTTCCCTACAGCACCTAATACTACATTACTCTATGCAAAACACCATAATATATGAATGGCAAACACAATTGCATAAGTGGTATACACTACTGTAGTAATTCCTCGATTGTGATCCACTACATATCTAAAATCATGTTTCATTTACTGCATATGTCCCAACACTCCTAACATTTGCATGCGCAGCATAAATACTCATTGAGTCAATAATAACCCATTTCTGCTAATCAATACAATACCAACGTGCGAAAAAAAAAAGAAAAAAAAAACTAAATACCAGTTCCTAGCATTCTAATACCATTGTGTATTTTGTTTAACACAACACTCACCTCTGTGCCTCGTTTGCAGCTTCCATGTTCATCAACCTCATCTTTCCGAAAGCTTGACCCTTTGCTCGATTCAAACAGAACATTCTTCTTATATCTTCAAGGAATAGGATCTCCATCGTGCGGTCCCCGTCGGGCACATAAAAAAGCAAGCTCACTGTCGGACCCATTTCTCTGCCAACTTCGCAAACAAATCGGCCACAAGGTCGTCGTCCCTAACCCGTAGAAGATGAACCTCGGTGTTGTAGTGGCAGGATAACATCATCTCTGCCCCGTTTCCTACGCCTTCACTGCCGCTCTCCATCCCCCTTCCGTTCGGACGTTGTCCCTTCGAAAACCCTAATCGATGTTGTTGCCCTTACCCAAAACCCTTCCCTTCATCTTACCGTCGTCTCCTCCAACCTAAAAAGCTTCAAACCCTAAACTCTACAAACCCTCCTCGTCGCGCGGTTGTCCTTCCCGAAAACCCTTCGTCTTTTCCAAAATCCACAACCAACGACGAGGAGTGAAGCCCTGCCCGTGTTCTCTTCTACGGACCGGCGCGTGCGGAGGATGAAGAAGCCCTCCGACGAAGCTTCCCCAACAGGTTTCTCCTCCGCCGGCTCTCTTCCTTCCAAAGACACTTTGAGGTTGTTTGATTCGGTCACATGTTTGGAGTGTGGAGTGCTTATGCCCCTGTCAAATCACCTGCAAAAAGTGGGGGTATTTTGGACATTTCACAATTACATAATGATTTCCCTTTAGTTTAATTGATGGGGTACTGAATAGGAACGTATTTGCAACATAGGTAGTAATACATAATATATATAGTATACAGGTACTGAACTTACATATCTTTTTACTTGGGGTATTTATCTCTCAAAACCCCTTTAAATTTTAATCAAAGCCTCATGGATCTTTTCAAGCATAGTGATTATGGGCCTCTATGCTCTTTCTCATATTTCCGTTAAATGTTTCACATGCGTTGTTCGTTGGGATGTCACCTCTTGAGAACTCCTTGAAAAATGCCCAGGATCATTGGCTTGGAGGCCTCTCCCTCAGCACCAGCCTCTATCTTCTGTATTTCATCCATGATAAGCTCAAATGTGTTTGGGGTGGTTGCCCTTGCAGATTTCTGATAGCGTCCTTTCCATGATATCTTTTAAGCAATTTCCAACCACATTTTAAATTACTTTTAAAGTAAATCCTCATTTTTTAGTGTTTATGTTGTGTTTTGAGTAAGTTTTTAAGTTAGGTCTATAATATTAGATTTTTAGACAAATAAGACTAAAATCGCATTTCAAGGTGATACTTTTTAATAATTTATCTTGATGAATTTAAATATAGTTTTGTAGGTTGCATTGGAATGAGGAAAAAATGTTTGGAGTGCAAGGAGGAGAGTTAATGAAGAATTTTTCTAAGTCAAGGAGAATTTGGCGCTGACATGAGAGATTTTGCTAATGGAAGAAGACTAGCGGAAGTTTGTGCCAACACTTTAGGAGTATGTAGGAATTTGGAGCAGCTAGCATTATTGAGGCTAATTGTGCTAATGGAGTAAAGCTATCATATATTTGTGCTAGCACTGAAGCTAAAATAAAAAAAATAAAAATAATTGCCAAGTCCCAGCAACCACACCAGGAACGCTAGCATCAATTTGTGCTGATGTTGAAGAGACCAAAAATTATTTTTCCAGACTAGCGGTTTTGTGCTAGTACGTGCATTCTAGAATTGGTTTTAAGTGGTTCCAAGGTTGGTTTTTGTTGATTTTGCTCGATTTTCCATTACTTTTTTAATGCTGAAGACATCAAATAAAGGGGAGAAGACCGAGATTGATCATCACCCATCCTGAAATACACATCAGTTTTTTTCCTCTCCATCAAGTCCAGTTTAGCTTGGTACTGTAACAGGTTAGGGTATTTTGCGTTCTTGAATTTTAGGATTGTGATATACCTATTACTCCATCTGTCCTATTTAACTTGTCTTGTTTGACTTCTGCACACAATCCAATGCACTTTTTCATTCGTTAATATCTCAAAATATGTATAATGAAAATTTTTGTAAAATATATATTATAAAATTAGTTTGTGATCTAGATATGTACTGGTCATCATTGGATCCATAACTTTGATGCAATTTGGACACGTGAGTCTAAGGGTGCGAAATACGAGTGCCAGGGAGTATTTGAATAAGAATGCTATCTTAAATTTCCTGGATGACTTCAATATTTGGCATTGATTGTTGTTTCTGGCATTATTATTCTGAATTGTTGATTAATTTTCAAGTCAAATCATGAAATCAAGATTAGTCGGGAGAGACATTTTTAATCTTTTATCGATCAATTTATTTGAACTTGGGAAATAAGAATAATCTGATCAATAAAAATTGCCAGAACAATTTAATTGCAAGTGGGGAGATGATTCATGTACATATATTTAGATTTGCATACCTTATTCTAAAAATCTGCAACTTGGTGCTTTAATGAAGTTATATGGCATCTATTTGCTAAATCATTCCAGAATTAATATACATATCTGAAATTTATATCAAGTCAGGGGAGGCAGGAGACTTGATATAAGATTGGGCAATTAGAAGTTATATTATTTTAAATTATTTTACAATATAGTAAATCCAATCCTGGTTCGTGTGCAAGAATTCTTTCATGCCTTTAATATATTAGTTTAAAAGTCGAGTTCGTTGCTTCCTCTCTTTCAAACACACAACCATCACATCGCACATAAATAATTAATTAAAAATTTAAATACATTACAATCACATCAGATAAAATTCCTAATTTACCCCCACTTTAAATATTAATCTACCCCTACATTAAATACTAACTATCTCCACATAAAATTCCATGCCCAAAAGAAATGGGACGGAGGGAGTATATATTACCAAGACATGAATTGATATACTTTTAATAATTTGTGAATTCGACCTGGCATCAGCCGCTATATTATTTGCGATATCGTAGGTTGTGTATAATTTAAAGGCAAAAATTTATGCATGAATTTCAAAAACAACTTTAAAAGCAAATGTCACACACAAAACTTGCAACCCCAGTTTCAGACTTTACACTCAGTAATTCAGAGACGAAAAATTCAAGTTTTAGCTATGAAACACTGTAATTCAGTTACAAAACGCATCTAAATTCAGCTTTGATCAATCAACAACAAAATAAGCAAAGGACTAGCTAGTGTCATAAAGAATTGATTCATTCCCATCATGTACTAAAATGAAGAAATTATTCATAAGTTGAGATTAATACTAAAATAGGGCAATATAATGACATATTATTTTAGGTCACTACAAATACCAATATCAAAATAATTCACTAAAAGGGCATTGCATTGTAAAAAGAGTTAATAAATAAAATAGGCCATAAAAAGACACCTATTCCAGTTTTGGGCCACTAAATTTTCATTTCTGATTTTAGGCCATTAGAAACCAATTTTGTTAAATTAGGCCATTCAGACATTCAAAAAGTCAATTGACTAACCAACTTTTATTTTATTACACTTTGACCCTATCAGTTGACTTACCAACTTTTGTCTTATTACCCTTTGACCCCAACATTAGATTTTTCAATAAATTTAATCTAATGACAGCCCACCATGCTTCCGATAACTAAATTAAGCACTAAACTCATACCTTGGGTTTGACCGCCTTGCTGGCGGATTTCCTAAGCTCCGAGTTCTACGGACTTCCTCCAACCACACAGCCACGACCGATGGTTCACTGATTCTTGGCTCCTTCAGCAACAAACATCACAGTCCTATTTCGTTTCTACCTTAGGACGTAACAAGATATGGGTAAAAGGTTTTAACTAAATGATCGGAATATTTGGAATACTAGAAGCCTAGATTTTATTGAAGAAATATTAAAAATATTATTCAAACCTAATTTCCCGTAATGGAGAAGACAAATACTTAGTTCCGCATGGAAGATACAAGACTCTGGGGGGTTATACCCCATACTTTTACAGACTCGAAAAGAAATTTGCAGAAAGGGAAATAATACAAATATTTTGAAGAGTTGGGAGGATTTTTCGATGCCTTCCATCTGCTTCAAACTCCTTTATTTATAGATATCCGCGGACTTCAGCTGCGGATTTAAAAAATTCTCTAATTTATTGTGATGTCACTGCGTTCGTCACCTGACTTGGATTCCAGCTTCCTACATTATTTTTAGCTGAATTATTGTTCTTGGGTGGCATCTTTTGTCAACTTTCCACCTTCTTTTGTTCGCCACTAATGGCCAACTACTCTTACATGGTTTGTCGGCATCTAATTATTAGGTATTGCCGACACCTCTTTTTCTCTTGCATCTAGCTGTTCTCACTTTGGCTTGTGGAAGTTTTTTGGACGTTTTTGGGTCCATATTTCTTTTGAGTTACCCGAATCTTTGTGTCGAATAAGGGTTTTTTCTATTTTGCGCAATATGGGCATGTGTGGTTAACCCCTTGGCCAACATGCATCATATTGCATGCCTTCTTTTTGGTAGACTCGGTTGCTGGCAACTTATTTTCCCAAATAAGTAACCTCTTCTTTTCGAAAGAGGTTTCCGCAAACTCGATGCTTTCCCCTGTTAAACAATTAACCAGGAACGACCCATTTGAATTATTGGAAAAGATTTTAAATGGATATTTGACCTTTTCCATCTCTATGAGACAGACCCAGAATTCCCATGCTCGTCTGGTGGAGATCTCATCTTCATTGATAGAAGATACCAATGGTGCCTTGTCATCAATGGACTTGATTCTGTTGAAATATCAGGCCGTTGTAATTTAATAAAATGAAAGACCAGGTATGAATATTTTCCAATGGTTTCTGGTGCGGCTGAGATGAACTTGAGCTCCAGAATATCTCCTCTTTAAAGGTGCGGGTTGTTATGCCATGATTCATGCACCCCGCTACTTATCCATCCCGGAAGTTTTTCTATCTCCGGGAACCCTGGTGATGTAGTATGAACATACGTTAATGCTCCAAAATCACACCACTTTCGAACCTCTTCTGGCTTTAATCCCTCGAGCATCCAGACCCTATTGTATCTTCCGAATGTTTCGATTACCGTCTTGCTGGGATTAATTCCCCTTTCGGAAACCAGTTGTTCCCAGTTTCATTGGTAGTCCAGCCAGGCTGTAGAAATAAACTTCTCCTCTGAATTAACCTTAGAGGTGTTTGTCATTGGCCGAAGGTTAATTTCTTCCTCGTTTACCCTAGAGGCAGTGGGTTGACTTGAACTTTCGAAAATGTGACTTTTCTCTTGCTCAACATTTTTGTTGGTATCCGACAATGGTTCCTTTGAATCAGTGCTTAAATCTGCTTCTTCATATGTGACCACCATAGCTTTGTTTCCTGATTGGCTCTAATACCGATTCCCATAGCATTGTCATTGCAATATGAGAGATTCGAATATCATTGCGGACCATGTCCACATCACACCGTTGTATTTGGCCAGCTGTTCTTGTATTGATATCCAGCTGTCCAAAATGCTTTGATAGCTCCTCAAGATTTCCTCTGAGGTGCCTGAATCTCATAAGGATAGAATCTGTATCAAGTGCTTCCATCTCTCATCAAGAAATCTCCAAGAACATTTTGCAAGATTTTATAACATCAATATCATAAGTATAATATTAACATTCAGCTTGCCATCTGATAATACGAGCTTTTTCAATTTTTGATTCAAGTTTATTTTTTTTTTAGAAAATCTCTAACATTAGTACTATCAACCTTTAAAATAAATTTCGCTGCAAGTAAGAATAAAGGCCATTTTTTAAATGTTTTCCACACAGCAAAGAATTCCTTTTTGTTAATGTGCGAAAGTTTGGCTTGTTGTTCAGTGAACAACCCTCCTATGTATCTACATGGTTCTTGACCCGTATTTAATTTCCTCATGATCACTCCATCAAAAATCATTGGCGTATCTATAGAGTACTAGTTCATCCTCATCTTGAGGTATCGCGAGTTTTGGCAAGCTATTACAGACTTTCTTTAGTTCGCGAATTCTCTTGGTATGGATTTCTTCTCATTTTCATCTAGAGCTTTCAGTCAGTTTCAGGAGTGATCTAAAATCGTTTCTATATTTTGCAAGTTCTTTAATAAACATACCTGCAAAATTTACCACTCCCAAGAAACTCTGAAGTTGTTTCTTGTCCTTTAATATATCAGGAAAATTGCGAATTTTCTCCACAATGTGTTCCTGTAACTCTATCACTGATTCATATATTTGAACTCCTAGGAATTCAATTTTGGTAGCAGCGATGGTAGCCTTTTTCTCAGAGAGAACAAGATATTCCCTGTGACATGTATTTGAAAATATTTAAAGATGTTTAATATGCTCTTTAATATTTTGATCAGAATGTCATCAATGTAGACAAAGATAAACTCTAGATAATCTTTAAATAGATTATCCATCTTTCTTTAGAATATCTGAGGGCATTAGAAAACCCCATTGGCATAACATTCCAAATATATTGTTCTTGCGGGGTGGAAAATGCTGTGAATTTGTTCGACTCGTTTTCCATCATAATCTGATAGAAACCAGATTTGCATATCAAATTTAGAAAATACTCTAGCACCTTTGATGCAATCAATTAAGTGTTATCTACTCGGAATGCAATAACCATCAAACTGTATTATTTTATCAATACCTTGATAATTTATTACCAACCTGGGTTTACCTCTTTTTGTTTTACCATGGTCTCTTATTAAGAATCCAGTCTGCTATAAGCTGAGACTCTAGACTCGACGAGTAATCAGTTTAAGATTGATATGATGCTTGATAATTTGTTACATATCTTTCTTATCCTGCATATTAATATTAAATGGGTTTCTATCGAACATACTCATATTTATATTGCTCTTTTACATGTAGAGTGGCTTCGATCTTGTTTTTATCCCACCATGCCAGAGGGTGCTCGTTAAAAATTCTCTGGATAAGCATTTTGACATTTTCGAGGTACAATTTAGTTTCCCCATCAATGTCTAATAAAGTTATATTTAATGACTTCATTTCCTGTATTGCTTCTTTGAGGTTTATAATTTCCTCAATAGTGGCATCCTCAAATCCTTGTTGTCTAAAAGACAATAAAGCCATACCAAATATTCTATTATCCTGCATTTTTGGATTGGTTAGTTTGGCATCATTATCACCACGTTTGCTGTGAAATATTATAGGCATTAACATATTGAATGCCTTTTCTATGAACAACACATGTATCTCGTTTCCACAGCTTGTGGTAAATATTAACAAATTTCTTTTTTTATCTTGAACATATTTTGTAAATGTAACACCCGAGAAAAACAAATTCAAATTGTTTTGAACTACGTCATGACTTGATCCCTTCACAGGGTACGAAGGCAGCTTGGAACTAATTTATAAGTTCAATCACAAAATAAATCACAAATTAAATCACAAATTAAATTACAAATTAAATCACAAGATCAATCGCAAGGACGATAGGAGGAGTTGGAACTAATTTAAACTAGACTACTTAGGACACGGAAATGTTACGAGCGATAAGCCGAACTCGTAACAAGTTTAAGGTAAAGATTCCGAACCGGAGACGGCCCGAGGAATCGAGCTAACACGTGGAGGGTAGAAAACCGATAGAGAAAAGAAGAAAAGACCCGACGGACCACGCGGACCTCCGAACCGGCCGGTCCGGCCAGCCCGCGCCCACCGCGCGGAAGGCGGAGTCGCGACTCCAGGCTGGTCGTGCGTGCTCCGCACGGCAAAAGCTATAGGTGCGCGTCACCAACGCGCCAGAGGTGCAGAAAGTGTAAACTTTCCTTCCATGGCGAATTTCTTGCCAAAATTAACATCCCCTTCGATGGTAATCGGATCTCAGCCTTAGGGAAGGCTTAAGAACGACCTAGGGGCGCCCATTCCCCATATTTTTCAGAAACTAAACCCTAAACACTCCCAAACTTCCTCTCCAAGCCAAAACTCCTCCGACCTCACTTTCCGGCGAGTATTCCGGCGACGACGGGACGACCGGGACAAGCCCCTGACTTCTAGACTCTTGGTAAGCTATGGTATAATGTTTTAGTTCGTCCATATAACTTAGAAATTCGAATTCTAACCCCTTTTCCTTGCTACGATTTCACGTCGGAAAACGAACAAAAAGCGATCGGAGAAGTTGGTCGTTCGTCACGACCCTAGGACGTCCGGAAACCCATTCCAGCGACCCTAATCTCTAACTAAGTAAAGTTAAGACCTTACTCACAAATTTTTGTGGTTTATTGCTGTTTAAAACTCGAGATCTAGACCCGTAACAAAAATCGATTTTCAAAAACCCTATTTTCGTCCAATTTCAAAAACTCGCCTAAAACTCAACCTTCAGGAATTCAAACCGAAAACTTTTCAACATAGATTTTGTTCCTAAGACTTTAATCTATCTTGTGTCCAAATTTCAGCCGTTGACATTAAGATTTGCTATTCCAAATCGCGCCGTAAACTTTCTGTGACAAACCGAACGTTTCAAACTGTTGACAGATTTTCTTATTCAACTTGATGCATGTTTTTCACCCGTTTTTAGAATGATTCAACTTTGCATTTCTAAAAAAAAGTTGTGGATAATTGTGTCTAGATTATGCATATAAAATTTCATGAATTTTGGAGTTCATTTGACATGTCAAAATGTCCAAATTTCAGAACTGTTTTAAAACCCCTTTTGAGTCCGCGCGTGTACAACGTGTTGTGGTCGATTTTTGAACATCTAAAATTCATTATTTCTAAATTCTTAAAACATGAATGTTGTTCCTTAATGTGTTGTGTATCTCCTGTAAAAATTTCGGATTAATTGGCTTTGAAATGAATTTTTAATCGGCGTCGCACGAACCTGTGAATCAGTTTTTGAGACAGAAATTATCTTTTATAAATAACTCAAATTTTGACTCACTTCGAAACCTTATTTCCAAAAACTTAAAACATGAAAGTTGTTCGTGTGTGTGTTTTTGAGCTACTGTGTAAATTTCAGAATTTTAGTGTAAAGATGAATTTTTAATTAAGAAAGGCGTAAACTGCGTCGAACCGAATTTTTCGAACTTGAGAAAACTCGAACTATGAAACGCAATATCGAATATTTTGATAACATTGAAATACGAACTTTCAAAAAATCCCGTTCACTAGGCTGAGCCGATCTTCATGCTAACTTTGTCTTTGAGACTGCCTCGTTAGTGGTCTCCTTACTATCTGAGATTGCATCGTTAGTGATCTCGCGCGCTGTGTTTTGGATCGCCTCGTTAGTGGTCCTACTATCTTTTAAGACTGCCTCGTTAGTGGTCTCCCATTATTGTGGACTGCCTCGTTAGTGGTCCTATGATGAGATTGCCTTGTTAGTGATCTCCCGGTATGGTGTCCTCTTCTTAGTTTGCGGGATAAAATATAAAAGACTTGTGTGAGTGTTTAATTATGCTTAAATCCTATTTACCATGTTTTTAAATTATGCATTTAAATTACGTTCTTAAATTATGCTTTTAAATTACGCTTTTAAATTAAGTCCTTTAATTATGCATTCTCGCCTTGAATAAATTAATCATGTTTTTCCGCTGCAAATAAACTATGGATTTTTAAATTAATGCATGAAAAGTGTAATCTTTAGTTTAAACACATGTAACCCCTTAAATTGTTAGTTAGGGATTAACTTACTCGGTATATTTTTATACTGATAAACCGTTGTCATTTTTCTTTTACAGAGTATATCGAGTGACGCATGCATATGCACTTGCGGGAAACCATTTATGGACATTTTTTTTTTAAATTCTGCATCGTACTATTTTTACCGGGACTGTTAAACCCGAGGTTTGGCCTTGTTGGCCGTGATTACTTTCCGCTGCATTTACCCTATTTTCGCGCATGATGATTATTACTATCGTATTTTGAATTAAGTATTATTAATTTCCGGACTCAATTGTTGAAATGTTTTTAAATCTTTTACGTACCCATAAGCCTTGCATTTCCTTAGTGAGCTCGGAAAGCCGTGTCTTGCTAGGGAGATGTGGCGGTGACATCCCGGCCTGGGTTATCAAATCCGGGGTGTTACAGTAAAGGTTTGTATAAAATTGTTACCTAACAAAATATGTGCCCCTGTATCATGAAAGTAAATGGGAGGGGTTTTTACCTTGAACCAAGGCGTACCAAATGCTCCTCCAATCATGATATTGGCTTGTCGAATACCCTTATTGAGTACTAAGATTTTTTGGAAAAATCTCTTCCTGCAATAATTTGTAATGAATCCATAACTTCGCTAGGAAAAACTCCTGGTTTTGTTGTGCAAATACCTGATCCTGAATCAATATAAGCTGCAAAATATTCTGACTTATATTGTTCATATATTATCCCTACTAAGATATAAATGGAAAATGGACTTTTCATTTAATTCTGAAGGTATCATCCTTCAGATTAAATTCTATTCCGATTATCCTTTCTTACCTATGCCTTATGACTTTGAAGAAAACTTAATGCCAAAATCATAACCCCATTGTCTTTTTCGGAGGTGCCTAAGACTCTGATTTCGTATCCTGCAATATCAATTCTTCTTTCATAGGTTCCAATTGCTGGCTGCTGCAAGTAGTATAAGTCATCACATGGAATACGATTAATCCTTTTAGTGATGTCAAATATAACCTGTATCTCTTTCCATCCTGCAGGGAATTTAATATTTATGTTATCTACCCCAATGGACTAAGGAGTTAGTTCTTTAATTAACTCATTTCCTTTATATGCCATAATTATGTCTTCCGAAAAAGCATACAGATTGCATACTCAATTCTAGCACTAGTTGATCTGTCTAGAACTGGGTGATCTCTTATTTGTATGTCTCCTCCTCCTAACCTCGGAATCTGGGTAGGATTTGGAGTCATGACTTTAGCAAATTTCTTGAAAATTCTAGGAATTTCTATATATTCTTTCCTGAGAAATAAGTCAGAATGATGACTATTGGAAAGTGCATGAGAAATTCTATAAGTGTAACACCCCGGATTTGATAACCCAGGCCGGGATGCCACCGCCACACCTCCCTAGCCAGACACGGATTCTCCGAGCTTTCTAAAGAGATGCAAGGCTATAGGTATTGCAAAAATGTTTAAAAACAAGTCCGGAATCTATTTAAAAATAATAATAATATTTCATCCACACATAGTAATACCGAAAAGTAAAATATCGCAGCGGAAATGTAAAGGGGCCGACATGGCCAAAACTCTGGTTATTCAGGCCCGATATGCAAGTGTCATAAAAAGCGATAAAAATAATGTGTAAAGTTTTTCCATCCCCAATGCATATGCTCATGCATTTTCTCCATACTCTGAAAAGAAAAGAGAAAACAACAATTTTATTAGTATATAAATTACTGAGTAAGTCGATCCTAACATAGCAATAAAGGAGTTTAATTAAATAATTAAAGTTTCACTCCTAAGCATGCATTTACAGTTTCTAAAAGAATTACTAATTTAATTGTGTACTTGCACATGCATTTAACCATAATAACAATTTAATAGGATATGAAATTCAAAGACATAATTTAAATGCATAATTTAAGGACATGCATAAATAAATAAATACTTAAAATATTAAATCTTTTATTTCCCCGTTACGTAACCATTTCTTAATATTTTGTGTAGCCGGTGATCCGGCGGCCGCAGCCGTGTCGTAAGTATCTTGTATAGCCGGTGATCCGGCGGCCGCAGCCGTATCTGCCATACCCAGTAACACTCCGGAGCCTCGGGAAGTCTATACGGACAATCCCGAGAGTGTAGGCCATGTATTTCCCGCCGATTGGCGTAATATCTCATCTAAATTCTCTCGTCCATTATAGGCCCGAAGAGAAAGGCTAGAGGGGCACCCTGCAGAGCACTCACCCTCCACCATAGTATCTCATGTATCGTTTTAATTTAATGTATCGGGGTTTTTCAAAAGTATAGATGCATCGTATTTCCAATCTTTGATCGTTCGTTTCGAAATTTCAAAATCTCTCGATTTAAAAGTCATTTGGCGTCACAGTTTACGCCTTTTTAATTTAAAAATATGTTTCAAGTCCGAAAAATCTGAAATTTTCACAGTTTATCCAAAACACCCTAACGAACAACTTTCGTGTTTTAACAATTTCGAAATAAGTTGAGGAAACATGTCAAAAATCGAGTTTAATGCAAAAACGGTTCACTGTCCAGTGGTAGATTTGACACAGTTTGGAAAATCGATTTTTTGACATATTAAATGGACTCCAAAAATTCTGAAATTTTAAACACATATACTAGACATGATTATCTACAACTTTCATTTAGATTGCAAAGATCAAATCGGACTAGAAAATATAGAAACAGGCTCACTAAATTCGGACATGTTCACTGGCAGATTTCAAAAACGTTTTGTCAAAGCAGTTTATTTTCTACGCAATTTGAAAGAGAAACGTCAACAAAAATGGATGAAATTTGTACACAACCTAGTTTTATGTGTTACGATTAAAAGTCTAGTTTTGAGTTTCTCGGATTGAATCCTCGAAATATGAGTTTTAGACAGATTTCAAAAACTGTGCGAGTTGGGGTTTTTAATTTCGGTTTTTACGTTTCGTTATGTTATGACTAATTCGGACGCCCCTAAATCACCCGTATTGATATGGAATGCTCAACTTACAGTAATGGTGTTCTTGAGCCGTCCTAGGGTCGCTCGGCTCGCCCAAACTCCTACGAACGGATCTACGCAATGCAAAGTTCCCGACTTTGGCCACGAACGTATTTGCAATCAACGATTTAAGAGTTAGATTGGGAATTTGAGGGGAAAAACGAGAATGGGAATCTGTTTTAAACCTTACCAATGATTCTATCACTGTAATCTTCGATCTACTCCCTTGCTCAGTCCTCGTCGGTTGTCGGAAAGTCACCGGAAGTTCGTCGGAAGTTCGTCGGAGGAGTGTTTGGCTTTGAGAGTGTTTTGGGAGAGTAGAGGGGGTTTGGAGGCTGACAAATGGGGTGGAGCGGGTTTGGAGGCTGACAAATGGGGTGGAGCTCAACCCTAATTTGCCCTAATACTCCTTCCCTCGTTCAAAATCCACTTTCCATAGTCGGGGGGTCGAATTATGGCACGAAATCGCCGAAAACGCGTAACTTGCACAAATCTGGGGACTCACACGGGGTTGGCGCGCTGAAAGGCCAAACCCTGCTCGGCCAGCGCGCGGCTCCCGCCTGGACTGCGGTTCGGGCGGGTCCGTGCGATCCGATCCATCAGGTCTTTTCCTCCTCTCTTTCGGACTTCTATCTTTCCACGTTTTCGCGCTCGATTTTCCGGGTCATTTTCGGATTATGCTTCTCATCATAAATTTATTCCGACTCAATTTGATTTCATGTTTGAAATCTTAAGACCGTCGGTTTCGGTCCGTCGGGTTCTAAATCGTCGTCTTTTGACTTCCGTGCATTTCCGAGTTTACGGGTTCTCGGAAACAAAACTTTCTTTCCTATTGGATTAATTCTTATTTTATATTCTAAAATTTACGGGTATTACAGTCTACCCCCCTTAAGAACCAACTTCGTCCTCGAAGTTGCGCTTCATCCTCTCGCGAGTTCGGGAATTGTTTGATTAAGCGATTGTATTATTGTGTGTTGTTGTTTGTTATTATTTGACTGAACCCTGAATTGAAATTTCCGAGTTGCCTACGTACCCCGTGAAGGGATCAAGTCATTACGTAGTTCAAAATAATTTGAATTTGTTTATTTGGGGTACAAAATATTCGGACAAAATATCCGGAAATATTCGGGTTATCACATCCTCCCCCTCTTAAGATTACAGTTATGTCCCCATAACTGTTGTTGCATTGTCTTGAAATAGGGTTGGGTAACGATTCTTCATGTCTGCCTCTAGCTCCCACGTTGCCGTCTCGGCTTCGTGGTTAGACCAAAGAACCTTAACCATTCTCACGGTCTTATTCCTTGTTACCCTGTCCTTCATGTCGAGTATTCGCACCGGAATTTCTTCGTAGCTTAAGTCATCGTCCAACTCGATCTCCTCCGGTTGGAGTACGTGGGTCGGATCGTGGACGTATTTCTTCAATTGTGAGATGTGGAACACATCGTGGACACGAGCTAATTGTGGCGGTAATGCTAGTCGGTATGCAAGATTTCCCACTCTTTCTAGGATCTCGTATGATCCTATGTACCGTCGGCTCAATTTCCCTCGCTTGCCAAAGCGCATCACACCCTTCATCGGTGATACCTTTAACATGACCTTATCGCCTATTTGGAATTCCAAATCTTGCCGTCTCACGTCGGCATAGCTCTTTTGCCGGTCTTGCGTGGCTCTCATCTTCCCTTGGATTATTTTGACTTGTTGAGCCATGTCCTCAACAAGTTGTGGTCCAATTACCATAGTCCTATCGCTCTCTTTCTAGCTCAATGGACTTCGGCATTTGCGTCCATATAGTGCCTCGAAAGGTGCCATGCCAATGCTAGCATGGTAACTGTTGTTGTAGGAAAATTCGATTAAGGGTAAGTGATTTTCCCAACTTCCTTTGAACTCTAATACGCATGCCCTTAGCATGTCTTCCAAAGTTTGGATCGTTCTTTCCGTTTGCCCATCCATCATGGGGTGGAACGCAGTACTCATCTTTATCTTCGTACCGAGGGCTTCTTGTAGTTTTGTCCAAAAATGTGAGACGAATCTACTGTCTCTGTCCGAGATGATGTCATGTGGTACTCCATGTCGTCGTACCACGTTGTCGACATATGCCTTTGCCAATTGGTCCATGGACCAGGTATCCTTCATAGGGATAAATATGGCAGCTTTTGTCAACCTATCCACGACCACCCAGATTTTATTCACCCCCTTCGGTGAACGTGGTAATCCCGAAACGAAATCCATTGAAATGCTATCCCATTTCCAACTTGGGATTTTCAATGGTTGCATTAATCCTAGGCATAGTTATCAAAATCGCGATCCTGATCGTAGGATCGGACGATCCTACGATCCCACCCATAAAAAAACGATCCGGATCGCCATAGGATCGCAAATATGGTAGGATCGCAGTAGAATCGGTAGGATCGGAGTAGGATCGTAGGATCGCTGAGCGATCCGATCCTACCCCTTTGGGTTTTTTTTTTATTATTTTTTTTTCCGGAGCAAAATTACTTATTATCTCTAGCTCTTTGTGATTTTGGTCATGATGTTATTTTTGTCAATTTTGTTTAATGTATCTTTGCATATATTGAACTCAAAATTGTTGGGTTCTATGTCAGTGTTTAACTTCTATTGGATCATTAATAAGCATACAATTAACTATCAAATTCTTGTTAAAAATTGATCTAAAATATATATTTTCAATTATACATATTACCAGTTTAATGAGATAATTAACAAATATTAATTTTTAAAAATATAAATAATAATTTCATAGGATCTTAGGATCCCGATTCGATCCTACGATCCCGATCTTGCAAAGACAAAAACGATCCTACTTAGGATCACGATCTTGATAACCTTGATCCTAGGGGTTTTTGTCGTACGGCCTTGACCTTCTGGCAGGTAAGGCATCTTGCCACAAACTAGGCTATTTCTCTCTTCATGTTCGGCCACCAATAGTTCTTCTTTATGTCCTTGTATAGCTTCTCGCCTCCGGGATGGACCGAGTATGGGGTATTATGGCCTTCCTCCATCACTTTTTGCTTCAGGTCCTTGCATTTTCGTGGTATGCACCACCTTCCCATGAAGCGGATGCTTCCGTCCTCATGAATTTTAAAATCCATTGCCTTTCCTTCAGCAATGCTCTTCCTAATTTCCTCCAGCTTTTCATCACCCGGTTGTGCTAGTCGTATTTCATCGAGTATGGTAGATCCTACTACCATCGTGTTGACGACCTTGCTTACTTCGCCAGAGTGTACCAACTCCAGACTTAATTTCTCCAAGTCTCTGTACAACTCGGCCGGTACCACAAGTGAATTCACCATGTGTTGAGTCTTTCGACTCAAGGCATCGGCCACAACGTTGGCTTTTCCTTCGTGATACGCGATTTCCAGGTCGTAATCCTTAATCAGTTCCAACCATCTTCTTTGCCTCAAATTCAGCTCTTTTTGCGTGAATATATACTTGAGGCTCTTACGGTCGGTGAACATCCGACACTTTCGCCCATAGAGGTAGTGCCTCCATATCTTTAAAGCGAACACGACTGCGGCTAGTTCCAAGTCGTGCGTCGGATAGTTCTCTTCGTGTGGCTTTAGTTGACGTGATGCGTATGCTATAACCCTTTGATCTTGCATTAGCACGCATCCCAATCCTTCCTTCGAGGCGTCGCTGTACACATCGAAGTCTCCCTCCTCCGATGGTAGTGCCAACACCGGCGCTGTGGTAAATCGTTTCTTCAATTCCTGGAATGCGGAATCACACTCACTGGTCCAGTCGTATTTCGCCCCTTTCTTTAACAGCTGTGTCAATGGGCGAGCGATCTTTGAGAAATCCTTTACAAACCTTAGGTAGTATCCCGCCAATCCGAGGAAACTTCTTATCTCGGTTGGATTCTTCGGTGGCACCCATTCGGTCACTTCCGAGATCTTTGCTGGGTCTACTGCCACTCCGTTGGCGGATACGATATGTTCAAGAAATGCCACTTCTTTTAGCCAGAAGTCGCATTTGGACAGCTTGCCATACAGCTGATTTGCTCGTAAGATCCCTAACACTTTGTGTAAGTGTTCGGAATGTTCTTCTTCGCTTTTCGAGTAGATCAGGATGTCATCTATGAACACCACTACGCATTGATCTAATAGTTCTCGAAACACATTGTTCCTGAGATTCATGAACATCGCTGGGGCGTTCGTCAGCCCGAATGATAGCACCGTGAATTCGTAGTGTCCGTAGCGAGTTCTGAACGCCGTCTTTGGGATGTCCTTTTCGGCGATCCTTAACTGGTGATATCCAGATCGCAAGTCGATCTTTGAAAATACTGAAGCTCCCTTCAGTTGGTCGAACAAATCCTTGATTCTGGGCAACGGGTACTTGTTCTTGACCGTGACTTGATTAAGTCCTCTATAATCGATGCATAGTCGTAGACCTCCATCTTTTTTCTTAACGAATAAGACCGGGGCTTCCCATGGGGACGTGCTCGGCCTTATGTAGCCCTTCTCTAGCAACTCCTCGAGTTGTTCCTTTAGTTCCTTCATTTCTAGCGGCGCCATACGGTAAGGAGCCTTTGAGACAGGCTCCGTTCCCGGGATGAGATCTATGTTGAATTCCAGATCTCTCTCAGGCGGCATGCCGGGAACGTCTTCCGGAAATACATCCGGGTATTCTTTTACCACCGGAATGTTATCCACCTTGACCTCTTCGGCCCCAAGGTTATGAATGTAGCATGCATATAATGCGTAACCCTTACGCATTAAGCTACATAACTTAAGGGCGTTAACTATCTTGGTAGACTTCTTAGGGGGCTGGGAGTAAAAGATGACTCTCCTCCCCCTACTCTTTGACAACGTGATCTTTTGTTTTTGGCAATCGATCACGGCTTTATATTGGATTAGCCAATCCATCCCTAGTATGACGTCAAAATCCTTTAGATCGAATTCTACCAGGTTCGCGAAAAACTCTATGTTCTTTATAACTATCGGAATTCCGTTATATCGCTTAGAGCATGATACTACCTCCCCCGATGGAAGTTGAATTCCTAAGTTAATCAATTCGCACTTAGGTAGATTTAGTTCAGGTAAGACTTTAGATGATATTATCGAACAGCTAGCTCCTGAGTCAAACAGAACTCTAAGGGGTGTACTTAAGACATGGAACGTACCTCCCATTACGTCCCCCTGCATAGGCACATCTGCCTCATTGATGACATTCAACCACCCCATTGGACGTCCCTGATTGCCTTGCTGATCCCGGTTCGGGTTCTGATTCTGTTGCTGATTTGGATTCTGTGGAGGACGTTGATTTTGATTGAGACTCTGGTTTTGAGGGGGTCTATACCCCTGGTTGTTTCCATTCCGCCCATCTTGGTTGCGAGGCTGCGTTGGCCCCGTGCCTAAGTCCTCCCTCTTGGTGATGTTTTCCAGTCGAGTGCGGCACTCATTCGCCATGTGGCCGTTGCGACCACACCTGTAGCAGGCGCCCTGTTGGGGGCACCCTCTGGCCAAATGAGGCCTGCCGCATCTCGGGCAAGGTGGCACCGGGTTACCCCGGAAAAGGGTTCTATCGTCATTTCCTCTGTTGTTGTTTTGAGGGGGTCTGTTCAGATCTCCCCGAAAGTTGTTCCCTACAACAATGTTACCGGAACGGTTGTCTCTATTCCTCTTATCCTGTCCCTGAGATCCTCGACTAGGTTCTCCGCTCACTTTCCTTTTCAGTTGTTGCACCCTTGCAACAGCTACCGCACGATCATACACCGATTGCAGGTCTGGGTATTGGACGCCAGTGATCACTTCCCGTATAGTCAAGTTTAGCCCCATTTCAAATTTCTGTACCTTTTCCGCATCTGTCGGCACGAGTCTTGGTGCGAAACGCACCAACTCCTTGAAACGGGTGTAGTATTCCTGGACCATTTGCCCTCCTTGTTTCAGAGATAGGAACTCCTCGTACATGGCTGACTTTGTGCTCATGGGATAAAAGCGATCCCTGATCAGTCCCATGAATTCCTCCCAAGAATAGGGTTCATCGTCCTCGGCTAACTTATCTTGCGTGGCACGCCACCAGTCATCCGCCTCCCCTCCGAGATAGTACGATGCCACAGGCACCTTCTCGCCAATTGGGCACTTCACCGTGTCTAGTAGCTTGTTGAATGTTCGGATCCATTCTTCGAGTTTAACCGGGTCCTCCTCGCCGGCGTAGTGCGGCGGGTGATATGAGTTCACCATAGCTAAGTAGTTAATGCGGGCCTCGGGTGGAGGTACCGCAGCTGCTTGGCCTTGGTTCACATGCGCGTTCCCTATCGCAATGAGAACCTCTTCTAGAGTGCGTAGGCGCGCTTCCATGTTGTTTCGCATAGGGTTTGCCGGCTCCTCTTAAGCGTGTACCCCTTCGCCGGGTATAGGTATTTCTGGTTGCATAGGGGTTTCGTTGGTGTTTGGAGTAGTGGGCTGGGCGCGTGGTCTTCCTCTCGGTGCCATGCTGTTGCAAGAACAAGAGAGTTTAGATTCTTTTTGTTGAAGTATTATATAATGCTTATAAAATAATTTAATTAAATAAATGACGATATTAACAGGTATCAGTCTACTGGAACCTGTTAGTATAGGTTGTTGGAGTTTAACGTATCGTTTGTTGTTATTTGGGGTTGGTTCTACTTGTTGCTTTGTTTTTGTTTTGTTTTGTTTTGTTTTTTTTTTTAAGACCCTTGGGTCCAGGGTGTTGGGGTTTAGGGTTGGAGATACCCTTGTTTGATGATTATCTCTATATAATATATATATATATATATTTACATATTTATGTTATTTATTTATCAATACTTGTATTTTCGTTTAGTTGTTATCTATAGGTCAATGATTAATATTACCTTGTTCATTTGTTTGATTGGGTTTTAACAAGGTATTCGAAAAGAAATAATTTAATTGAAATGTAAGGAATACTTTAAATATACTTGTAAAAAATAAATGCTTGTAAATTTATTACTCAAGAGAAAATTTTTCAGTCGATTACAAGCATGCGTAACAGGAATGAAATAGTAGTGCTGATAATAGTTTGGAAAAGGGAACATAGATAGTAGTGCATCAGTATGGGTCTCTAAGTCTAGAGAGAATGGGTAGGTGCATCCTCGATGGGATCGTCTCCGTCGCTGGGTACGTAAATCGGTGCTGCAGCATTAGGGTTAGGTCCCGGGTTCTGAAGGACCCCTCCGTCAATCTCGTTGGCTAAGGTAGTCAACTCCCAGGCCACGTTCCCTATTTGTTCCTCCAAGTCATCACTCTTGTCTTGGAGTTGGGCCACTTGGGCTTGGAGCTGCGTGACTTGATTTTGCAGCTGGGTTATGTTATGATGATCGGTCTCCCTAAGATGCCCTAGATGGGCCACGTGGCCCTCTAGCTGTCCTACTCGAGTCTTGAAATAATTGATATGTTGTTGGGACTCTAAGTACGCGTTAGTCAGTTTCACCATCAAGTTGACCATGTTCGTGTTGGGTTCGGCCATCTAATGTCAACAAGGAGGTTAGAGTGAGGACATGTTTCGAATAAAAGTCATGATATGCAGGAATTTAAATCTACATGAATATGCATATGCAATCCCCCCCAAAAATTAATTTAATGTACTTTTAATTTAAATTTAATCATGGTTTTAAGTAATTTAAAAAGTTGGGCCTCTATATTGGCCAAAAATAATAATTTGGACTTAAGAAGTAAAAACATGGGTATTTGGGCCGAAATGGTTGGGCTTATAATAAATAATTATTGGGTCAAAATAATTTAACCCCTTTGGGCTCAAAATATTATACTAAATGGATAGAAAATTTTTGGGCTCAAATTTTGGGCTAAAATAATAATACTAGTAGTCTTAAAAATAATAATAATAATAAATTTAAAAGTAATACTTAGTTCAAAATATTGGTTTAAAATAATAATAATAGTAGCTTTAAAATATTCCGGGCTCTGATACCAACTTGTAACACCCTGGATTTGATAACCCAGGCCGGGATGCCACCGCCACACCTCCCTAGCCAGACACGGATTCTCCGAGCTTGCTAAAGAGATGCAAGGCTATAGGTATTGCAAAAAGGTTTAAAAACAAGTCCGGAATCTATTTAAAAATAATAATAATATTTCATCCACACATAGTAATACCGAAAAGTAAAATATCGCAGCGGAAATGTAAAGGGGCCGACATGGCCAAAACTCGGGTTATACAGGTCCGATATGCAAGTGTCATAAAAAGCGATAAAAATAATGTTTAAAGTTTTTCCATCCCCCAATGCATATACTCATGCATTTTCTCCATACTCTGAAAAGAAAAGAGAAAACAACAATTTTATCAGTATATAAAATACTGAGTAAGTCGATCCTAACATAGCAATAAAGGAGTTTAATTAAATAATTAAAATTTCACTCCTAAGCAAGCATTTACAGTTTCTAAAAGAATTACTAATTTAATTGTGTACTTGCACATGCATTTAACCATAATAACAATTTAATAGGATATGAAATTCAAAGACATAATTTAAATGCATAATTTAAAGACATGAATAAATAAATAAATACTTAAAATATTAAATCTTTTATTTCCCCGTTACGTAACCATTTCTTAATATTTTGTGTAGCCGGTGATCCGGCGGCCGCAGCCGTGTCGTAAGTATCTTGTATAGCCGGTGATCCGGCGGCCACAGCCGTATCTGCCATACCTAGTAACACTCCGGAGCCTCGGGAAGTCTATACGGACAATCCCGAGAGTGTAGGCCATGTATTTCCCGCCGATTGGCATAATTTCTCATCTAAATTCTCTCGTCCATTATAGGCCCGAAGAGAAAGGCTAGAAGGGCACCCTGCAGAGCACTCACCCTCCACCATAGTATCTCATGTATCATTTTGATTTAATGTATCGGGGTTTTTCAAAAGTATAGATGCATCGTATTTCCAATCTTTGATCGTTCGTTTCGAAATTTCAAAATCTCTCGATTTAAAAGTCATTTGGCGTCACAGTTTACGCCTTTTTAATTTAAAAATCCGTTTCAAGTCCGAAAAATCTGAAAATTTCACAGTTTATCCAAAACACCCTATCGAACAACTTTCGTGTTTTAACAATTTCGAAATAAGTTGAGGAAACATGTCAAAAATCGAGTTTAATGCAAAAACGGTTCACTGTCCAGTGGCAGATTTGACATAGTGTGGGAAATCGACTTTTTGACATAACAAATGGACTCCAAAAATTCTGATATTTTAAACACATATACAAGACATGATTATCTACAACTTTCATTTAGATTGCAAAGATCAAATCGGACTAGAAAATATAGAAACAGGCTCACTAAGTTTGGACATGTTCACTGGCAGATTTCAAAAACGTTTTGTCAAAGCAGTTTATTTTCTATGCGATTTGAAATAGCAAACGTAGACGAAAATGGCTGAAATTTTTACACAACCAAGATTTATGTGTTAGGATTAAAAGTCTAGTTTTGATTTTCTCGGATTGAATCCTCGAAATATGAGTTTGAGACAGATTTCAAAAACTGTGCGAGTTGGGGTTTTTAATTTCGGTTTTTACGTTTCGTTATGTTACGACTAATTCGGACGCCCCTAAACCACCTGTATTGATATGGAAGGCTCAACTTACATTAATGGTGTTCTTGAGTCGTCCTAGGGTCGCTCGGCTTGCCCAAACTCCTACGAACGGATCTACGCAACGCAAAGTTCCCGACTTTGGCCACGAACGTATTTGCAATCAATGATTTAAGAGTTAGATTGGGGATTTGAGGGGAAAAACGAGAATGGGAATCTGTTTTAAACCTTATCAATTATTCTATAACTGTAATCTTCGATCTACTCCCTTGCTCAGTCCTCGTCGGTTGTCGGAAAGTCACCGGAAGTTCGTCGGAAGTTCGTCGGAGGAGTGTTTGGCTTTGAGAGTGTTTTGGGAGAGTAGAGGGGGTTTGGAGGCTGACAAATGGGGTGGAGCTCAACCCTAATTCGCCCTAATACTCCTTCCCCCATTCAAAATCAACTTTCCATAGTCGGGGGGTCGAATTATGGCAAGAAATCGCCGAAAACGCGTAACTTGCACAAATCTGGGGACTCACGCGGGGTTGGCGCGCTGAAAGGCCAAACCCCGCCCGGCCAGCGCGCGGCTCCCGCCTGGACTGCGGTCCAGGCGGGTCCGTGCGATCCGATCCGTCGGGTCTTTTCCTCCTCTCTTTCGGACTTCTATCCTTCCACGTTTTCGCGCTCGATTTTCCGGGTCATTTTCGGATTATGCTTCTCATCATAAATTTATTCCGACTCAATTTGATTTCATGTTTGAAATCTTAAGACCGTCAGTTTCGGTCCGTCGGGTTCTAAATCGTCGTCTTTTGACTTCCGTGCATTTCCGAGTTTACGGGTTCTCGGAAACAAAACTTTCTTTCCTATTGGATTAATTCTTATTTTATATTCTAAAATTTACGGGTATTACAATAAGTTATAGAATATTGCATGTTCATTTCTTTCATCAGATCATTTCTTTTGAAATTGATGAAGGGTTAGCACTCTGCTAAAATCTTGGTCGACTAAGTTATATGAAATTCTGGGATGAATGTCAAATATTAGCTTCCCTGCATACAAATTTCCTACCATAGTCCCAAGAAGACCATCTCAAAGGTTATTGATTCTTCTATTAGTAATTGGTAGATGTAATTCAGAATCAATGCATTCTTTGAAAGTTGCCTTAATTACTACTTCGGTGGCTCCTATGTGGATCCATTTCATAGTAATGGCAATGTCCTCCATCATTCTGCTTAATTCTTCAAGAATTTCTTTTTTAGGAATTAATTGCATATCCATAACATTATAACTAAGTTCTATAGGAATTGCAAACTCACCTGCACTTACCTTGTAGATGATGTTATGTCTTCTCTGGTTGACTCCCATTTGGTTGAGAACTCGTCCAATCTCGCCAATTCTGAATCCACCATAGGGGCTGAGGTTAGAATCTTGTCGCATTATTCTTTCCATGGTTCGATTCAAGATCGTCATCCTTGAAAAGAATCCAGGTTTTCAGTGGTCTGAATCTTGTCCTCTTCAGTCAGACTCGGTTGAAGATCAATCTGAATACGAGTCTGAGTCGTTTCTTAGTTTTTTCTCATAGATGTTTTCGTCCGAGGGGATATCTTCAAACTGATATACTGGTACCATCATTCCATTGTAAATTGCTTCCATGATATCCTCAGTGGCTTCGTACATTTCTATCTCACGATTCTAAGGCCAATCGGGTGAGATATGGCCTCTGGCTCAACACTTCTAACAGTTGCAGTCGTTGAAACTTTCATTGGCTCGGGTATGGGCTCGTCTGAACTTTCTTTTTGACATCGTTCTCCCCATGCTCCGTGCTGCTAAGCTAGTTGAGCTTTGGGATGAACTCTTTGTCGTTCTCGTTCTCTCTCCAGTTGCTCTTGGACTATCATGCTCATCTTCTTCAGAATGGAGGTCTTCTGAAACTCTTGCTATATGAGCCTCGACTCTTTTTCTTTCTTCTCTTTTCTTGTGATTCTCCTATAATTGTTGGAAAATCATTATTCTCACAACAAAGAGGGATTCTTTTTATTTTACCTCTTAGTCTTTTGATGTTCTTTTGGGTTGCTGCCTGTTGACACCATTCTCTGAGCTTATCTCTTAGGAATGACATTCTTCGGGCTACTAAGTCCACTGTACTAGGGGGTACTGAGTATGACTGGATCAACATCTCTCTCATTGGGCTGCAAATCTTTGCAAAGAACATGGGGCATGATACTTCGGATGTCATCTTACTCCGAAAAAAGTATTTACGAAACCATTAGATATATTCGTCTACTGCGCAAATACTTCTTAATTCTAGCCCCAAGAGGGCTTGGGTATAGACCTTGATTTTTTCGGCTTCCTTTTGTTCAAAATAACCATCTCCTACGAAATGGGTTTTGAACAGTATGCCAAATCGCTCACAGATTGTGATTTCGGATTCTCCCTCAAGGATTTGTTTCTTTAGCGGTGCTATGGAGTTCGTCCAGCCAAACTTTGCTGATCCTTCGAGACTCAGCTCTATCAATCTGACAAAGTTCTCTTTGTCAATGTCCAGAATGGTTTCTGCAATTTTCATTGAAGCTACCCAATCGTCGATCAGTTCCTCGATGTTTCGGAAGTCGATAACGTCGAGGTTCAGTGCTATACCATATAGATTTAATTGTTGTAGCATCGTTTTGGCCCACGATGTGGAATCTGGTGCCCTACTCGGGTTCCGCCCTGGGTTTCGTCTGGCATTAATCATGACCTCAGGAAACCTATCCGTCTGGAAGTATGTACCTTCTCTCATCGGAACATCAAGTATTCTCTCGTAAGTCAAGTTAGATCCATTCTTCCGCATAACCCAATTGAAAAAATTCATTATGTTTTACATTAACTAGATTCATAATCTCGAGTTGGGAAAATGATTCTTCTAGTTCTTGTAGATCTGATAGATCACCCTGAAAACACTCATTCGACTGTTCTCAAGGGACCAATCATGAGTTCTTCTTGTGATTTCTGCTTTGGTACCTGTAATACCCGAGAAATCGACATCGAGATTTAAATCCAAAATTAAAGAATTGGATTTAATTATTAAAACCGAAATAATTCTGAGAGAGCGGAATTAAATATTTTTCGGACGGTGGCAGCTCGAAGTGAGTTTATCAAATTATCAAACGATCTTGGATAATTCCCACATTATGATTTTTGGAAATAGAAATCATAGTTTTTTTTAAGAAAAGGGGGTCGATGGCGGGTGGCCGCGCGGCCGTGGCGCGCGGGCGCGCCACCAGCAGCAGCAAAACGCTGTTACGCGTTTTACTCGGTTTTGGCATTATTTCGAATCATAGTGCACCCAATCGATTCATATCCACATCTCAGACCCTTGGGGGTGTATTAGGACTCTATTGGACGAATTTGGATGGATCTAGATGTAACACCCCGGTTTTGATAACCCAGGCCGGGATATTACCGCCACACCTCCCTAGCAAGACACGACTTCTTCGAGCTTGCTAAAGAGTTGTACGACTATGCTATTGCAGTATTTAAAATATTTAAAACAATAAAAAAGCGGCCCATTGTAACATAATTTGAAAATAATAATATTTAAGTTGCAGCGGAAAGTAGTGTTTAAATATATGTATTGCAGCGGAATTTAAATTGGGCCAACATAGCCGAAACACAGGTTTCCCCAATGTTCCCATGCATGCATGTTATCATGCATATTCATCATACTCTGAAAGAAAAAGAGAAAAATATGATTTGGTCAGCAAAAACGTGTTGAGTAAGTTAACAAATAGCATGTGACTAAGGGGTTTCAAAACCATTAATTAAATTTAAATAAAGCATGCTAATAGGCAGTATATAATTTAATTTATTTAACTACTAACAATTAAAATGGCATAACTAAAAACATGGATTCTCACATGATCATCATAAGAAAATTACATGGTGAAATATAATACAAGACATAATTTAAAAGTATAATTTAAATAAAAAGAAATAACTTTAAAGTCTTTTAATTATCCCCAATACTCCAAGATTAGGTATTTCAAGTATTTCTCGATTGCATCGCAATCTCTATAGTATTTCAAGTAACCGTTGGCCTCAGCCAAATCCGCCGTACCCAGTACCACTCCGGAGCCTCGGGAAACCCATACGGATACTCGCGAGAGTGTAGGCCCAAAATATCTCGCCGTTTTGGCATAATTTCTCATATTTCAACACCATCCAATCAGGCACGACGTGTAAAGCTAGGACGACACCCTGCAGAGCACTCACCCCCTACATAGTTTTTAATCAAGTTGCAAGGGGATTTTTCGAAAACGTTTGTTTAGTAATTTCAAAATAATTTTCACGTGTTTGTATAACAAAGGCCAATTTCACAAATTCAACAAGTTTCTCAAAATATAACTTTCATAAATCGTTGTTCGCTCCATTATCATTTAAAAAATTCATCTCAAGGCCAAAAATTCTGAAATTTGGACAGTAACTCGAAAACACAGTAATGAACAAGTTTTGTGCTTTAAGTTTTCCAATCCGGATAAAGGAAACAAGTCAAAAATTTGAATTTGTACCAGAACATTATTCTGTCCGAATTCAGATACAGCAGTTTTAATACTCCGATTTTTAACTTAACAAATGACCACCAATCTTGATGAAATTTTACAGAGAGATTCATAACACATAGATCTACAAATTTCATTTTCAACTCAAGTCCTAATTCGGCCTAGATCTAGTGTGAAATTCATCAACAAGTTCGAACTATGAATCTGTCACTATTTCAAGATTAGGATTGAAGGCAGGTTCATCTAGGTCAATTTTCGGGTATCAAATCTTAACGGAAAATTCTGAAATTTTTACACAGTATAGGCCAGGGTCTTAGGAACATATTTTATGTTTTGAGTTTTTCCGTTTGAGAATTTTAAATTGTCCGAAAAATTCATGGAAAATACTACACCGGTATGAACAAATTTTTAATTAGGTTTCTTGTTGGATCTTATTCGTTCGGTTGTTTTTAATCATCCAAAACCATAGTAAGTGTTAACTTACTTGAAATTGGTTTCCGGCTCGTCTAGTTCGATGAAGTGGCCTCCTCGGTCACAGTTTGACTCCTAGATCCGTCGAAATCTTGTTCTTCATCCGGATCGGGGATTAGAAAAGAAAGAGGGGCCAAGTTAGACTCGTTTCGCATTCGAATAGAAGAAGATGGACAAAAGTCTTACCAACAACGATGGGGAGTTTCTGATTTCGTCCAAATCTTGGTCCTTTACTGCCTTCGTGCCTCCGACGACTTGGGAATTAGGGTTTTGAAAGTGTTTAGAGAATCCAAAGAGTTTGAAAAGTGTCCGGGGTCGAAGGAGAAGGGTATTTATAAACTTAGGAGACCCGTAGGATGTCTACGAGCTGCCTTGGAGTGTCTTGGGCCGAAAGACGTGCAACCGACATCGAAAAATCCAAAATCGGGCGAGTGAATCTCATACGGCTCGTTTCTGGGAGCTGGCGTGGTGGTGGCGCGGTTTCCCACTCGCCCCGCGCGGAGGCAGCGCGGCCTTGGCCTTTTCTTCTCTCTTTCGGACTTCTATCATCCTATGTTCTTGGGCTCCGATTTTCGGGCTAATCTTTGGGCTCCAAATTCCTATTTTAACTTTATTCGGGTCTCAATTTAATTTCGGGGTTGAATTATTGAGTCCATGTGTATTGGGTTTTCTTGGACAATTTATTTAATTAATTTATCTTTAACTTTACTTCCTTCTTGGATTAAATTAAATTTCTATTTATTCTTTTAATTAATTATCTGTTTATTTATTGTATTTATTTTATTTATTTAAGTTATACAATTCTCGGGTATTACAGTCTGCCCTCTTTAAGAATCAACTTCGTCCTCAAAGTTGCATCTCGACTTTTCTCGAGCTAAGAGCTAGGGTCCTCTCGTTTATTTTATTATTTTGAGACTGAACTTAGAATTAAAATTTCCAAGCTGCCTATGTACCCGGTGAAGGGATCAAGCCATTACGTAGTCAAAACAATTTGAATTTATTTGTTTATTTCGGGCTAAAATACACGGTGTGACATCCTCCCCCCCTTAAGCTTACAGTTATGTCCCCATAACTGTGGTGGTGTCGGTTTGGAACAGTGTCGGGTAACGTTCTCTCATGCCCGACTCCAATTCCCATGTTGCTATTTCGCTTTCATGGTTCGACCAAAGAACCTTGACTATCTTCACGGTCTTATTTCTCGTTATTCTCTTCTTAACATCGAGAATTCGCACTGGGACTTCCTCATAAGTCAAATCATCTTCGAGTTCAATCACTTCCGGCTGAAGTACATGTGTCGGGTCCGGCACATATGTCTTTAGTTGTGAGACATGAAATACATTATGTACTCGAGCCAATTGTGGCGGTAAAGCCAGTCGGTAGGCTAGATTTCCGACTCGTTCTAGAATTTCATAAGGTCCTATGTATCGAGGACTTAACTTTCCTTGTTTGCCAAAGCGCATCACCCCCTTCATAGGTGATATGTTTAGCATGCTTGAAACTCTAGGTCTTGTCATCTCACATCAGCATAACCCTTTTGACGGTCTTGGGCAGCCTTCATTTTCCCTTGAATCACTTTTATTTGTTGGGCCATATCTTCGACAAGTTGTGGTCCCACTACCACAGTCTTATCGCTTTCTTCCCAACTCAACGGGCTTCGGCACCTTCGTCCATACAAGGCTTCGAACGGTGCCATGCCAATGCTAGCATGGTAGCTATTGTTGTAGGAAAACTCAATTAAGGGTAAATGGTTTTCCCAACGTCCCTTGAACTCCAATACGCATGCTTTTAGCATGTCTTCCAAGGTTTGGATTGTTCTCTCGGCTTGTCCATCCGTCATCGGGTGGAATGCAGTGCTCATTTTGATTTGAGTGCCGAGAGCTTTTTGTAACTCTGTCCAAAAGTGAGAGACAAATCTACTGTCTCTATCAGAAATGATGTCATGTGGTACGCCATGTCGTCGTACCACATTATCGATGTAGGCTCGGGCCAATTGGTCCATAGTCCACGTGTCCTTCATTGGGATAAATATAGCTGTTTTTGTTAGCCTATCCACTATCACCCAAATCTTATTCATCCCTTTAGGTGAACGTGGTAATCCCGAGACAAAGTCCATCGAGATGCTATCCCACTTCCAACTTGGAATCTCCAGTGGTTGCATCAACCCTAAGGGTTTATGTCGCACTACTTTAACCCTTTGGCAGGTGAGGCATTTTGCCACGAAGTCTGCCATTTCCTTTTTGATTCCCGGCCACCAATAGATCTTTTTCAGATCCTTATAAAGTTTTTCACCTCCGGGATGCACTGAATATGGCGTGTTATGGCCTTCCTCCATCAATCGCTGTTTCTGTTCAGCGCACTTCTAAGGCACACACCATCTTCCCTTGAAGCGAATGCTTCCATCCTCGTGGGTAGCAGATCCTATTGCCTTTCCCTCGGCAATAATCTTCTTTATCCTCTCCAACTTGACATCGCCCGGTTGAGCGAGTCTTATCTCTTCAAAAATTGGAGTACCCGCAACCATTGCGTTGACCATCTCACTCACTGTGCCAAGATGCATAAGTTCCACATCCAATCCTGCCAAATCCATGTACAATGCTGACGGAATCACCAACGAGTGTGCCACGTGTTGGGTCTTCCGACTTAAGGCATTGGCTACCACATTCGCTTTCCCCTCGTGGTAGGATATCTCCACGTCATAATCCTTGATAAGCTCCAACCATCTTTGCTGCCTCAAATTCAACTCCTTTTGAGTGAATATATACTTCAGACTCTTGTGATCGGTGAACATTCGACACTTTCACCCATAAAGATAGTGTCACCATATCTTCAGAGTGAAAACGACAGCTGCCAACTCCAAGTCGTGTGTCGGATAGTTCTCCTCGTGAGGTTTCAATAGGCGTGATGCATATGCAACGACCTTCTAGTCTTGCATCAGAACGCATCCTAATCCTTCTTTCGAAGCATCACTGTAAACCTCGAAGTCACCATTGTCTGATGGTAGTGTCAATACGGGTGTAGTCGTGAGTCATTTCTTTAGCTCTTAAAACGCAGTCTCACACGTGTCGGTCCACTCGTACTTTACTCCCTTCTTCAGTAGCTCGGTTAAAGGACGTGCAATTTTTGAGAAGTCCTTCACAAATCGCTTATAATACCCGGCCAATCCAAGAAAACTCCTTATTTCCGTTGGGGTCGTCGGCACTGCCCATTCTGTCACGGCCGAAACTTTCGCCGGGTCCATTGAAACTCCATCAGCGGATACTATGTGTCCAAGAAACGCTACTTCCTTCAACCAAAAATCGCATTTGGACAACTTGCCATATAGTTGATTCTTCCGCAAGATCCCCAACACTTGATATAGATGTTGGGAATGCTCTTCCTCGCTCTTCGAGTAGATTAGGATGTCGTCGATGAACACTACCACACACTGATCCAGTAATTCTCGAAACACATTGTTCATGAGATTCATGAACATTGCAGGTGCGTTTGTTAACCCAAAGGATAACACTGTGAACTCATAGTGGCCATAACGAGTTCGGAACGCCGTCTTCGGAATGTCTCTCTTAGCAATCCTCAATTGGTGAAATCCAGATCGCAAATCGATCTTCGAGAACACCGAAGCTCCCTTCACTTGATCGAATGAGCCCTTGATCCTCGGCAGGGGATATTTATTCTTGATGGTCACTTGATTCAGTCCCCTATAATCAATGCAAAGACGTAATCCTTCGTCTTTCTTCTTAACGAATAAAATTGGTGCTCCCCATGGAGAAGTAATCGGTCTTATGTATCCTTTCCCCAATAGTTCTTCGAATTGCTCCTTGAACTCCTTCATCTCCAATGCCGCCATCCGGTATGGAGCTTTTGAAAAGGCTCTGTTCCCGGGATGAGATCTATGGTGAATTCAAGATCTCGTTTAGGTGGCATGCCCGGAACGTCTTCGGGAAACACGTCCGGGTATTCTCTTACCACTGGAATGTTGTCAACCTTGTTCTCTTCCGCCTCAAGGTTGTGAACGTAGCACGCATACAATCCATACCCCTTACGCATTAAGTTACTCAGTTTGAGGGCGCTAACGATTTTGTTGCTCCTCTTAGGGGGTTGAGAGTAAAAGATAACTCTCCTTCCCCTACTTTTTGACAGGGTGATCTTTTGCTCTGACATTCGATCACCGCTTTATACTGGGACAACCAATCCATTCCCAGTATAATGTCAAAGTCCCTTAAGTTAAACTATACTATGTTTGCGAACAATTCTACGTTCTTGATTACTATAGGAATTCCGTCATATCGTTTAGAGCAAGCTACTACTTCTCATGAAGGCAGTTGAATTCCTAAGCTAATTATCTCGCACTTAGGTAGATCTAACTCAGGCATTACTCTTGATGCTATAATAGAACAACTCGCTCCAGAGTCAAATAAAACCTTAAGTGGTGTATTTAAAACATGAAATGTACCTGCCATCACTTCCCCTTGCGCAGGCACGTCTGCTTGGTTGATCACGTTGAGTCGTCCCATAGGGCGTCCTTGATTGCCCTGCTGATTCAGATTCGGCTGTTGATTTTGCTGCTGATTTTGTTGCTGATGCTGCGGAGGGCGCTGATTCTGGTTAGGATTATTCTGAGGGGGTCTGTACCCCTGGTTATTTCCATTTCGTCCATTTTGATTTTGAGGCTGCACCGGCCCCGTGACCAAATCCTCTCTCTTCGTGATGTTTTCCAATCTAGTCTGGAATTCCCGACTCTGGTAACCAATCCGGCCACATCGGTAGCATGCACCTTGCTGAGGGCAACCCCTCGCCAGATGAGGCCTGCCATGCCTTGGGATGGTGGCACTGGACCTCCTTGGTTGAACCTTCTTCCATTGTTCATTTGTTGTGGCCTATTCGGCCCTCCCCGATACTCAGTTCTCCTTGTGTTGGTCTCATTTCTGTTGTCTCGATTTCTTTTATCATGGGGACCCCCGATGGACTCCCCACTCACCCTCCTTTTCAATTGCTGTACTTGTGCCACTGCCACAGCACGATCGTATACTGCCTACAAGTCGGGGTAGTGTACCCCTGTGATCACCTCTCTGATTGCCAGATTCAGGCCCATCTCAAACTTCTGGGCTTTTTCCACGTCCGTGGACACCAACCTTGGCGCGAATGGCACCAACTCCTTAAATCGAGTGTAATACTCTTGTACTGTCTGCCCGCCTGGTTTGAGTGATAGAAACTCCTCGTACATCGCTGCCTTTGTACTCAGGGGGTAAAATCGGTCCCTGATCTCTGTCCATGAATAGGGTTCCTCGTCCTCTATTAGCTTTCCCTGGGTGGCCTGCCACCAGTCGTCTGCTTCGCCTCCCAAGTAATATGAGGCGACGTGCACCTTCTCCCCTTCCGGGCACTTGACCGCGCTTAGCAACTTGTCAATGGTCCTAATCCACTCCTCCAATTTCGCCGGATCCTCCTCACCAGCGTAGTGGGGTGGCTGGTACGGATTCACCATTGCTAGATAATTAATGCGAGCCTGGGGTGGAGGTACCGTCGCGGCTTGCCCTTGATTAACTTGCGCGTTTCCCAGCGCAATCAAGACCTCCTCTATTGTCCGGAGACGATCGCCCACAATGTTCGGTGCGGGGGTATCTTGCGCACCTTGGTTCTGTGCTCCTACTGGTTGAGCTGGCTCTATATTATTTGTTGGTACTTCATTAGTAGGTTGGGGAGCAGGCTGGTGTCTTGGTCTACCTCTTGGTGCCATTCTGTTACAAACAGGTATAAACTAGATTACAAGAGTTTGGATAGATCGTTTGAAACAGGGAATCATGAAGTCATATATGAAATCAAGTGTTAAATGTACGCCCGGATGTAGCATTTAAGGCTACTATTTTTTTTCAGGGTTCAAGGTTTATGGTTCAAGATTTAGGGTTGAGGGTTTAGGGTTTAGGTTTTAGGGTTTTGGAGTTTAGAGTTTAGGTTTTAGGTTTGGGGTTTCGATTTTATTTTTTTTAACCACCAAATATTTGGAATTTAGGGAATTTTAAATAAATGGATAAGTAAATAAATAAAACTTGTATTTTATTTCTTAAAGAAATTTTTATACAAGTGAGAGGATGTACAAGAATGGAAATATTTACTTAACAAAAATAGTATTTCCTAAAAATAGAATCCCTAAGGATCTAAGCTCTTTCCGGCAGGGTAGCAGGCTCTTCCACTGGGTCTTCCTCTGCTGGGTTTGGACTCGCCGGCCCTATCAAATGATTCTCCACCAGGCTGATCGACAGTAGAATATCCGTGAGGTGGATCAGATCCAATCCTTGATCGCTGATCTTCTTATTTATGTGATGGGTTAGTTCAGTGAGGTCATGGATTTGGTGTTCAAGTTGATTGATGTTGTGGTGGTCAGCTTCCCTTAAATTCCCCATATGGTGCAGATTTGCCTCCAATTGAGCTACGCGGAGTTTTCAGTTGTATGTGTTGTTGGGAATCCAGATAAGCGCTCATCATTTTGACCATTAGGTTCGTCATGTCTTGGTTAGCCATCTAGTGTAGCAAAATGTCTAAGTTAGAACATGCCAAGCTTCTAAGTTATCTAAGTATAGAGAATGCAATATGCACATGCAAATGATGATCCCCCCAAAAATAATTCATGCACTATATTTACTTTTCCCATGGGTTTTTAAAATAAAAATCTATCCCATGCTGTGCTTAAAATAATGGTAATATAATTTGGGCCTCTATATTGGGCCAAAAGAATAATAATTGGGCTTTATTAAAAATATGGGGATTGGGCTTTAAAAATAATTGTGGTTTAAAATAATTTGGGCTTTAATTTAAAGATAGTGTTTGGGCTAAAACTTTAAAATAATAATTTGGGTTTTATAATCATTTTAAAACTAATGGTTTAAAAATACTTAAAAAAAATGAAAGTAATGATAATAGTAGTTTAAAAATAGCAATGGTTTAAAATAATAGTTTAAAAATATCCGGGCTCCGATACGAACTTGTAACACCCCGGTTTTGATAACCCAGGCCAGGATGTTACCGCCACACCTCCCTAGCAAGACACGACTTCTTCGAGCTTGCTAAAGAGATGCACGACTATGGTATTGCAGTATTTAAAATATTTAAAACAATTAAAAAGAGTCCCATTGTAACATAGTTTGAAAATAATAATATTTAAGTTGCTGCGGAAAGTAGTATTTAAATATATGTATTGCAGCGGAATTTAAATTGGGCCAACATGGCCGAAACACGGATTTAACAGGCCCGTTCATGCAAGTCATAAATAAACGCAGAATTTATAAAAAAACTGTGTTTCCCCAATGTTCCCATGCATGCATATGATCATGCATATTCCTCATACTCTGAAAGAAAAAGAGAAAAATATGGTTTGATTAGCGAAACGTGCTGAGTAATTTAACACATAGCATATGACTAAGGGGTTTCAAAGCCATTAATTAAATTTAAATAAAGC